>CAMZMU010000062.1:15825417-16425417 GCA_947311845.1 Poa pratensis
GACTACAATTGCAGGTGGAGTCACGTGGAGTCTTGGTAGCAGCGAAACTCATGGAAGACAACTCAAATCCGGAGTACATGGATGTTTGACGCATTGATGAATTCAAGGTGGCAGACAATATTCGCCAAGGTGGAGTTTGTTGTGTTTATGTCAATATTGTGTACGTGTTGGGTTAGGTTTGGACTTGGAGTTGTATTAGGTGTGGATAGGTACGAGTAGTGTTCGAGTCGAACTCTTGTAATCTGGGCCTCACATATATTGAGGGGAGCACCACACGTGTAACCCATGGCGACTTGATAGCAACAGGCACGCAGGGGGAGCCGGCAGCTTGTGTCGTCGCCTAAGGAGGCCAGGTGTTGCAGTATCAATGTTGAGGAGCGCCCGTAATCATGCCCCGCAGATGTAGGCGAGTTCGCCGAACTGCGTTAACAAATCTAAATCACGTTACCTTGAGTGGAGCATGCAAGGCCCGAGTTTCGGCGAAGTTGTCAGAACGGCGGACGTGGCAGGACCGTGGCAATGTCGAGTAGGGGCAGAAATTTCAAGCAGTGGAACTTGCAATCGAGATTGAGCTGTGATTTTGTCTCGACCTGTGATTTAGGCCTTGTTTGATTCACATAATTTGTGAAGGAAAAGTGTAGGATTCATTTTCCTATAGAATTCTTACTGTGGCAGTGTTTGATTTACAGGAATAGAATAAAGGAAAGTTGTAGGAAATTTTCCTTTGCAAGCTGATTCCTACATCAAACATAGAAAATAAACAATTCAGTTGGAGCTCTTTTTTTCAATCCTTTGCAAGAACGAGCATGCAAGGGGTCACTTTCCTGTGGTCACATTTTTGCACTTGCAATCCTATCTAATTTCTATCCCTATTACTATTCCTACATTTAGAAATCCTATGAATCAAACACGGCCTTACTAGCCGAGAGATGCTTGTGCTTGCTCGGTGGTGCTGTTGTGCTTGGACATGTGCTGCTGCCGTGTGATTTACTAGCCGAAATCTTAATTTCTATATCAGCAAACCATAGCAATTTCGTAAACAAGAGTGCCTGATGGTTCCATTTTAACTTAACCCTTTTCCACACTCAAATACTATCATCTATTGAAAACCATGAGAGCATCTATTGTTGTTGTGGGCTACCTGTAGAAGCCCCTAAATATTTGGTATTCTGGCTATTTCTTTTCCATTTTTTTGCAAGTAACATCTTCATATAGTAATCTGATTTGGAGCCCTGCCCCAGTTTCTGAACAGACTCCTGCTGTTATAAATTCTTTTTATTCGGCATTAGCATCTGTTTTATGTTCCTACTACTTAGTATGCAGGCACACAATCTAATGCTTGCTTCATATATCATGAAATGAGAAATCTAATCTGCATTTAATGTTTTAATTTATGATGTGTATTGATATTTGCAAATTCTTATGTTATTAGGTGATACACCATGTACACAAATGATGCAAAAGAGTCATGTTTTCTTAATTCTTATCATTCGTATGTTTTCAAGAATTTAAGTTAGCCGGTTTGCGGAAGAAGAGGCAATGAGCTATATCGTAAACTGACTTTTGGATTCCCCATGATGCATATACGAAGAAGATTAGAAGTTGTGAGTATTTGTTTTACCTTTGCCAGAACTAGCCAGGTGGCCCTCGCAAATGCGAGGGCAGCATCTTAGGTTCATTGAACGTGTTCGAGAAATAGTTTTCCAGTTCTATAAATTTGGAATTCTGTGTGTCTAAACAATATCTTTCCATACGCTTAGAAATAGCATGTTAAGTAAATATCCACAGATTTGTGATTAAGTATGAATCATTTTAATTTATGGAAAATAGACATCACAAATTCACCTAAAAGTCATATCATCATATTCTAAAACTTCTTTTATTACTCTATTTTTACCTAATTTCATTATCTTATCTTGCTATCATCCTCACTCTTCAAGACCCTGCCATGTATTTGTTTTCCTATAACATGACTATGCCAACTTGACAACAAATTTATTTCTTTATAATAAATCATGTTTATTATATGTTTTCAATAAATAATCTTTTATAATCTTATGAGCTCAATATATATATCTAGACCATTGGGCTGGTTTTTTTTTAAAATTGGTTGTCATAATTATAGGAAATTATTAATATTTCTAATCTTATGGATCAAATTATCTGAGTAGAAATCTTTTCAAGTCATAAATATTCTAGAAAATCATTTCGAAATTCCCATAACTGCATGTTAAAGATCCGCGTTGTTAGTGTCAAAGATAAAACCTTATTTGTCACTTTATCTCAGAACAATCTAGTACGTTGACGCTGATACTACTACATTCGCATCATCGTTTGCCTAATTATGGATAATCAAACATCCGCTCACATCTTGTGCTTGATATCGCTCTTGGTTTGACGATGTGATATTACGGCCTTACGATTATAACTTCAAGCTGAAATCAATTTTTGAACTCCATAATGTTCAAATAATCTTTATCTCTATAAACTTCAAGAGTTTATTGATGGGAACAAACTGAAAATAAACGACTTGGTGGAATTCTTTTTGATAGACTATCAGTTAGAGTGTGTTGTCAGTCGTATTATTTTTCAAGAAGATATCTATGGTTAATATACTTAAATCTATTTTTCTTAACATCAAAATTATATGCATGAGCCGAGACTGATAGCTATCAACTAATCACGGATCATATATTCATATATAGCTGAAACCATGCATGTGTGTTCCTACTGGAGTTCACATGAAGCACATGGTATCGATCGACCAGCCAGGTCTAGCTCTGGCCGGATTAATACACATATTTTTTATTTGTCTCAAAGAATAAAATTGTTGAAGTGCATGCAAACATGAGCATACTTACGTGAGGAATTGGGGAGTTACATATATACCTCATGTATGGATTGTTGGCCAGCATGGAACGTGATCTATTAATACACACATGAGACATGACACAGCTAGCTAGGACGTATGTTTAGACCCGAGTGGAATATTAAAAAAAAAACCTGGTCCTGCTCAGCTCAGCTTATCGTGTCCATAGATGTCGGATCTGTACGTCTTTTCCTTGGGCGACCTGGTGCGTTGAACGTGTTGGTGTTGTGTACGTAAATATTTTGTTACCATCTCTCTTTAAATTTCAGCCATTAATTACAGATCTAACTGTCTAAGTAATTCTAATGATGTGGATTAACGTGGTGCCTCGAAAACTAACTCATTTTGTTTTTAGTATATAATAGATTGGTGTATAATCGGACATATAAGAGAACTGAAATCTGGGAGAAAGCAACATAACTCTAAAACAATGACAGAACCAAAATCCAAGTTTACTTCAAACCTAATATGTTGATTTTATGTTTGATTTTTTTATACCCGTTGCAACACACAGGCATTTTGTTAGTAACAATAATAAGATAAGATTACACAGCACACAGAAGACATATATAATCCATCGTCGTCTCAGTTGATCGTCGCGAGCGGGAAGCGAGATATGAGCGACGGCTTGGGCTCCTTGCTCGATTCAGTGGGGTGGTTCTCGCGGAACTCGTCCATCAAGGACTCGATCGGCATCGCTTGTAGCGACTCTATCGCGCCATTGCTCGGGGCTTCCGGCTCAGACCTCATGGGAGTTTGGCCGGTCGGCTCATAGTCCTACAAAAAAAACAGCATCGTTAGGGGAGTTCAGACAAGCTAGCAACAGTGGACACTGCACTAGGAAACACACTTGGGAGAAGATAATAGCTCTTCACAGGTTTTTTATCATACCCTATAGCTGCTTTGGAACGCCTTACGGGCGTGTGAGTTGACGCCTGCAGCCTGGCCGGAGTGGTTCTCCTGCAGATGCTCTATCTCTACCAAATGTTCTTCCACCGTCGATACCACCCTCGACGATGAATTGCGTGTTTGGTCCAGTAGATCTGAGGCAAATGGACATTAGCAAGTCAAGATTAGACAGGGAACTCCATGACGGTGAATAAGCATTAAAGACGAGCGCTTAGAAATTACTGTCAATGTCCTGGAGTATTTCTGTGCTACTGTCCAAAGCTTGCTCTTCAGCCAAGGCGCGAGATGATGCAATCTCAGACTCGTGTTGCTTGTTGTTTTCAATTGCGCCCCTGAAACATCCAGAGTCTGAAGCTGGTTAGGCTAAAAAATTGAGGAAAAACAGGACAAACACATGCCAAATCGTCTAAGCGAACTTAGATCAAACAAGCATGAAGAGTGGTAAACCAAGTTGGCTTATGTACATATACAGTGAACAGCCACCTAGAGCAAAACAGGCCTGCCAAGGTAAAGAGAACAAATCTACTTGCCTGACAACTGCTTCAACTTCAGCCACTTGTTTTGTGCACAAATCGTTAACTGCTGCATGGGACTTCTTCCATTGTTGAGCAGCAGAGTCAACAGTGCATGCGCTGGACAAGTCCAATATATATCATTAGTTAGAAATCCAATCAAATAAAAAAGGTCTGTGAATATTGAGAAATTTCGCGTAACGGTTCAGGCATACCACTCCTGCATAATTGTTTCCATGCGACCATGGTTAGCTGAAGAGAAGCTAGAGCCAACTTTGCAGCCATTCTCCGCTTGCTTTGCAAACATCTCCCACTTTATCTTGGCATCATTTGTGACACCCTCCATAGCAGACGTGTGCTCATCCAGAAATGTCTTGTTTCCACGAGCAGCATCACCAAGAGAGTTTAATCTAACATCCACCTACAGGGAACACACATCAGGTGCATTATGATTTCCACAGTTCTATTGACCTGTCATGGGCTAAAAGCCCTAACGGTAGCATGCTACTACACACTCACCAGCTCTCTCTGCCGAACAAAATATTTAGACAGCGAGCTGGTGACTTCAGCTAGAACCCGTTGTTCATCGGACTTTGATTGCTCCTGCACGAAGTGATGGCATTAGTTTGATACACCAACTGACCAACATAATTGCAAATGAGCGGTGAACAAAAAGAGGGATGAATCACCTCGTAAGCCTTTTGAAATTCTTCAAGGCTTTTGACCTGTGCTTCATGAGTGTGATTTGTGTGGTTCTGCAACTTGGATGTTTCCTCCACGTACTTTTCAAAGAGCCCACGAATGAAGCTGGACATGTCCTTCGTCCTATCCAAGCTAATGCAGAAAATCTGTTTGGCAACAAGAGCAAAGTTAAACTTGGGAGCTGATCATAGGCACAGATATACTGAAAATCTGTAAACAGTCGGATCAAGTAACTGACATCTCGCAATTCCTTAGTGAAGTGCTCCAGTTCACTACGATGGTCGGCTAGCAAACTCTGGATATCAGTAAATATCTTCGATGTCTCTCCCTCAACACAGGCTAGAAGCTGTCATCAAAATAACCCCATGAGACAAATAGATGAAAGGGGCAAGCGTAAAGGAAAAAGGAAAGAGAATTTATTGTTTGTGCTCGTTAAAAAAAGAGGACAAATCACATGCCTGGTTAAGACTGCAACAACTTGCTGCAGAAAGAGATGATACATCCTCCAACGTAGAATTTGTGTTTGCTTTATGTAGGAGCACAACATTTTGAAAAGCTTCCATACGTGACATACACAACGACTTTGAATCTAAAACCTTCTTCTTTATCTCCGATGTAGCCTTGAATTGTTAAACCAAAAGGATAAATGGCAGGCAACAGTGAGCCACTGAGACCAGACAGTTATGTAAAATAACTACTACCTCCGATCCGAAATATGAGTCGCCGGTGTGTACACTTTTTGTACTGTGCTAGTACGTTTTGTCCGACCGTTTTTGTGGTCCGGAGGGAGTATTAGAGATGCAGATTTATGCATAATTAATGCGTACCGTGTCATGGGAATCAACACAAGATTGGCATAGGTCTTTCACAGCTTTTAGGTGTTTGTTTTGTTGAGCTATCGATGTAGTCAGTGTACTGGATAGAATATCCAACTTCGAAGCAAGGTCAGCTTGGAATGAGTTCACCACTGACCTATTTGCAGCACTAAGTTTATCACCTCTGGCTATTTTTGAATGCAGTGAACCATTGTCACGGGTAGATTTTTCCAGTTCTGACCTCAGAACACAGGCTTCATGTGCTAAAGCATTTTCTGATGCACAGGGATGCATTAAAATACAGTTCGAACTGACAAAAATATATTTGCAAGAATTAAGTATGTGATAAAATATCAAACCTGTTTTTTTCTGCTCAGAGATGAGGAACTCTTTCTTCTTCAAATCCGCTTTGAGCCGGTCTATTTCACCATATAGATCTTTGATTGATGTTGGTTTCATTATTTTTTGGTTAACCTGCGATATAGATAATACCAGTAGTTAACGGCATATGGTCAAGTAAAATCAAATGTGCTGGCATAATCTTTTCAGAGTTGTCCAAAATACCCAAAATTGGGTAGATAATACCCAAATTGAGTTTCTGGTCTTCAAATCTTTTCAGAATTACTCATGAAAATTGACTCTTTAAATAGGAGAAAAGGATGTCAATTAACCTCAGGCCTGTTTTTTATGCTCTTTGCCCGGTGTGCATAATCCAATGTACTCAATGTCTCCTCAAGACAATGTACAGAAGGCGAAACAGTAGCAATAATGCAAGTTTTTGTTCTCCCTCCCAGTGAATCACGAAGCAACCTTGTCAGTTTACTGTCTCTGAAAGTCAAAGAGTTTCACGGTCAAGGTAGGAAAGACTAATTGCTGCATGAAAGTATCCTTGAATCACTGATGCTTTTACCTGTATGGAACATGTCCAAGTTTTTCAACCAATGCTGTAATGACACGGCCTAAAGTAAGCAAGCTTTTGTTTATTTCACCAGCTTCTCTTGCTTGGCCCTACAATCATAGCAAAATGTCTTAAGGTTTACCATAGAATTGCCACAAGATTTGATACTAAATGGAACAGTAACATCCAAGTTAATTTTTACTGTATGATGTACCTCCCTAGCTCCAGAGCGAGAGATGTTCTCGGATCCGGCCAGATCGACCAAATTTAACTTCCCATATTCTTCTCCTTCAGGGGTTGCCTCTTTAATTGTTATTGAGAAAAGCGAGTGCGAACGACTACAATAATACAGATGGAAGTAAGCACTTAAGTCTACGTAAGGGGCTGTATGTAGTTTAATAGAAAATGCGCAAATTTCGAACCTGGATCGCTTGTTCAAAAGGTTCCCTGCTGTCCGGCGCTTGGCAGATCCTCTTTCCAAAAGAGAGAAGATCTCATTACAGTTAGTGACTTCTTGTTCCTGCAAGCCTCTCACAAGTACCCCACCTTTGCCGTCCTCCATAAGCAGCAATGCTTTTTTCTGCCGTTTTTTCCATAAGAGCAACCTTAGAAATCTCCTCTGGTGCAAGAAGATCCGTGATCTCCTCATTGTAGAGCTCCAAAAAAGTGACCTTGACAGAGTACTTAGTATTCTGCCTCTCCAATGTATCAAATATCTGCTTAACAGCTCTAGGTATGACCCCAGCATCTGAAGGTAACTGCCCATCCAGTTCACTCTGTAAAGCATTGATACCAAACAACAACTGAGTAAAGCACAATTAACCTAAACAGTGTGCAAGAGGTCAACAAAAGATATGCTTGCCTTGGCTCTCCGGCACTCTCCTTCCATGGTGTAAGTCTTCCCCGTGCCCGTCTGTCCATAGGCGAAGATGGTGCAGTTATACCCTTCCAGTACCTCGTTCACGATCGGACTGATTGCTTGGTCATACAGGTCTCTCTGCGTAGCTGTTGGCCCGAGAACCTGCAAACAGAAATGCGATCAGATTTTTTGTGTTAGGGCGTCTCCCTCCAATGTTGATTAAGCCTCGGTCATAAGCTCTTTTGGTCGTCCATATATTATATACAGAAATACGCATTGTGAGCATCGGTCTTAGCCGTGAGAATCTTGTGGTCGCCTATACCGGTATGGCCGGGTCTCAGGCAATACAAAACAATTTGTTCTCTCTCCTCTCTGCACCGGGAGCGGCCAAGGCCCATGGTAGTTCCTCTCCCGCGAAATGGAGGACGCGATGAGAGGTCAACGACAACCACCAACAGCAGCGGGATTCACCGAGCTCACTGGGGCTATGGCAAGATCTGAGCCATGGCGGGCACAACTCCTTCCTGTCCTTCTGGTACTGCAACGGCAAGTAATCGGCCGGCCACATCGGCGCCGTGTGAAGGACGGAGACGAGATGATCTCGGCCCCGTGACCGTGAGGTAGGATGGGAAACAAGTCAACCATATGGGGGAATTTCAGTCGCGAGCTGCTCTTTCCTCTTCTTTTTCCTGGACGCACGTGAAGAAGCAGTTGGAGAAAGAACTGACTCATGGGACCCATCCTAAGGGCATGTACAGCGGCGTCTAGTCAGCCGTCTGTATAACGGTCCACGTAGGAAATTTACTGACGTGGGGGAGAGAGAGAATGGAAAACGAAAGAGTCCGTCTGTTAAAATCTAGACGGTCTAGTCCCGTACAAATCGCTGCTTAGCGACGGCAATATAACCATTGTACGGTTAGCGTCGCATATCATAGGCCGAGAATAGCGCAGTACCAACTTCCCCTGCGACTTGCGGCCCGTCAGATTTACAAGCCGTTAGGAAATTGTAGACAGCTAAAAAGACACCCCGCTGTATGTGCTGTCTACAATACAGACTACAGGTGACATGGAGCTGTGCTACAGACGCAGGCCGACTAAACCGCTGTACATGCCCTAAGGCCCAGCCCGGTTTTACCCATTGCGAGAGTTTCAACTAGCCACTCCTACGAGCATCGGTGGTTTAGTGGAGACTAATCAAACTGACTAATAGAGATATTCAAAACAGTGACATGAAGTGCGCATCGTGGGGTCAGTGCAGTTCTTGACTCAAGTGGAAATACAGTTTTTTAATTCGCACGGCACGGATTTGTTAAACAATTTTTTTTAAAAAGTAATTTGATAAGTACCCCACGTTTTTAGTAAATTCGAGAAAGAGGGCGTTGTTGTCATGACTAATGACGAATGTGGAAGTTTCGCCATCTGTAAGGACAAAATTCTCCTCTCCTCAGCAACGGTGACAAAACAGCTTGTTTCCTTAAGAACAGATACAAAAGTGCTCACACATGATCTTTACCTTCTTAATTCGTTGATTAAAACAAAAGTCTCTCAAACGTGTCATAACTCAAAGATAAATATATATGGAATATTTGCGGTTCGATCCAAAGTTAAGAACACCAAACTCGAATCCAATCACATGAATGGAACCTACTCATCGACGCACACAAATTTCATATATGCTTTATCTCAAATTATGACACGGTTAAGAGACTTTTGTTTTAATCAAAGAATTAATAAGGTAAGGATAATGTGCGAGCACTTCTGTATCTGATCTGAAGGAAACAGGCTGTTTCGTCATCAATGCTGAGCAAAGGAGAATTTTGTTCTTACAGATGACAAAACTGCCACTTTCGGCATTAGTCATGATGACATGGCGCTATATTTCGAATTTACTAAAAACGTGTGCTACTTATCAAAAAAATATTATTTAAAAAAATCCCACGCACGGACTCCAGCCTGTTCAAATGCGAATACAGTAGGAACTAATCTTAGGCACCAATTATCGCCACTTAATCGCCACGTGTTTTGTAACTTTGGGGAATGGGAGTGGGAGTTTAGAGCGGGGAGTTTGTTACAGGGTTAGACTAGGGTTAGACTAGGGTCTCCCGGGAATTACTAATGCGAATTGAGGTTTGTTGGTTTGCTGGTTTGTCGCTTCGTCTCCATCTCCGGCGATGTGAGGCAGGCGGACTGCGGACTGGATTACTTCTGGAAGAGACGTACCACGCTAACTCGACTTCTCTCCGAGTCGATTGATACCCATCTACGAAGCTAGCTTACCTTGTTCACCATGATCAGCTGGCTAACTACGGCAACGCAAGTACATCGATCTGGGCATGGAGCACCGCACCACTCATGCCATTCCCACGAACCAATCTACAGATTATTAGTCCCACCTCCCTCTAATTCCCATTCCCTAGCGCCAAGAACCTCCAACCAAACGCGCAGGAAAAAAGGCCACCATCCGAACCTTGTCAAAGTCGTAGACATTATCGATCTGCTTTCCGGCAATGACCTGCGTGACGGCGACCTCCTGCTGGTGGTCCTTGCAGGTGATGACCTGCGGCGCGTTGCTCTTGCGCTCATCGTCGCTGAAGGGCCTGCGGGACGCGAGGAGGCGGTTAGGGCCGCAAAAATGGGGAGGGGAGAGGGCGGCGGGCAATCGCGCGTACGTACCTGCAGCGGAGGAGCACCTGGACCTTCTACTTGTCCGCCCGCGACGACATGGCGGCGAGGTGAGGCGACGACGTTCGAAGCTTCTGTTCCGGACCCGGAGAAGGCGGCGGCGGCGCTTCGAGGACCTGCTCCCGCTGCCGGTCAGGCGCCGGTGGGCGGTAGGGTCGAATGAGATGTTGTTGATCAAACTCTGCCTGCTACGATGAGTACGAATAAGTCCCTGTGATTATTTAAGGTCGGTTCCAGTTCAGTTAGGATTTTCTTTCCGTTGCTACTTTGTAGCGAGGAGGACGCTACCGTCCGTCATGCATGGTAGGATCGATCGAGCGTAGGAATAGGCCGTGGGACGAAACCAACGGCTCCTTCCTTCTCGAGCGCGCGGTCTGGCCCCTCGCTCGCCTCGCCTCTCCGCCGGTGGCCTTTTTCGTCGGTCATTTGGAGCAGTCTCCCACAGTGAAGCCCCCCGCCGCCCAAATAATCCTGGCCGCCGCCGGGCCAACGCACTCTTCCCCAGCGACCTCTCCTCCCCGTCCCCTGACGACCAAATCCCCTCTGACTCTGCGTCGGAGTGACAGTTCTCTTTGGAGGTGAAAACAGCAGCAGAGTGACAAGGGGTACAATTGGACTGGGCAACAGTAGTATTTTACCACTACTGTGATAAAAACTTGGACTGATTTCAAATGGCCAGGCTCGTATTGATTCACTATTGTGTTTAACTGCCTCTTTTGTGGATAAAAACACCTAATTCATCCCCAATAGCCCCAAACATTCTTGTTTCCTGAGAATGACAACCTATTCACTATAATTCTGACAATACTATTATAGTTTGATTTACATCAATCAGTCGTGAGGCATTTTCTCTTGATTTTGATGACATTACAATTTACAAGAACAACAGATAGGATAGAAAGTAAATGTAGAATTCCATGTTCTTTGGGACTAGGCGATCATTGACTTACGTAGGTGATCAGTCTATGAACAATGAGGATTGCACGCTGTATTCAAACTATTGTTCACCGTTGCCTGATGCCTAAATGTTAATTTTGCACCCATCATATTTAATTCCTATATACAAGATCAGTGATAGTTGTGGCCGAGGAGTTAGATAATTCAGGTAAGGCACTTCGTCGTTGTATATCTCTTATGCTCTGCTACCAGCCAGCCACACTCGTAGTTAGACTTTGTAGCCAGGCTGTAGGACAAGCTACTCAAAGTCTCTCAAGCACAAGGACAAAGACTATATACATATACATATCCAGGAGAACCAGCTAGATAGCTAGCTAGGATTCACACTTGATGATATATGTGCACTTTCTGTATGGTCACCCTCTACTCTCTGTTTCTGATCTAAAAATGAACCTGCATATTCCTTTCATGGATACATAGCAACCAACTGACTGAACTGAATACTTCACAGCCATAGCACTGATTTGATTGAACTGACTAATGTAGCAGCCAGAACTAAACCCTGAATACTATAAGAAACGGCGCTACAGATGGCCATGATGTACTTAGTCCTTAACAAAAGAGGGTACATTTACGGCAATCTGCTTCTGCCTAACTGGTTCAAAACAGCAAACATATCATTAGATTGTGTCATAGGAAGTAGATTACTTAAGTTCATATGACAACATAATAGATAAAGCACTGCTTTTAATTAAGAGGAATTAAGCAGGATCATGGCACTGGCAGCAGCAGTTTGTTTTTGTAAGTCATTCTGCTTGTAAGATGGCAGTGAAAGTCATGATCCAGTTGATCTGTTGACTTAGTTGCTGCAAAGGAAAATGTGTACTGGTCATTATGCCGGTGTATGGGTGTAGCGCAGATAGTGATTTGCCGCTCAGATCAGCTCCCTGAACGTTTAAAATGATCTCACTTGGCTCATTTCAACTTTAACTTAGCTAAAATACAGTGGTTATTAAAATTCATGACACTTCATGACAGTAAGAGCCCAGTCCGGTACTAATGATTATATAGGGTTGCTTCAGGCTTCAGCACTTCATGACACTTGCAAGGCTGTTGTTGTTGGCGATGAAAGGGCATTTGACAATGTTTGAAGTTTGAACCACATAAGTAGCAGATCGTATGGCCATGCCTGCTGTAATCAACTGGCCATATTATGTTTCTTTTTCATAAGATTTTTTCATGTCATCAGCTCCATATGTAAAATTATGATGCATCTATGTTTTGCTTATTTGGATGATTGCTTTTTTTCCCGTGTTTAAATGATTACTGCATAGTAAAATTGACTGAATGGTCTCTGTTTAACCTTAGTATTCTCAAATATTTTGTGTCAGCCTAATAGGTCTCTGTTTGACCTTAGTATCCCCGTTTGGTAACTTGCTTTATAAGTGGTTTGCAATATTACTGATATATCTCATCGATAACTTGTGTGTTATGGCCTTGGTTATAATTTATAGCATTTCCAATTTGTAATATGTGGTTGGTAATATCTCTACTAATCAACGTGCACGTTCCTATTTAACAGCTAGCTGTTCTCTAATTGAAAAACCGCTAGCTTTTGACCGTCTGATCCTCTCACCAATCTATGCGTGCCTCCTACTTTTCTTTTCATTCTCATTGTTTTTGTCGCTCGCCTGAGTCAACGAAGGTCCTTTGAGTTACTAGTAAAAGTGCCCGTGCAATGCATGTAACTATTGTATAAACACTGGAGTTTAAATTGTTGCATGTTATGGAACAACATAGCTCTTGTATTGGATGTAAAAAAATATGATTACCAATTGTTTATCATTAATTCCAAACTATTACGGCGAGAGATTTCAATACTGAAGCTAGTAGTCCTAGAAATGGTAGAACTTGCCAATCCAGTTCGAAGTTTGTACAAGACTCAAAACTTCCATTGTAAAATAAATAGAAAATAAACATTATTGAACATAAGTAATATAATTTGGAACTTGTATTATCTGCACTAAATTTATAAGAGTTTCCACTTTCACCAAAGCAACAAGTTGGAACTGAACATACTGTGTTGCTTTATCATCATGAAGCAGAGTTAAAATATGTTACCACATACGGAAAGATGAGAAATGGCACAATATGTATGTAGTATCACTTAGCCACGCGGCGAGGGCCCTCTCGAGCAGGAAAAAGCAACGTGACAGTACTGCTTGGCAACCTTCCTTCATTTCGCCGGCCACTCACCCTCCGTGACACCGTCATCGACAGCGATCCTGTAAAAGGTTCGACGAAATAGGTACATCAGTAAACCACCTTGCTGAACATGGCCGCAACTTCCTTGCTCCGCTCATCCGAAACGTCCGCTCTAAAACTATTCGTAACATGTATTAAAATAATATACAAAGTATTATTATGTGCAAATAAATTGCATTAGCGTCTGTACATAGAAAAATCTCGCACCACCAAAGAACTTACAACAAGACATAAACCATGCAGGATTAAATCAAAACCAGTCAACAGCCATATCCATCAAGTGCATGTGAAGTATCTTGGACTGTGCTTGACAATTAAATACGGATATAAACTCACTTCTAATGAGGCTTTTTTCAGAAATGATATCACAAATGGAAGTGAGGTCGCGATGCAGCTTACAGAACCGTGCTTCAGTAACATTGTAATCTGTTTACGGGATGATTGTTCCAGAGCCTTGTATATAGCAACATTAAGGCCCTGATATGCAGTGAAGGCTTGTTCTGGAAAGCACACGACAATTCTCAAGTTCTTGTATATAGCTAATAATATCTGTACCATTTAGAGAGGACCAGACAAGAAAAATACAACTGAAAAATGGCCGAACAAAACTACACATTTGCACTCAAAACTGATACTAAAATTTCTACGTGTTCGTAAGATGAGCATCAATGTCACTGCAAGATTGATAAATTTTGCAGCTAAAACGAAGCAATGCATGTGGGCATGTGCTAGATCTAGGAGCAATCAAACCCTGCCGCAGTAATCTGCAGTTTCTTTCGGATACAATGCGAGATAACAGTAAGCAAAGTGAGATTTATTTACCAATTGGTCTGATGAACATACTCAGGGCCCTTTTGTTTGGCCTTATTTTGGCTTCCCACGAAAAAAAGCAGAGCGGCCAAAGGCATCGCGGTGGCGGTAGGCTATTACCGAAGCAGGTATGATTCCTTCATACCGAGAAAGCACGTCCCGAGGTGCTTTGAGCAGCTTCCCGAGCTTTCCCACTTAACGATTGAACCGGTATGTAGCATTGCCCATCACGTAGCTCGTAATTACGGCAAACTGCCACCCTCGTTCCCATGTTCGTTGGGTCACACAACACTAGGCGGAATATTCTTCAGTGCGAGCCGACGTTCCCGTCGACAGCGAGACGCCCGTGGTGACTTCGTCAATCTCAAGACCCAATCGTCGGCTTAGTCTCTCAGAGGTGCTCATAGGGGTAGGGTGTGCGTGTGTGCGTTCATAGGGGTGAGTGTATGCGCGTGTATGTGAGCGTCTGCGTTGTACTATGTTTCGCAAAAAAAAACACAACACCAACCACATGCACTGCACCTACCTCCACCACTCACACGTTGTCACGTGGCCATCTCTTGTTTGCTAGCTTATGCATTCATACGCAATAACGGTAGCTTCCTACTTAGCTAAAATCTACTGCGTATTTGTGCGACAAACGTGGTATCATTTTGTGTGCCAAACAACCACGCCGGATCGCCAGGCTAGGTCTCGCCGAATATGCGTATTTTAGTGAAGTATGTGTTATTTATTATACGTAAATCAACAACAATACTCGTTGTTTTAGGACGTGAGAGTGTTTCAGACAATTAAACAATCTACAGTCAGACAGCCAGCTAGTTTGCCAAAGAGTTTCACTCAGAAAAGCGGCTTCCCTGCACAGCAGCTTTTCTGCACAGCACCTACAGCCAGCCACAGCCAGCCCAAACAAAAGGGCCCAACATACCGGTATTCAGGTCTCTTTGGTTTGTAAAGCGGATGTCAGCGGATATGAGACTTGCTCCCGCAAAAACTGCTGTTGGTGGAGGTATGTGGGAGGTCGTGGACTCGTGGTGGCACTGCAGGTGAGCGAGGCGGGGAGGCGGCGGCGTGCCGTCCCGGGCAGTGCGATGGCGGTCGGGGGTGTCGTGCAAGCAATGCGGCGGCCGGGGACGTCGTTCCGCGGTCGGCTTCGTCGTCCGGGCGTCCGTTCGGATGGCGGTGGCTTTCTTTCGCGAAGTGTAGCGTAGGCGGCGAGTGGGCCAGGAGACGAGCGGCGGTCGGCGTGGCACGGGAGGGCTTGGAGCGGCGGGCGGCGATGGCTGGGGAGAATTAATTGATGTGGTCAGCTACTCAGCTGCGCTCATTTCTTCTGCTTTTACGACATTATTCAGTTCTCATTTTAAAGTCTTGTTCTTCAGTCTTGCTATTTTTCAGTATTTTAATCTTCATTTCTTTCAGTTTTGTTCTTCGTTTTACAGTCAGTCAGTTTCTTTCTAATGTTAAATACTACTTTTTCCTCTGTTTCAGTCAATAAGTTTTTCAGTCCTTATTTGATTATTTGATCGCTTCTTATTGCAGACAGACAAGCTTTACACAACGTCTTGGACTCTAGGATATAGTAGTACATTTTTCAATCACAATATGTGCTTTTAATCCTATAGGTTTCAATCAGACAATCCATTTAATGCCATTTATTTGCATGTTTTTTACATTTACTAGTACCACTAAGTGTGTACCCCAACCCACCAGAGTTTAAATCCAAGATTTGACACTGCTATTTCTCATTTAGGCGGAATATTATTTAGTGAGAGGTAGCGAGACGCCTGTGTTGATTTCGTCGATCTCAAGACCTGACTGTCTGCTCAGTCTTTCGAAGGTACTCATAGGGATAGGGTGTGTGTGTGCGTTCATAGTGGTGAATGTATGCGCGTGTATGTGAGCGTCTTCGTTTGTACTGTGTTTTTCAAAAAAAAGATGAAAAAGAAAAGAAAAATTGACCGCAACCGCAACATAATAAACCAAGGAAAGGAACATGGCTGATATTACGGACCAAAAAACTAAGAAGGGTTACCCGTAAAAATAATCTAAGAAGGGAAACACAAATCGAATGCCAACATCTAAATCTCGCTCACTAGGAAAAGGGGCACACAACGATTTTTCACAACTAAACTGACGCAAATTGCGTCATCTATACTGACGTGAATCACTAAGATGAGGAGAAACGCAACAACTTCAAGTCTTCAACATTGTGTATAGTACGGGGATGTATGCCTATGTGCATGTGCAAAGCCCAGGGGTATACTATGTACACCAACAATCTAGCCGACCTATACATTGTTTGCTAATGTTTTTCGTAGTTTTCAAGAAAATGTACATGCTTTTGATAGTGAAAATACAACTGTAATTAGATACACGTAAGTTGATAGTCGTACACTCCGGAGACTGCTTATATCAAGATATTTTTGTCATATTAATACACTTTTACTTTGAACCCTTCATCAAGCTATTCAACAAATATTGAAAAGGACATATACATATAAATCACAATGATACATTGCACTAAACACATGAAAATAATACCAATTAATCTAGAGGGTCAATATTTTGTCCTATTTTTTTATTTGATACATTATACTAAACACATGAAAATAATACCAATTAAAGTTTATAGAGTTTGGAGGAATGTTTTTCACAGATGGAATTTGCAAATGACACAAAAAGTAAAAAAAAAACTTATTGTTTTGCCCGCTTAAGTTGTGAATCTAACTAGAATGTGTAAATGTCCCACATAAGTAGTTTTCCACATACATTAGAAATTGTGTATAAAAATCTTATTTTGTTTGGAACTTATAATAATGTTAAACATAGTGCTTGTAATCTTTATATGTAACTAAATTTAGTTCAAAATACTTTATAAGAATGTATGTACAAGATTTGTATTCCTCAAAATCAATATGTGTTTACAAATTTAGATAAGTAATATAGAAGTAAAAATGTTAACTATAAATTTGTGGTCTATAACAACATTGTTTATGAATTGATTAAGCTTTTTCCTAGATATCTCATCCAATTGTGGGAGATTTGTTCGAGTCTTTCTGTACATGGATCAAGATGATGTACATGGATGTATGTCTTTCTGTCGATCGGAAACAGAACTCCGAAGCCGCAAGTGAAGTAACGATGAAAGACAAAGTGAATGACAGGGTGTTCGCGTTTGATTTTATCTGTTAGATCCTAGTCTTTTCTAGCAATCTATTCCTCTCTATTGTACTATTTGCTTCTATGTACTTTAACTCTGTTTGATTTTATCTTTTATCGGAAATAAGTCTCGTCAGAATAAAGTGATTTGCTTACAAATGGTTACTTAGCAGGAAAATGTGGAGTCAGTTGCTCGAAAACAATCTAGATGTACGCTCTACACAAACAGCTAGGATTCACACTTGATGATATATGTGCACTTTCTGTATGGTCACCCTCTACTCTCTGTTTCTGATCTAAAAATGAACCTGCATATTCCTTTCATGGATACATAGCAACCAACTGACTGAACTGAATACTTCACAGCCATAGCACTGATTTGATTGAACTGACTAATGTAGCAGCCAGAACTAAACCCTGAATACTATAAGAAACGGCGCTACAGATGGCCATGATGTACTTAGTCCTTAACAAAAGAGGGTACATTTACGGCAATCTGCTTCTGCCTAACTGGTTCAAAACAGCAAACATATCATTAGATTGTGTCATAGGAAGTAGATTACTTAAGTTCATATGACAACATAATAGATAAAGCACTGCTTTTAATTAAGAGGAATTAAGCAGGATCATGGCACTGGCAGCAGCAGTTTGTTTTTGTAAGTCATTCTGCTTGTAAGATGGCAGTGAAAGTCATGATCCAGTTGATCTGTTGACTTAGTTGCTGCAAAGGAAAATGTGTACTGGTCATTATGCCGGTGTATGGGTGTAGCGCAGATAGTGATTTGCCGCTCAGATCAGCTCCCTGAACGTTTAAAATGATCTCACTTGGCTCATTTCAACTTTAACTTAGCTAAAATACAGTGGTTATTAAAATTCATGACACTTCATGACAGTAAGAGACCAGTCCGGTACTAATGATTATATAGGGTTGCTTCAGGCTTCAGCACTTCATGACACTTGCAAGGCTGTTGTTGTTGGCGATGAAAGGGCATTTGACAATGTTTGAAGTTTGAACCACATAAGTAGCAGATCGTATGGCCATGCCTGCTGTAATCAACTGGCCATATTATGTTTCTTTTTCATAAGATTTTTTCATGTCATCAGCTCCATATGTAAAATTATGATGCATCTATGTTTTGCTTATTTGGATGATTGCTTTTTTTCCCGTGTTTAAATGATTACTGCATAGTAAAATTGACTGAATGGTCTCTGTTTAACCTTAGTATTCTCAAATATTTTGTGTCAGCCTAATAGGTCTCTGTTTGACCTTAGTATCCCCGTTTGGTAACTTGCTTTATAAGTGGTTTGTAATATTACTGATATATCTCATCGATAACTTGTGTGTTATGGCCTTGGTTATAATTTATAGCATTTCCAATTTGTAATATGTGGTTGGTAATATCTCTACTAATCAACGTGCACGTTCCTATTTAACAGCTAGCTGTTCTCTAATCTCTACGAATCTGTGCACGGTATTATTTTTAATGCTTATTCTGTAACTCCGAATGAGCTCATATTTGAACTGTAGTTGCAACTTTTCATCCTCTGTATGCATGAATTTTTGCAGAATTTTTCGGCAAAGTTTGTAGGGTAGAAAAATACGTTTTCTGCTGCTGTTTTTCTGGACAGATTCTGTCCCATTTTGTTTTATGCATGTTTTGAACTTTAATTGAATCTTTTTGATTCAAATGAGTTTATGAGTAGGCATACAACATTATATACTTTCTGGACATTCATATGATGTTTTGTTTAAGGATTATATGCAGCAAGAAACCTATTTGTTTATCACTACTAATGCACCCCACAGAAAAGAAAATGGGAGAAACGGTGTTTTGAAGTTTTTTCACAGGGATTGGAGGAGATGCACCAAGAGTTATCCAAGGATGGTGAAGACCATAAGCTTGGGGATGTGAAGACAACCCCACTGGACCTACACACTCTCGGTTTGCACACGTCTAACTTCTGTTTTTCGATCGAAACACTTTATCGCATAAACTTGGAGCGTCTTTTTGTTTGTTTTTGGTTTTTGTTATTTTGTGAGACCACCACATTATCATTTATATGAGAAAGAGCTACTGGAAATATGGGTTGAAATATGTTGGATGCTTTTATCATATTGGGAAAAGGGATGTTTGAGTTGATTTTTAATGATACATATAGTTGCATGATTCATGAGCTTGTTTATGAGTAATAATTTGCAAATGCTTTATCAAGAGCTATCACTTATTCATGTTTTGATGCTGAATGTTATTTTACTTGTTTAACATGGATTAGTTAGTTCTATGGACACTCATGCATGCATCTAGATGGTCAACTTTCTCCCTCTTGCTAGCCCAAACATTCCAACAAGTAAAAACTTGTTTCCAACACCTTCAACCAAAGTTATTCCAGTGAGTCCACCATATCTACCTATTTTTATGCTATTCCGAGTATGTTATCATGATATTTGTGTTATCTATACCTCTGAATGAAAATGTTTATGTTATTGATTGTTATGGGAAAAGTTGGTTATATAGCTCTCACGAACTTGATGCACAACTTTATTTTTTTGCATAAATAAAACATGACCCATTGTGATTAATAATATGATGCTAGTGGCTTGATAAATGTCCGAGGTTGGGAGTTAGCCCATATGTGCTGTCACATGCAAAGCTTTCAACATGCTCCTTCATCATTTAGTTGATATCATGTACTTTTGTTTATGGATGCCTATCATGGTGAAATGAGGTGGAAATGAAGTAGTTTAAATGAGTTTGTATAAATGGTTAGAGAGACGCCTGGGCCGCTAATCTAAGCCATGCATCATTCATGGTGGAAATTTACTTACATGCTATGGTGAACCGTCTGTGATGCACCTTATAATAAAAAGCTATTCCAATGGTAAATAAAAAGGGTGTTGAGGTTGTTCATCTTGTTTGTTTGTCTTGTCATTTTGATATGGGCTTGTTCCATATCCTGGGACAAGAGGTACCCCAGTTGACGCTCTTGATGATACTATTATTACTTACAATGATAGAACTTGAACTTGCTTTGTTTCCTAAGTTGAGTAATCATGGTGTAGGTACTTGTATTCAAGGGGCATGAGACACCTAACCTTTACTTTATCAAGCACACTACTCATATTTGCTTTCACATTAAACTTTAATCATTCAAGATGCTATGATAGGGGTAATGAGAGCTTGACACCAAGAATTCCACATTGCAATCATTAACTTAAGTAGAAGAGTTTGGAAGTTAGATGAAACTTATGCATGCTTTACCTCTACTCACATATACATCTTTCCAAAGTGTCCACCTTTTATATTCAGATTTTCATCTACACTCTATGACCAATGTAGGATGTTCTTACTTATCATTATGCATACATGTGGTCCATATTACTATCTTCTATGTTACACTTTGTGAACTATCATTGAACATCCTTGCATTGAATACTTGATATCACTTCATAAACTATTTTGCATATTGCTACTCCTTTGAAGAATGAATCATTTGACTCTATGTAGCAGTAGCAATCATCTTTGATATCCATTGTTAGTGCTATATTGCAAAGCCCATGTTAGTTTTATCACCTTCATACTCGAGGACGAGTATTGGTTAAGCTTGGGGATGTTGATGCATGTAAAATGCATACATGAACTTTGCACTATATCACTCATATTCCAATCATATTTGCATCATATAAGGGTTATACCACTGTTATTTAATGATTTTAGGAAATAAAATAATTGTTTCCTATTTTTATGGAATTAACCCTGCGCAGGCAGAAAACCCTATTTTTTCCTTTTATGTTTCAGGGACCCAAACGTCGTCAGAAAAATATGGAAAAATACAGAGGTCATTATTTTGGAAGGAGGAAGACGTAGGAGCGAAGGAATCAAGCAAACGGATCCCGGAAGGCCAAAAGGGGTGGCCCACGCGGCCTCTGTACCTGGCCGCGTGGGGCCCACCATCCTGGCCCTCGAGGCTCCGCAGCCGTCGATCTTTCTTCCACCGCCTTCGTCTTGACCTAAAAACGCCTATAAAAGAAGTCCCACGGTGTTCTAAAACAAGCGCCGCCATATCACAGAAACACGAAAACGAAGATCTGGAGCTGCAGATTGGAGGGGGAAAACTCCGGCGGGGCGCTGCCGGCGTGGTCTCCTTCATCTCCATCGACATCTCCACCATCTCCATCATGAAGAGGGAGTAGTCCACCTCTGGACTATGGGTTTGTGGAAGTAACTTATGTATCTCTCCTCTCTTGAGCTTCACTAATTAGTACCGTATGAGCTGCTGAACATGATTACGGTCATATTTGTAATACCTATGTGGTGGATCTTTTTGTGAGTTAATATATGTTGAGATTGCAAATGTTTGTTTCAGTTATGAGTATAGATGCATATTATGTACCCCGTTCTTATTCACTTGTTATGATCAAGCATGTTTATGAGAGCGTGTGGGGTGATGTGTGCATTAGTTGGAGTAACGGGGGTGGTGAGTGTGCTAAGCTGACAACTGAAATATCGCGATCCACTTGGGTGTTTACCTTACTTTGTTGCCTCACTAGGGATAAACAAAAATACCATGCTACGGAGATGTGGGTGTGACCATCGCCACTACTCTATGACTAGATCTAGCATGTTCTTATTTTCACTTCATGTCATGATACTTAAAGCTATACTCTGATTTATCTCAATTGCTAAGGTGTTATGATTTAGTTCGCATCTTGGTGGAGTATAAGAGAGATTAATAACCAAAAGATCTCTATGTTAGGACGTGATGCCCATATAATTAGTAACTTGATATCAAACTTTGTGTTGCAATCTCATATGTCAACTCTATGTGTCCATTGTCTGCCACACCATTAAAAGAGAGAGTGCATTTGTGAAACCATGAACCCCGGTCCATTTTTAATCATAAGAAACACCTTTCCAACCACTTTTATCACTTTTCCATTTTCTGCCATTATTAAATCCGAAAATACAAAAACACTTTTCCATCTTGCATTCATCATAAAAAACCCAAAAATATCATTTATCATTGTTATCATCATCCTTGCACATTCATCCACCACCATTGCATATTTATTTCTTGTTTGCATTGCATATTTATCTTGATATCATTCTACACCTTGTGCTTGACAACCACAGGTGAGGTTGAGGACCAAAACAATTAACCTTGTTTTGTAGGTGACCAAAAGAAGGATAGGGAGATAGATCTTTCACTACTGATTCCCCGAGAGTTCGATATTAAACCCTCGAGTCACCCTCGTGGGGAAAACACGTCTTCCACTTACTACACACTCTGCACTTGGAGTCTCAACCTAACCCATTTACTTTTGACGCAGGTAACTACGCACCGGAGAGCAAGCTGTTTTCTGGAGCTGTAGATCAACCTCTTCAAGGGCCATCATGGGGCCATTGATTCCGCTAGTCGACACCACTTTTTGTACGATGCAAGAAACAACGCCAACAAAAACTGAGATGATGCAATAAAGAAGAAAATGACAAAACTCGATGGATGTTTGCTTATGTCTAAATCGATGTTTCTAGTTGTCTCATTTATTCTCGAGTATTTCTACATATGTATCAATCTTAACCTGTCAACATTGCACGGCTCAAGACATCAACTTAGACATATAAAAATAATATTTGATAGGAAAATCAACAAGTAGTTGTAGCAAAAGTACGTGAGCAGAGGTGGTGTGAAATTTGACTGAATTCGAGAAACAAGAAAATCGAGAAGTATGCTGCAATAGAAACATACCAGCTTAGGCAATGGGAGGGGTAACCCACTGAAGGTGTAGTGGATGGAACAAATGATTATTAAAACTCTTCTAAGCCTTTGTGCTTGAGATGCAGAGGTGTTGGCTAGCCCTCTTGTCTTCTTTTTTAAATAGGGTGGGGGGTCGGTCTTCAGTGACAGTATAGCATGGCCTTAAGAAACTTGAAATTACACACGACCCATACAATTTGCACTAAGGACCTCCAAAAAATGATAAAACACGGTCAGGTCTTGCTCCTTCTCCCACGCGATGGATCACGCAGACAACCTCAATTTCGCTTTGGACACACCACTTAGGACGAAGAGGTGGGAGCTTGCTGCACATGAGCCGAAGGGACTCGGAAACAACAACAAGGCATGGAGGTTGAGGTTTACCATTTGACACCAACCGGATGACCGCAGCCGATGTGAGAGGCGGGAGGGTCACCTTTCGATCAAGAAGAACGACGATGATGGCGATGTCGAATTTCAATTTTCTACCACCACCGCTATATCCGTCGGCAACACTACCTTTTTTGAGAAGTTTCCTTCAGCTTCATGCCTCTGGTGCATCTCCCCCCATGGGAGCTCACCCCCGATGTGCTTTGCACCGTGATACGGCTGCCGCTCTCACCAACAGCAACATCAGGCAACAAGAGGGGAGGATGGCTTATTGTCGGAGATGCCTCTCTCGAGCTCATCCACTTGTTGCCGCATCCACCGGAGCAGGGTGAACCAAGATGAGAGAGGACCGGATCCAGTCGATGGGGTCTAGCGATCTACTCTCAAACGTCACAATGGACAAAGACTAACTCTACTATACAGACTACTCCGACTGGTGCCTCTCCTCCACCATCTCCGAGCGGTAGCGCCGCCGGAGAAGGCTTAGGTTTGGTCCGGGGGTGAGAAAAGAGCTCTCAAGCAACATTGTGAGGAGAGAGAGAGAGAGAGAGAGAGAGAGAGAGAGAGAGAGAGAGAGGAAAGGAAGAAATGAGACCACCCTCCCTTGGGGTTTGCCGCACCTTGTGATGAAAAGGGTGTTAATGGATGGTCGATGGGTGTCTCGTTATCCATCACATGGATTTTCTTTTCTCCTTTCTAGATCTACTTATTCTCAACTAGTTGCCGATCTCCACCCCTGCACATTGTGCATGGGTAAGAGAGAATCAAATTCTTGTGACAATAATAAGACGGGGTCAATGCAATAGTTATATAGTTGGAATCATGCTAGATGACGTGTATAAGCGTTTACCTAAATGAACTAATGCGGTGCCACCAATACTTCTCATGTTGGTTTCAAGATGTATGATTGGAATCAACAATTTCAAGTTTGATCTCGGTATTCCCCATGCCATAATGTTTGCCTGAGTTTTATTAGACACGAGCTCGGCTAGCATGAAACATGTTAACATTAAATTTTCCTATTGATTTAATTTTCTAAAATATAAAAATGCATTATGGATCGTTATCTTAAATAAAATAGTACTTGTGAAGCCCTAAAAGTATATATGATGTAGTCGGTGCCTTCGGGGCTGGCAGAAAGCTAGCCTCGCGCGATCAACTGGCTTTCTAGGTTTGTCGGGCTGCCAATGCACAGTCCTAATTTCAATAATAAATGGTACTCCGTTGTGGTATACATTTACTACATTCTAAATGATGTTGGTAAATGCTATATAAGAATCTATATATACCGCAGTATAAAAAGTAGTCTTTAACTGGCATCCTGGAGAACAAAGTGGCAAACAGCAAACCCAAAATGAATAAATAAAGATTAGATTTTCAGGACTTAAAAGCAAAAAATAATTGAGAACCTGTCAGACAACCTATGGGCCACCCCGGCCAGCAGAGCTGGACAGGAACGATCCTCTACAGACGTAGAACATATCAACCGTGTTCTGAGCCGTTAATCACGCTCTGGCCCACAGGTCAGAGTTCATCAACCAGGTTTAAGTGCTTGCCTCCTTATTAGTCAAGGATGCAACGGTACGATCCTATAGAACAGATCCTGTTCAAGTAAGGTCGTGCTCTACAGCTGATGATTCTGCTATTTAACCTGGTGTCGGCGTCCCTAAACTTCCGAGGTGGGACTAGACTAATCCATTGCTAGGTACCGCATCGCGCGTGCTGCGTAATGTTGCTCCGGTTAACCATCTGCGTAGATAACACTTCATACTGGGCCAGGTCCATTCACCCAGAGATTATAAGCCCAAAGCTTACCACACATCGACAAAAAACTTGCTCCGTGTTCAAACACTAAGAAGTTCGAAGCTTGGAACAGACAAAAAAAGGACGTTAAGCACTCAGCTTTTCCTCCAGGAAACAAGGAGATCCATCAAACAATGCCTTCAGAAAATTACGGGAAAAAAACTCCATCAAAGCACCTCAGAAAAATCACATAAAACCCCATAAGATCTTCCAAAATTTACAGTTCATGCGCAACTAGGGATGCCCATAGACTTATTTTGACAAGTTATATATAGTATTGTTGGAGTTGAATCACTCAACTCACTCACGAACAGGAAGAACACAAGAAGTTTTGGCCTCGGCTGTTTCACACAGCCCACAACCTTTTCCTCTATTTCTCTTAGTGAAAGCAAACATGATTACAGACCTTAAATAGGCTCAGGCAAGCACGGTTTGGCAGGCCACTCTGCCCACTCAATAATGCTACACCTACGGGGAGTTACGGACGAGTTACGCGCTGACAGGGCTGGAATCCAACGTGGAACGGGAGAAACGGAAAAAAAAGTCCACCAAATCAATCCCGCTAATCATGCAACTAAAAGCTGGAACTGCAGTAGGTCTTTTCCCACGATCAGATCGACCGGGCCGAGCTGCGTCCGCCTCCACCGCCGTGAATGGCCAGGCCGCCGCGCCGGTAGACAACGATCTTCCTCAGCCCGCGGCTAGAGCTCGCCGTCGTGCCGCTGCCGAGGTGCTCAACTTGGACGGACGCGCGCGCACGTATCCGGACTCACGGACTGAAGGGTTGCTCGATTTCATGCAGGTTTGCCTTGTGAATCGTGATCGATATAAAGGTTCTGAACTTTCGTACAGGTCTACAGCCTACACCTAAGTACTTCGTTGATCCTTGGGTTCATGCAGGTTTTGCGTTGGTTCAGAGCGCGCCAAGCTGCCGAGAGATCCTTCTAGGGCAGAGAAGCAGGTTCACGTCAATTGATCAAGAAGATTGAAACTTGGAAGTGGTGATGCTGAGGCCATTCGTGACTACTTTATGAAAATGCAATCCGACAATCCTAATTTTTTTAGTCTCATGGATGTCGATGATGAATCTCGACTTCGGAATGTTTTTTGGGCTGATGCAAGAAGTAGAGCAGTATATGACTCCTTTGGTGACGTTATTACTTTTGACACCACATACTTGGTGAACAAATATGCTATGCCGTTTGCTTCTTTTGTTGGAGTGAATCATCATGGACAATCTGTGTTGCTAGGATGTGCTTTATTATCAAATGAAGATACTCAAACATTTGTTTGGTTATTTGAAGCATGGCTGACATGTATGTCAAATCGTCAACCAAGAGCTATTATTACGGATCAGGCAAGAGCAATTCAGAATGCCGTGGAAATAGTTTTTGTAGATGCTCGACATAGGTGGTGCTTGTGGCATATAATGAACAAGCTACCTGCAAAGCTGGGTGGATATGACGAATATGAGTACATCAAGACTGCTATTGGCAAAGCAGTTTATGATTCGTTAACAATTACAGATTTTGAAGGTTCTTGGATGCGTATGCTTGAAAGGTACAATATTGTTGATAATGAATGGCTTAAAGGGCTCTATGAAAATCGGCACCGTTGGGTCCCAGCATTTGTGAAAGATTGTTTTTGGGCAGGCATGTCCACTACTCAACGTAGTGAGAGTATGCATGCCTTCTTTGATGGGTATGTTAATGCCAAGACAACATTGAAGCATTTTGCTAGCCAATATGAGAATGCTCTTCGTGATAAAGTTGAGAAGGAGATAATCGCTGATTTTAATTCTTTCCAGTCAACCATACCTATTATCACACACTTTGACATCGAAGAGCAGTTCCAATCAGTGTACACAAATTCGAAGTTCAAAGAGGTCCAAGAGGAGCTAACACACATTATGTACTGTGACCGGAACTTCATACAAAAGTAAGGGGCAATAGAAACATACAAAATAGTTGAGGATGTGCTAATTGACAAAGATGAAGGATGGAGAAAAGATTATGTGTACCATGTATATTTCAATGAGGAAGAGTTCGAGGTCAAGTGTTCATGTCGCCGTTTTGAGTTCAGAGGTATTCTCTGTAGGCATGTGTTATGTGTGCTCACTAACAAGAAAATAAAGGAGGTTCCTTCACAGTACATTCTTGATCGGTGGAGAAAAAATGTGAAAAGGAAACACAACTTTATCCGGTGCACATATGGTGGCATGGAAGACACTCCTGTTGCAATACGTTTTGATAAGTTGTGCAACTTTTTCTTCCCAATTGCAGAGATAGCCGCCATGACAGATGATTCATGCAATGTGTTGATTGAACACCTTCGCACTCTGAAAATTCAGCCATCTAGCAACACGGGGAGTGAAAATAATAGCGAAAAGGTTGGTACACAGGAAGGTGAACCATTGAATGGCGAGACAACAAATAAAAGCATACTTAGTCCAATAGCTGTTAGATGTGCTGGACGTCCTCCTTCATTGAGAAAAGAGTCTATAGTCTATAAGCTTATTCGTCAAGGAAGAGAAAAAAAGAAAAAGGCTGAACAAAGGGAGAAAAAAAAAGCTGCGCAAAAGGAGAAGAAGAAAGCTGAACAAGAGGTATTTGAGCCAATATTCTGTTTTGTTCACGTTTTTTAAGTTCAATAATTTAGTATTTATTTCAGGCTCGCTCCATGAATTTGCAAAAGAAAAGATCCAATGCAAAAAGGAAATCATCAGAGAATGACATTCTACAGCAAGTTCGCTCCGGTGTCATAAATCCAACCATGACTGCTACAACACCATATGGAATAATCCAGGTATGCATCTATAACCTACATGTTTCTAATAAGCACTTTGCCATCCAAGTCATTTTATGAATTGTTTGCTGTAGGGTTCACTTAATTTGGGCATTAGTAACATGAACCCAACCATGCCAGATGCAGTACCATATGGAGCAATTCAGGTATATTTTTTCATCTCATATTTATAATTAGTTTGGCATCCAAGTGACCTTATGAATTTGTTTTGTCCAGGATTCGTTTGATTTTGGCATTAGGAACACAAATCCAACCATTGCAGCGTCATTACCATCTGGAAGTTCATCGGCAATGGTTATACCTCCAATTTTAGGAAAATATACAAGTATGTTGCTTCAAGTTCAGCAAAACTCTGCCGCTCTGTCCAATTCTGCAGAATTACACTTGAAAGGAATTGGAAGGATTAATGATATGATGGACCAGATTTAGACATGATTTGGGTGTAAATTGAAGTGTTGGATGCAGCCCTTTTTATGCACATGGCAACTTTAATGTAATAGCTGATAGGAACCAGGGTACTGATGAGAGAGGACATCATCCATCAATATTTCTTTCTCTACATCTCAAGTTGTAATATTTCTGTACTATGTTGAACATTGTAATGGATGTTTCTCAGTGCTATTGTGTTGCTAAATCACTGATCTTCACTCTTATTATGACCCACTGTTCCACTAACTAGTGTTGTCCCTTAGAGCTTCTTGTTTAATCTGTTTGTAAGGTTTCAGTGAATATTCAGTGAACTTGCCAGCCACATGGACAGGGTTTACACCTACTATAATCTTTCAGAACCAAGCAATCTTTATTCATTAATACTGAAGAAGTACATATACATGATAAGATATCAGGACTGCAAAGAAAACTTATTCAGAACTGAACTTCAAATACAATGATCACAGGAATACATTATCTCACAGTGTGCCATCCATAGGTGCCAACAATATTTGCTAATTATCCTATAGTTTCATGTTTCCTCCGTCGAATATTATCTCTCAGGTTTCTTGGCAATCTCCAATCAGACAATGATCACTAGCAAGCCTACCATCCAGATGATGTACACCAGTTTCCTCTTTGTTGCTTCTGAAGATGCACTAGAGACCTATTTGCTCTCTTGACGTTTCTTCGGACGAACAATGTAGTCAGGCTTGTAATTCTGCAGTCAAAATATGTGGAAACAAGTTTGCATATAGATCAAGCAGAATAACTGGACATGCTGTGATTTTCTACAAGGAAAAGTTGAGAAACAAAGCCGATTGTGACTCCTGGCAACGAAAGCTTCAGGAAAACAGAGCACCCGATTGTGCCTCCTGCTGAAGAAGGGCAGCTCGTCTCGCTGCCGAAGGAGAGGAGCAGGACGCCGAGTCGCTGCAGCCGAGTGTTGGGTTGCCGCGCCGCGCCGGACGAGCGCCGTGAAGCTGCAGATTAGGGGGAGCTTGCCGCGCCGCCGCGGACGAGCGCCAGGTCGTCGCGTACCCGCGGATGAGCGCCAAGTCGCCGCACCGCCGAGAAGAGGGTCAGGTTGCCGCGCCGCCGCCACGGACAAGGGCCAGGTTGCTGCATCGCCGCCGACGAGGTGTAGGTCGCCGCGGCTCCCGCGAAGAGGACGACCTCGCTTGGATAGATAGATGGTTATAATTATTTCTAAAAAATTATCTTTCGCCTGGGTCGAGGAAGTTTTCCACGCTGGCTTCCACATCAGCGCGTAGCGTTTTCCGTAGCGTTTGGCAGGCCACTCTGCCCACTAACCCACGCCCTGATGCACTAACCCACTAACAGCTGACCTGATCTAACTAGCCAATCGTGCATGCAATTAACTAACAGACTTCTTGCTGATTCACCGCAGCTCCAACGACTCGTCCAGCTCTCCAGCCCTTCACGCTCGTTGCCGATTTTCACGGCAACAGCATCACGCTTTGCATGCCGTATCGCACAGCACCTAGCATCTCGCCTCCCTTGCGTGACCTCGCCGGATAACAAGACTAAGCTAAACTACATGCAGACAAAAACTAAACATGCAGATACACAATCAAGATTAGAAGCTAACAATCACCCCCTAATCTTGATTTTCGCTTCTTCATGCACCTTCAGAAGAGAGCCGGCTCGTCGTCGACGTACTGGCCGAGCAGCGCCTTCTCTCCATCATCACGACCATTGTCCTTCTTCTTCTCCGGACACTCCCATGCGAAGTGCCCAAGTTGCTGGCAGCTGAAACAGCGCAGCTTCCTCTTGTCCCGGCCACCATTCTTCTTCTTGCGCTCCCTCCACTGCTCCTCCGTGAGCAGCAGCTGATTGCCACCGTGTTGCCCGCCTTCTTCTTCATCAGCGTCCAGGCTCTCCTCCACAGCCAAGAAGCGCCCAGTGAGCTCTTCAACAGTCATGGTCTTCAGGTCAAGGAGCTGCTGAATGGAGTGGGCGAGCTGCCGGAACCGCTCGGCACCACGCGCAGGAATTTCAGCACGGCCTTGTGCTCGGTGACGCCATCTCCGAGGACCTCCAGCTCGTGCATGATGCCGTTGAGACGCATCGCGAACTGCTCCACCTTCTCGCCGTCCTTGAAACGAAGGTTCTCGAACTCGGTGCGGCGGTTCTGCGCCCTTGCTTCACGGACGCGCTCGGACCCCAACCTCAAAGTTTTGAGGGTGTCCCAAGCTTCTTTCGCGGTCTTCTTCACCGCTAGTGTGCGCAGCATCTCCGGCGGCACACCTCGGAGGATGACGCCGAGAGCCTCGCGGTCGGCGTGGTACTCGCACACGCCCGGCTCGATCGCCACCCACCATCCTTGCGCCTCCAACTGCACCTGCACCACGAGCGCCCAGTCGGAGTAGTTGGTGCGGGTGAGCATCGGCACCTGCACCATGCCCGTGCTCTGCCGGACCACGCGCTCGACGACGCGAAGCTCGCCACCACCGCTACCGCCACCGCTGCCGCCACCGCCGTCGGTGAGCGCCGCCCTTGGTGGAGTGTACGGCTCCTCCACCATCTTCTTCTCCAGCTCCGCCTTGGCTGCTGCATCTCCCGCTGGCGCCATCACCACAGGAACCGAGAGCGGAAGGCTTTGATACCAATTGTTGGAGTTGAATCACTCAACTCACTCACGAACAGGAAGAACACAAGAAGTTTTGGCCTCGGCTGTTTCACACAGCCCACAACCTTTTCCTCTATTTCTCTTAGTGAAAGCAAACATAATTACAGACCTTAAATAGGCTCAGGCAAGCACGGTTTGGCAGGCCACTCTGCCCACTAACCCACGCCCTGATGCACTAACCCACTAACAGCTGACCTGATCTAACTAGCCAATCGTGCATGCAATTAACTAACAGACTTCTTGCTGATTCACCGCAGCTCCAACGACTCGTCCAGCTCTCCAGCCCTTCACGCTCGTTGCCGATTCTCACGGCAACAGCATCACGCTTTGCATGCCGTATCGCACAGCACCTAGCATCTCGCCTCCTTTGCGTGACCTCGCCGGATAACAAGACTAAGCTAAACTACATGCAGACAAAAACTAAACATGCAGATACACAATCAAGATTAGAAGCTAACAAGTATCTTACTTAAGACAGTAAATCAGTAAAGTGTAGGCTTCCTAAAGCATATATAATTGTCGATCTCCCTGCTGTGAAATTCGAATTGCACACTGATCCTATCGCAGTCTGAGTTACAGTATGTAACCAAGGCAATGAACTGCCGTAATCATGCTTGGCTTGTCCAACTTGAAGTGTAGTATCATATAGGAATGCATCTGCCACAGGAGAATTATATATGTTTACTGATGACTAGTGTGCTTCCTGGGTCTAGCATATATGCCTGCACAGAAGATGATTGTCAGGTCTATTCCATGAACAAAATGACTGTTGGGTGTAATTGGCAAGAACATATTTTTTTTAGAACAAAGGCATTAAATGCCCAGCTTTGAATTAACAAAGCTCACAGTTTTACAACGGCAATTACACGATGCTGAAGGAACAGCTTTACAGGGAACAAAGAACAAGCAAGCAAAGATTACACAAGAGAGCACAACTTGATCTTTGAGGCCACCGTCCGCCGTCAAAGTCAGAACACAGGAGAGGGACGCCGTGGAGCCAGATACGCCACCGGAGAGACCACCTTCGTCAACTCCTGCTTGTCGTTGCCGTCATGCCATTCCCCTCCACCTTCAGAGAAGACCCCTGTCTTCTCGCCCTGGCTCGTAGGGCGCCGTACCGTCGGAAGGGAGAGCAGCTCACCCGAGAGCACGAATGCATACACGTCGAAGAGCAGCAGAGAGGATCCAGCACGGACATCACCGCACGCGAGCGAGCAAACCACAGACACCGCCGCCGGCTCCGACCACACAGCGAGACGCAAGCTGTAGGACAAGAGCACGCAGAGAGAAGGCACGGCAGGAGGAAGGCCAGGGCCGCCATGGCAGAGCTCAACCAGGATGCTGTCTCCACGCGTTCGCCCGGATGTTGTCGTCGCAGAGGGGAACCCTTTTCCCCTCTCGCCCAGGCTCGAGGGCGCCGACCCGCTGACGGACAGACACCTGTGATGGTGAGCACAACAAACACAGGGAACAACGACCAGGCACCATTGCACCGCAAGAAACGCCGCCACAAAGCGAGCACGCAGACCACACGTAGAGCCACCACCTCCCCGTAGCCCAAGACGATGCCTCCAAGGAGAACGCGACGCCGGAGCGCCGCCACCGCCCGATCAAAGATCTGGGGTTTTCACCCGAGCGCAGGGGAGGAGGTTGGGTAGGGAACTGTACCTCATCGTCGCCTCCAAGGAGAAGCACGGCGTCAGGGACGTCGTCGACGACGTGGCCACCCCGCTGGCCAAGGATTTCTCCCGGCAGAGCCCCAGACCCCACCATCCACGGGATGGGATCTGCGTTGGTCGCGGCCGCCGCCTTCAGATCTAAACAGAGAATTTCTATGTTGCGGATGCTCAATTCGGCTTGGGATACGAACTAAAAAGGACATCTATATAATGCAACTGGTGTCACAATTAAATAATATTCTGCACAAGAAATTTGGAAATTAGACTAATGGACACGAAAAATCAAGTGATCAACAAGATAACTGTAACTCTCATCCTCAGTTTTCATGCAGTAAACTCTACAAGGAACCTTTCTGATCTCATATTATTTGACCGTCAGTCCTATTACATCTACATGAAACTCTGAGAAACACAAACTGCTCATCAGAATTGTCAATCAAACGTAGGGATGTTGTTGCATTAGTCTAGGACAAGTTATAAGGAACTTCATGGGATTATATAAGTATGAATGTCAGAATGAACTGTAAAGATCATACCAGAAGCAGAGTGCATCGAGAACAAAGTGACAGACCGTTAACATAGTCAGGAATCTGCTCAACACTATCTCTCACATGATCAACTGTGATGAGAACTGGCACAATTTCCATTTTAGCTTTTTAGGAAAGCAATAAAAGTTCTTATAATAATTGGCATACAACAGCATGACCAAAATACAGGAAGAGAGTAAAACGAAAGTATGTTATATTGTCATGGAACTGTAGCAGAGCACAAGATAAGATTAAACTTCCTCTAGAAAGCTGAAATTTTCGTTAAGTTCAGTTATAAAACCAATGAAACTCGCAAGTACACTTTGCTCTTTCATACACGCGCGCGACGCGCCAACTGATTTTAGCATTCTCGCCTTCTAAGTAGTAAGGCAAACATAATGATAGCATTGATTCCTTATGTTAGCATGTGACGGCATCATGGGTACAGAATTAGGACAGTAACTAACACGATCCATCAACATAACTGTATCCAGATCATAGAAATCAACTTGACTTACTGATTTTCTCAATTGTCTATTTTTCTCTTACACACAGGCCTAAATGCGCATCATCTATTATATACTAAAAGCAAAATGAGTTAGTTTTCGAGGCACCACGTTAATCCACATCATTAGAATTACTTAGACAGTTAGATCTGTAATTAATGGCTGAAATTTAAAGAGAGATGGTAACAAAATATTTACGTACACAACACCAACACGTTCAACGCACCAGGTCGCCCAAGGAAAAGACGTACAGATCCGACATCTATGGACACGATAAGCTGAGCTGAGCAGGACCAGGTTTTTTTTTTAATATTCCACTCGGGTCTAAACATACGTCCTAGCTAGCTGTGTCATGTCTCATGTGTGTATTAATAGATCACGTTCCATGCTGGCCAACAATCCATACATGAGGTATATATGTAACTCCCCAATTCCTCACGTAAGTATGCTCATGTTTGCATGCACTTCAACAATTTTATTCTTTGAGACAAATAAAAAATATGTGTATTAATCCGGCCAGAGCTAGACCTGGCTGGTCGATCGATACCATGTGCTTCATGTGAACTCCAGTAGGAACACACATGCATGGTTTCAGCTATATATGAATATATGATCCGTGATTAGTTGATAGCTATCAGTCTCGGCTCATGCATATAATTTTGATGTTAAGAAAAATAGATTTAAGTATATTAACCATAGATATCTTCTTGAAAAATAATACGACTGACAACACACTCTAACTGATAGTCTATCAAAAAGAATTCCACCAAGTCGTTTATTTTCAGTTTGTTCCCATCAATAAACTCTTGAAGTTTATAGAGATAAAGATTATTTGAACATTATGGAGTTCAAAAATTGATTTCAGCTTGAAGTTATAATCGTAAGGCCGTAATATCACATCGTCAAACCAAGAGCGATATCAAGCACAAGATGTGAGCGGATGTTTGATTATCCATAATTAGGCAAACGATGATGCGAATGTAGTAGTATCAGCGTCAACGTACTAGATTGTTCTGAGATAAAGTGACAAATAAGGTTTTATCTTTGACACTAACAACGCGGATCTTTAACATGCAGTTATGGGAATTTCGAAATGATTTTCTAGAATATTTATGACTTGAAAAGATTTCTACTCAGATAATTTGATCCATAAGATTAGAAATATTAATAATTTCCTATAATTATGACAACCAATTTTAAAAAAAAACCAGCCCAATGGTCTAGATATATATATTGAGCTCATAAGATTATAAAAGATTATTTATTGAAAACATATAATAAACATGATTTATTATAAAGAAATAAATTTGTTGTCAAGTTGGCATAGTCATGTTATAGGAAAACAAATACATGGCAGGGTCTTGAAGAGTGAGGATGATAGCAAGATAAGATAATGAAATTAGGTAAAAATAGAGTAATAAAAGAAGTTTTAGAATATGATGATATGACTTTTAGGTGAATTTGTGATGTCTATTTTCCATAAATTAAAATGATTCATACTTAATCACAAACCTGTGGATATTTACTTAACATGCTATTTCTAAGCGTATGGAAAGATATTGTTTAGACACACATAATTCCAAATTTATAGAACTGGAAAACTATTTCTCGAACACGTTCAATGAACCTAAGATGCTGCCCTCGCATTTGCGAGGGCCACCTGGCTAGTTTGTACCAAAAGGAGAGCACTAAGATGGAGCAAAGTTTACAGCCAGCTCAGCAAAAAAAGAAGCAAAGAAAAACTGCAAGAGGAAAAGGAGCAAAAAAAACTGTACAGCTAACTGAGGAGGGCTGTAGGAGCTATCTCCTGAGAGCTCCCGCGACCTCCAAAGAACCTCCCCAACCAGTAGCGTAGCCAGGAATCAGTCAAGCCCCAGGCCAAATTCAAAGGTACAGTACAAAGCAGTACCAAACAGTGTTATTTTTGCTACAGTCAACGAAGGATTTTGGTGCCACGACCCAGGCCAAAGCCCAGGTAGCCAGGGGCCTGGCTACGCCCATGTCCCCAACCCTAGCCGCCGCCGCCGGCGGCTAGCCAGCTTCGCCCCCGTCCTCCCTCCTCTCCCCTGTTCCCCTCGTCGCTTCCGCGAGCGACGGGCGGGAACCCTAGCCGCCCCGTCCTCCTTAGCTTCCCTCTGCGCCGCCCCCTCCCTCGCCGCCGCCGGACGGCGTCGCCGACCGTAGGCCGGGCGCTGGCGGCGGCGAGGATCCTCTTCTCCCTCGCTCATGGAGCCTGGAGTGGGCCGGCCTTCGCAGCTTGGGCGCCGTGCTGACCGAGGGCGCGGCGGCACGGCCGCTCCGGCGGCGGTGCGTAGACTCGGTGGCGGTGGGGCGGGTCAGGGACGGCGGCGTCGTGGTGGCGGCGGCGGCTCGGACGACGCGGGATGCGGCTTCGGGCCGGAGTTCTCGGCCAGGTTTGCAGGGCGCTCGACGGCGGCTATCCTCTGGAGCAGGTGACGGGAAGGAGCAGAGGCAGCTCGGCCTCGGGACGGTGGCTGGCGGAGCTGGCCGGAGGCGGCGGGCTCTCGGCCCAGATCTGGGCCCGTGGGCCTGATCTGGGTTGGGCGGTCCCTGCTGCCTAGGGTTTCAGTGGTTCCCGAGGTTCGGGAACCCTTCCCCCGACCATGGAGTGGATGCGGCGCTGGATCCGGGCCAGGAGGGCCTGGATCCGGTGACCGCCTAGCAGCCTCGTTTACTCGAGGTTTGCGCGTGCGACTCTGCGGCGAGTGACGTGGCAGCGGTGATGGTCGTCTTCTCGGACCACGTGGGTGGCGTGGAGTTGGCAGAAGGAATTCCTGGTGCTGGCCTCGCTTCGGCAATGGTGGCTCTCAGATCGCGTCCTGGTGGCCTGGCTCAAGACTGTTGCGTTTCGTGATATCGAGTGTAGTAGAGAGGTGCTTTTGAGCGAAAGCTCTGTGCTTCGGCTCCAACAGCGACGACGCCTGCGGATGTCGTAACCCTCTTGGGGGCGCTGTTGTGGGTGCCCTCTCCGCACTTAGCGTGGCAGAATGGTGCTTCCGAGCGAAAGCTCTGTGCTTCGGCGCCAACAGCGACGACGCCTACGGGTGTCGTAACCCTCTTGGGGGCGCTGTTGTGGGCGCCTTCTCCACACTAGGGCTCCGGGTGAAAACCTTGACCTCTTGGTCTAGACGGCGGCGGCGCTTTGCGTCGTTACCCTGTTGGGGCGTCGTCGTGGAGCCTCGGTACTTCTCGATTATACGTCGGAGTCCTCGGTGGCAAGTCTGGTTTCCTTTTTTCTTTGTTGTTTATCTTTGATCTGTCTTGTAAGAAGGTTTCCTCATCACCTTGTATCTGTTCGGCCGTTAGGCTTTATTTATAAAGCTGGGCGAAAGCCTGTTTCGTGCTAACTGAGGAGTGTTCTCATAAATACTAGACACAACAATTCTGAACCCAATGAGGAACGGACATCATTATGAGACTATGCCAGATATGGTTTGGACAAAGTATACAAACATTGCTTTCACTGCTGTACAAGGGTGTTGCTTATGTGTTAAGCAGACGAGGTAAGTAACAAGACATCAACCTTTATATTTCTTATTTAATGGCTTTCCTAAGCATGAACACACAACTTATGTAGAAAGCTGGGCAGACTCCAGTAGCTTACACTATTATCAGTACCTGTCATAGGTCTGCTTTCCAGATCAAAAAGAACAGAGTCCAACAGTCCTATCAGACTTGGTACGACGCGATTTTCAGTAGGCGGTCTTGGCCTGATAATAACAGACAGAAACATCACACCATGGTAAATTAGTAATGTACCTTCACTTGTTCAGTGTGGTCCTCTTCTCCTTGGCGTAGTACACAACCGAGTGTCCCTCCTCCAGACAGCTGAAGCAGATGTATACAATCTTTCTCGATAAATGAATCGATCTATTTCACTATATTTGGACATAGGAGAGACCATTTCTTCATGCAATGGCCTCGATTTTGCTCCTACGGAAGGGAACCCAGCAATGATGCATCTGATTTCAGGACACATCGCCCTCACCCTTCATCCGACCTCGTCCGCTCGTTCAGATTTGTCGAACAGCACGCCGACCCCTCCGCCCCGCCGCAGTTGACCAGCGCCCGCCCCCGGCGAGCCGTCGCTGGGAAGAAGCAGGCGGACCTCCGAATCAAACAGCGCCAAGCTCCGTAATCTGTTGTGAGGAACGAGGAAGAAAGAGTAGAGATGGGAGCGGTGGCTCGTCGTCACCTCGCTTCCACCATGTGGATCTCTCCAAACTTCTACAAACAAATAGAATCGAAATCAATTGTGTGAGTTAAACAAATGGGTCAAAAGATTGAATTAGTTTTGGTTGGGGTGCGCCACACCCGGGCAGTAGTGCAACGACCGAGGAACACCTGAGGACCCCAGCTGCAAGCAACTGTGGTGGGCCCTCCCCCAGAAAAATAAATTTAATATAGTTGTGGGCACATAGCCCACATATCAGATATTAATAAACTGATAAGAACAGATACTACACTTGATCTTAACCAAAAGCCCGAGAAAGGTATGCTTCAACTCGTTGCCATCCGGCTCATCTTATAGCTTCTCTCGACTGCCTCTCCTCTCCCCGGGAGCGAGGTGGGACTAAACCGGAACGAGCAGCGAGTCTCCCTGCGGAAAGTTTCCGCAACCAGAGGCAGGTACTCGATCTGCGCGTCTCGTTTGTAAAGCCCAATAGGAAGACCAGGGCCCATTCTCATGCCTGGCTTTGCCGGTTCGTTGCGCTGGGCTGGCTCAACCGAGCTGGGATTGCTTTTTTTTTACGACTAGTTGCTTGGCACGTGCAATGCACGTTTTCACAATTAAATGGACAATTTACAAGAGAAAATATTGCACGTGCAATGCACGTGTCGACTAATACACAAACACAAGTTATTCTGGTTTTAATAAATATTGATGTATACAGATAATTCTTAAGCCAAAATACAATCTATTATTTTGCACAATAGGTGTTGCCTCGGGTCTTCTAATAACCAATTCTTCTAAATGAATTTATTCATAATGTAAGTTCTTACTATTTATAATGGTAATAAAAAGTTGATGAAAGTATTTTTGAACTCGCCCGTTGGCCTAAATGAAAATTGATTGATATGTACCAGCGGTACTACATACTGTAGTTTACAAATATCCATGATGGCTAAATCAGTTTTGACCACAGCGACGGATCAAGCCTACACTAATTGTCAACTCAAGAAACCACACCAAAAATAGTTCCGGGGAAGAAATCTACACTACGAAGTAAATATAGGAGTATGAGTCGAAGTAAGAAGTACAGAGCGAGTTCGTTTTCTCTATGCTTTGATCCATTCAAGAGTACAGAACTACAGACCATTACTGTTGCAGACAATCATGCGAACCCATGATCTATCCAACACAGAGTTCACCACTTATGTCATTCAAAAGTAGTAATCTAAAGTGAATAAATCATGGGAACTCATGATCTATCCAAGACTCATCTGTCTGGTTCCGCCTCTGAACCAAACCGACTGGTCCCGCCTCTGAACCAAACCGATTACTTTGCATATGGAGACATCGGATGTAGCGAGAGCCAAGAGGTGTACAGGAGGATCCCTGCCGCTGTGCTCCGTGGCCGCCGTCCCTGCCGCTGTACTCCGTGGCCGCTGCCGTCCCGGACTTCCGCCGAGCCGCCGCTGTGCTCCGTTGCTGCCGCCTGCCCGGCCCTCCACCGCGCCGCCGGCATCTCGGACGTCCTCGTCGCCGCCGCTGTGCCCTACGGCCGCCGCCGGCCCAGGCCTCTTAGTCTTCCCCACCGCTGTACTCCGTGGTCGCTGCCGGCCTGGACTTCCGCCGAGACGCCGCTGTGCTCCGTGGCCGCCGCCAGCCCGGCCCTCCGCCATGCTGTCTCTCTGCCCCGCGGCCGCCACTGGCCCAAAACTTGCGTGGGGCGGCTCAAAAAGAGACTGCAGCAGCAGGACAAGCAGACTCCTGCCGTGGTCAGGGCCGCGACGCGGCTCAGCGTAGGGTGGCGCTGGCGCGAGATCGAGTTCGTCGGACTCGGCACACCCCGTGCCCTGGGCGACGTCGCCTCTGAGTCCTATACCCGGCCGCGGCCGCCGGCTGGCTCGCCGGCAACGTGCTCCCGTTCGTCCTGGCCTCGGCCATCTCCGTCGTCGCGGTCGGCAACGAGGTGCTCGAGTGCGGGGGTGCCGCCCTCGCCGCCGCGCTGCTCCCGGCCATGCATAACCTCCGCAACGCCGCCATGGCCATCAGGTTCTCCACCGTCAGAACCATGGCCGTGCTCGCGCTGTCGCCTAGTCCGAGACGAAGTTAAGCTCGAGTTGCCGACGCTTCTTTTCTTTTTAATTGGTGGCAATCCTTTGTAATTAACCGCAAAACGAAAAGGTGGTGGCAATTTGGTCGTATTATGTGATTGGTGAGAGGGCAAAACGGTCCAAAACGGACAATGTTGAGTTGTCAAACATTGGGCTGATCTGAGCCGTTTGATCGGATATTGAACGGTCCAGATTTAAAGACACAACTCAACACAAGTTTGCTCTTTTAATAGTAGTATAGATACGTCTTTTTACTCAAACGAATCTAGTATCATATATCGTGGCTTGGCAATAATGCCTAGGAAGGCGAAAGGCAAACGGTCCTGAATAACAGACTTGATCATCGTCTCCTTGCCGATGCGAGATATCAGGTTGTAATTTCCAGGCTCGATCAACAAGAGACCAAAACGGGCCCGTAAGAGAACGACCAATTCCATACCCAGGTTAGTATCTTGAAGGGCTTCATTAGAAATACCCAACCGGTTCATGACATCACTCTTGGTTGATCAGCACACCGAAGACCAAAGAAATCTGAAGATTTATCGATGTTAATTTCTGCATGGACCATAACAATACACAAATAAGGTTTCCTTCATAGCTTTCACCCTTTCAACATCATTTCGTGCGAGCAATATGCTATCATCTGCAAACAATAGATTGGAAAATAGGTGGCCATGAACGACTATTACACACACCTTGGAGCACCCCATGTTCTCCTTGTGAAACAACAGACTTGACAAACGTTCGGTACAAGCTGAAAAAGGTATGAACTAATTAGGCCACCTTATCTAAGTTTTCTAGTAGGAATAACTGGCGAAGTGAGTTCCCCATTCACCCAAATTGCATATCGAACATTGGTAACACATCTCATAACTGTGTTGATCCAATCCGGAACAAAACCCAACTTGCAGAGATAATCATGTAGGTATCCCCATTCCACATCTTTATAAGATATAAATCTTAGTGCAAAATAAGGCATAATTGCTTGTTGCTTTCAGATAGTGTGAAGACACTCATAAGCAATCAAGGCATTATCAGTGATTAATCTACCACGAACAAAAACACTTTGATGTTCAGAGATCACCACTGAGAGAATAAGCTTCAAACGGTTGACCAAACCTTTGAAGCAATTTTGTATAGCACGTTACATAAACTGATAGACCAGAAATTCTTCAATACTTCAGGATTTGTCACTTTTGGAATGGGTAGAACAACAAAATCACAAAAACCTAAAGTTATATCATCACCCACCAGAAATCCTATCATCGCGGTGCGCAAATCTTCTTTCAAAATATCATAGTGAGTTTAATATAAGAGTGTGGAAAACCATCCGGTCCCGGCGCCCTTGTGGGCCCCATTTGAAACAAAAATTGTCTTTATCTCATCATTAGTAGATCATCATTCATCTCATTAGATACCTTAGGCTGAATTGCATCAAGGACATCAGCGGAGTCTGAAGCTTATGCTGAGCGGTTGGCTCTGACATTTGCACGAAGGATTGGATAATCTGATTCTGGCTACTGACTGTCTCTCGGTGGCCCAACGGATTGCTTCCAAGGAGATGGATCGTTCTCTTTGTGGATCAGTGATTCAAGACATCAACGAGTTGGTCTCGTCTTTCTCCGCTTGTTCTGTTATTCATGTTAGACGCGAGCAGAATGTTGCCGCTCATATATTAGCTTGATCTAGTGAGTCTAATGGTTGTCGCGTGTGGCGTGGTGTGTCCCCGGATTTCATCCGGGAAACAATTCGTATTGACATTATTCAGTGATTAATAAAGCACAGAATTTCAAAAAAGTAAAAAAAAAAAGGTTCTGAAGAAAGAGGTCTCCATAAAAACGTTCAGTTACTATCCTCTCGGATCAGTGCACGTATTTTTCTTTCTGCGAATTAATCCAGCTTCGACTCATTTGATCATTTCCCTTCCCTCAGAATAAAAAACTTTCAACTCATTTTCCAGTCTAGTTCCCCCAGCCCATGGGCCATGGCCACGGGTGTGAATAATCCAGGCGGCAGCGACAGCGAAATGGCCACCGCCCGCCGCCGCCCCATCTCGTCGCCTCCGGCGGCGCTGGAGGACGACGACCTCCTCGCGGAGATCCTCCTCCGCCTGCCCCCGCTGCCGTCCTCGCTCCCACGCGCCTCCCTCGCCTGCCGGCGCTGGCGCCGCCTCGTCCGCGACCCCGGCTTCCTCCGCCGCTTCCGCGCGCACCACCACTCCCGCGGCAGCGGCGCTCTCCCCGTCCTCGGCTTCTTCACCGAGGGAGACGGCGGCATCTCCTTCCACCCCACCCTGGACGCCCCTGACCGCGTCCCGCCCGACCGCTTCGTCCCGCAGGTCGCCGGCCGCGCGCACAACTGCCGGGTCGTCTGCTGCCGCGACGGCCTCGCGCTTCTCGCCAACGTGCGTCCGGGAGAGGCCCTGGTGTGGGACCCCGTCACCGGCGACCAGCGCCGCCTGCCCCTTCCCCTGGTTTTCCGCAACGAAGACAAGATCTACCACGGGATGGTTCTTCGCTCCGCCGCTGCCGCCGCCGCCGCCGTCGGAGACGGCGGTGACCGTTTCCGGTTCCAGGTGGTGTTCGTGCGCTGCGTCAAGGGGCGCCATGCTCGAGCGGTTGCTTGTGTCTACTCCTCGGACACCGGCGCATGGGGCGATCTCATTCAGATATCGACGCCGCTTCTGCGCTCCCTTGCTGTTCCTGTGGCCACCTCGTGCTGCTTGGTTGGGCGCTCCCTTTGCTGGTTGCTTCATGGGAGCTCGACCAACGCCACCCTTGAGTTTGATCTGGATACGCACAACCTAGCTGTGGTTCCATTACACTTGGAAAGGGGATGGATCATGTCGGCGGAGGGTGGTGGACTCGGCTTGGTCTCTGTTTTGGGTCACAGGGTAGAACTGCGGAAGAGGGAGACTGGTTCTGATGGTGTAGCGACATGGCCGCTCACAAAAACCATTGATCTGGACAAACTTCTTCCCCTGAACCCAGGGGACAGATTCGCCATACTCTTCAAAGAGGAAAATAATATGCTCATCCTGGGGACAGATGACGATATCTTCACGGTCCACACCGACTCAATGCAGTGGCAGAAACTTCCTGTAAACTTCGAATTACCCCAGGCCTTTCAACCGTTTGCAAGTGTCTATACCGCAGGTAATATAATAACGTGACTCTACGTTGCAGGCAATACCTCTTTCATTGCTATACCGTTGATTGTTTGACTTATGCTTGTAGAAATGGGCGTTGGTGCTGAACATGCTGGAGCTGAACTCTTGCACAATAGATAAGATGAATGTTCGGTTAGATATGCTATTCAGATGCATTGGTTTAGCAGGTAATATTGTAAGTTATGTAATTGGTCCTTAGCTCCTCATAATATTTTGTAGAACTTGTAATGTGGTATGGTGTACGTGAGGTCCAGTTTCTTCGTCGTTGATCACAATGGACGCCTCATAGTTTTTGTTGACCACATGACATGATCAATTCGACATGACTAGATTCATCATGAAAATGCCATTGCCAGCATTCTCATGTTTACCATGAGAAGTAAAGTACTGGCCAAGTTGTGTTTTGAATACTGTACATGATGGAAAAAACTGGCTCAAATTTTGGACAGAAGGAAATGCCATGATCGCTTTCTTGAGGGTTCTTCTACTATATGATTCTCTTGCAATTTTGGCTTGTTAGTAACTTGATAGTAATTGGATTTCTGGAAAGTATGCATATGAGGTAGGCAGTAGGCACCATATGTTTCTACTATCTGGTCTGAGCTTTCCATGTGCCCATGGTGAAAAACAATATTTTGAGTGATTTGCCAGTTCATCATTTGCCTCTCATGGAGACATGTAAACCTCTGATCTTGTAGCTTCTACTGTGATATTATGTGGCAAAAAAATTTCAGAACATGTAAGCAATGGAAGATGAAGGTTTGTGCCAGAATAGACTAATTAATACCAATTTTACTTCTATCTCTCATTCTAATGTTGGTTTTGTCTAGTAGCGGTTGTACGCTGATATTATTCAACCTTGGGATTTTAGTATAAGCTACACGATGAACTTTGATGCTTATACTGTTCCAGCAATGTGATTCAAAACTCTGAAGTATAACTCCCAGCTTTTGAAGCAATGAGTAGTGCAGATTTTTTTGACAGCTGGTGCTCATTGTTCCGCAGGTATCTGGAGGTGTTTGGCTGTCTGAGATGCAGAAGCGGCTTAATGTTATTGGTTCAGGCTCCATCTTTTGTGAAGTAGAATTGTAGGACATTGTAGCATTTAGTGGTCGACTCTGAAGTAGGATTTAATCCTCTAATTTGCAGTCTTCTTGTATATACTGTATTATCTGTAAGCTCTGGCATGACATGACATGATGATGCAGTGACTTTGATAGACAGATACCTTGTTTTTGTCGATCGTTGGTTACTTTTGGTCGGACTATTCATCGACTGTATAATGCAATGGTGTATTTGCTCTTGGCTTGGCTTATTCTTACTCTGTGGTTCATTTGATTTACAGCTCGATATCTTCTGAGCAAAGCTCATTTCTATGTTTTTTTATCTAGCAGCATTGGTCTGGATGTGGTCAATTTGCTTGAAATGAGACGGTTTTGGTGGTCATTTTCAGAGCAGCTTGTTGGCGTCCTGAAACCTGCCAGCGAACGAGAACAACACGATCAGGTTGCAGATTGGCCTGAAAGCCCTTGTCCCACATCTCGTCGAGAAGTATCAACGCTTCGTTCTGCTGCCGCAGTGTGAAAGACCACTGTGCCACCGTGGGGCGTTGTGCATCTTGGCCCAGAGCCTCTCCCGTAGCTCGTCGGGCGATGCCAGTCGTGCTGCCACCAACGCTGTACGCCAAGTGAACATCAATAGCAAGTTTGCCATTAACGCCATGGCTGCCAACAAGTTCTTCATCCTTCTCCAGGACCTTTAAGCTTATTTACAGTTTAAGACGAGGTCTTTCTAGCTCCAGTGTACTCAGCACTTTCGTGGTAAATGAGAACCCGTAAACTATAAAAACGAGAAAACTTCTTTTCGATTTTGTCTCACGGATCCAAAAGACTGCCACCCGCCCTATATCGAAATGAAACAGAAAAACCTGCAAGTAACAACATGAAAGCACTGATGGTCTGACTACTAAAAGTTTCTACGAACATAGAGCAGTTGATGAAGCAACCAACAACTCAGTCTTGCGCCTTTTCTTGTCGGACTTCTCCATTTCCAGTATCGCGCCTTTCTTCTTATCGGACTTTCCAGGTTTCGCACCCTCCTTCTCAACAGATTTTTCTGGTTTCGCGCATTCCTTGGCAGAGCTCTCAGATTGTTGCTTCTTCTCAAGCTGGTTCCAGAGACCTCAGTAAGAAACCTACCAGCGCAAAGAATATAAAATCGATTATATGCTCAAGCATCAAGCAGCTTTACTAGGGACTGCGACACAGACACCACAAAAAATACAAGCTGATTTATTTTTTTAGGAAAAATGTACATCGACCTAGAACGACCTCCATGGTAGCATGATGCTGGAGATCATTTGGTCTAGAGACGATAACAATATGATATTGCACAAGCTTTGAGCTCAGTAGGCATTTCAGTATGATGCCTAAAAGCCTTCGATATGTGCAGCAGCATGCTAATACATATCAATAGGTTGCGATACCATACAGATCAATATGTGCAGCAGCATTATAATACAAAATTAAGAGGTTACGATACCATACCTTCTGCCTCCTCGGTAGTTGTTGTTGCCTGCCTGAATCCTTCTTTGGCTTTACTACTTGCTGAAACATTTATCAGGTACAAGACTAAAAGCCATACAGAAATACCAATTCAATTTAAAAACTATATTGGTCAGGCGAAACAAGAGACTTCTTAATAAAAAGGGGGAAAACCTGAGCAAGAGCTATAGCCGAGCATGTCTCAGCGTGTGTTTCTGCCTCTTCCTCCAGCTCACCAGTCACCATCACTGTTGAGCATCATATTAAGTCCCCCTTCTCCTAGTAGGCTAGTACTTTCTTCTATTGAGCATGTCTCTGCAATTGACAAACTGAAATAAATACACATGAGTTTACACAACCCTTACATTTTGTGTTTTTATTGTTTCTCTATATGTAATCTTCTTCGTAGGATGGAAACATCGGTTTTTTCCTGAATTGCTAACCTTTGATTCAAGATGTACCCTGACCATATCCTCACCTAAGCACATGATTTGCACATCAGAACATAGTTATTGAAATCGACCTCAAGATGGTCATCCTTATTGGCCGGAACTTTGGAAGAATCAGCATTACCACTTGAAGCTTTCTTAAGAGGCAAATTTATTGCATGGTCGTGTTCATACATCGGGCTGCTGTTCTCTTCATCATCATCATCATCTGACAATGAGCCATTCCTCAGTAAAACTGGTAGTATCTGCTTGGATCTTGCCACAATATTAAACAACTATTTAACATGCAGAGTTCCACAGAATGACTAGATAAAGATGCTTCACACCGAAGTGGTAAAATGAGCTGCTAAAGTGGAATTGGATGCAAATTGTTGCTATTACTCATATGCCAGGAAAATCGAAATCGTTTCAACCTACAGGAATTATCAAATACCAAAAATTTGAAGATGTTGCTAGCTCGATTGTTAACAAAAGATAATGGAGCCTGTCAGACAACCTGTGGGCCACCCTGATTAAGCCAGAGGCTAACCAGGAACGATCCTCTACAGCCTTAGATCACAACAGGCATGATCTGGGCCGTTAATCACACTCTGGCCCACAGGTCAGACTTCATCAACCAGGCTTAAGTGCTACACAGATCCTGTTCAAGTAAGGTCGTGCTACACAGCTGAAGATTCCACTATTTAAGCTGGTGTCGTCGTCCCTAAACTTCCGAGGTGGTACTATCTTTCCCCAGGTGTTCCCTTGGCTCTTTGCTCCGGTGCATGCACCAGCTGCACTTCGTATTGGGCGGTCCCCCTCATTGTTGAATACAAAAGCCCAAGGCTCTACTTTCCAAAACCACTCTGCTTTTGTTTTTGCGTAGAACTTGGGCAGGTTTACTAAGGAGTCTGGAGAAGCATCTTGGTTACAATCAGCACGGAGGCTGCTAGAAAACCTAGGACTCACATCAAGCCTGTCCAGACACAATACATTTCTGCTGGTGGCCTGTTGCAGCAGTTCAAGCAGAGCTACTGTTTCTAGTACTTTTCATTGCAAACACTAGATCAGAATGTTCCCAATATATTCCTTGAATTCCAGATGAACCACATGATGGTAATGATTTTTCTCCTGTCCCACTCTTTGATCAGAGGATCACACAAAATGTCTCAGAGCCCATTAGGCAGATTAATATCAAAAGCTGTAAGAGCTTCACTCCAAAACAGCTTAGCGTGAGAGCATGTCAACAAGGCATGCTGCAGATTTTCATCCATTGGCAAGAAAAAATGCACCGGACAAACTCCTTTATATGCTTGTGCCTCATGGTCGATCATCGGGGAGTATACCATGTAAGACTCGCCAGCAGAAAACCCGAACATTTGGCACCACTTGCACTTTTCAGAGAACAGTCCACATATGCAGATTTGTCGTTGAAGTAATTGTTACTGCCCCTTCCTCCTGAGTGAGACACTCTTTTTGAGTCACGAGAGCACGATACGCCGTTTAACAGAGTAAACTGCATTTTCAAAATCCCATGCATCAAAAATCTTCACCACCACCGGGCCGCAGAGGAATATTCAGAATTGCATCACCATCCGGTGTTAGGAAATTGCTTTTCACCACTTCCCGTTTCCAAGTCCAATCCTCATTGTCAATCAGACCGGACACATGCTCAAGAGCATCATCACGCCTTCGTCCCATTAGTCTGAGAGAAAATGAACCCAGAATCCACTGATAATTCCAGTTCGAGATTGAAGTGCCATCACCAACCCTTTTGATCAGTCCTATATTAACAGCTTCACAGCCTGCACAAACTTCGCAAAAACCCAACCTAAATTTTTTACCAGATTTTCACTGGAAAGGCAAGTTTTGGGATTTATACCATATTTAATACCTAAAACATTCAGGATGATTTCCGCCAAAAATAAAAACAATTCAGACGTCCGACACTCAGGAATTTGAAGTTTGAAAAGGTAAATTATGGATTTATGCACTGTGGAATCTGAAGAAAAAAAACTGGACACTAAAGTCTCTGCTGATCATCCAAAAGACATACTCTACCAACATGCCTCCAGGACATTACATAAATTACTCCGACAGAATGCCTCCAGAAATAACATTAAAATATTACATTTCATGATGATGCGTGTAACTGGCGATGATCCTAGAGACTTATTATGACAAGATAAATAAAACAGAGGGTGTGCATGTTCTGTTTATCCATATTACCTCAGAATTCAACACGTTCACGGAAACCTCCTGAGCCGAAATGCCTCAATATCTGAATATGACTAGGGATATTTAGAAATCAGACTCCTAGTGATATGTTGTTTTCCATTTTTCAACTAGTCTTGTGTGCCCTTCTATTTCTTTGATGATACCAATAGAGAGAGAATCTATGTTCTTGCCGTAAAATTTGACAAACTCCATCTCTAGCTTCATCAAGTACCTGAAACTAGTGGAGCAAATAGCCAAATAGTGAGTGTTTTAACAAGATATACCTATTGTCTTACTATTAGTACTAAGGCTGCAACTTCCTAAATTGTAGGCTCTCTCAAATTAAATTCCTAAAGGGCATGACTATCTTTTTCATTAAGAAAAAAAATACTTGGGGAATATTGCTACTGCCGGCTAGTTTGCCACAACAAGAGGCTCTTGAGATATTCCACACATTGCGTATAACAAGGAAAGTAAATGATGCTGTCTCATCGCAAAAAAAGAAGAAGAAACTATCAATGCTGTCTGAAAGATTCAAGGTTTCCAATTATAGAATCAAGGTAGTTCAAAAGCTTGAATGGGCCACCAATCGCTACAGTGCCTACTGATGGTTCTTGCTTCACACAACACTTGGCCTATTCTTCCACTATGGGAAAGATTTGTCAGGGAAAAAAAAAGAGAAATTCTATAACAGATACATGCAGGAGTACAAGGAGACGATAGCTCCTTCTTAAGCAGAAGAAACTCTCATAATATACGTGCCTCCATTTATAATGAGTGTTATTTTAAACAACAGTAGATACGAGTCTTCTGAACACAATGAGGAACATAGCATAGGGCATTCACTGGCCTATAAGGCATTAGGATTCCGTTCCAAATATGATTTGGAGAAAGTGTGCAGACGTTTGTTCCACTGGTCTACAAAGGGTTTTGCTGATGTGTCAAGGAAGCGAGGGAAGCAACAAGGACACAACCTGTATATTATGGTTTCATCCTTTTGTTCTTCCTAAGCATATCCAAAACGCAGCTATGTAGAAAGCAGCTTGAGGCTGCGTGTTATAGTGTTTGGGCGTTTGCAAGTAGCACCGCCCCGCCGACTCGCCCCCGACTCGCCCCCCGAGGGCGACGGGGCCGCCCAGCCGCCGGCCGCCGCGCCACTCCTCCACACCCTCCCCCCGTCCCCGCCGCCGGCAGGGGTCGTCGGGCTAAGCCCGGGTTACGCCGGCGGCGGCGGCCGTTCCTTCCCCGCGTCCTGGAGGGCCGGTCGGGGCCTCTCCCCTCCTTGGCGGCGGTGCTCTTCGGGAGACCTTGGTCCGGCGCGGCCGGGTGGTGCTGGTGGCGGGGTCGTTCTGCGGCGGAGCTCCACGGCAGCGGGCGCCGGCGGCCGGCTTGGCCCTGGTCTGGGCACCTCGGGCCTAGATGGGCTCGGGCGGGCTCAGATGGGCCTGAGCGGGCCGCGTGCTGCTGCGGCGGGACTCTCCTGGAGGTGGCGGCGACGACGTGTCTGCGTTGCGGCCTGCCTATTGCAGCAGGGTGGCCAGGGCTTTACGGGCCCATCCGGGCTCGTCCGGGCCCCGCTGGGGCCTGGTGTGCCCCCCTGCTCTGCCGGTTGATGACTGCCTCTCGGCGGTGGAGGTGGGTACCTCCCGCGTGGCTGCGAGGCTGTTGTTTGTCGTCCCGACGTTGTCATGTGCTGCCGCCTTTCAGGCCGCTTGCCGGTATCACGAAGCGACAGATGAAGGTGACTCAAGATCGGTGTGGCGCATGTTGGTGGATGTTGATGCTGGGTGGTGGTGCTCTGTTGCGCCAGGGTGTTCTTGTGGATAGGGGTTGGGAGAAATCCCTGTCAGCTAGTCTGACCATGACGTGGTGCCGCTGGCGTGTGGCACTATTCCTTCTTGGAGGACGTCGTGGGAATCCCTTGCCCACTATACTCTGCGTGCCGGGGGAAACCCTAGGACCTCTGGTCCGGGTAGCAGCGCCGTGTCGACGGTGCTTCCCTTCCTAGGAAGGGGCTGCTTGGCACGGGACGCTTTGGGGTGCCTGGATCGTGGTGGGACGAAGACGGAGAGGGCGCATCGGTGGCGGTTCACCTTAGTTTTGTCACTTCGCCTTAGCCTTCTTTTCCTTTTTTTGGGCTTGTCTCTGCTGTTGCCCCAGCATTCTCCTTGCCCTTTCATTCTGTTTGGTTCGATTGTATCGGTGTGGTTGCTATATTAATATAGCGGGGCGAAAGCCTATTTCTTCGAAAGCAGCTTGAGTGAAAATTACAAAGAATGTAAGCCAAGTTTATTCTCCAAAATCAACAAGCCAATTTGACTTGATATACAGAATAAGAAAATAACTAGCAGTCCTGGGACGCGAGCAAGCTCACAATAGTATGTTGGAGTAGTAATGTACCTTCAGTGTGACGGTTCTTCTTGCCGCAGTACCAATCTGAAACACTGACCGCCCCCTCCCAGGGAAAACTCGGTGTATCCAGCAATGCATCTGATCTGATTTCAGTACAGATGACGCTCACCCCTCCACCGACGTGTCTCCTCGCGTCCGCTCGAACAGAGTTGCCGGACAGAGCACCTGTCCCCTCCGCCGTCACCAGTGGCGGACCCAGAAATTTTGGTTTGCTGGGGCGAACATTCGCGGACAAAAAAAATTTAACACACAAATGCATGTACTAGATTAAAAGAAATATAAAATCGACGGTCCTCAAAATATTCAATTGTCCTGATCAATGAAAACAGCTACCAATAACGTAAATAGACAAAAAAAAAACTTAGAACCAACAAACATGGACGTTTGTCCGTGAACGTCCATTTGCATTCATAATAATATCCCCGGAGAGGCCAAGTTATAGCATGGCCTACAACATGTGAATCAAGAAAAATATTAATATAACTCTAAGCATAATTGTAAAAACAGTGGACTAGACTGCATCACATTAAGTTGTAGTAGGAGTAGAAGTAGCACAAACTTGGCTCGACGATCTTTCAAGGCATGAGAACGTAACATAATTTGTTTATCATATATCTTTGCAAACATCTCTCGCTCAACAAAGCATATAATCTGATCATTGAGTCAATCATCACCTATATTATTCAAAGATCTATATTTATATAATTTAATCTCAAAGAGATCGAGCAGGTGAAAACGGGACCCAATTGTCTCACTTATTCTCTATTTTGTGCATGTGTAGTATAAATTTTTTGTCCAAAATTTTGTACTACACATATACAAAATGGAGAATAAGTGAGTCAATTGGGTCCCATTTTCGCATCGTTATCGAGCAGCAGGGTGTGCCGGTGAGGTCGACCGGACGGGGAGGGAATTTTTGTTTGGAGCGATCGATGTCTATTGGTTGAACGAACAAACCACTCGACCGAATTGTGGAGCTACTACTGCTCTAGTGGGCCTCATTTGGTGAAAGTATAGGCCCATTTTCCTCCCATGCCCCTTTTATTTTTCTGTTTATGCTGCGTAGTCAATTTGCTCATGTATCAACCTGAGGCTGCAGAACGATGTATACTAGCACTGCCGCCGGCGACCTGGGGCGGTCGCCCCAGCTTGCCCCAGCGCTGGGTCCGCCACTGGCCGTCACCACAGCCCTCGAGCTCGAGTTGTCTTGCGCCCGCGGGAGCTGAGTCGTCGCTGCTGGGGAGAATCAGGCGCCCGCCCACCTCAGTGACCTGCGATCGGAGCCGGAGTAGTAACGAGTCGGGAGGCTTGGGACCCGACGCCTTCCTCGTCATCGTCGTCTCCGCGCCTGTGTGGATGCTTCCATCGTCGGTGAACCTGAACTAAGAAGATTAGTTAAAACTTCGATTAGATTTGGTTGGGGTGCGCCAGGCACCGGGCAGTAGTGCAACGCCCGGGCGACACGTAAGGGCCCCAGTGGCAAGCCACTGTGGTGGACCCTTCCCCAGAAAAAAATAAATTTAATATCGTTGTGGACGCTGCCCTACGTTTGGAACATCTGTGCTGTTTTATTCTTACAGTATCGAACATGTCATTTTGCGCCCCAGACTGCTGTTACGTTTGGAACAATCAGACCTACGTTTCATTGCCTGACCTTAAAGCTAGGAATCGCATGTTCAAGGTAATGAACTGGCAAAAGAAAAGCTTCAGTTAAATCTGCTCCACATTGAAATTCCTACTAACTTCTGTTACCCTTGATATCTGACATTGATGCCCTAAATTTTCCACAGACCTATGTGATCTTTCCAGGTAATAATGTTGATTGCTACTTAAGTTCAAGGGGCATATCTCGCTGAAGTGTCGAGGTAAATTCGTTCTAGAGATCCTTTTTGCAAATACCAAGTGATATTTCACGGCCTAATATTGCATCATGTTCAATTAGATGACTATTGTGACCATAGATGGACATCTAATTCGTATTTAGTGACTGTATAGCGTGTTCCAAAATGCGGGTAAAAGCCCAACAAGTATAGTGACCAAGAAGGCGTTTTACTCAAAGTCAAACACACCACATGCCAACTGGCCCTATCATTACTTCATAATTAGCATCTCAATAATCATGTGCACTCACCAGCATGCATGTCGGCTGTCGCAATACAACCCATTACTTCATGAAAGTGAACTGTCTTGTTTTGCGTCGCTGGAGCAACGGCGGGATGCTTTGCTCGTTTCTAAAGTAGTCAGTCGGATCCACGTCCGCTTTCACCGACGCGAGCCTGCGGTAGTTGCCCATGAAGTACCGCTCGCCCCAGACCTCGCCGCCCTCGAAGGTGGTCACGTCGTCCACAACTGTGTTCTGGCCGATGTCCAGGTCCCGGAAGTTCACGTACGCCTCCCTCGGGTTTTTGCTCACGTGATGTCCCATGAAGTCGTAGAAGTTGTCCAGCCAGGTCGTCTGTGCTGTGCCGCCATTGTCCCACGGCCAGAACACAAGGTACTGGATGATGTAAAGCACATCACTCCGGTGCGGGTATGGCGTGGCGGCCGCGGGGACGCTGTCCATGAACCCGCAGTGGGGCTCCAGCATGATGTACGCGGTGGAGCCGTTCATCCTGAACCACGCGAAGATGTCCTCCCACACGACCTTGCAGATGGGGCGCCTGACGTAGTCGGACTTGCCCTTGACGGAGAGGCTCAGGCTGCCGGTCCTGCTCAGGAGCACCTCCTCCGGCGTGCCGATGTTGCTCAAGTCGCTGAAGGACAAGGCCGTGGACTCGAGCCAGGTCATGGACCGGCAATCGGTGCTTGTCATGTTGAGCTCCGGGAACTGGCGGCCCATCGTGACCAGGAGCGAGTTGCACGTCCCGAGGTACACGGCCAGGAACAGGGCTTCTTGGCCTTGCACTTTCACCCGTATGGTGAGCTCGTCAGGGAGCAATGGCCCCACCTCTTGCCACCTGGTAACAATGTCTATGGCGCCCTGGTCGAGCGTCTTCCCGATGCTAAACACGGTCACCGTTGGCGGGACCTTCACCAGCTGGACCTTCCACGAGAGCACGATGCCGAAGCTCTCGCCGCCACCACCTCGGATTGCCCAGAACAGCTCCTCCCCCATGCCGGCCCTATCGAGGAGATCCCCGTCCGCGTTGACCAACTTGGTGTCGAGTACATTGTCGATGGAGAGACCATACTTGCGCATCAACATGCCGATGCCTCCGCCGCTGAAGTGGCCGCCCACGCCGACGGTCGGCCACTCACCGGCCGGGAACGTGACCCGAGAGTTGTTCTTCGCGATGGCGTAGTAGATCTCCCCGATGGTTGCGCCGGAGTCGACCCAAGCCGTGTACTCCAACTGGTCGATGCTTACGGAGCGGAGGTTGGCGAGATCGACCACCCCAAACACCTCATCGGGCCGTGCCGACCGGTAGGACAAGCCCTCGTAGTCGTGGCCGCCGCTGCGCACGCGGAGGCGCATGCCGTGTCGGCGGCCGCAGAGCACGGCGGCCTGGACGTGACAGGCGTGCGCCGGCGTCACGATGCAGAGCGGCCTCACCGTGGCGTTGGTCAAGAACCTGGGGTTCCTGATGGAGGAGACCAGCACGTCGGTGAACTTTCTAGAGCTCTGCTCGTAAACGAGCTCGCTAGGTATCTTCTGGCTTAGGCATCGGAGGAACTCATTGGAGGAAGGTAGGAAGGAGAAGGAACCCAGATCAGGTAGTATGAGAAGCAGCTCAGAAATAACGAGAGTACTTAAGCGTTTGAGCATAGCCATCATTTCCTTCTGGCAGTGAGATATCTGTGCTTGAACTACCTGGCTAAAGCTCATATGTAAGTCAATGTGATTGGTTCTGCAATACCAGTCTGGTATATTTGCAATCAATTGGAAAATAAACCTTGGGACACGGTGCCAGGCAAGGATGGTGTGAAATTTGACAAAATTAACCACTTGACGAAACTTCAGCAAAAAATAACCCTTTTTTCGAAAAAAAATCTAAAACTAACCTTTTTTTTGGGCTCCCGCCAGGGCGGCGCCACACCTACATGTGCAACGCCCCAGACTGGGGCGCCACACCTCTGCCAACGAGGCACAGTGGGCCCCAAGCCCGGGTTAAGTAGCGCCGGCACGTGGGGCGCCACACCTTGACTTGCAACGCCCGAAAGTGGGGCGCCACACTATCGAAAACAGTTAAGTGCCTGGAGCCATGGGGTGAGGAGTCCACCCCGCGACCCCCAGCTACTAAATCGAGCCCGAGCCTCCCTCTCTCCCTCTTTCTCCCCCAACTCACCCCCCTCAAATCCATCCATTTCGGTGAGGTTTTTCCGTGGATTTCGGCTCCCCTACGTGCAAGAAGGTACTCTCCCCCATCCTCCTTGTTTTTGTCCAATAGAAATCTTCCAATTTGGTGACATTGTGTAGATCTTGGAAACCCTAGAATTTGGATATGAGGACAAATGTGTGGTTATTTGTTGATAATATTGGTCAATGTGTGTTGGTATGATGGATATGAAGTAATGGGGAGTGCCAGGATCATCGACACGTCCTGAAGAGTCACCGTCATCTCCCCGGTGGGGAGGTGAAAGCTGTGTGTCTCCGGCCTCCAACGGTCAACAAGAGCACTGATGGCCGAAGGATTGAAACTTGGCGTGGACCGAGACACGAGCTGGATGAATGGAAGGAGTCCAAGCTTCTCGATGTACTCGGTGTACCTCTCGTCGTACGGCATGCCCTTGTCACCAACTTGCAAGGAGGCCTCATAAGACCGAAGACGAAGGGGGGCAAGTACCTAAAAAAAATAATTACACGTTACAACAACAATGTCCATGTCGAATAGAAATATGAACTAACATCTAAAATATGCAAAACATTACAAATTACCTTTCCCTCCGCAATCTTTCTCGCACGGTGATTTTTATCATATTGTTCTTCGAGAAGTTCCATCCTACATATTTTAAAAAACTACCACTAGTAAGAGATAGCAATTTCAATATTTTTTCAATATTCATTTCAACCTCATATAGAACATCTACCACATCCACACGTACACCACATATAAAATTTACATCCACATCAATTGGGTAACCACTTTTACTTACATCCACAAATACACCTCACATACACATGGTTCTCATATACACATCCATACCGAATTAATTAAAATTGTAAATCAACACTCCACATGATTAACAACTATTACAATTGCAATACAAATGCTAGAGGATCAAATAAAAAGCCTCAGTCCCTACTATTTTCGAAATCTAGGATGAACTAAGATTTCACCTAGGGTTGCAAAAACGGGACAAATATGACAGATCTATTGGATGAAATTGAGGGGAACGGAGTAGGTTACCTCGAGAATCTATGGGGAGACGAAATCCCTTCAGATCAGGGCGGATTTGGTGTGAATTTGAGATGGGGAGAGGGGGAACCGCAGCCGCTGCCGCCCCCTATTCTTTCTTCTCTTCTTCTGTTCGATGAGCGACAGACGGGCCGAGCGAGGGCACGGGCTGGCTAAGGCAGGTTGAGCCAGAACGACTCTTCATGTGTAACGCCCCCGTGGCCGGCGTTGCACATGAAAGTGTGGCGCCTCCCGCGCCGGCGCTACTTAACCTGGGCTGGGGCCCACGTTGCCTCGCTGGCAGAGGTGTGCGCCCCAGCTTGGGGCGTTGGACATGTAGGTGTGGCGCCGCCTTGGCGGGAGCCCCAAAAAAAGGGTTAGTTTTAGATTTTTTTTCGAAAAAGGGTTATTTTTGGCTGAAGTTTCGTCAAGTGGTTAATTTTGTCAAATTTCACAGGATGGTTGTCCATGCACGTGCTGGAGATTAGAAACGTATCAATGAGGTGGCCCAGCATCTTGACTCAATCGACAAACATAATTATCTGGCAGCTACAGACATAAACGTTTGGCAGCAAACCACCCCGCGGTTGGATGGTTAGCAAGGTGGTTGTACCCTTGGCCCACCAGAGTTCAGACCCCAGGTTTGACATTTGTGTGTTTCATTTAGGCGGAATATTCTTTCAGTGGGAGGCGACGTTCCCGTCGACAGCGAGGCGTCCGTGGTGATTTCGTCAATCTCAAGATTCGGTCCGCCGGCTCAGTATTTCGAAGGTACTCATAGCGGTAGGGTGTGCGTGCGTTCATAGGGGTGAGTGTGTGCGCGTGTATGTAAGCGTCTGTGTTTGTACTGTGTTTCTAAAAAAACACATTTATGCATAATAACTATTAGACGAATAGTTTTAGGGTTTGGGGAACCGGCTCAACCCTCAAAGGGGTGGCCTATCTCATATATATATATGGTGTACACATGTACACATACGGTACAAATACAGAAGCTATACAAAGTCTAACACCCTCAATCTCAGCCGTGTCCCGAAGAGTCTAGGAGGGTGAGATTGCGCCGACAGACCTCAAACATGGGAAAAGTGTGGGGACCCCGGACTAGCTGTCCGAAATACCCGATTATGCTTAACACAACGATCCCGTGATCAGTCTGTCGTTGCACATAATCCGAATTGGATACCAAAGTTTACATCCATTACAGTACCGAATTAAAAGTCTTACATAAATGGTCATTTAGACCAAGTTGTTACATAGGTGCCTTCATGGGCCAAACCAAAATATCAGCGGAAGCTAAGGCGTAGTAGACATCATATTCTAACGATGACAACCCGACAGGCAGCTGACTTGTGGAGATCCTTAGTTGGCGTAGAAGTCGCCATATTCCTGCTCTGCGTAGTGTTCCTCCTCGTAGTCTGGCTAGGACAATAGCCAGGGACGAAACCAATATGAGTACATTTGAATGTACTCGCAAACTACCCCAACATGAGTATGCACTAGTTTTATTTTTGTTGACAACTTTTATTTATTTTAAACATCTCTATATCTTTATTGAAAAAGGTAAGAAGAGTTTTATAACTATTTTTGAAAGAAACCACCATCTCATTTGTTCCCAAAACTCCTCCTGTTTCTGACCATGGCTCACCATGGTCCATCTATTTCAGCAACTCATATCACTCCAAGTGGTATAGCTGTGTAACACCAACTTCAATTCAGTTTCTTTTAAACTTAAGAACTTTTCCAAAAACTTGCACATGGTCAAAGTAGGGCCTCCCAACTGTCCATATCCGAGGACTCGGCTATTCGAATAGTTTTACACTCTGCAGAGGTAGCACGCTTTGCCCACATCCATCCGGCAACTCATCGTGTCCGCCACGTCTCGCCATACAGGGTGTATGCGAAGTAAGCCGCCGACCATAGCCTGTCCTTTGCTCATGCTAGTATAGGATCCTTCCCATATGACACATCCAACACACTTAACCCAGCCCTTCGGAATCTAAGTGTGGAGACTCATAGGTTTTGTCCGGCGGTTTATGGTGGAACCTTCAATCCTCCTCCTTATCTTTCATAGAGTTTGAGCGAGGACCCGGGTCAGGGGTAGACCAACACACTATCCCCTCATGCATGACGGAGTCATCTCCGTCGATGAGGTATCCAGTACTAATATGAGCAAACTATATGGCTAAGCCTTTTCCCATATGTGGTGGATGTGGTCGCACAGGGTATCGGATGGTTGACGTAAGTACAAGGACACACTGTGCATTTTTCATAAACATCACCATTTTTCCTCTTCTCCATTCCAACACCGACATCTCGGTATTTCATAATCTCACAAGTAATTTCAAAGGAGTTTTGATAAACCATATTTGTTTTTCCCATCCTATAATTTGATATAACAATCTTTTATTTCTACATAGGTGGCAAAATAATATCCATATACTTTTGAAACGGGATTTTATAAATCTTGCTTTTGAGAGTAAAACATGTTATGAAAGTAGATGCATATGTTTGTAGTGCAAGCTCAGAGAATAGCTTGCCTTGCTTGGCAAAGTGATCTTGCTCTTGTTCTTCGATTTCAGCAAACTCTCCTTCCTCGATATATCCGTCAACGTTCTCGTCTAATTAATATACAAACAATGCAAACAATCACTAAGCTATACAAGCAATCATCTCAACACAACAATCATGAACATCACACATAGCTACTGCACACACCAAACCATACAATTTGGTTTCAAAATATTTGAATTAACATCATTTATTTATGTTCAACATTATGGCAGAAATTTGTGGAACATGTTTAATTCAATAACTTGAGTTATGTTGGTCACAAAAATACAAACTAAAATTCTATGGAAAGCTACTGATGTGTAGAAGACAACACAATTTGATTTGGTTCAATTGGAGTTACTAAACTCCCTACACATTTGTTTGAATCCAGAAGCTTATTAATCAAGTTTTGGCTACCATTTAAATTCTGTTGCTCCTAAAAATAAATCCTTTTAGGGGTAACCAAACATGACTAAATGTGACCTAAAAAAATTTACCCTAATTCATTTGGGTTAACCATTTAACATATTTAAATGTTTGATTGCAGAAGGGTGTTCAAACTTCAATTTCATGCTAAACAATTAATACTGCACAAATAATTCTACCAAAATTTGGGAAGCTAATAAAAGGCAGTAATAAGCTAGCAAAATTGGTTTGGAATTATTTGGACTAACAGAGTATCAGAAACAAACAAGTTTAGAATTTAAACCTTCTGTAGTATTTTTAATAATACTTTTTATTTATTTAATTAAATGACATGGGACCAATTGGGTTGGTTAAACATTTTCATAAGCTTTGCAGAACAATTGAGTTTGATTTATTTGGATTCTTAATCTTGAGATATTGATTTTCTAAGTTGATGTCAGTACTGAAATTTCCAGAGAAAACTAAATTAGAAATTCTCTCTGTTTGGATAATGTTGAAAGTTATGACAGGTGGGGCCTACACGTCAGCGACAGAGTGTGCGGTTGGAAATTAATAAAATCCTGACGAGCGGGGCCCGCCCGTCAGTCTCTCTCTCTCTTTTTAAAACACGAAACGGTACGCAACCGTTGGATCGAGATCCAACGGTCCACGTGCGACGCGACGACGGTGACCAAAATTTGGCGGCGCTGCCGCGCCGGCGGCGATGTGGTGGACGGAGGTCTCACCTAGGGGCACAGGAGGGCACGGTGATGACGCGAATCGATGGCGGTGGTGAGGTGGAAGCTCCTGGATGAGTCCTACTTGCTGGGACGGCGGCTAGCTCCGGCGGCGTGTCGACGAACTTCCCACGGCCACGGCAGCTACTCCGGCGAGCTCCCTACGGCGTCCCTGTGCACGATCCAGAGGGAAAAAGGGGCGGGTGAGTGTGGTGAAGCTGTGGCAACATGCTACGAGGCAAAGAGGGGAGAATAGGGTAGAGCAGCGCGGCGGCCGTGTCCGACCTTGACGGCGGCCGTGGCGCAGCAATGTCTGCCCTCCGGGCAGAGCACGGTGAAATTGGAGCGAGGGAAAGGGAGGTGGGGTGGTGTGGAGTGAGCAGAGGGGGTCGGGGGTGGTTATATAGCGGCGGATGCCGGCGTTCATGGGCGAGGTGCACGGGCGTGTCCACGGCGCACCGGCAAGATCTTTTGCCCGAGGCTGACGAGGCACGGCGATGGGCGGGGCAACGCGGTGACGAGCGAGGCTCTAGTGTCTTCTAGAAGGCCTGTGCGGAGCGGCACGCGTCGAGGTGCAGAGGGTGGGGCGAATTTCATTGGCGCCGTCCAAGTGCTGCCGCGGCGGCAATGGGGGACAGGGCGGCGATTTCGGCAACGGGGTGCTCGAGTTCGTGCAGAGGGTGCAGAGGCGACGACCGTGGACGGCTGCGAGCGAGAGGGGGGGCCTGGGGGGCCCGGGGATACGGCGTGCGCGCGGCGTGCGGCGACGACACGGCGACGGAGAGGTAGGCGATGACACTTTTGCCAAAATCCCCCTGGCTCCTGTGCACTGCTCCTTTTCCTTCTTCTTTCTTCTAATTACATTTTAGTCCTTCTGTTTAATTGCAGTAGCTCTTCTTGATTTAATTTGAGGCACTAAATCAATTCATAAAAATTTGCCAAAATTTGTGGGGCCTTCCCATAATGTGTAGAAGCTCCACAAAATTTGGCTTTGCAAAATAAAATGTTTTGCAACATTTTCTTTCATAGTACTTTGTTTATGTTATTTTAATTTATTTCAATTTGTTTTTATTTTAGAATTTTAAAACTAGTTCAAAAATAATATTTGAGAGGGGAAAGTGGTAGGAACAAAATGGGGAGTATTTACATTACATCTCCACTGACTTTGGTTTGAAAAATAATTGAGTTTGTCACTTTGAGATTTTTAAGTGACAACTTGTCACTTTTATTTTCTTGCTTTGATTTTGGTATTTTGTTTTCTTTCTTTCTTACTTTTGTTCACTAGAGCAAACATTCACACAAACAGCAAGAACAACAACTCAAGTAACAAGAATCAATTAACAAACAATAAACAACAAAAAGTTTTTGTTGGCTCTCATTTTTGGAACATAATATTAATAATATTTTTGGGATGTTACAAAAAGGTAGTGGCTTGGTGAAGATGTCTGCAAGTTGATCTTTAGAGGAGATGAACTTGATCTTTAGTAGCTTCTGTGCAACACGTTCCCTCACAAAATGATAATCAACTTCGATGTGTTTCGTTCGTGCGTGGAATACCGGGTTCGAAGAAAGGTATGTAGCACCGATGTTGTCACACCAAAGAACTGGAGGTTGGTCCTGAGAAATTCCCAACTCCAGAAGTAAAGACTGTACCCAAATAAGCTCTGCAGTGGCATTAGCAACAGTCTTGTACTCTGCCTTAGTGCTGCTGTGAGAAACCGTAGCCTGCTTTCGAGCACTCCAGGCGATCAAATTAGGACCAAAGAACACTGCATATCCCTGATGCCCGATGACGTAGTTACCTGCGTCAACAGAATATGGGTTAGGTTGAGACTCCAAGTGCAGAGTGTATAGTATAGGAAGACAGTTTTCCCCACGAGGGGTGACTCGAGGGTTTAATATCGAACTCTCGGGAATCAGTAGTGAAAGATTTATCTTCTATCCTTCTCTTGAAAACCTACAAAACAAAGTAAATGTTTTGTGCCCTCAACCTCACCAAGTGGTTGTCAAGCACAAGGTGTGAGAATGATATAAAATAATAAATGCAAAACAGTAAATAAATATGCAATGATGATAAATAAATATGCAAGGATGGTGGAAACAATGATGGATGATATTTTTGGGTTTTGTATTGTGAATGCAAGATGTAAAAGTGTTTTTGTATTTTCGGATTTTTAAATGGCAGAAAATGTAAAGTGGATAAAAGTTGTTGGAAAGGTGTTTCTTATGATTAAAAATGGACCGGGGTTCATGGTTTCACAAATGCACTCTCTCTTTAATAAAGTGGTAGATAATGGAACACTAGAATTGACATATGAGATTGCAACAAAAGGTTTCATGACAAGTTACTAATTATATGGGCATCACGTCCTAACATAGAGATTTTTGTTTATTAATCTCTCTTATACTCCACCAAGATGCGAACTAAATCATAACACCTAGTAATTAAGATAAATCAGAGTATAGCATTAAGTTTATGACATGAAGTTAAAATAAGAACATGCTAGATCTAGTCATGGAGTAGTGGCAATGGTCACACCCACATCTCCGGTAGCAAGGTATTTTTCTTTATCCCTAGTGAGGCAACAAAGTAAGGTAAAAACCCAAGTGGATCGCGGAACTTTCTCTCACGTTCACCGCACTAGCCACCCCCCGTTACTCCAACTAATGCACACGTTCCCCCTCACACGCTCTCATACACATGCTTGATCAAACAAGTAAACAAGAACGGGGTACATAATATGCATCTACTTTCATAACTGAAACAAAACTATTGCAATCTCAAACATATATTAACTCATAAAAAGATCCACCACAAAGGTATTACATAGATGACCGTAATCATGTTCAGCAGCTCATACGGTACTAATTAGTGAAGCTCAAGAGAGGAGAGATACATAAGTTACTTCCACAAACCCATAGTCCAGGGTGGACTACTCCCTCTTCATCATGGAGACGGTGGAGAAGTCGTTGGAGAAGATGGAGACCACGCCGGCAGCGCCCCGCCGGAGTTTTCCCCCTCCAATCTGCAACTCCAGGTCTCTGTTTCGTGGTTTCTGTGTTTCTGCGGCGCTCCTTTCCGAAGGCGTCGGGGACTATTTTTATAGTCGTTTTTAGGTCAAGACGGAGGCTCGGGAAAAAGATCGACGGCAACGGAGCCTCGAGGCCCAGATGGTGGGTCCCACGCGGCCAGAATCTGGCCGCGTGGGCCACCCTCTTCTGGCCCTCGGGCCTCCTTGTTCGCTTCCTTCGCTCCCACGCTTTGTTCCTTCCAAAAACTGATGCTCGTAAATTTAGGTCATTTGGACGTCGTTTGGGTCCCTGAAACATCAAAATATAGAAAATAGGGTTTTCTGCCTGTGCAGGGTTAATTCCAGAAAAATAGGGAAACAATGAAATATTCCCAAAATCAATATAAAACAATGATATAACCCTTATATGATGCAAATATGATTGAAATATAAGTAATATAATGCAAAGTTCATGTATGCATTTTACATGCATCAACATCCCCAAGCTTAACCTATACTCGTCCTCGAGTATGAAGGTGATAAAACTAACATGGACTTTGCTTTTAATACTATCAATGGATATCAAAGATGATTACTATTGCTACATAGAGTCAAATGATTCATTCTTCAAAGGAGTAGCAATATACAAGATAGATTATGAAGTGATATCAAATATTCAATGTAAGGATGTTCAATGATAATTCACAAAGTGTAACATAGAAGAAAGTACTATGGACCAAATGTATGCATAATGAAAAGTAAAAACATCCTATAATGGTCATAGAGTATTCTTGTAAATCTGAATATAAAAGGTGGACACTTTGGAAAGATATATAAATGAGTAGAGGTAAAACATGAATAAGTTTCATCTAACTTCCAAATGCTTCTACTTAAGTTAATGTTTGCAATGTGGTATTCATTGGTGTCAAGCTCTCATTACCCCTATCATAGCATCTTGAATGGTTAAAGTTTAAAGTGAAAGCAAATATGAGTAGTGTGCTTGACAAAGTATGGGTTGAATGTCTCATGCCCCGTGAATACGAGTACCTACACCACGGTGTTACTCAACTTGGGCACAAAGCAAGTTCAAGTTATCATTGTAAGTAATATAATAGCGTCATCAAGAGCGTCAACTGGGGTACCTCTTGTCCCAGGACATGGAACAAGCCCATGTCAAAATGACAAGACAAACAAACAAAATGAACAATCTCACACCCTTTTTATTTACTATTGGTATAGCTTTTTATTGTGGGTGCATCACTGAAGGTTCACCATAGCATGTAAGTAAATTTCCACCATGAATGATGCATGGCTTAGATTAGCGGCCCAGGCGTCTCTCTAGCCATTTATACAAACTCATTAAACTTACTAAGTTTCCGCATTTATTTGGCACCATGATAAGCATCCATAAACAAAAGTACATGATATCAACTAAATAAATAAGAGCATGTTGAAAGCTTGCCATGTGACAGCACATATGAGCTAACTCCAACCAAGACTCTTGTCAAGCTCACAACTTCATAATTTTAATCACAATGGGTCATGTTTATTAAGTGCAATAAAAGTAAGTGTGCATCAAGTTCGTGAGAGCTCTTTAACCAACTTTTCCCATAACAATCAATAACATAAGCATTTTAATTCAGAGTATAGATAATACAAAATAACATGATAAACATACTCGGAATAGCATAAAGCTAATAGGTAGATATGGTGGACTCACTGGAAAAACTTTGGTTGAAGGTGTTGGAAAACAAGTTTTTACTTGTTGGAATTTTTGGGCTAGCAAGAGGGAGAAAGTTGACCGTCTAAATGCATGCATAAGTGTCCATAGAACTAACCAATCCATGTTAAACAAAGTAAAGTAACATTCAGCATCAAAACATGAATAAAAGATAGCTCTTGATAAAACACTTGCAAATTAATACTCATTAAAAGCACATGAATCATGCAACTATATGTATCTTTTTGAATCAACTCAAACATCCCTTTCCCAATCTTTTTAATAGCATCCAACTTAATTCAACCCAAATTTCCAGTAGCTCTCTCATATATAAATGATAGTGGTGGTCTCAAAACAAAAATCAAACCGAAATAAAAACAAATAAAAGACGCTCCAAGTTTATGCGATAAAGTGCATTGATCGAAAAACAGAAGTTAGACGTGTGCAAACCGAGAGTGTGTTGGTCCAGTGGGGTTGTCTTCACATCCCCAAGCTTATGGTCTTCACCATCCTTGGATAGCTCTTGGTGCATCTCCTCTAATCCCTGTGAAAAAACTTCAAAACACCGTTTCTCCCATTTCTTTTCTGTGGGGTGACATTAGTAGTGATAGACAAAGAATTGCTTGCTGCATAAAATCCTTAAACAAAAATTCATATGAATGTCCAGAAAGTGTATAATGTTGTATGCCTACTTATAAACTCAATTGGATCAAAAAGATTCAAGTTAAAAGTTCAAAGAATGCATCAAACAAAATGGGACAGAATCTGTCCAGAAAAACAGCAGCAGCAAAACGTATTTTTCTACCCTACTTAAATATGTCGAAAAATTCTGAAAAAATTCATGCATACAGAGGATGAAAAGTTGCAACTACAGTTCAAATATCAGCTCATTCGGAGTTACAGAATAGGAATTAAAAATCATACCGTGCACAGATTCGTGCTGGAATAAAATCTCCGAATGCAAAAGCAACTTTTTCAAACCAAAATAGGTAAAACTTGGCACTTTATTAAAAATTCCAGAAACAAAACTAAAAACTAAGTCTCTTGTTACAGCAAGAGGACACAAAGAAAATCAAAAATAAAAACAACCGGGTTGCCTCCCGTAAAGCGCTTTCTTTATAGCCATATAGCTAGGCTTCTTACTTGATATTTATTGTGGACGAAGCTCATGAGGGAGCTTGAACTTTGATGTGTCCCTCTTCCTTGGGAAGTGTTCCATGCACTTCTTGTGTGGAAACTGAAACTTCACATTCCCTTCTTTTGAATCAATGATAGCACCTGTGGTACGAAGAAAAGGTCTTCCAAGAATAATTGGACTAGAGGTTTTATTCCCCATATCCATGATTAGAAAATCAACAGGTACAAATGTCATATGCAACTCTACCATAACATCACTTACTTTTCCTAAAGCATGTTTAATGGAATCATCAGCAAGTGCAAGTTCAATAGAGCATTTTTCAAGATTCTTTAATTCAAGTACTTCATATAATTCTTTAGATAAAACAGAGACACTAGATCCTAGATCAATATAGCATGGTGTGTCTCTTTTCCAATGGTTACTAGTACTTTGGGAATCCATATATCCCCAAGCTTAGGTGGTATCATAGCTTCTTGGTTGTACCTAGCAATCTTTTCTTTTAAAACATGATTAGCAATATAAGAACCAAAACCTGCTTGGTTAACATTAATGGAAGGATCACTTGCAAATTTTTGTAAGATAGATATTAATTCATGCAAGCTACAATTCTCTAAGTCAAGTAATGGTTCCTTGACTTCACTAAGCATTTTAACTTCCTCAACTTTTCTTTCTAACTCAATTAACAGAAGAGATTCATCATATTCAGTTTCGTTAACTTCTTCTTAAACCAACAAGTTGAGACATAAATGGCAACAAATATTCAGGATAGTTCAATAATTCATTAAGAGTTTCCTCCAAAGTAAGAGGAACATTTTCAGCAATATTAATAGAATTCATTCCAACCACAGGTGGTGCTTGTGGTTTCCCTGCAGACATACTCAATAAAGTGGCTTGGTTATCAGCTAGTTTTGACAAGGCTTTGTCTAGTCCTGCAGTTTGGAGTTGTAAGCCTTTAATATCAGAACTAATAGAAGCAACAGACTTATTCAACTCTTGTATCATGGTATTATGACTAGCAACTTGTTCCATAAGAATTTTATTAGCCTCAAAATTATCATTACGTGGTGGCATAGGCTTCCAATTATTATCACTAGCATTAGGATATGGAATAAAGGACGGTTGTTGGGAACATATGGGGTTTATTATAGGAATTATAATTGTTGTTACCATACCCATTATTACCATAGTTCCTAATGAAGTTAACATCAACATTTTCAGGATTATTACCAACTAGTTCTTGCAAAGGCACATTTTCAATATTTTGTTTATTAATGAAAGCAAGAATAGTGTCCATTTTAGATGACAAATCATTTGTTTCTTCTATGGAGTTTACTTTCTTAGATGGATTAGGTGCTCTATCAGTATGCCATTGACTATAGTTTTGCAAAATACTTTCCAATATGTTCTTAGCTTCTACTATAGTTTTTCCCATAAAAGCCCCTCCAGCAGCGGAATCAAGAATATTTCTAGACATGTAATTTAGACCATTGTAAAAAGAGTGTAATATGGTCCATTCGTTAACCCCATGTGATGGACAAGTTCTAAGCATAAGTTTTATCCTATCCCAAGCCATGGCAACATGTTCATTTTCATTTTGCCTAAAAGAAAGAATATTGTTTCTATTTTGCAAAATTTTAACAGGAGGATAATATTTCTTAATGAAAGCTTCTTTTAGATCATCCCAAGAATTAATGCTACCAGTAGGTAATGAATGCAACCACTCTTTAGCTTTTCCTCTAAGTGAGAAAGGAAATAACTTCAGTTTTAGAATATCACTTTCCACATTTTTAAATTTTGCATGTCACATATTTCAACAAAATCATGAAGATGCATAGAGGCATCCTCCATAGCACTACCGCCAAATTGTTCCCTAGTTATCAAGTTCAACAAACTAGGACTTACTTCATAACTATCAGCTTTTATCTCAGGTGTGGCAATGGGCCTAGCAATAAATTGATCATTTGGAGTGTTTGTGTAATCACACAACTTAGTTCTTTCTCCCATTTTTGCAAGTTTTTATGTGTTTTTTAATTTTTTATGCAAAACTGAAAATAAAATGATACTAAACAATGCAAACCGAAATAACAAATGCAACACAAAATGCAAAACTGAAAATAAAATATGCAAACCGAAATATAAATATGATATGCAAGACAATAACAAAACAAAATAAAATGATTTGAAGGTAAAGATGGATAAGATGATGCTCACGTAGGTGCAACCTCCCCAAGCTTAGGTGTTTGCACAAGTTGGTGATGAAGTTGACTTTGTTGTGAGATACCCTTGGATAAACCTTTACAGCAATGATTCCCCGGCAACGGCGCCAGAAAACGTCTTGATGGCCCTTGACGTAGTTACCTGCGTCAAAAGAATATGGGTTAGGTTGAGACTCCAAGTGCAGAGTGTATAGTATAGGAAAGACGTTTTCCCCACGAGGGGTGACTCGAGGGTTTAATATCGAACTCTCGGGGAATCAGTAGTGAAAGATTTATCTTCTTATCCTTCTCTTGAAAACCTACAAAACAAAGTAAATTGTTTGTGCCCTCAACCTCACCAAGTGGTTGTCAAGCACAAGGTGTGAGAATGATATGATAAATAATAAATGCAAAACAGTAAATAAATATGCAATGATGATAAATAAATATGCAAGGATGGTGGAAACAATGATGGATGATATTTTTGGGTTTTGTATTGTGAATGCAAGATGTAAAAGTTTTTTGTATTTTCGGATTTTTAAATGGCAGAAAATGTAAAGTGGATAAAAGTTGTTGGAAAGGTGTTTCTTATGATTAAAAATGGACCGGGGTTCATGGTTTCACAAATGCACTCTCTCTTTAATAAAGTGGTAGATAATGGAACACTAGAATTGACATATGAGATTGCAACAAAAGGTTTCATGACAAGTTACTAATTATATGGGCATCACGTCCTAACATAGAGATCTTTTGTTTATTAATCTCTCTTATACTCCACCAAGATGCGAACTAAATCATAACACTGTAATTAAGATAAATCAGAGTATAGCATTAAGTCTTATGACATGAAGTTAAAATAAGAACATGCTAGATCTAGTCATGGAGTAGTGGCAATGGTCACATCCACATCTCCGGTAGCAAGGTATTTTTCTTTATCCCTAGTGAGGCAACAAAGTAAGGTAAACAAACCCAAGTGGATCGCGAACTTCTCTCACGTTCACCGCACTAGCCACCCCCCGTTACTCCAACTAATGCACACGTTCCCCCTCACACGCTCTCATACACAGCTTGATCAAACAAGTAAACAAGAACGGGGTACATAATATGCATCTACTTTCATAACTGAAACAAAACTATTGCAATCTCAAACATATATTAACTCATAAAAAGATCCACCACAAAGGTATTACATAGATGACCGTAATCATGTTCAGCAGCTCATACGGTACTAATTAGTGAAGCTCAAGAGAGGAGAGATACATAAGTTACTTCCACAAACCCATAGTCCAGGGGTGGACTACTTCTTCATCATGGAGACGGTGGAGAAGTCGTTGGAGAAGGTGGAGATCACGCCGGCAGCGCCCCGCCGGAGTTTTCCCCCTCCAATCTGCAACTCCAGGTCTCTGTTTCGTGGTTTCTGTTTTCGGCGACGCTCCTTTCCGAAGGGCGTCGGGGACTATTTTATAGTCGTTTTTAGGTCAAGACGAAGCTCGGAGAAAAGATCGACGGCAACGGAGCCTCGAGGACCAGATGGTGGGTCCCACGCGGCCAAGAATCTGGCCGCGTGGGCCACCCTCTTCTGGCCCTCGTGCCTCCGTTCGTTTGTTTCCTTCGCTCCCACGCTTTATTCTTCCAAAAACTGATGCTCGTAAATTTCCAGGTCATTTGACGTCGTTCGGGTCCCTGAAACATCAAAATATAGAAAATAGGGTTTTCTGCCAGTGCAGGGTTAATTCCAGAAAAATAGGGAAACTATGAAATATTCCCAAAATCAATATAAAACAATGATATAACCCTTATATGATGCAAATATGATTGAAATATAAGTAATATAATGCAAAGTTCATGTATGCATTTTACGTGCATCAATCCCCCGTGGATCGCCTATCATCTAGACTGCCAGCCCAATCAGCATCAGAGAAAGCTGAAAGGACACCAGAAGGATGGGCCGAATGTGAAGACCATAAGACACTGTAAGGCGCACGTAACGCAAGATGCGTTTGACAGCGGACCAATGTCTGTCACGAGGCGAATGAAGATACTGGCAAACTCTGTTGACAACAAAGGAAATATCAGGGCGAGTGATCGTCAAGTACTGTGGCCCACCAACAAGACTTCTGTACGTCGTAGCATCATCAGAGGACAGAAGAGCACCTTTATCGGATGTAAGCTTGTCACTGACAGACATAGGAGTAGATGTCGGCGTACACTTGAGCATACCAGCACGACGTAATAAGTCCAGAGAATACTTCTTCTATGTCAATGTCAAGCCACGATCATGATGAGCAACCTCCAAGCCAAGAAAGAAATGAAGTTTACCCAAGTCCTTGACGGCAAAATCTGTCCCCAGGGCTGTAATAAGAGCATCAGCAGCTGGCGTCGAAGAACTGACAAGAATGATGTCGTCCACATAGACCAGAAGATACATAGTGACATGAGGCCGCTGAAGGAGAAACAAGGACGTATCAGCAGTCGAGGGCACAAAACCATGAGCACGAAGAGCTGTGGCAAGACGGGCATGCCATGCACGAGGAGCCTGCTTGAGGCCATACAATGCCTTGGTGAGACGACATAGATGATGAGGACGACCAGGGTCCACAAATCCTGGGGGTTGGCGCATATATACCTCCTCTTCCAAGATGCCATGGAGGAAGGCATTCTGAACATCAAGCTGACGAATAGACCATCCTCGAGTAACTGCCAATGAAAGAAGGAGCCGAATGGTTGTCGGTTTGACCACGGGACTGAACGTGTCCTCATAATCAATGCCATGACATTGCTTAAATCCTTTGGCCACTAAGCGCGCTTTATAACGCTCAATGGTCCCATCAGCATGCTTCTTTACTTTGAACACCCACACTAGTAGAAAACAGGGCATCCGTGCGCCCTCTTTTGTACCGGTTGGGCACGAACCGGTACTAAAGGGGGCATTAGTACCGGTTCCAGAGGCGAGGCGGCCGGGGCCCCACGGCGAGACACTATAGTACCGGTTTGTGTTACCCACCGGTACTAAAGGCCGATCTTTAGTACCGGTTGGTACTACGAACCGGTACTAAAGGGTGGGACAGGCGGCTGATACGTGCATTTTATATCATCATTTATACAACCTTTAGTATCATATTAGAATGTTATTTACATTATTATATCACTGTTTTTGCATGTTTTAGATGATTTATGGGACTTTCATACAAAGTCCCTATTTTTGGTATTTAATTTTTGGGAGGCAGAAAACCTCCTTTTTCTTGTTTTTAATGTTTCAGGAGCTACAGGACCCAAATAATAAAAGGAAAAATACCACGCTGGTTTTTCATCGGGAGAAAGGCAGTGGGAAGAAGACCGAAGAGAGGAGAGCCACGAGGCCAAAGAGGTGGGCCCACGCGGCCCAAGTACCTGGCCGCGTGGGACCCACCAAACGGGCCTCGGGCACCTCCTCGCCTGGGGCTTTTTAGCGACGCCTTCGTCTCGCCGAAAAGTAACGCCCTAATTTTTCCAAGTCCATCCGAGGCCGCGGCGCGGCGAAACTCCTGATTCCCTCCGGGGGATCAGATCCTGCTGCTCCGGAGCTCCGGAGAAGGGGGAAATCATCGTCATCGTCATCACCTCTCCTCCTTGGCGTGGGAGGAGGCCTCTACATCATCACCCCCATCAAGACCAGCACCATCTCCATCATCATCACCGTGATCCACTCCGTTCCCCTCAGTTTGAGAGTTGCTATACCCTAGATACTTGTCTTGTGCTACTATTCATGTTTGTGATTGAGTACTTGTCATTATTTGGTGGTGAAGTTATTTTCAGATTGTGTTGTACCACTTATGCCACTGAATATCATCATGTTTGCACGTTGTGAGTAGTTCCCGTATGTTCCTGAGGGCATAGGATGAATTGGCAATGATTTATATATGACATGTGTTGGTATTTTGTCAAGAGTTTATCTTTTATGTGATTCTATGATGGTGTTGTGCGAACGTCGACTGCACAACACTTCACCTATATGGGCTCATAGGAGAACACCGTAGTATAATGAATTGATGGAGACTTGGGAGGACACGTAAACCTGAGACCGAGTCATGAAGTTATATTATGAGGGTATTAGTATCGGGGACCTTAGAGTGTAATGCTATGGTGGGACTTTATGTCTTAATAATTCTTGTGCAGTCATTTACTTGGCCACATGATCCATCATAAGGGGTTGTAGTTTATTTATTTAGCTATACCTAATTATGGCTCCGTCCAAAGAAGATTAAAACTTGACAAGATATTCAACGTGTTGTTTAATAAATCTCTATGCCTAGCATATCCATGCCGCCCTCGGGAACGTTTTCCACATATAAGTTACACATCACTTGAGCTTGTCCTCTTGCCACATAAGAGGATTGGGCTTTCTCTCTTTGAGAGCTTTCACTTGCTACTATTATTTTCTGCTTGCAACTATACAACCAAAAATACCAAAAACACTTGCATCTTTTATTGTTTTATTTATCAATCTTACTAACCAATACCTTCAGCTCCTCGTGGGTTCGACAACCTTTTCTAATTGAAAGGTACTACAATTGATCTCCTGCACTTGGGAGTCATCAAGATACTTTTCTGGCGCCGTTGCCGGGGAGCGTAGCGCTATTGGTAAGAAGTTTGGTAAGGAAACTTGAAAGCTGCTGTTTTATCTCATTGTTACTATGGCATTTATGAATCGTGCCTCGCTGCATCTTGCTCTATATGAAAGTGCTTATGCCACTACTGCAAAGTGGTTGAAACTACTGTGTCTGAGGTACCTAAAGTGGGATTTAAAATTCCCATGGTCATGTTAAAAGAGTTATGAAAAATCCATTTACAGGGATGGAACTAAGTCTGCACGTGACACATGGAAAATTGAGGACATATGTGGCTTATTTAGACTTCCTGGTATTTCAAGGATCAGGTAAAAAGGAAGCTATTGTATTTGTCTTTATCTGGTAATGCTCGTGATTGGTACAGGTCTTTGGATGAAGAGGTCAGAATGAATGGAGTATCTTGAGGAAGGTTTTCTTTCTTAAATATTTTACTCCTAAAGAAGCTTATGATAACCGCTGCTATATATTTAATTTCTGGCCACATCTGGGAGAGAGTATTACTCAAGCTTGGGGGAGGTTAAAGGAACTCCTTCGCAAGAATCCTTGTCATGATCTTACAAGGAAACTTATATTGATAAACTTTTATGTGAGACTACCTATGAAGCACAAGGAATTCTGGATAATTCATCTGGTGGAAGTTTTACTAATAATACTGAAGAAGAAGCATGGAATTTATTGGAGACTATTTCTGAAAATACTAGTCATTGGGATCTTGATAAAGGTAATGAGCCTATTTTGATTATGAATATTCATGTGTAGAGAATTCTCTACTTCTATTTGTTTAAAAATCTGAGTGATACTTTTGGTCTTGATCCTTATGTTATAATTGAATAGCTAAAGGTTTTGCTGATCATATCTGTGTTCCAAAAGTGGATTTGAAGTTTATGTTGAACCTGTTAAACAATCTATTGTTGTTCCTAAAGTTATTAAACAGGTTGAACCATGTCATCTGTGACAATTGAGGAGTATGTTGAACCACCTCCATATCCAAACCAAGTTAAGGAGAATTTACTTATTGCTGTTACTAACAAGAGTAAAAAGATGTTCTCAGCCTTATGAACAGGTGGAAGTCAACACTCAAATTTCTGTTATCAAGCAACTAAATGAAGAAGACCCAGTTGATGTTTATTATGTGAAGATGCTACTAAAGTCATCAAAGGTAATTCGGCCAAAGTTGGGAAACCTGTTATATCATGCTCTATTGGGACTTCAAGTTATCATGGTCTATGTGATATTGGAGCAAGTATTAGTGTCATTCCATATTCTCTTTATCTTGAAATCAAGCCTGATATTGATCCCATTGTTATGGAAGAGACAGGTATGACAATTCAACTTGCTAATAAAGATTATATTAGTCCATTTGGAATTGTTAGAGATGTTGAAGTATTGGTTGGCAAAATAAAATACCTGCTGATTTTATTGTGCTTGGTTGTCCTCAAGATTCATTTTGTCCTATCATTTTTGGTAGACCTTTCTTACATACTGTTGGTGCTGAAATTAATTTGCCTAAAGAGAAAGTGTTTATTAAATGTGCTGGTGAGAAACTTGAATTTAACTTTTCCAAATTTGCTGATAAACATGTTGTGAAAGAGCCAATTTCTGAAGATTTAATTGAAACTCTTGCTCATATAGCTGTAGCTTCAACTGATGTTGTAGAACGTTATATGCTTAATCAAGATGAACCATTTAATGATGAGGAAAAAGAGGCTTTGAACAAATATTATGGCAACAACCACCACAATTACAATTGCATATCCCACCTGATAATTTAGGAGTGCTACCACCACCTAAAGGGGATCCTAGTTTTGAATTAAACCTTTGCCTACAAATCTGAAATATGCATATTTGGATGAGAAGAGCATATATCCTGTCATTATTAGTGCTAACCTTTCAGCTGAGAAGAAGAGAAATTACTTGATGTGCTAAAGCTCACCGACCAGCCATTGGATACTCTCTTGATGATCTTAAAGGTATAAGCCCAGCTCTATGTATGCATAAAATTAATTGGAGGAAGATGCAAAACCTGTTGTTGATTATCAACGCCGTCTCCATCCAAAAATGAAAGAAGTGGTAAGAAAGAGGTAATAAGACTTATTGAAGCTGGTATCATTTATCCTATAGCTGATAGTAAGTGGGTTAGTCCTGTTCATTGTGTTCCTAAAAAGGGTGGAATGACTGTTGTTCCAAATGATGAGGATGAACTTGTGGCTCAACGTACTGTTGTTGGTTATAGGATGTGTATTGATTTCAGAAAATTAAATAAAGCAACTCGAAAGATCATTATCCATTGCCATTTATTGATCAAATGTTAGAAAGGTTATCTAAACACTCTCACTTTTGCTATCTAGATGGTTATTCAGGTTTCTCACAAATTCCTGTCCATAAGGATGATCAAGAAAAGACCACTTTTACTTGCCCATATGGTACATTTGCTTATAGGAGAATGCCATTCGGTTTTGTAATGCTCCTGCTACTTTTCAAAGATGCATGAATGCTATATTTGCTGATTATATTGAAAAGATAATGGAAGTTTTTATGGATGATTTTTCTGTGTATGGTACTTCCTTCGATAATTGCTTGTTCAACCTTAACAAAGTTTTGCAGCGTTGTGAAGACCAACACTTAGTTCTTAATTGGGAGAAGTGTCACTTCATGGTTACTGAAGGTATTGTTCTTGGGCATAAGATTTCTGGAAAGGAATAGAAGTTGATCCAGCAAAGATGAAGCTATTGAAAAGCTACCATACCCAAGGGACATCAAAGGTATAAGAAGTTTTCTTGGGCATGCAGGTTTTTACCGTAGGTTTATTAAGATTTCTCCAAAATATCAAAACCTCTAACCAATCTTTTGCAAAAGGATGTTCCTTTCTCTTTTAATGATGATTGCATTGAGTCCTTTAATATTTTGAAGAATGCTTTAATAAGTGCTCCTATTATTCAACCTCCTGATTGGAATTGCCTTTTGAAATTATGTGTGATGCTAGTGATTATGCAGTTGGGGCTGTTTTGGGCCAACGTGTTGATAAGAAACTGAATGTTATTTATTATGCTAGTAGAACACTTGATGCTGCTCAAAGAATTATGCTACAACTGAAAAGAATTTTTAGCAGTACTATTTGCTTGTGACAAGTTTAGACCTTATATTACTGATTCAAAGTCACATACATACTGATCATTCTGCTATTAAATACTTGATGAATAAGAAAGATGCTAAGCCTAGATTAATAAGATGGGTACTTTATTGCAAGAATTTGATTTACACATTGTTGATAGGAAAGGGGAAGATAATCAAGTAGCTGATCATCTCTCTAATGGAAAATATACCTGATGATCCTATTCCTATTAATGATAGCTTTGTTAATGAACAACTTGCAATGTTAATGTTTCTAGTGCTAAAGTTGCATCTCCATGGTTTGCCAACTATGCAAATTTTATTGTTGGTAAAGTTTTACCTCCACACTTCACTTCTCAACAAAGAAAGAAATTCTTTTATGATCTTAGACATTATTTTTGGGATGATCCTTTCCTTATAAGAAAAGTGTGGATGGTATTATTAGACGTTGTGTACCTGAGCATGAACAACAGGCTATTATAAGAGATTGTCATGACAGTCCCTATGGAGGGCATCATGCAGGAGATCGCACAGGAGCAAAGGTATTACAATCTGGTTTCTATTGGCCTACTTTATTTAAGGACTGTGCTGAATATGTTAAATCTTGTGATAAATGTCAAAGAGTAGGAAATATTGGTAGGAGAAATGAAATGCCTATGAATTATTCTTGCCACTTGACCATTTGATGTGTGGGGTTTTGACTTTATGGGACCTTTCCCAGAATCAAAGACAAAGCATACTCACATTTTGGTTGCAGTGATTATGTTACAAAGTGGGTGGAAGCAATTCCAACCAAAAGTGCAGATCATGCCACAGCAATGAAGATGCTCAAGGACATCATTTTCCCCAGGTTTGGTGTTCCTAGGTTTTTAATTACTGATGGTGGTTCTCATTTCTTGCATGGTGTTCTTAGAAAAACTTTGGCAAAATATGATGTTAACCATAGAATTGCATCTCCTTATCATCCTCAAACAAGTGGACAAGTTGAATTAAGTAATAGGGAAATTAAACTCATTTTGGAAAAGACAGTGAATAAGTCTAGATCTGATTGGCCACTTAAATTAATGATGCATTATGGGCTTATAGAACTGCTTTTAAAAATCCTATGGGAATGTCTCCTTATAAAATGGTTTATGGAAAAGCTTGTCATTTACCTGTTGAATTAGAACATAATGCTAGATGGGCTATTATAGGGGTGGCATAAAAAACCGATAACCGAACACCGAACCGAAATAACCGAAACCGAAACCGAATAGATCATGACCGAAATGACCGATCAGTAATTTGGTTATCAGATCTCACTAACCGAATTTAATCTGTTAAATTCGGTCCTTTACTTTCGTTAACCGAACTGACCGAACTAACCGGAATATAGGCATTTTCCCTGTGCAGTTCGTAGGCCTAGCCCATTATACAGCGGACAAAAATGCAAAGCAGCCACTTGCATCGCTCCATTGTCTAAAAAACCTTGCATGCTCCAGCAATTAATTTGGATCAGTCCCGTTGGTAGGTTAAAAATTCTGGAGGCTCTGGCGGATGCATGCAGGATTAATTTTAGGATAACTACAAACTACTCGTGCATGCAGGATTAATTTTAGCAATCAGCGATCAAAAGAAGGTGCATGCAGAATTAACTTTACCAGCAGGCTCTGGCGGCTCGTCGTACGACCTTCTGGAGGCTCGATTACCAGCATGCTGCATACCTAGTTCGGTCAGTTCGGTCCAACCGAACACCGGACCGAAATTTTCGGTGGACCGAACCCTCGGTTCCTACATATTCTCACACTAATTCGGTCATGATTTTTAGAAGACCGAAATAATTAAAAACCGAATAAATCAAACCGAATAAACCGAGATAACCGAATGCCCACCCCTAGGCTATTAAACAATTGAACTTTGATTTTAAGACTGCAGGAGAGAAAAGAATTCTTGACTTAAACTTACTAGATGAATGGAGAAATGAAGCTTATGAAAGTGCTAAATTGTTGAAAGAAAAAGTTAAAATTTGGCATGACAAGAAAATTAAGAGAAAGGAATTCAAAGTAGGCGATCAAGTTTTATTATACAACTCTTGTTTTAAGTTTTCTGCAGGGAAGCTAGCTTCAAAGTGGCAAGGACCATTAGTGATACAGGAAGTGTACCGTTCAGGAGCTATCCGTCTTCACGGTGACATGAAAGGTAAACCTCATGTAGTCAATGGACAACGCCTTAAACCTTATATTGCAGGAAAGAGATTCATTGGAATGGTGGAAGAGTTGAATTTACAAACACCGGAGGAGGTAATTGAGAGAGGTCCTGCAGTTTCAGAAACCCTAAATCAATAGAAGGTAACTTTAGTGTTGGAAAGTTTCTCGAAATTGCGCGATATTTTACGGAAGTCATTTTTTTATGGAAATTAACGTGTGGGGCAAGAAAACTGGACGAAGCGGAGACCCGAGGAAGGAAACAAGGGGCCCCACGCGGCCAGGTACAGGGGCCGCGTGGGACCACTCCTTTCCCCCCTCGGAGTCCTCTTTCTGCAGATCTAATCTCGCACCAAGAGTTTTCGAGCGATTCTTTCTTATGTTGTTTCTGCCTGTCAGGTTTTTAGCCATGTCTTCGGGAGACTCCTACCAATGCTCCTCCATGGACGACGATGATGATGAACTAGAGGGCCACAGCCCCACGTCCATATGGAGGAGGAAGAGAAAGAGGAAGGACTACTCCGATGATGAAGACTACAAGCTTGACGAGGAAGAGATGGAGAAGGAAGAAGCTGAAGAAGGAGAGTACAAGCGCCCCGTCGACATCGCACCTCTGGCGACAGCACCTCCTTCACCCATTGCTGTTGCCGGTGTGAGGGTGAACGTGTCTCTGGGAAACAAAAGGCAGACAACACGCATGAGCACCGGAGGGAAGGCTCCTAGGCACGCACTTGCAAGGAAAAACGTGGTTTCTACTCTTATTGACAGGGAATTCCGGCGTGCCACCCAAGAGAACTATCCTGGTGAATGGGATCGCAAGATCCCCAACAAGAAAGTACCAAGCCCGGAGTGGAAGCCTTGCAAGGAAACGGTGGAGAAGAATCTCATGCAAAAAACTGAGAGAAGCCGCAAGCAAATTTGAACAAGCCTACAACCTTATGATGAGCATTATTGGAGAACTTGAAGAAAATTATTATGAAGACAAGAAGAAAGAAGAGAGGAAGTTCTAGCTAAACGTCAAGCTTGGGGAGTTCCACCTAGTCTTTATCTCTATCAGTTTATCATATCTATCTAGTCATGGTGTGTTTTGCTTTTATCGTTTAGTTATCAATATCTCTTAGGCATGTGTGAGCTCATGGAGCATTATCATGTATCTCTATCCTATGGTTTATCAATGAATATTAAAGTATGGTGTCATCCATGATTCCCTTGTTTGGAGATTTATGAGTAACACTCATGCAAATGAGCGTGGCATATTTAGAGTTTTAGTGATTCCCTTGTTTGGAGATTTATGAGTAACACTCATGCAAATGAGCGTGGCATATTTAGAGTTTTAGTCACATCTTGCCTTGAAATTAATTAACTTGAGTGTGTTGGACAATTGTAGAATTATCTCATTATAAAATAAGTAAAGAGTCAATATGACTTGGATTAATAGTTTAAGGTTGAGATATAGTCTTGTAGGATAAGAAGTTGAGAAGGGTTAATGAAAAGGATATAAAACACTCTTGTTAGAATCTAGTATCTTTTGAGCAAATTAATGATCATGGAAATTTCAATACTTATGCTCTTGAATGTGAATAAAAAGGAAGGCACCTGGAATTTCAGTTAGCCATGGAAAGTGTAAGATAAAGGTTGTATAGAGCATAGGAACATGATTGAGATATCCATGACTAAAGTTTGCACTAGTTACTAGAGAAGTAAGGTTGACAACAATTTTTATATCTATCTATCTTTTCATTTGTCTTCTTTTAACTTGTTATCCAATGAGAGTTTATCTTGTCTTTAAATTTCAGCAAAGTATTAAAGATTATAATGCTTGCCATAAAGAGCAAAAGCATGCGAAAAATAATATGATTCGATTGTCCAACATACAATGGTTTTTTGCTTTCAAAAGTAAGGGGTGATTGCTAGAGCTTCTACTTATGTTGCCCTCATGTGTATGAGTTTTAGTTCATTAATCTTATCTTGCAATTGAATATGATGATGATACAATGCTCGTATTTATTTATCAACCATAAGTCCAATGATGCATGTAATGATCTATGTCCTTACTTACTCGAGGACGAGTAAAGGTTTAAGCTTGGGGGAGTTGATACGTGCATTTTATATCATCATTTATGCAACCTTTAGTATCATATTAGAATGTTATTTACATTATTATATCACTGTTTTTGCATGTTTTAGATGATTTATGGGACTTTCATACAAAGTCCCTATTTTTGGTATTTAATTTCTGGGAGGCAGAAAACCTCCTTTTTCTTGTTTTTAATGTTTCAGGAGTTACAGGGACCCAAATAATAAAAGGAAAAATACCACGCTGGTTTTTCGTCGGGAGAAAGGCAGTGGGAAGAAGACCGAAGAGAGGAGAGCCACGAGGCCCGAAAGAGGTGGGCCCATGCGGCCCAAGTACCTGGCCGCGTGGGACCCACCAAACGGCGCCTCGGGCACCTCCTCGCCTGGGGATTTTTAGCGACGCCTTCGTCTCGCCCGAAAAGTAAGCCCTAATTTTTCCAAGTCCATCCGAGACCGCGGCGGCGGCGAAACTCCTGATTCCCTCCGAGGGGGATCAGATCCTGCTGCTCCGGAGATCCGGAGAAGGGGAAAATCATCGTCATCGTCATCACCTCTCCTCCTTGGCGTGGGAGGAGGCCTCTACATCATCACCCCCATCAAGACCAGCACCGTCTCCATCATCATCACCGTGATCCACTCCGTTCCCCTCGTAGTTTGAGAGTTGCTATACCCTAGATACTTGTCTTGTGCTACTATTCATGTTTGTGATTGAGTACTTGTCATTATTTGGTGGTGAAGTTATATTTTCAGATTGTGTTGTACCACTTATGCCACTGAATATCATCATGTTTGCACGTTGTGAGTAGTTACCATATGTTCCTGAGGGCATAGGATGAATTGGCAATGATTTATATATAACATGTGTTGGTATTTTGTCAGAGTTTATCTTTTATGTGATTCTATGATGGTGTTGTGCGAACGTCGACTGCACAACACTTCACCTATATGGGCTCATAGGAGAACACCGTAGTATAATGAATTGAGGGAGACTTGGGAGGACATGTAAACCTGAGACCGAGTCATGAAGTTATATTATGAGGGTATTAGTATCGGGGACCTTAGAGTGTAATGCTATGGTGGGACATTATGTCTTAATAATTCTTGTGCAGTCATTTACTTGGCCACATGATCCATCATAAGGGGTTGTAGTTTATTTATTTAGCTATACCTAATTATGGCTCCGTCCAAAGAAGATTAAAACTTGACAAGATATTCAACGTGTTGTTTAATAAATCTCTATGCCTAGCAATATCCATGTCGCCCTCGGGAACGTTTTCCACATATAAGTTACACATCACTTGAGCTTGTCCTCTTGCCACAAAAGAGGATTGGGCTTTCTCTCTTTGAGAGCTTTCACTTGCTACTATTTATTTTCTGCATTGCAACTATACAACCAAAAATACCAAAAACACTTGCATCTTTTATCGTTTTATTTATCAATCTTGCTAACCAATACCTTCAGCTCCTCGTGGGTTCGATAACCTTTTCTAATTGAAAGGTACTACAATTGATCTCCTGCACTTGGGAGTCATCACCGGCTGCAGTTGGTGGCCCCACGGCGAGACCTTTAGTACCGGTTTGCGTTACCAACCGGTACTAAAGGCCCATATTTAGTACCGGTTGGTAATACAAACCAGTACTAAAGGTTTCCCTACATTACCTTCTTCCACCCCGAGCCACAGCTCCATTTTTCAGCTCGAAACACAACTCCATTTTTTCTCACTCTTTGCTCTCCCGAGCTCTAGTTCACCCCATTTTTCTCCAACATTTGTCAAGATTGGTGGCACCTACATATACAAGGTTAGCAACTTCATCTTCTCTTCCGTCATTTCAAGTTTAGCTCATTTTCTTGCTAGTTTAGCTAGTTTGATTTTTGTAGTGCTAGCAAGGTGTTTGATGAAATGCCTAAGTTAGAGATTTCATTTGTTTTATATGCATTTTGAGCTCAAATTAAAGTATGATTTGTGGTTTTTTATAGTGTCGTCTCGTCCCCTTCCTCACCGCCATCGATCGCCCGCGCCGCCCCGTCACCGACACCACCTCGGCGAGCCTCTTGTTTTTATCTTTTATTTTAAAAAATCTTAAGCTATGGTGTAATGGTTTTGATTTATTTATATAATGCAGATGAGCCGGGAATGGATGTACGGTGACCGACGCTGTCCCGAGTTCATTAATGGCCTGCATAATTTTCTCCGTGCGGCTGAGTTAAACAAGCAGAACGGTTTTATGTTTTGTCCATGCGATGACTGTCGGAATAAGAGGAATTACCCTTGCGCAAGAACCCTACACTCCCACCTGTTGTGAGAAGGCTTCATGCCCAATTATTTTTGTTGGACCAAGCACGGAGAAAGAGGGGTTATAATGGAAGACAATGAAGAAGAGGATGATCACAACTATCCTGTGTTCTCTGAACACGGTGATACTACAATGGGGGAAGACGAAGCTGAGCATGAGGTCATTGTTGATGATCAGTCCGATGATGATCTTCGTCGGGTCATTCTTGATGAACAGATAATCTGCGGAAGTGAAAACGGTGGTTGAAGTTGGAGCGCATGTTAGAGGATCACAAAAAATTGTTGTACCCAAATTGTGAAGATGGCCAGAAAAAGCTAGGTACCACCATTGAATTGCTGCAATGGAAGGCAAAGAATGGACTATCTGACAAGGCATTTGAACAGTTGCTACAAATATTTAAGAAGATGCTTCCAAGGAATAATGAATTGACCGCCAGTACGTACGAAGCAAAGAAGATTGTCTGCTCTCTAGGATTAGAGGTGCAGAAGATACATGCATGCATCAATGACTGCATCCTCTACCGCGGTGAGAAGTACGAGAATTTGAATGCATGCCCGATATGCGGTGCATTGCGGTATAAGATCGGGAGAGATGACCAGGTGATGTTGAGGGCGAGCCGAGCCCCAGGAAGAGGGTTCCTGCCAAGGTGAGGTGGTATGCTCCATAATACCACGGTTGAAACGTTTGTTCCGAAACAAAGAGCATGCCAAGTTGTTGCGATGGCACAAAGAAGACCGTAAGGAAGACGAGATGCTGGGACACCCCGCTGATGGGTCGCAGTGGAGAAACATCGACAGTGAGTTCAAGGATTTTGCAGCTGACGCAAGGAACTTAAGGTTTGGTCTAAGTACAGATGGCTTGAATCCGTTGGGGAGCAGAGCAGCAGTCATAGCACCTGGCCTGTGACTCTATGTATCTATAACCTTCCTCCTTGGTTGTGCATGAAGCAAAAGTATATTATGATGCCAGTGCTTATCCAAGGCCCAAAGCAACCCGGCAATGACATTGATGTGTATCTGAGGCCATTAGTTGACGAACTTTTACAGTTGTGGTCTGACGAAGGTGTACGTGTGTGGGATGAGTACAAACAGGAGGAATTTGACCTACGAGCGTTGTTGTTTGTAACCATCAATGATTGGTCCGCTCTTAGTAATATTTCAGGACAGTCAAACAAGGGATACAATGCATGCACGCACTGTTTAGATAAGACTGACAGTATATATTTAGGTAACAAGAATGTGTACCTGGGGCATCGTCGATTTCTTCCAAACAAGCATCCCGTAAGAATGAAAGAAAGAAAGGCAAGCATTTCAAAGGTGAGGCAGATCACCGGACGAAGCCTACCTGCCCTGATGGTGATGTTATATATGACATGGTCAAGGATTTAGAAGTAATCTTTGGAAAGGGTCATGGCAGTCTATCTGTTCCGAAAGACTCTAACAAGCGCGTACCCTTGTCGAAAAAGAAATCTATATTTTGGGATTTACCCTATTGGAAAATCCTAGAGGTTCGCTCTGCAATCAACGTGATGCACGTGACGAAAAATCTTTGCGTAAACCTGCTAAACTTCTTAGGCGTGTATGGGAAGACGAAAGATACAGCGGATGGACGGCAGGACCAGCAACGTATGCACGAACGAGACAACCTGAATCCAGAGAAGTATCAAGGTACTGCCAGCTACGCTCTTACCAAAGAAGAGAAGGAGATATTTTTTCAAGTCCTGAGCCGTATCAAGGTCCCGTCTGGCTACTCGTCGAATATAAAGGAATAATAAACATGGCAGAGAAAAAGTTTCAAAACCTAAAGTGTCATGACTGCCACGTGATTATGACACAATTATTTCCGGTTGCATTGAGGGGGCTTCTACCGAAAAACGTTCGAGTACCCATTGTGAAGCTATGTGCATTCCTCAATGCAATTTCTCAGAAGGTAATCGATCCAGCAACTCTACCAAATTTACAGACGGATGTGGTCCAATGTCTTGTCAGCTCCGAGTTGGTGTTTCCACCATCATTCTTCAATATTATGACGCACCTCATAGTTCACCTAGTCCAAGAGATTTCCATTCTCGGTCCTGTATTTCTGCACAACATGTTCCCCTTTGAGAGGTTCATGGGAGTCTTAAAGAAATACGTTCATAACCGTGCTAGGCCAGAAGGAAGCATGTCCAAGGGCTATGCAACAGAGGAGGTCATTGAGTTTTGTGTTGACTTTATTCCTGATCTTAAGCCGATCGGTGTTCCTCAATCGCGCCATGAGGGGAGACTGCGTGGAAAAGGCACGCTAGGAAAGAAAGCAACAAGAAGTATGGACGAGCATTCTTTCACTCAAGCACACTACACAGTTCTACAAAATTCCAGATTGGTGGCTCCGTATATCGTGAAACACATGGATATTTTACGCTCCGAATACCCGGAGCAGAACAACTTCTGGATTAAAGGAAAGCACGTGGATACTTTCGGCAGTTGGTTGCGTACACATCTCATTAATAACACCAATGTTGGAGAAGAGCTATACTTGTTGGCCAAGTCACCATCTTCGACTATATTGACTTTCCAAGGGTACGAGATAAATGGGAATACATTTTACACGGAAACCCAAGACAAAAAGAGCACTAACCAAAACAGTGGTGTCCGCTTTGATGCAACAAACGACAATGGGACAAAGGACACATATTATGGTTGCATACAGCAGATATGGGAACTTGACTATGGACCTTCTTTTAAGATCCCTTTGTTTCAGTGCAAATGGGTCAACATGTCAGGCGGGGTAGAGATAGACCGGCGGTACGAAATGACTACAGTGGATCTCCACAATCTTGGGTACCACACCGAGAAATTCGTCCTAGCCAATGATGTGGCTCAGGTTTTCTATGTGAAGGACATGTCTTCCAGACCGAAAAAAAGAAAAGATAAGCAAGCCGATACATCATACGATCAGCCAAAGCGCCACATAGTTCTTTCAGGAAAAAGAAACATCGTGGGAGTGGAGGACAAGACAGACATGTCAGAATATTACAATAAGTTTAATGAAATTCTGCCCTTCAAAGTTAAAACTGACCCAAGCATCGTGTTAAATGATGAAGATTATCCATGGCTACTGCGCAATCAGAAGAAAGGGACACACACGAAGAAAAAAGTGAACACTAAATAGGGATGTTGTTGGTGATGTGTAATAATGTATTAAACCGTTTATCAAATGCACACGGTTTCCTCGTCATACAGCCCAACGGTGGCTCGAGAGTGCCTGTATATCAAATGCACCGTTGGGCTGTATGACGGGAATCTGAATGATTTGTATTTGGTCGATGAACTGAAGTATTTTGTAGATAGAACAAAACACACGGTTTCCCCTGCATACAGCCCAACGGTGGCTCGTGAGTGCCCGCATATCAAATGCACTGTTGGACGTATGCATGGAATCCGAATGCTTTGTATATCAAATGAACTACATTGAGTGTCGAACATGTTCGAGAGGGGGGTTTATATAGGGTCATGTGGCTGATCCAACACTGGTTTTGCCCTCAAAGAAACACACCCCTGATCCAACGGCTCACAAGCGCTTGAAAGAAACACACCCATAATCCAACTGCTCACAAGCGCTTGAAAGAAACACACGATCAGTGTGCTTCTTTACTCCCGGTTGGTGTTACCAACCGGGACTAAAGGTGGGCTTCGCGGTCACGACTCGTGTCAGTCACGTGTCCTCCCCTATCGCTGTTCTGGCCACGTGTCCTCCCCCAGTACTGCCTGGCGCTGGGGTAGGACACGTATCCCCCCAACGTATTGTCGTCGACGGGGTAACCCTAATCCCCTGATGTTGTTAAGGATTTTTTAAAATAAATAGATAATTATTACAATTTTTTAGACAATTAAATTACATAGATATAAAAGAAAAAGAAACTAGAGAAAAAAACAAAATAGAAACCAAATAGATATAAAAAACAGAAAACATAAAAAAGAAAAAGAAACTAGAGAAAATAACAAATCAAAAGCCCATTAGTACCGGTTGGTATAACCAACCGGTACTAAAGGGGTGGCTTCGCGCGCGAAATTTCGCCGCAGCCCAAAATGGACCTTGAGCACCGGTTGGTCTTTAGTGCCAGTTGGTGTTATCAACCGGTGCTAAAGGTCGATTTCGAGCGGTTTAAACAGGGGATCGTCCCCAAAACGACGCCGCACGCCTTCTCTCCGCCGACGCCTCCTCCTCTGGTGAGCCCTGCTCCGGTCTCCCCTCCACCGCGCGCCCCTGCTCCGGCCGCCTCCATCGCGCGCCCCTCTGCTCCGGCCGCCTCCACCGCGCGCCCCGCCATCGCTCCGGCCGCCTCCACCACGCGCGCCATCGCCCCTGCTCCGGCCGCCTCCACCACGCGCCCTGCTCCGGCCGCCTCCACCGCCTCCCGCATCGCCGGCCTCCCGCGCGCCGTCGCCTCGATCCCGCATCGCCGGCCTCCACCACCGCAGGTTTTTTTTTCATTTTAGTAAAGTTAGCAATTTTGTGTAGCTTAGTTAGCAATTAGTGTAGCAAGTTATTAATTTGTGTAGCAAATTATTAATTAGTGTAGTAAATTTAGAAATTTTAGCAAATTTGAAAATGTAGCAAATTTAGAAGAGTTAGAAAATTTAGCAAAGTTATTTTATTAGTGTTTATTCAAAATTTAGGTTGTTATTTTAGGTATTGCAAATTTAGATTATCTTGCAAATCTAGAAAATTTAGGTTGTTATTTTAGAAAATTTGAAAATGTAGCAAATTTAGCAAAGTTAATTTTTTTTAGCAAAGTTTGAAAATTTAGCAAAGCGATGTTATTTGATGGTTTTGTTAGCAAAGTTAGAAATCAAAATTAATACTCCATAATTAGTTGCAATATTGTTGTTAAGAAATATTTGTTGCAATTTTTGTATCAATTCTTGTATATAAGAAATTTTAAATTTGTAGTGACATTGAGCTATGGAGGACGACAATGTCCCCTTCATCCGAGACGAGGAGAATGAAGATCAAATGGTAGCAATTATATTTGAGAAGACCCTTGGAGTTAATTCCGATGGAGAAGATTCCGGTGAAGAAGACGACGAGGATTTCAGCGCAAAATGTTTGAACGACTCCGGTGAGGGACTTGAGCTAGAAAATTTAAGAGACGATGACGAAGTGCCCTTAGAAAACTCCGGCGAGGTATATATATTAAGTCTTGTTGATCACTAGATGCAATAATTGATTTGCACTTATTAATGAAACATTTTTCTTTTAGCCCTCTGGATCTAAGCCAAGCGTCCCTAAACGAGGCCCGAACCAAGGGGTAAAGCTGCCAGATGGTGCAAAGTTGTCGATCGATGAAGTTGCTAATGATGGCAAACCGGTGAAACTCGAAGAAATCTACACTAAATATGTAGGTCAATGCAGAGTTCTTGTTAGGGACATGGTCCCGATCACCATTGCAGAATGGAATAAGCCGAAGAAAGCCAACATTGGCGCAAGTTATGTCGATCAAAGAATTAAAGACCTCCTTTGGGACTCGATGTTGACATCTTTCAACCTACCGGCAGATCTCCCAGAGAAGAAGAAGGATAAAGTCAAGGAGTGGACTCTTAAGAAGATGGCCCAGCTATTCAACAACTGGAAGAAAGGATCGTGGAAAAATATATGAGAAAGTAACTCCAAATTTCACTGGACATCTAGAGAAGATAAAAGATGCGTGGCCTGAATTTGTGGCGTATAAGAAATCGGCCGTCGCTGTGGCCCGATCGGCCCAAAATAAGTTGAATGCTAAGAAGAAGAAATATCACCATACTTTGGGGTCAGGTGGCTACAAGACTGCCTTGCCCAAGTGGGAAGCCTTTGAAAACGAACTGCGTCAAAAAGGGATCACTCCACAGACAGATGACTGGCCTGACAGGTCCAAGTTCTGGATGTTCGCGCATGGGGCAGTGTTGCACCCAGACACGGGGCTGATTGTTCCAAAGGGAAAATGGAAGAAAAGAATTACAAGAGTCGTAAAAAAACTAAAAGACGCAATAGCACCAGTCAAGGAGGGAAATATGTTCCCGATAGAGAGGACGACGAGCTGACACTCGTCCTCGGGAATAAAGAACACTAGGGACGATGTCGAGGCAGTGGAGGCGGGGTTGGTTTTCTTGAAGGGTTTCCGGCGGACGTTGCAATTATAAAAAAACATTGCAGAAGTAAGAAGAGGGGGGCGGACTGGTTTTCGGAATTAGAACGCCAGGTGCATGCTATGCAGGAGCAACTACACTCAATTACCCAGCAAAGGGAATCTCAGCTGCGACTAGAAGATCCTGCAGTCGATGTCTGCTCATCTCAGCGGAAAACAGCGTGGGTTCTACGCAGCTACAAGATCCTGCAGTTGATGAACCGTCGGCGGCTCACTACCCCGTGGATGATATCACGGAGAAGACAAATTGTGAGTTACATGCGCCAATGAAGAACATTAATTATCCGGTGGCGAATGGCTATGCTTTACCATATCAGCTTGGAGCAACCTTCCATTTTGGTCAGATTCCAGCTGGATTTGCTTGTGTCGGGGTCACAAAAGTTATGTCGGGATTCCACTCAATGGATCTTGATATTCCTGAAGCTGAAGGCGAGAAGACATTGGGAAAAGTCGAGCTTGGTATCGTTCTATGGAAGAAGAAATACATCATGTTTCCAGACTCGGCGCCAAGGCCACCGACTCCTCCGAGTAGAAATTCACCACCTCAAAGTCCACCCGCCTCCCCCGACGATTGGGTGCCCACCACGAGTCCATCGCCCGCGCCGTCCCGTCAGCCGACTGATGCGCCCACTAGTAATTTCACAAAGCGGAAGCTGTTCATGTCGACTGGTACTGGTCGTACGTCCCCTGTCAAGAAACGTGCAAACATACCCAAGAAAGTCAAGGCTCCTGAGAAGTTAGCTGGCGAGAAGACTATGAAGGAATTAGAAGTGAGCACACGTGGCGAGGTGACAGCCTTTTTCGAACAGAAAAAAAAGGAAAGACTGGAGGCAAGACTGGACCCCATAAAGAAACTTCTGAAGACTATACCAACGGAGACAAAAGATCGCACCGTTGACAACATATATAACCCTCCACCGCCGCCCCTTTCAGACTATGAGCGAGGTATTATGAAGGTACATAGCTCACAGATGGAGGAAGATAAAATGTGCGGGAAAAAAGTTGCCCAGCTCGGAGAACAAGAAGTACAATCAGTCGCCCCGCTCATTGTGCCTTCTGATAATATTGTTGCTCGGGAAATCGAGCATGGAAAAGTCCATGGCGAGACAGATTACCCCATCATGGACTTAGCATATCAATATGTTCTCGGCTGCCTCTGGTCAAAAATCCGAGTGCTCTAACAACACAGTTATGGAAATTGCATAACTGGTACATGACCGCCGCAAAAGAAGGGAGATTCTATTTCATGGCGGGAGTTAAGGAACAGCACTACTTCCGAGAACATGCTGTGCAGGTTGAGTTCTCCGAACTTTTTCAGATGTACAATCAACGTGCTCTCGACAAATCTATGCTCAGCTGCTATTGTCTGTAAGTAATTTATTTGTGTAATTTAATTATTTAGTTAAGTTCGTTCATTGCGTGTAATTATCCTCACAACATTCTTTTGTACGTTATTATGCAGAATGAAGATTCGTGAATGCAGATTGGGAGGAATCTGGGACATTGGGTTCATTGACCCGGATAAAGTTCATGTCCGGACCATACAGGACCATCCCGAGTCCACAGAGGACGTTTTGCTAACGTTTTTAAACGACAAAGTACCAAAAAAGAAATACTTTTTCCTTACAACTTCAAGTGAGTGTTACTGTCTTGTACACATTCTATTTTGCTTTCCCGATATTAAGTGTAATTGATGAGTTCTGAATAGCTGCGTATATAAACGTGCGTAGGTTCCACTTCATTCTGCTAATCATTTGAATCGAGCATGGAGAAGTTGAAATCTGGGACTCATTAAGGAGAAATCAAGATGAATACAAAAGTGTGCGTATAATGCTCAAGAGGTAATTTCAATCGCACTATATCAGCTTCTTTCGATTCATTTCCTTATATCAAAAGTAAGTAATAACTCCCAATTCTTTTTCTTTTTCGGGCAGGGTTTGGAAAAGGGTCATCGCGGAAGAACGCGGTGAATGGAAAGATAAGCTGGAGTTCAAGGCTAACAAAGTAAGTACTACTACGTACATAGGTCCGTGTATCTTTCTAATACCATTATCATTCTCTTGATTATTATTTGATTAAATTATATTCTTGTATAGTGGTGTCTGCTACAACCAGAAGGGACGGATTTATGTGGATACTACGTTTGCGAGTACATTCACATGAAGGTCAATGAGAGAATCAATAGTGAAAGAAATCGAGAGGTACGTAAACATCATTCACAACTTTATTTTGCTACCATCAATTGTGTTTAGTTTCGATCATAATTGATTTGATCTCCTTCTTTTAAAGATGGCAAGGAAGCGGAACCAGCTCCTGCCAAAAAACCGCGTAAAAGCAATTGCGGAGGAATTGGTGGGATTTTTCCTTACGCATGTCATACTTGAATCCGGTGAATTTCACTATATCGAAAGATAGACTCCCTCCATGTACTAGCAGTGATCTCCATGTAATTACGAGTACTTTATATGTGTAATGAGTATTTATATGTGTAATGAGTACTTTATACGTGATCTCCTCCGAAACCCTGAAAAATGAGCAAAAAGGAAAAAAACAGAAACCCTAAACCCCGAAAAATAAGCGAAAAGAAAAAAACGGAAACCCTAAACCCTGAAAAAAAGCGAAAGGGGAAAAAAAGCAGAAACTATTAATACACCAACCGGTACTAAAGGTCCTCCGCCGCGCGCGCGCAGCTACGCCCACGTGGAGGCCTTTAACACCGGTTCGTGGTGCAACTGGTACTAAAGGGGTACCCCTTTAGTCCCGCTTTAGTAGTACCGGTTGCACAACCGGTGCTAAAGGCCCTCTAACACCGGTATTGTTACCTTGTTTTCTACTAGTGCCATTTGCAATCAATAACATTGACCCGAGGCGGAGAAGGAACCAGTTTCCACGTCTCATTGTGGAGAAGAGCGTGAAATTCGTGCTCCATAGCATCTCTCCAGTGTGGTATGCTCATGGTAGCTTGATAAGTACGTGGCTCGGTGGTCGGATCAGCAACTGCATGAGCCATGCAGGCGGCATACCAAGCAACAGTACCGTCCTTGCGGTCTAGAGGCCGAAAAATTCCGCTCCGACTCCTCGTATGCGGGCGACGCGCAACGGGAGCGAGAGGAACTGGTCCTGGGGATGGTGGTGGCGAGTCCACTGCTGGCGATGGCCCAGCAGGAGAACCAGAGGAAGCCGCCGGCGACGAAGTCCCAGCAGGGGAGCCAGATGGAAATGGCGAAGACGGCCCACGAAGGAGCTCGCGCGGCGAGTCGGGGAGTACCGGCGCCTGCGCCAGAGTAGTCCAGCCCATGAGGAGACGCGCGCGGCGAGTTGGGAGTACCAGCGCCAGCGCCAGGAGAGGCCTGTCCAGGAGAGGCAGCGCCGGGCGATTCCTCTAGAACCAAAGGCACATGCACGTTCTCGGGAACCGAAGCATGCACATGCACGTCCTGCTGCTCATTGTGATCAACGTGAGAAGCCGCATCACCAGGAGATGCAAGTAGGCATATTTTCAAGAAGTTGAAGCCGAGCACCTGCACCATGATTAGGCAAAAGAACAGGGGAATATGCAACATCTTCAAATTGGTCAGGAAATAAAGAGGATGCATGCAAAGAGGGTGACACGGTGATGGATGTTGGAAGATTGGCAAAGGGAAAAACGGTCTCATCAAAAACAACATCACGAAATATGTACACACGATTAGTGGGAACGTGAAGGCATTTGTATCCTTTATGAAGTGAGCTATAGCCAAGAAAAACACACTTTTTTGAACGGAACTCAGGCTTGCGATTATTATACGGACGAAGGTGCGGCCAACGCACACCCAAACACCTCTAAAAAGGTATAGTCGGGTTGTTCATACAAGAGAATCTCAACGGGAGTCTTCATATTAAGAACACGTGTAGGAAGTCTATTAATGAGAAAACATGCAGTGGCAAAGGCATCACTCCAAAACCGAAACGGAACGGACGCATGTGCTAGCAGAGTTAGACCAGTTTCAACGAAATGACGATGCTTGCGTTCGACAGCACCATTCTGCTGATGTGTATGTGGGCATGATAAACGATGAGCAATCCCAAGCTTATTAAAAAATGTGTTAAGGTTGCGATATTCGCCCCCCCCAATCAGACTGTACATGAATAATTTTATGCTTGAGAAGACGTTCAACATGAATTTGAAATTGGATAAAAATATTGAACACATCAGATTTGCGCTTAAGGAGATACAACCAAGTAAATCGACTATAAGCATCAATGAAACTGACATAATAGTTGTGACCACTAACAGAAGTTTGGGCAGGGCCCCACACATCCGAATACACAAGTTCTAACGGATTTTTAATATCTCTCGTAGACAAAGAAAAAGGAAGTTGATGACTTTTGCCTTGTTGACAGTCGACGTTCGCACAACACCATCATAGAATCACATAAAAAGATAAACACTAGACAAAATACCAACACATGTCATATATAAATCATTGCCAAATCAGCCTATGCCCTCAGGAACATACGGGAACTACTCACAACGTGCAAACATGATAATATTCAGTGGCATAAATGGTACAACACAATCTGAAAATATAACTTCACCTCCAAATAATGACAAGTACTCAATCACAAACATGAATAGGAGCACAAAACAAGTATCTAGGGTTCGGTAACTCTCAAACTACGAAGGGGACGGAGTGGATCACGGAGATGATGATGGAGATGGTGCTGGTCTTGGTGATGGTGATGATGTAGAGGCCTCCTCCCACGCCAAGGATGAGAGGTGATGACGATGACGATGATTTCCCCCTTCTCCGGAACTCCGGAGCAGCAGGATCTGATCCCCCTCGGAGGGAATCAGGAGTTTCGCCGCCGCCGCGGCCTCAGATGGACTTGGAAAAATTAGGGCTTAACTTTTCGGGCGAGACGAAGGCGTGTTAAAAAGCCTTCTTTGGCCGAGGCTCCAGTTGGTGGGTCCCACGCGACCAGATTCTTTGGCCGCGTGGGCCCCCTTCTTTTGGGCGTCGTGGCTCTTCTTCCTTCGATCTTCTTTCCTCTGTTATTCTTCGGATGAAAAACCAGCTGTGCAATTTTCCTTTTCTTATTTGGGTCCCTGTAGCTCCTGAAACATTAAAAACAAGAAAAAGAAGGTTTTCTGCCTCCCAGAAATTAAATACCAAAAATAGGGACTTTGTATGAAAGCCCCCTAAATTATCTAAAACATGCAAAAATAATGATATAACAATACCAATAACATTCTAATATGATAAAATGAGTTGTATAAATGATGATATAAAATGCACGTATCAGGTGGCGGGATGACCAAGGCGAGAGTGCCATTGTGACGATGAAACACGAACTCCAGTGAAGACTCGAGAGGCGACTGGTACTCCAAGCGATATAAACCATGGACGCATCGACGCTAAGCAGGACGTCCCGTGTGACCCTGTCCTTAACAAAGAGATCAAAAGGGTGAAATTCAACAAAAACGTTATTATCACGTGTAAGCTTAGGAACAGATAATAAGTTACATGTGACAGAGGGAACATGAAGGGACATCACAAAGATGAAGTTTCCTAGTGGCATGACTAGTGTTGAGAGAGGATTGACCAATATGAGAGATGTGCATACCTGACCCATTGGTAGTGTGAACCTTATCATGGCCCTGGTAGGAATCCCTCGTGTGGAGCTTGTTGAGCTCACTCGTCAGATGGTCGGTGGCGCCGGTGTCCATGTACCAGCTTGGATCAACAGGATAGAACTGAGTGTGTCCTTGTCCTTTATCTGCCATGGCTGCTTGGCGCTCATTGTTGCGCCCATCATTCCAATACTCAGGAAACTCCGCTGGAAGCGTTTGTGGCAGCGCGAGGCGAGATGGCCCTCACGGCCACACAGCTGGCAGGTCGGCCGAGGGCGACCACCACCCGAGGTGCCGGACGGTGGTGCAGATGGAGCCGTCTTTCCAGGGCCGGATGGAGGCGTGGAGAGGATGGGTTTGCCACACCCGTAGGCGATGGCGATGGAGTGGAGCGCTGTCCACCGCGGTACGCCGCGTTGGCGGAGGAAGTGTCGGAGTAGACCTCTGCGGCGCGACGAGCTTCCACGTGTTGCTCCGTGCTGATGAGACGCGAGTAGAGGTCGCGAGGCAGCATAGCTTTCTCACGATCAGTGACCACTTCAAAGAGCGAGTCATATTCGCCGTCGAGGCCACCGAGAAGATACGGCGTGAACTCGTCGTCACGGAGAGGCTGCCCAATGGAGGCGAGCGTGTCCGCAAGGGACTTGACCTTGTTGTAGTACTCCGTGACAAGAGGGGTTGAGCTTCTTGACCTCTCCGAGTTGACGACGGACCGCCATGGACCGAGCCAAGGACTGACAGGCGAAGCTATTCTCCAGGGTGCCCCACGCATCAGCCGAGGTGGTGGAGAAGAGGACCATGCCCGCCACACCTTCGCCGAGAGAGCCCTGGATCGCCGAGAGGATGGCTTGGTCTTGCTGCACCCAAAGATGATGCGCCGGGTTGATGACAGGACCATGCACGGTTTCGACGACCACTGGAGGACACGGGAGCGTGCCATCGACATAACCCACCAGGTAATGGCTGCGGAGCAAGGGCAGGCGACAAAACGGCGTCGGTAGGAGCGTCCATAGTGGCAACAGCAGTGGCCGGCGGAGCGGCATATGGCGGGCACAGAGGCGCCTGTAGCTGTGCGTGGGCAGCAGCCGCCGTGACGTGGACGGTGGGAACCGTACTCTGGTCTGCAGGAGGAGGCGAGGATGCGGCGACGAGGGCCGTCGTGGAGGAGCCGGGAAGAGTTGCGACGGCGCTGCGCTGCCCATTACGGACGGGAACACGGCCGACGGAGTTGCATAGGAAAACAGCGAGCCCACGCTGAGGGTGCCGACGAGCCGCGACATGGCGGCGGCCGGCTGGGCGAGGAGAGCAGCTAGGGAGGCCGGGGTAACGCCGGCAGAGCTGGAGGCGGGTGCGGCAGCGGAGGAAGCACCGGCCATGGCGAAGGAAGCGCTGGCGGCGGAAGACGTACAGGAGGAGATTGGATCGATTAGGCTGATACCACATTAGACGAATAGTTTTAGGGTTTGGGGAAGGAAAGGTATAGTAATCACCCGGGGGATCGCGCGCTCGCGTCCTCCCCCTCGCGAGCGTGACGCGTGTCCTGCTATATCTTCCCACGCGTTCTCTTATCCACCACACGAACCATATCCCCTCTCCTCCACATGAACCAGCACGAGGCCCTGCCACCGCCGTCCCTTCCCTCACTCCACCACCTCCCTCCCTTGCGCGCCGCCGCCGTCGCGGCAGAGCACCCGCCTTCGGCCGGCGCCCTCGACTGCGGTCCTCCCGTGCGCGCAACTGCCGTCGGGACGGCTCCCCATCGCGCCACCGCTGTTGGGGACGGATACCCTGCGCGCCGCCGCCCCTACCCGACCTCCCACGCCGGCGCCGCCCCTCAAGCCTCCACGACCTCCCGCACCGGCGCTGCTCCTCCACGATCTCCCGCGTCGTCATCGGCCCGCGCCCGAGCAGCCCGAGCCACCTACATCTCGACGAGCTTTGCACCCGGCGTCGTCCTCGGCTCCTCCCGACGTCGTCTCCATCCTCACCTCGAGCGCCCCGATTAGTGTGAGGGGAACAGCCGGGGATGCTCTGCAGCCGGAGCAGCAGCGCCCTGCAGAGGCTTGGCCATGGGCGCCCCACGGGGCAGCAGCAGGGCGAAGGCCGCGGCGCGTCCGGTCCATGTGCTCCTATGCTTTCAAGTAGCCCGTCGGATGCTGCCGGGGGTGCTTTCCGTTGGTGGGCGCCTATGCTACCAAGGAAGGGCGGTATTGCTACCATAGGTGGTGCACGGTGCTAGCATCGAAGGTCGTCGGTGCTACAATTGGTGGTGAGCGGTGCTCGGAGGACCTGGCCGATTTTTTTTGCTATGATACTGTAATTTTTATTTTTGTTTTTGCTGCATTAGTTTTGTGGTTTTGCTAAAATAGCATAATGTTTTTGCTATTGTGTTTTGTCCATGTCTGAATTTTTGCACCATACGTTCTGTGAATTTGCATTGCAAGAACTTTTTTTGCTACAATTTTGCTCTGTTGTTTTGAATCATAAGTCTAATCGGAGAACTTTGCCGCAAGAGTTTTTCGATGTTGCTGCAATATAACTTTATTTTTGCTATTATTGTTATCTGGTTTGGCTCCAATAGATCAAAAAATTTGCTACTATATCTCCGGCGAGGTCTCCGGTGAGGTCTCCGGCGAGAGTCTCCGGCGAAGTTGATTTTGCTACAATAGAACTTTTTTGTTGCTACAATAGCATAAACTTTTTGCTACCACGTGTCCGGCGAGGTATCCGGTGAGGTCTTCGGCGACGCCAGAATTTTCCTTTCATGTTCTATGTACGAACCGTTTTTTTTTTGCAATGCAGCAAAAGTGGGATGATTTGTAGCAAAAGCGGGAGTTTTGTAGCAAAAGCGGGATTAGCCTATTTTTAGAGGACACGTGTCGGGCTGGCGACCCGGGGGATCGGACGGAAAGATCCCCCAGGGGACGCCTAGTCCTGTCCTTTGGGGAACCGGCTCAACCCTCAAAGGAGTGGCCTATCTCATATATATATATATATATATATATATGGTGTACACATGTACACATACGGTACAAATACAGAAGCTATACAAAGTCTAACAATAACCCATTATAACTACAGTCGGTCCTGATGTTGAACTATTATCCCTCAATTTATGTCTTTACCTCCCACATGTAACACACTCGGCCATGCAATTCGTCCTCTTAATCAATTCAAAATCCTCTTAGGCGTCGGACATAGTCCCTCAGTCTTCAGAAGTTCAAATAAATGTACTTTTAGTCAAACCTTTTAACAAACTTTATAAAAGATGTAGCAATATACTCCCTCCATTCCAAAATAGTCTACATCCTAAAAAAATTCAGACAAATTAGCGAAACATTTATTAGTACTACTTAGTCAAGCACAAAGCATGCAGTGCATTAATTGATCACAGAAAACAAAGCCTTTGTACCAATTACCCATAGCTTAATTAATGGTAGCCATGCAATTTGCCCAATTGACTTACTCCCTCGTACTTGATTACCCAATTTTCTCTCTCAACTTAATTAGTACTACGTGGGACCCAGCCAAGATGTAGAGTATTTTGGAACTTAACAAGGAGCCAGAATGTAGACTATTTTGGAATGGAGGGAGTATATGACATTAAATTAGTATATTACGAAACTACATTTCAATATGCATCTAGCGATATTATTCTGGTATTGTAAATATTTCTATGTTTTTCTATTAAGTTGGCCAAACTTTTTTCTTTGACTTATGAGAAACCTATATATAAGTACACTTTCTCCAAAAGTATCAGCCCGTAGGCGGCCCTTCCCGGAGCTTCATCGACGGCATCAGCTCCAGCATCTTGCGTCTCCTCTTCTTCTGGCCCACTATCTGCCAACCACCACCGGTGTTTGCCACTTTAGGTGACATCGGAAGGGAAGGGTATGTCTTTTCTCCGCGGTCGCCTCTCGGGCTACTGCTCCTCAACACCTCCCGGTAAGAGCGCTTCGACGAGGAGACCAGGCAGTCAGCCACCTATCTCGACCTCGAGACTGCGCTACCCTATGAATCCGCCATGGCCTCTGTATTGAGGGACGGAAGGGGGAAGGGGGTTGGAGGTGGACACTGAGGCCGTGGCAGAGCTCGATGTGTTGTGGGCTGCTCTGCTGGACGCCACCACCGTGGCGGCGGTAGGATGGGGTGGGTGTGAGCCCAGCGTTGTTTTTTTATTTAGATACAACCTGTAATAAACAATACATTGGGTTAATTATATATCTCTTAGATTTTTATTATTCCTATAATAACGTGCCAAGTGACGGTGCATTGTATAGCCTAATCTATATTCCTCTCTCATTCACTGGTGGGAATTTCGACACAGACCCATTGAGCTGCGGTGGATACAAAATATCAATTGCCAGCCAGTAGTGCGTGTACGTTTAGCACCTTCAATTGTTGTTCTGTTTTTGCATGCGAACTCTTCATTTGTTGATCTCATTAAGACATTAACCATCCTTAGACTAGTCACAATGGGGAGTAACTTAGACTAGTAACATGCATATGTTACTACTCTAAGTTACTACCTCCATAGTGGGGAGTAACATGTGTGTAGTGTCATATTTAATAGATTATACACTCATCTTGCCTTGAAATGTGTGATGTTATGGTAACATAGCTAGTTACCACAACCATCTCTCTCCTCATTAATTACCCGCCACATCAGATTTTTTGCCTATGTGGCACTGATGTTACTCCTATGTTACTCTCCATTGTGACTAGTCTTAGCCAGTTCGTTTCCTGCCGAGAGTAGACATTGATCATGTGAAACCGAACAGTAAATATTCCAGTTTCACTGTTAGTCTTTATTAATTTTATTATGCGTAGAAGTAACTCATAACAGTAGCAAATAAGTATCCTTAATTAGGATTTAATTCAATTTTGTAATCCGAAACCCTATATATTGGAATAGAAGATCCGGCAGCTGAGTAACTTGCCAGTGGTGGAGGCATCGAGATGACGACCATGGGTAGGCTCACCGTCGCCGTCGTGTTTGTCGCAGCCATAGCTGCCTGGCAAGCACATGGTCGTCCGGGCGGGCACGTCCATCACACGGTACGCACTACGCTTAACCGGCTGGGTTCTATCGGTTGCTTGACTGGTTTATTGACTGACTCGTCCATCGCATCGCATGCCTCTAGCCGGTCACCAACGTCACCGGCACCGGCAACTGCCATTACCAGCTGGACGTGAAGACGGAAAACCTGTTCCTCGCCGGCACAGACTCGGATATCTTCTTCGACCTGTACAGCAAGGACAATGCCGTGACAAGTACTAATTCAATGCCCGAATCGTGGGATTATGCCAGGGACATCCCTGATTTCGAGCAGGGCACCACGACCACACTAACACACGACGACTGGTGCCTTCGTCCGTGCCGAATCAACATCACGTTGGATCATCAAGGGGGCAGTTTTGCTAGCTGGAAGTGCGAGTCAGTGCGGGTCATCGTGTCCGGGGATCTCAAGGACGACGTGACTTTCGACGTGAGAAAGTGGCTCGGCCCCGACGAAGATGACGACGGTCAAACCGTCACCATCGACAAGTGCGGCGGCAAGCTTGCAAGCTAGAGCGGTGGCGCCGTAACTGGCTGACTGACTGACTGTCTCACTGCGGCACTAGTAGTCTGTCTATGTCTCTTTGTTTTGTGTTACTACTATGCATATCCGTTTCAAGCGCTTCTATGATGTGTCAAATAATGTTGTCCAACAGCCCTGTCTTGTAGTAATACCTTCATAGATATTGTTATTGCTACACAATTCAATATAGAACGCTCAATTTGGCATCTTTTTTGCAACCGTGCGGAGCTGTATTTGTGCAAAACAGTCTTATCTGCCAAATGTCATGGCTTTCCCTCTTTATAAGCATACTAGGAAATGTGCCCGTGCATTGCAACGGGAGAGATTTTTTTCTTTTATACCATGTTCCTCACGCACGATTGCACCACCGATGACGGGCTCGGCAACGTGGACCTGGCAATGTGCGTGAGCGCCGTCACCACTACAGAGAGATGGTACTCCGCGTAGCTACTCTTCACGGTAGCAACTACCTCATCGGCGACCTTCAGATCTCCATGCGCACCACCTCGTGTTCAAATAACCCTATATATCATATTTTTAAGGAAACATCACCTAAACAACAAATTCTTTTACATTGTCATTCAAATATTCAGTGTTTACACGACAAAACACACCTAGTAGTTAGATTGCACCAAGGTAACAATTAATCTGTATTTAGGATACTCGTGACCATCATAAATGTGCGTTCTCATATGTGTTGTTTTAAGGACTCTTGGAATTAAAAGCTGTGCTCCATATTAACATTACATGCGAGCTACGTAGGAGAGGAGGCGATCGTGGCGGCGGCCTAGGGTTTCAACCCTAGCCGCCGCCGCCGGTGATATCTGCAGCTTCATCGTCGCCGCCGGCAAAGATTCGACGGGTCCTCGCCTCCTCTAGGTGCCGTTCTGGCACTAGAAGGGGTAGGGACCTCGGACCTGCGCACGGCGCTTTTCGAAAGTCCTTAATGGTAGAGTTTGGTTTTGGTCGTCATCTTCTTCGTTAATGGAGATGGTATCGTCTGCAATAAGTGATCTTCCACGCTTCGTTCGACGGCGAGATATCCTTCCCGACGTCAATGGTGGCTTTGTAAGATTAAGTCTGACTAGGTATGGTTCTTCAGATCTTGCTTCGCCAGATCAATCTTGGATTGTTTCTCATGGTTGCCGCGAGGAGGTTTGTCCTCGCAATATCTATCCCGGCTACTACGTCTTCGGCAATGGTGATTCGTTCTCTCGGCTCCCAACGACGTCGACAAAGTGGTTCGGTTATTTGTCCCTGGAATATCAGTGGTGGTGCTCTTGCCGATGTTGCTTGATTAATTTAATGGCTGCGTGCGTGCACAAAGTCTTGGCATTGCGGCTCAAAATTAAAAAGGGAGAACCTTCGGTGGTATTCACAGGTCTGTGGTTTGGTGGTGTTGGCGTTGTTCTACGGCTGCCTTCAGAAAAGTACAAGATTGTGTCATGGATGAAGAAAGAGCTTGAAGATCTCATAGATTTGCTAGTCTCTTTTAGTTTTGTTTTTGTAATCGATATAATCGTGTACTCTTTGATGGTTTAATATACGTGGAAAAATTCAAAAAAAAAACATTACATGCGAGCTCCCAAACAATGGTGCTCTGGCTACCCGACTGGCTACTGCTAGTGCCCGGTTTTCCAGCGGACAGGGACCTTGCACGGTCTCTTTTCAGTCTGCTTCTGAAAATTCTATAGACAACATTTAATCAAAGAAAATCATGCTTTTCCTGAAACTATTCAGCTGTAGTATTATCAAACTGAGAAGCTGCTTTACTATTCTCTTCCTCCATGGCAGTGATGGCCCTCTCGATGTCACAAACAACATCATTGTTCCAAGTCACTCAAATATTCTAACTGAAGCTTTCCATTCACAAAAAATGAACCTGCAAACGTAAACGGGGAAGAAGATAACAGAGAAGTTCGTGGCGCCGCTGCACTGTAGCGCCACAAAGAGAGAGAACAGAGGAGTTGGCGGCTGGATTTGGGGACAGCAGTTGCTGGACACTACCTATCGGGGGATTGGGACGGACTCGCTCGCGACGCCTTGAAGGAGCTCCGGCGGGCGCGACGGTATACCTGTGGTGCATCGTGGAGCCGCAGGCCGTAGCTGCAGCTCGTGCAGCAGAAGCATCAGAACGGCGGCCTGCGAGACAATCCTCTCCCAAGCAACACCAAGCAGCTCGCCTGTCCTGCTCGATCTCCGGACGGGTGATCATGCCTCTTATACCTGGCACGGGGATGCAGCCAAGGTTGGGGGAGGAAACGCCCGGTCGTCGTACTCGAGCTCTTGTACAGGGAGAGGGAGCTCGTCGACGCGGGAGCTCGTCGTTGACCACGAAGGCGGCAGCTTCGACCAACCTAGTTCACGAGAGAGTTGTGACTTGTTAGTCGAGCGTGTCTAGCAGCTGCATCTCCTAACTCGCATAGCATCCATCAGATCAGACATCATCCTGCAGTCGGTGGCACCATGGGCGACTGGACCGCCACTGTTTTCAGCATCACCGCACCATGACTCCATGAGCGCCTCCGTCGCATCTGAATCAGGCTTGGAAAATCACACGGATCTCGGCGGCGGCCATGATCTTACTTTGCTTATGAATCCGGGAAATAAGTAATCGTTTATGAATCCGTAGGTTGAACGATGAATTAGGGGCATATTCATTGAGCACACCTAAACGCGTTTGCGCGTTGGAGAAATTCCATGGCAGCGCCCTGCAACTCTTCCCTGGTCAACAGCGGTTCGGTGGCCTCGGGTGGCACGCAGGCGCTGTTGGAACGGTGACGACGGCAGAGGGTGGACACGCGGCGGCTGTAGCCGAGGGCCGCTGCATCTTGCCTGATCTTGAAGCACTCGCCGTCGGTATGCTCTCCTCGCCGTTCTTCTCGTCGAATCGCTAGCTCGCCATCGTGGAACGCTCGGTTTCGATTGTAAGTTGATCGATTTGGCACACGAATCGGCCGTTCCCATCTTTTAAGACTCAGAGAAGGGAAGAAGAGATCTGCCCGGGCACGGATAAAACAATCGGGTCGCTCCGTGTTGGACATAGGTACGACTGGGGCGACGGAGAGCTATTTTTTTTTACTCGTTCGTGGCAGCGGTGGGTAGTTTCTCCAAACTCCAGGGACAAAACCGTCCAGAAAAAACGAACCGTTTTTTAACTTATGGGTGGCAGTGGTGGGTAAATATGTGGTTTGGTGGGAGGGTAAAATCGGCAAAAAAATGTTGACTGAGAATTAGCTTAATTCTCAGTCGACTGACGTCAGCAGATACTGTGGCGCGCGAATTTGACCCAGTTTGTGTCCTGTCTGTGTTGTTGGACTTTGTTTGTGTAGAGAGCCTTCTGTGGGCCGTTGTTGGGTTCGTGTCTTGTCTGTGAAATTTTGTGTGGGCTCGGTTGTCTTGTTTATCCAGCAAAAGCCCAACTAAGTTGCTGGGCTCCGTTGTCTTCTTTGTCCTGAAGAAAAGAACAACTTGTGCATCAAGCAAAATTTAACAGAACAATCACAGAAAACCCCCTGCGAAAAAAAGGAACACAACCAAGTCCCCACAAATTACACAAAACCCCCTGCGAAAATAAAACGAGCGCAACAAACTCCCCAAAAACCTTCTATTCTCTTCTCCTCTACTCTGGACGAAATCACTGCCTGCTCCCAGATCGATAGAAAGGAGAACTCTCCTCCCAGATCAACAGAAAGGAGAACTATCCTCACAGAACGACGGAGGGACCCCAAATCCAACTCAATGAGAAAGAAAAGAAGAGGCAGATAAAATCAATGGAGAAAGGGGAGGAGAATATGGGGACAACAAATCGAGAAGCAAGGGCAAGTGTGGATGTTGGTACTTACCAGGGTGAGTGCTTCCAGGCAGCTTCTCCCCCTCCCCTCGGTCTGAATTTCATTGATCTCTTCAGTTTGCAGCCATGTTCAGTTCCGCCTTGGCATTTATTTGTCAGTAAGGAACGATGATGGACTCGATGAGCTCCTGGAGTGGAGCCAGCTCTTTCTTGTCAATCAACCCGAATTCCTGCATTTACGTCATCGCTTGATGATTGGCGACCATGCATCACTCGAGTCGCGTAGTCGCTGCATGCAGGAACGTGCATCACAATATACCCAAATAATGGTTTGTTAGGAATAAAGAATGCGGCACCAGTATGTCACTCAATTTATGTTGTCCCACACGAAAACATCTCATTTCGATGGACGAATAGATATCGGTTTGATGTTTCTGCTATGATTTCTACTTCAGTTACGATTTCTCTGAATTGTTGTCCTCTGAATGTCCTTCTTCTTCTTATTTTGTCCTTTTTATCCTCTCTCTGAATTTTGTGATCTGAATGTCCTTATTCTTTAAATTCTTTCTCTGAATTCCTTTTATTTCTCTGAATTATTGTCCTCTGAATATCCTTATTCTATTTAATTCTTTCTCTGAATTGTTGTCCTCTGAATGTCCTTAGTCTTTATATTAATTCTCTGAATTTTGGCTCGGCCCCGACGAAGATGACGACGGTCAAACCGTCACCATCGACAAGTGCGGCGGCAAGCTTGCAAGCTAGAGCGGTGGCGCCGTAACTGGCTGACTGACTGACTGTCTCACTGCGGCACTAGTAGTCTGTCTATGTCTCTTTGTTTTGTGTTACTACTATGCATATCCGTTTCAAGCGCTTCTATGATGTGTCAAATAATGTTGTCCAACAGCCCTGTCTTGTAGTAATACCTTCATAGATATTGTTATTGCTACACAATTCAATATAGAACGCTCAATTTGGCATCTTTTTTGCAACCGTGCGGAGCTGTATTTGTGCAAAACAGTCTTATCTGCCAAATGTCATGGCTTTCCCTCTTTATAAGCATACTAGGAAACGTGCCCGTGCGTTGCAACGGGAGAGATTTTTTTCTTTTATACCATGTTCCTCACGCACGATTGCACCACCGATGACGGGCTCGGCAACGTGGACCTGGCAATGTGCGTGAGCGCCGTCACCACTACAGAGAGATGGTACTCCGCGTAGCTACTCTTCACGGTAGCAACTACCTCATCGGCGACCTTCAGATCTCCATGCGCACCACCTCGTGTTCAAATAACCCTATATATCATATTTTTAAGGAAACATCACCTAAACAACAAATTCTTTTACATTGTCATTCAAATATTCAGTGTTTACACGACAAAACACACCTAGTAGTTAGATTGCACCAAGGTAACAATTAATCTGTATTTAGGATACTCGTGACCATCATAAATGTGCGTTCTCATATGTGTTGTTTTAAGGACTCTTGGAATTAAAAGCTGTGCTCCATATTAACATTACATGCGAGCTACGTAGGAGAGGAGGCGATCGTGGCGGCGGCCTAGGGTTTCAACCCTAGCCGCCGCCGCCGGTGATATCTGCAGCTTCATCGTCGCCGCCGGCAAAGATTCGACGGGTCCTCGCCTCCTCTAGGTGCCGTTCTGGCACTAGAAGGGGTAGGGACCTCGGACCTGCGCACGGCGCTTTTCGAAAGTCCTTAATGGTAGAGTTTGGTTTTGGTCGTCATCTTCTTCGTTAATGGAGATGGTATCGTCTGCAATAAGTGATCTTCCACGCTTCGTTCGACGGCGAGATATCCTTCCCGACGTCAATGGTGGCTTTGTAAGATTAAGTCTGACTAGGTATGGTTCTTCAGATCTTGCTTCGCCAGATCAATCTTGGATTGTTTCTCATGGTTGCCGCGAGGAGGTTTGTCCTCGCAATATCTATCCCGGCTACTACGTCTTCGGCAATGGTGATTCGTTCTCTCGGCTCCCAACGACGTCGACAAAGTGGTTCGGTTATTTGTCCCTGGAATATCAGTGGTGGTGCTCTTGCCGATGTTGCTTGATTAATTTAATGGCTGCGTGCGTGCACAAAGTCTTGGCATTGCGGCTCAAAATTAAAAAGGGAGAACCTTCGGTGGTATTCACAGGTCTGTGGTTTGGTGGTGTTGGCGTTGTTCTACGGCTGCCTTCAGAAAAGTACAAGATTGTGTCATGGATGAAGAAAGAGCTTGAAGATCTCATAGATTTGCTAGTCTCTTTTAGTTTTGTTTTTGTAATCGATATAATCGTGTACTCTTTGATGGTTTAATATACGTGGAAAAATTCAAAAAAAAAACATTACATGCGAGCTCCCAAACAATGGTGCTCTGGCTACCCGACTGGCTACTGCTAGTGCCCGGTTTTCCAGCGGACAGGGACCTTGCACGGTCTCTTTTCAGTCTGCTTCTGAAAATTCTATAGACAACATTTAATCAAAGAAAATCATGCTTTTCCTGAAACTATTCAGCTGTAGTATTATCAAACTGAGAAGCTGCTTTACTATTCTCTTCCTCCATGGCAGTGATGGCCCTCTCGATGTCACAAACAACATCATTGTTCCAAGTCACTCAAATATTCTAACTGAAGCTTTCCATTCACAAAAAATGAACCTGCAAACGTAAACGGGGAAGAAGATAACAGAGAAGTTCGTGGCGCCGCTGCACTGTAGCGCCACAAAGAGAGAGAACAGAGGAGTTGGCGGCTGGATTTGGGGACAGCAGTTGCTGGACACTACCTATCGGGGGATTGGGACGGACTCGCTCGCGACGCCTTGAAGGAGCTCCGGCGGGCGCGACGGTATACCTGTGGTGCATCGTGGAGCCGCAGGCCGTAGCTGCAGCTCGTGCAGCAGAAGCATCAGAACGGCGGCCTGCGAGACAATCCTCTCCCAAGCAACACCAAGCAGCTCGCCTGTCCTGCTCGATCTCCGGACGGGTGATCATGCCTCTTATACCTGGCACGGGGATGCAGCCAAGGTTGGGGGAGGAAACGCCCGGTCGTCGTACTCGAGCTCTTGTACAGGGAGAGGGAGCTCGTCGACGCGGGAGCTCGTCGTTGACCACGAAGGCGGCAGCTTCGACCAACCTAGTTCACGAGAGAGTTGTGACTTGTTAGTCGAGCGTGTCTAGCAGCTGCATCTCCTAACTCGCATAGCATCCATCAGATCAGACATCATCCTGCAGTCGGTGGCACCATGGGCGACTGGACCGCCACTGTTTTCAGCATCACCGCACCATGACTCCATGAGCGCCTCCGTCGCATCTGAATCAGGCTTGGAAAATCACACGGATCTCGGCGGCGGCCATGATCTTACTTTGCTTATGAATCCGGGAAATAAGTAATCGTTTATGAATCCGTAGGTTGAACGATGAATTAGGGGCATATTCATTGAGCACACCTAAACGCGTTTGCGCGTTGGAGAAATTCCATGGCAGCGCCCTGCAACTCTTCCCTGGTCAACAGCGGTTCGGTGGCCTCGGGTGGCACGCAGGCGCTGTTGGAACGGTGACGACGGCAGAGGGTGGACACGCGGCGGCTGTAGCCGAGGGCCGCTGCATCTTGCCTGATCTTGAAGCACTCGCCGTCGGTATGCTCTCCTCGCCGTTCTTCTCGTCGAATCGCTAGCTCGCCATCGTGGAACGCTCGGTTTCGATTGTAAGTTGATCGATTTGGCACACGAATCGGCCGTTCCCATCTTTTAAGACTCAGAGAAGGGAAGAAGAGATCTGCCCGGCACGGATAAAACAATCGGGTCGCTCCGTGTTGGACATAGGTACGACTGGGGCGACGGAGAGCTATTTTTTTTTACTCGTTCGTGGCAGCGGTGGGTAGTTTCTCCAAACTCCAGGGACAAAACCGTCCAGAAAAAACGAACGTTTTTTAACTTATGGGTGGCAGTGGTGGGTAAATATGTGGTTTGGTGGGAGGGTAAAATCGGCAAAAAAATGTTGACTGAGAATTAGCTTAATTCTCAGTCGACTGACGTCAGCAGATACTGTGGCGCGCGAATTTGCCCAGTTTGTGTCCTGTCTGTGTTGTTGGACTTTGTTTGTGTAGAGAGCCTTCTGTGGGCCGTTGTTGGGTTCGTGTCTTGTCTGTGAAATTTTGTGTGGGCTCGGTTGTCTTGTTTATCCAGCAAAAGCCCAACTAAGTTGCTGGGCTCCGTTGTCTTCTTTGTCCTGAGAAAAGAACAACTTGTGCATCAAGCAAAATTTAACAGAACAATACAGAAAACCCCCTGCGAAAAAAAGAACACAACCAAGTCCCCACAAATTACACAAAACCCCTGCGAAAATAAAACGAGCGCAACAAACTCCCCAAAAACCTTCTATTCTCTTCTCCTCTACTCTGGACGAAATCACTGCCTGCTCCCAGATCGATAGAAAGGAGAACTCTCCTCCCAGATCGACAGAAAGGAGAACTATCCTCACAGAACGACGGAGGGACCCCAAATCCAACTCAATGAGAAAGAAAAGAAGAGGCAGATAAAATCAATGGAGAAAGGGGAGGAGAATATGGGGACAACAAATCAAGAAGCAAGGGCAAGTGTGGATGTTGGTACTTACCAGGGTGAGTGCTTCCAGGCAGCTTTTCCCCCTCCCCTCGGTCTGAATTTCATTGATCTCTTCAGTTTGCAGCCATGTTCAGTTCCGCCTTGGCATTTATTTGTCAGTAAGGAACGATGATGGACTCGATGAGCTCCTGGAGTGGAGCCAGCTCTTTCTTGTCAATCAACCCGAATTCCTGCATTTACGTCGTCGCTTGATGATTGGCGACCATGCATCACTCGAGTCGCGTAGTCGCTGCATGCAGGAACGTGCATCACAATATACCCAAATAATGGTTTGTTAGGAATAAAGAATGCGGCACCAGTATGTCACTCAATTTATGTTGTCCCACACGAAAACATCTCATTTCGATGGACGAATAGATATCGGTTTGATGTTTCTGCTATGATTTCTACTTCAGTTACGATTTCTCTGAATTGTTGTCCTCTGAATGTCCTTCTTCTTCTTATTTTGTCCTTTTTATCCTCTCTCTGAATTTTGTGATCTGAATGTCCTTATTCTTTAAATTCTTTCTCTGAATTCCTTTTATTTCTCTGAATTATTGTCCTCTGAATATCCTTATTCTATTTAATTCTTTCTCTGAATTGTTGTCCTCTGAATGTCCTTAGTCTTTATATTAATTCTCTGAATTTTGGCTCGGCCCCGACGAAGATGACGACGGTCAAACCGTCACCATCGACAAGTGCGGCGGCAAGCTTGCAAGCTAGAGCGGTGGCGCCGTAACTGGCTGACTGACTGACTGTCTCACTGCGGCACTAGTAGTCTGTCTATGTCTCTTTGTTTTGTGTTACTACTATGCATATCCGTTTCAAGCGCTTCTATGATGTGTCAAATAATGTTGTCCAACAGCCCTGTCTTGTAGTAATACCTTCATAGATATTGTTATTGCTACACAATTCAATATAGAACGCTCAATTTGGCATCTTTTTTGCAACCGTGCGGAGCTGTATTTGTGCAAAACAGTCTTATCTGCCAAATGTCATGGCTTTCCCTCTTTATAAGCATATATCTGATATGTAGCTTATATTTAAATGACGCTATAGCAAGGTAACAGATATGGAGCTTCAAAATTTTGAATGTGTGACTGAAGAGCATCTATGTACAGATTGAAGTTTTTTTTTTGCCTTATAACCTGACCATCCCCTTATTCTTGATCGGTTGTGGGATTGACGATGATCAAAGCGGAAAATACATATTAACAACGCAAGCATTTTGTCTGAACGGCCAGCAGCCGGGTTCGCTTGATCCTGCTCTTCTGGGCCCCGTAACACGCCGGTGCATGCTGTACACCCGGAAGAACGACACGAGCCGCTATTCGGCGTGCGTGAGTACGACTCGGCCCGATCCTCATAGTGGTCGTAACGCAGGAGTAGCATACAGTCACATTATGCCATCGAATTGACCGCGCAACAAACCCTAAACCCGAACGTACGGTGCTTGTAATCATCTGCAATACCACGCTACTTATTTTCCACTCTATTGATCATAAACAAAGGTATAAAAAATCACACACGTAAATAAAATTACAAAATGTTTTCAGACCATGATTACCAACATTAAAGCGAGCCGAAGACTCCACCGTCCTCACCTCTGTCTCACCGGAGTCGGAAAACTTATCATAACAGAGCTTTTTATAGTAGACCAGTGAAAATCCCTCCCGCCGACGAGAGACCGTGATCCGCAATGCCTCCAGAGCCCCAAGGCCATGAGAGACATAGTGGACCGGTGGCATCGCCGACGAGAATGCGTTTTAGGTTCGCTTCACGATCGCCTCCTCTTGCCTCGCGAGTATTTCGTGGCGGTGTGTTCTAATAGCACACTAGGAAATCCACTTCGGTTCATAGGTGCATCTACACCCACTATATAAAAAACGAATTTTAGAATGTCAAAAAATTTCAAACAAAAATTTCGGATGTACAGATGAACATTCTATGTTCGCTCCACCATTCCGCTCGGCTCGTTCCTCATATCGTGCAGCCCCTCGTTTTCCCATCCAAAAACAGCCTCGACCCATCCCGACCTCTTTCCACGAAACGTAGCGAGAGGACAAGTTTCATCGGTTGATGCTGGAACCATTCCTTGCTCGTCGAGATCTCTACAAGGCGGATATGATATCATCAAACAACCTTGCAGCAGACGGAGTGTTTGTTTGGAGCAAGTGAGGAATGTTCCTCCAAATTGTTGCACTATTGATGGCTATATGTCAGGCCTGAGCTATATGAGTAACTTGCGTATGTCATTTTCTCATATTTTTGTGAACGTGCCCACTTTGAATGTGCACATACTTGTCTTCTTGCAATTTGTCAATATAGGATCGCACTGCAGAAAAATATATAAGAAAATGGCCGTGTCCAAAGGAAAACCCTGTGTACTCCAACATTTTTATAAGCTAGCTATTTTCGTTTGAAACGGAGATAAGAAAATCACTATGCTTTCCTTCGCTCAATTCATTTGAGTCAACAGATGAATAGTGGATAGAAGGAAAATTTTCTATTTCATATACGTCTCCACTTTTCCTACAAACCGAAGAGGCCCTGAAGTGTTATTGCCAGCCCGTCATGTTTGATACCTCCAATCCAACGGTTACGGTTGCTACTCCTCATTTCATTTTCTCACCAGTAATTCTAGTCTGATTGAACTGCTTGGCAAGGGGATTACACAGCACGGGACTGTCTGTGAAAGTGAAGCAGGCTACTTGTCAAGAAAAACAAAAGGCTACTAAAAACAGCTAACTACTGTGGTGCGAGCCCGCTGTCATAGTCGCTGCCCCTACGCGGCCCATTCTGCAAGTTCCTTTCGAACTCCCTCAGGTAGTCCAGAAGCAAGACGATCACGAAGAGGATGAATCCACCAGAGGAGCTGCTCCCGCCACCGCCACCTCCACCACCACCTCCTCCAAAACGAAATGGCGGGAATCCAACGCCACCGTCGTCGAGCCTCGGCTTCACCTTCTCTGTCATCAAGCAAAGAAGCGAGTAACAAATGTCAGTGGAAGCACAGCTCTGTCAGTGCACTTCAACTGAACAGCAGTGTTGTGTGTGCCAAATGCAGATGCCTTCCATTACCTTTAACTGAACCTGATGGTGGAGAGGTTGGTCCTGAGAACGATTTGCGGGTGGCGGTCTGCGTCTGGTTAGCACAGCATGTTATGTTCTGCAGAAGAAGAAAGAAAATCCGGGTGAGATGCTTTCCAGTTTGCTGGTAAAAACATTTCCCTTGAACTAGCCAGCATCACTTTGGTACGTATTATACATACACCAGTCAGGTGATTGAAGGATTTCAGATATGCATAGAGAAACAAAACATTTTTGCATAGAAACAAATGAATAAGCTGATCCTGTATCGATTTTAAGCCAGGTCAGGTTAACTCTGAAGCTTAAAATTCACCAGGGCTTCAGATTTCGCCCTTTTTTGCATTCTTTTTTGTCTACCTAGCACAAATTGTATGCATGGAAAATTGGAAACGTATGACATTGACATAATCTGAATACTAAGAATATTTTTCCAGCTACACAATTTTATATGAGATGGTATTTGCTATATTAGGATGTAGACACTATTGTTTTCCAACTTGTGGTGAATTTCTTACATATTTTCCCTACTGAATTATTTTTGCAAGTCAACATATCGTGGCTTCCACCAAAATCTGAAGGCCTTAAATCTGTAACATATTGCACTGGTTTCTTTTTAATGATGCCTTTTTATAACTGAAAGTTATCTGTTTTCTTTCTTCCTTTGCATGTCAAAACTTGCTTGGGAATGAAAGGCTTTGTTGTTTTGCATGTCAAAACCTATTGGATAATGTTATGGCCTTATGGGTACTCTTACAAACTGAACTTAAGTTGTAAAAGCATTTGGCCAGATAAAGTTGTAATGTCGAGAAAAGAAGACGAGCGAGCATGTCATAGCACTGCACAGAAAATTAGGCACATCTTTTACCGCTTTGGCAGAGATGGTGCTGCTCAGTTTATTCCTCCGAGATTGCGAACCCGAGATAGATGGCACTCCCCAACTTTGTCCTACACCATATTATAAGTTGTGCATGAGCTTGGTAAACAAAAGCTGTGCCATACTTGGCAGTAAGCACCATCTTCTACTACTATTAAATTGCAATCATGAATGACCATCTTCCTTAATAAGGTAATATTTTCGGTGAAAACATCAGCAGCATAGATGTAACGCAAGGTAGTGTACCAAAAAATGTAACTACAAATGTCTCTCCTCCATCAAACATTTCGAGGTGAAGTTGGGTCAGGTCAGTGTGCCGGAGTGCAAGAAACTCTTAGCTCCAACTGAAATTATATTCCCTTTGCTATATCCAAGAGAATTTCCTTCTGATTCTTAACATGAGCAGGAGGATGCTCAAACACAGAACCCTCACCATTAAACTCAACGCGCATGCAAGTGTGAAATCACAAAATAGGTCATTTTTCAGAAACCGAACGGCGGCAGTTAGTATATCGGATAAGGTAGATATGAGCGACCCGACGAATGGATGGTGGATGAGACGAGCGGCACCAACCTCGATCTCCCCCCATACGCTGGTGCGCGGCGGGCCGCATGAGGAGCGAGCTCGGCGCGGACATTGTGGCGAGCGGAAGCATGGCGGCCGGCGGCGTGGACAGAGGGTGGTGAAGGCCCTGGACAAGAAAATCAAAAGAGCATGGAGGATGGTGAGGAAGGAAGGAAGGAGAAGTCTGGCAGCAATGGAGGCTGGGAGGCGAGGCTACCTTGCAGCAGCTCCAGATGAGAGCGCGGCGGCGATGGGGGTTGTGCTGTGGTCAGAGTGAGGGACGGCGACGAGCAGGGCAGCGTGGCATGTAGCTGGGGCAAAGAGGGTTATCCATTGGGCCCTTTTTCGTACACCTGAACTTTTGAAAGGATTTTATCTTAACTCAACTTTTAAAAGAGTTTGTAGTATTGATTTTACAAAATCTTTTCTACAGAAGTTTTTTTTACTTTTTTTTGAATTTTTTGGAGGTATTTTTTTAAGGGTCGCTCTGCACATTCCAAATGAAACTTTGAATAATAGCCCCTAAGAACAAATTTTAACATGCCCAAAAGAAGGACAACAACATACAACTCAACCCATCACATTACTATCTAGGGGAGTAACTGGCGAAAACCTCGGGGCCCTGCATTCTCCCATGATTGTGACTCAGATTTAATCGTGTCAAGAAGGGCGGTCACGCAGAGTCGAGCGTTCTTGAAGGCGTCCGTGTTCGATGCTTCCATATCCACCAAGCCCCTATGAGAAAATCACGAACTAAAATAATCTTTCAATGTTTTTTATAGCTGCAGTTTGGTAAAAAAACCTAAATGTCAAATGTGACTATCTTTGACGAGGTTCTTAGAAAATATTATTACCCTCTACAATACCAAATCAATATCAGTAGATTCATTTCAAAATTATTTTTCATATATTATTTTCGTGGTATTTAGATGTTAATAATTAAGTTTGACTTTTCAGAAACTAATATGCCGTAAAATAAGAAATGGAGGGAGTGCAGTATGAGTGTTATTTTAAAAATATAATTAGTATTTTTATTAAATATTGGTCAACGGTAGAAGATTTTGTTGTTCTTGAAAAAATAGAAGAGTTTGACTACAAGCTTTACACGACGTCTTGGACTTTAGGATATAGTAGTACATTTTTCAATCACAATATGTGTTTTTAATCCTATAGGTTTCGTCAGACAATCCATTTAATGCCATTTATTTGCATGTTTTTTACATTTACTAGTACCACTAAGTGTGTACCCCAACCCACCAGAGTTCAAATCCAAGATTTGAAACTGGTGTTTCTCATTTAGGCGGAATATTTTTCTGTGGGAGGCGACGTTCCCGTCGGTAGCGAGACGCCTGTGTTGACTTCGTCAATCTCAAGACCTGACTGTCTGCTCAGTCTTTCGAAGGTACTCATAGAGTTAGGGTGTGCGTGTGTGCGTTCATAGTGGTAAATGTATGCACGTGTATGTGAGCGTCTCCGTTTGTATTGTGTTTTTTTTCAAGAAAAAGATGAAAAAGAAAAGAAAAACTGATCGCAACCGCAACATAATAAACCAAGGAAAGGAACATGGCTGATATTACGGACCAAAATACTAAGAAGGGTTACCCGTAAAAAAAAATCTGAGAAGGGAAACACAAATCGAATGCCAACATCTACAATCTCGCTCACTAGGAAAAGGGGCACACAACGATTTTTCACAACTAAACTGACGCAAATTGCGTCATCTATACTGACGTGAATCACTAAGATGAGGAGAAACGCAACAACTTCAACATTGTGTATAGTACGGGGATGTATGCCTATGTGCATGCGCAAAGCCCAGGGGTATACTATGGGGGCGTTTGGTAACCTGCAGCCAGCCGGGTCAGGCCCGCTGGCTGCAGAAACAGGCTGCATGTTTGCTTGCCTGCAGCTAAATTTTGCACAGCGCGCTTCTTAAAGTTTCTTTGCAGCCAGGCTGCGGGCGGCTGACCTAGAGAAACGTCGCGCCGCCCAGCTGTAGGACGCGGAGATGGCGCGAGCGGAGAAAATCAGGCGGGAGGATTTCGGTCACCACCCGCCAAAAATCACCACTCTATTTAGCTCACCTCCAAATCGAGTCCCACCATTTGTTCTATTCGAGCTCTTACAACGGCGGCTGGAGCGCTTTGTGTGACGGCAAAGGCGACTTCGACGGCGACCTCCACCGAGGTGCTGACCTCGACGGCGAACTCGCCGGGGACCTCCACCGCCTCCACGGCGACCTCTGGCATGAAGGCGGACGGCAAGATACAGATGCACCCGGTGGATGTAAGATTTTCTGAACCTTATGCTTGTTCGTACCGTAGATCTGTTGCTCGTACCTTAGATCTGTTGTTCTTCCACATGTCGACCACGAATCCACATTGCTTAGTTTTCATACCGTTGATCTGTTGTTCTTCCACATGTAGACCATGGATCCGTTGCTTAGCCTTCATACTTAGATTGCTCATGTTCATAGATTGCCTGACTAGGCCGACCTTGTCGTGTTTCGTGGATCAGGTTCGCGGTAAGAAGAGAGTGCCTCTGCAATCGCTATGCGAGAATGCACTGCCCGAGTTGTTGGACAACCAGTTAGCTTCCAAGCCTCTCGACGTACTGCCTCTGAATGCACTCCCTATGGATTCAGTGACTGACTCAGATGTGCAATCTGACATGACTGCCAAGGGGACTAGTAAGAGAGTGCACTCTCAGATGGGTAGTGGAGCTACTCCGAGGCTGACAATGCAATGGACAGCTCCTCTATCCCTATTTGTTCTGAAGCAGGGGATCCACTTTGACAAATGCTTCAAGGATCGGTACATCAGGAAGGTCAGCGATGTTGTTCTTGAGTTCACTGGTCTGACTATCACCAGCACTCAAGTCTACAACCATCTGAGGAGGTGGAGAGTCAGGTGGGTTAGGATTAACGAACTGAAGCGCATGCCTGGAGTAGTTTGGTATGAAACCAGCATGACTCTGATGATGGATGATGTTAAGCTGCTTCATCACCTTCAGGTTTGCTTGCCCTTCCATTCAACCCAACTGTTGTACTCTTTTGTTCATTGCCAGCTTCAAATACTGTGTACACTAACAATTTGAAATGCCATTACTAGAACTTCCCCAAGGACGAGGAGCTGCTCAACCATCCAATTACCAACTTCGCTCAAATGAAGGCCATCTTCAAGTTGAGGACAATTTAGCCGCGTGCCATGTACGCTCCAGCGTTGATCATTAAGGCAATGGACTTCCTGGCGGACAACGCGGAGGAGCAGCTCAAGTACTCCAGCATGAGCAAGCCGGAGAGGTGTGCCTGGCTTAGGGCTTACCTGCGTGGCCAGTGCGTGGATGCATTCTACGATGCGTAGCCTACGGTTTAGTGGTCTGTAATATGTAGGAGGAGGTATATATTAAACCCTCCATTGATGAACTTCAGATGCAGCATGACCTTCTGTTCATGCTGCGTAGACATGTTTGTGAACTCGGTATTCTATTATGCTATGCTATGTTTTATGCTCCATTATTTGTCGGGTAACATCACCATAGGTGAAAGAAGTAGACATAAGCAGTTGCTTTGCATACAACCAAACATAGGCATAATTGCATATGGGCATGCAATGATGTAACCAAACAGCCACAACAAATTGCCCAGCCCATGCGGCGTTCTTTGCTGCAGGCTACCAAACAAACCCACCAATTGAGCTCAGAGGCTGTTTTCCTTCGGCCATGCCCGTTGGAGACTGCCTCCAGCGAGGTGGGAAACCCCTGCAGGCTACCAAACGCGCCCTATGTACACCAACAATCTAGCCGAGCTATATATTGTTTGCTAATGTTTTTTGTAGTTTTCAAGAAAATGTACATGTTTTTGATAGTGAAAATACAACTGTAATTAGATACACGTAAGTTGATAGTCGTACACTCCGGAGACTGCTTATATCAAGATATTTTTGTCATATTAATACACTTTTACTTTGAACCCTTCATCAAGCTATTCAACAAATATTGAAAAGGACATATACATATAAATCACAATGATACATTACACTAAACACATGAAAATAATACCAATTAATATAGAGGGTCAATATTTTGTCCTATTTTTTTATTTGATACATTATAGTAAACACATGAAAATAATACCAATTAAAGTTTATAGAGTTTGGAGGAATATTTTTCACAGATGGAATTTGCAAATGACCCAAAAAGTAAAAAAAAAAACTTATTGTTTTGCCCGCTTAAGTTGTGAATCTAACTGGAATGTGTAAATGTCCCACATAAGTAGTTTTCCACATACATTAGAAATTGTGTATAAAAATCTTATTTTGTCCGGAACTTATAATAATGTTATACATAGTGCTTGTAATCTTTATATGTAACTAAATTTAGTTCAAAATACTTTATAAGAATGTATGTACAAGATTTGTATTCCTCAAAATCAATATGTGTTTACTGATTTAGATAAGTAATATATAAGTAAAAATGTTAACTATAAATTTGTGGTCTATAACAGCATTGTTTATGAATTGATTAAGCTTTTTCCTAGATATCTCATCCAATTGTGGGAGATTTGTTCGAGTCTTTCTGTACATGGATCAAGATGATGTACATGGGATGTACGTCTTTCTGTCGAGCGGAAACAGAACTACGAAGCCGCAAGTGAAGTAACGACGAAAGACAGAGTGAATGACAGGGTGTTAGTGTGTTTCACGTTGTATAATTAGATCCTAGTCTTTTCTAGCAATCTATTCCTCTTTATTGTACTATTTGCTTATATGTACTTTAACTCTGTTTGATTTTGTCTTTTATCGGAAATAAGTCTCGTCAGAATAAAGTGATTTGCTTACAAATGGTTACTTAGCAGGAAAATCTGGAGTCACTTGCTCGAAAACAATGTAGATGTACGCTCTACACAAACAGCTCAAGAATCATACTCCCTCCATTCGGATTTAATTGACACACATTTTGTTACACATGGATGTATCTAGACATCAAACAAGTATAGATACATCCATATTTGGACAAAACCAAATCAATTAATTTGGAACGGAGGGAGTATGTAGCAATTAAATATGTGGGGTCACTTGTTTGAAAGGGACACCTTTCGTTGGGTGGGACCCACATAAACATGGTTAGGGTTTTGTGGGACCGTGACGCAAATGAGTTGCTGTCACATCACCCGCTCCCTAACCCGTTGACTAGCGGAGGAAACCAGCTGAGAAGAAACTCCCCACCCTGCCGGAAAAAAAGTCAACCGTTCTGCGAGCAACATATTATTTATAAAGAGAATATGTTAATATCACAACAATTACATGCAGTCTCTGCACCAATAAGATGTCGAAAGATAACACATATGCACATAACCAAGAAATAAAATGAAAAAGAGAGAAATAGAAAACAAAAGAACCCTGTCACGGTGATGAAACAAACGCAAGAGTAACACTCTAACCACCACCGAAGACAACACCCCGATCACATAAGAGATTCTCCAAAACCGACGCCTCTATGAAGGAAACAAAGCATTGTCCGCCGAATCAAAGATCTTAAGTTTTCACGCTGAAGATTGTCCGAGTTCTTAAAATAATGTCTTTAGTAAAATCATTGCAGACACAACCAATGAAGTCCTGACCTTGAAGTTTCACCCTGAAATTCATGACTCGATGCTCCAGTCGTAAAGACGATGACAAAATTGGTTCAGAAACCACTGCCCACCAAAATGTCGTTGCAAGGAAAATTATCAGGATCGCGCAATTAACAAATCGACGCGGGCGAGAAACGACGGCTGTACACGTGAGCTCCAGTGCATATCTGAAGAGCCAAGACGTCAACGCCTAGAGAGGCAATGGAAAACGCTTCAGATCAGACGACTGATCGGCACGCTCCGATTGGTGGTATCACGCTGACGGGCGCGCATAATGGTTTGAGTGATTACATGTAAAAGAAAACATAATCTGAAATATCAGTTACATGATATTTATCACTGAAAAAATTGGTAGAAAATCGCTTGGTTGGTTGCAGTAATTAGGCACGAATATAATTGTGGGATGTACTAGCCTGTGCATGATTTATTTGTGTAATTATATAGCAGGATGTCCTCTCATCTCAGTCGACTTAAACTCTAAGAGATATAGATGTCACACCCGCAACCTTTTCCATAGGAATTGCATGGCTTTCTACCATACTAAATTACACGCATCGTACTTTTGACATGTCTTAAGTTAAGCATTGAATCTAATATGTTTGTACACGTCATTTATAAATCATGACCGTGGCATCCGGTTGGTAAAACCCCAACGTCGTCCATCGACCCAACAACTCAACAAGCAAAGCAGAAGAGACAACACGAGAGGATGCAATTATGCCCGGGATCAGATTGTCCAAAAGAGCAGAAATGAACGATCAAATCAAAGTAATGTGGCCGGCGACATGACATGGCGCTCCCCCTTATTCAAATCAAAAGGTTCATCGTCGTGCACCCGTTCGCACCATTGCACGTATGCAAAGTACAGGACGACCACGAACGCTGATGAGTTCACCATCAAAATTAGTTACTGTACTACTCGTACTACCAGCAATGTCACCACTGTGATCATTGGACGTTGACTGGCCGGCGATGGCAAAGGTGCCAACCGCACGCCCGCAGGTCATAAAGGGAACACACCTAGGTGCGGCAAAATAAGATAAGACAACTGCGTCGGTATCAGAGTGGGTGAAAAATCAAAGTGGTAAATATAAAAGGAAAATAAGGTTGAATAAAATTATTGACGAGCTAGATGTTAAAGGTCAAACAACACCTCTCACAGTTTCCGAGCGGGATACTCCGAGGGAAGCAAATGATCGAATATGTTGCCTTTGTGGTGACAAGGAGACAAAGTGGGTACAGAGGGGTAAGGTCAAACATATCGAAACAATACTAAATATTTCTATCTCATTGCCAATGGAAAAAATAGAAAGAAGAAAACATTTCAGTTAGAGCAAGATGAAGTAACCATTGTAGGTGAGGAGAATTTAAAATTCGTATCCGTTGTGGCGCTTGCTGGTGGGCGGTGGGTTTGGTGGTGGCGAGGCTTTGTTCTCGCGGGCTCCTGTGTCAAGGATTGTTCGGGATTGCTGACACAGTTTTTACGGGAGAAATCCTTGTTGGCTCGATCGACACCGACGCGGTGCCGCCTGTGGGTGGCATCTTCCCTTCCTGAAGGGCGTCGTGGCTACCCTGTATCTGCTTCCCTATGTACCGGAGGAAACTCTAGGATCAGTGCGCTGGTCCGGGCAGCAGCAGGTGCTCTCCTTCTTTAAGGTGCTGCTTGGTACTCGACGGTTCGGCGCTAGGAGCGTGGTGGTACTTCTTCGAGAGGCGCAGCGGTCACAGGTCATCATAGTTTAGTCGATCCACCTTTGTCTTCTTTTCTTTCTTTTTCCTTGGTAGTGTGTGTGCTGCTGCCAGCATGTGTGGTGTTGCGTTTGTATCGATGGCTGTACGGTGGTCGTTGCTTTATTTATAAAGCGGGGCGAAAGCCTATTTCGAGAATTTAAAATTCTACATATCTGAATGTTACAAAAAGCTATTTGGTGAGCCGGATCAAAATAGCATCACGATGGATGAAAATCTGATCCAAGATATTCCGCAATCAAACCAAGAAGAGATCAACATTCCTACGGCTACTTTCTTAGTGAAAGAAGTGTATTATGATGCTATTTCTCAAATGGAACTAAGCAAAGCACGGGACAAACGGGTTTCTGCAGAGTTCTATAAAAACCGAGGTCATTAGAGATGATTTAATGGCCATGTTTTTGAACTTCAACAAGGAAATGCGGTTCAAATTCAGTAGATCAAAATTAGTTACGGGTTGACCGGCCGGCGTTGGCAAAGGTGCCAACCGCACGCCCGCGTATTTTTTGCCAAATCTGGCCGTTTTCCTGAACTAACAACGGATCTGGCCGTTCCTGAGAACTAATTGCAAATCTGGCCCCTCGGGTCGGCGCCAACGCAGACGGCGCCGACATCGTGCAGTTCGGCGCCAGCGTAGCGGCTCGCCGAAGTTCGCAGCCGGGCCCAGCGGAAATCCTACGTGGCATGGTCGGCGCCAGGGGAATTGGCGCCGAACTCCCTTCGCTAACTGAACCCAAATCGAAGTGTTCGGCGCCATCCGCGATGGCGCCGACCGTTAAGTTATAACCCTAGTCGTTTTCCGATCTGGATCGATCCCGCAGAGACCGTCCCGTACTCGCCCGTCCTCAACCTTGTCGTCCCCGACGCCGCCGCCGCGCCCCACCACACCCGCCGCCGCGCCCCACCATTCCCGCCGCCGCGCCCCACTACACCCGAGCTCGGTCGCCTCCATCCCCGCCGTCTGCCCCCACCCTCTTCCATCGCGGTCGCCACAACCGCCGCCGCCTCCCACCGTGGCCCCACCTCCTTCTCCTTCGCCGGCGCCGGCCAAGCGCCCTTCGGCGGCCTCTCCTCCTCCGTGAAGGTTTAACGTGTGCCCACCCGCCCCCCTCTCTCGTACTGCAGACAATGTTCACCATTGCCACTTAATTTTGCCACCATTGCCACCATTGATTTGTGTTTCCTTGTACACACAATTGCCACCATTGCCACTTAATTTTGATGCCAATATGGTCTAGATTGGAGATAGAATGGGTGACCGTATTAGAAAATTGGGTGCCCAAATTTTGATTTGTGTTTCCGGTTGTAAATGGTGCCAATTGTGTGTAGAATAGATTTATTAGTTTGGAGAATAGATTTGTTAATTAAGTGGCAATGGTGGCAATGGAATGTAGAATCGATTTGTTCATAGTAGCTATATTTGTTGGTATCGAAAGAATTTGTTATTGAGAGCTCTTTATTTACATAAATCATCATCTAATGGTAGAGGTATATCTTGTTTCCGATTATAGATGGCCTACACAAAGATTGTTCACGTTCATCACGGAGGCCGTGTTGTGTCCTCTAGCTGCGGTGTTGAGTTTGTGGATATGACGAGTAAAGTATTGTTCTTCCCGCATAGTCCAACTTTGTGTGAGCTTGTTGTGAAGATCAAAACGGCGTTGGGTTGGTTAGGCACTGCTGTTGGTTTGGAAGGAAGATACGATGCCGGTGGTTGTAGGTCTTATACTCAGATGATACCCATCCGAGACAACGATGGGTGGGAGTTGTACAAAGAGCTTGTTGAGAACTCTCAAATCAAGTCAATTGTTGTCGTTGCCGTGACGGTTGACATCAACAGTCGTACCGTAGTTCTCCCTGATTTGAACAAGCATCCAACGGTTGTTAAAGAAAACAATGATGACCGTAGTGAGCATTCGGGTCCAAGCCAGCCTCCCTTGTGGGAGAAGGAGAGTGTTGACCATCGAGTTAAAGTGGAGTTGCTTAGGGAGCAGAAACTCAAGGGTGCAGCACCACCTGCAACTCGTGTTGTGTCCTCTAGTATGCCTAGTAGAGAAGAGATCATTGAGGAGAAACCCAATGTTGCACACTTGGAGGCGGTGAATGACGAGTTTGTTGGTGTCTCTCCAATCGAGATTCCAGCACCACCGTTTGTACCTCAGGTGGCATCCTCTGAACTTGATGGAGACCCATATACTTTCGAATATCACAATCCCGAAGACGAGGGTTATGATCAGGCTTATGCGGCTGACTCTGATGAGGATCGTGAGGAGCCCCAGTGGTCCGTGGACGAGACAGATGCGTTCGTCAAGATATGTAGAGAACCAGGAGGCTAAAAAACTAGAGGAGAAGAGGAAAAAAGAACACAGAGAGTGTTACCAAAAACAATTTGAAGCATGGGCTGCTCAAAAGATGGCCAACCGAAGAAACCGTTAAAACTCTTGTTTCGTATATGCGAAACAATTTTAATTCCTTATAATCTGTATTTCATTTCAAAAGGAGCTCTTGTATCGTATATTTGAAGAGGGTCGATGGTAAACATTGCCCGAGCACCATCATTGTAATGTTTGCTTTTGTAACAAATAAGTGTAATTGTCTGTCATTTATCCACGAGGTTGTCCTATTTATGCAATACCAAACAAATATCCAACATATAATTTGACATTAAGGTCCACACGAACTACATAAAACATCCAACATAGTACTCAACATTACAATAAAATATAACATCTTGGTTCAACATAAAGTTCATCATGTCAAACAAAAACCACAACATGATTAGAAGACAACCTCGCAGATTCAACCACAAATGCTTATGGATTCCAACTCTTGAAATAGCCCGCGTTGTATTTCTTCAAGAATTCCTTACTTGCATTCAACTCATTTTCTTCCCTTTCCTGTGCTTGTTCTTCCTTCCTTCTCTTGGCTTGTACCTCCCTCTCTTTCCGGTCCTTTCTAATTCCTCCTCCAAGAGTTTTCTCTTCACAACTTCTTCAGCTTGCTTCCTCTTGCGCTCCCTTTTCCAAATCTCATTTTCTTGCCTTTGTTCTTCATCAAAAACCTTCCATGACTCTTCCAAAGTGTCGGGACCATAAAGGGGACACCACCGTGTCATGTCTTGGCAATGCTCAAACCAAACCAGTGGAGGAGCCTTGGGTGTGGTTTCGTCTAGTTTCCATAGCGCCGGTGGAGTTGGAGGTGGACGCACAAGACGTGTCCAATTCTCAGCCGGCCATGGGCCCTTATGCATCCACACATATGGTGAAAGAAGGTAGTCATCATACACCTCAGGCCCATCAATCCATTGAAAAAAGTAACATGTACAATATTGCTGTCAGTTTTGTAAGCAAATAGGACATCAGATACAAATACATGTCAAATTCATAGTTGCTAAATAAAGAAATAAGAATACTCACGCGACGATCGCTGCACATGTAGAACGCACGACCGGCAGTAGCGGCGTGCATAGATTGTGAGATTTGACAAGCCTTTCCGCAAGGACAATTCGGAACCGGGTACATTGGTTGCACGGAGCATCTTTGCATGATACATTGGGATACTTGCCTTTGGTTCTTTCTACTATCTTCATCTTACGTGCAACCTCTTTGTAAATGTCAGGGGAATCTAGCAAACCAAAAATAAAACATAAGAAACTATATGGAGAGCCTAAAAGTCCACAAAGTTAACCACCATGTACATATATGCAAGAAAAATGAAATATAACAAACTATACAAACCTCCACATGCATATGTGGTAAAACAATATATTCTACAACCACTTACATACATATATAATTAAACTAACCACACCCAAACAATATATTCTACAACATATATATTCGAAATATAAAAATACCCACCTCATAAAATTCTAAAAGAACTTACATGTTTCCAACAAAAGAACTAACCACAAATCAATACACACATAGTTAACTACTTCAACAAAAGATTGCACCAAAATTATAGGTCCTAGACATTTGAACCAAAATGACATGAAATTTCATAATAAAATGGATGGAAGAGGATGAAAAGAAGGAGATTTGAGAGAGAATACCTCCAAGAAGAGTTGCCATGGTCTAATTTGAAGAAATCCACAAGTTTTAAGTGGATTTGAAGTTTGGGGCGGAATAGAGGAGAGAGAGTGCTGGGGGCGGCTGTGGGGGAGGAATGAAGTGGGGGGAGAGGCAAGAAAACGACTAGGGTTTAATCTGCTAGGTCGGCGCCATCGCGGATGGCGCCGACCAGTGGAAACTGGGTTCAGTTAGCGAAGGGCGTTCGGCGCCAATGCCGCTGGCGCCGACATGCCACGTAGGATTTCCGCTGGGCCCGGTGCGAACTTCGGCGAGCCGCTACGCTGGCGCCGAACTGCACGATGTCGGCGCCGTCTGCGTTGGCGCCGACCCAGGAGCCAGATTTGCAATTAGTTCTCAGGAACGGCCAGATCCATTGTTAGTTCTGGAAAACGGCCAGATTTGGCAAAAAAATACCACGCCCGCAGGCCATCATGGCCAGTTTCGTCACACCGGCGCCCCCAGTCGTCACCTTCTTCACTCGCCCTTTTCTCCGCCGTACTGCGCTCCCACTCGCCGCCCACTCCTCCCTCCTCCTCCTCCAAAAGTCCACCCTTCCCTCCCTCCCCCGCCCGCTCGCCTCCCACAACCACGCCGGCCATAAAGCCCTCGTCGCGCCGCGCGCCTCCCCCTCCCCACGCCGACGCAATGCAGCGCCGCCGCTGCCGCCGTGTCCCGTCCACCACGAGCCGTCAATCCGTTTGGTAGGATCAAGGAGGCGGCTCCCGTGGCACCTGGGAGCGAGCGGTTGAGCGGGAGACCCGCCCGCCCATGCCGTGCGCGCGGGCCGAGGACGCGCTCCCGTCCGCCGCCGCCGCCGTCTCCGCCGACAGCATGGTCTCCGCCTCAGTGTGGGTGGTGTGATTGAGCTGTTTCGCTACTAGTAGCTCTTACCGAACCCCTGTTCCGAGCTCTGAGAAACCGATGCGTGTCTCCGCGTTTCAGGGGCGGCCTGATCCAGAAGATGGTCGGCGCCGGCGCGGCGGCCGGAGGTCGGTCGACTCGGGGCGCGCGCTCCACCGCCCGCCGCACGTGCCGCCGGCCGAGGACGAAGCACCAGCGCCGGCAGCCAGCCGCGAGCGCGCGCCGCACGTGGTGGCGGCCGAGGACGAAGCGCCGGCGCCGGCGGCCAGCTGCTCCGCGGTTAGCTCTTCCTGCTCCGTACCACTACTCCTACTACCTAGTACTGCCGTCCCAGCGTCCAATCACGGCTTTACAGAAACCGATTTTTCCTTTTGGATTATCCGAATGTGTGGGGAAAAAAGCTTAAATTGTTGTTGGTGGAGAACAGCGAAATCTCAGCACCTAACGCCGCAAACCGGCGTCTTTTTGCGCGCGGCGGTGCCGTCGTGCCCAGGGCGCTCTGTCGTCAACTGTCCCGTGCCCCGTTTGTCTCGACTTTCAATTAATTACCGCATGCTGTCTGTATGGTCAACCGGCAATCTTGTTGCTTAGTGCTTCGTCCATTTCGTTATCCCTCCCTAGATTTGGCTAGTTAATGGCGTTGTCTTGAGCGAAAATTGTTTTTGTTCTTTGTTCTTCGTTGTAGGATGACGGTAAGGGCAGTCGCAGTGGGAGGAGAGCAGAGAGACGCAGGGGCAGGATGCGGAGCTACCGGTCGGAGCTCGAGCACGAAGTGAGTGATCGATCGCTCTTCTCTTCTTCCTTTCAATGCAGTGGGTGCCTGGAAGCTGTTTTCGTTCTCATCCTGCAAGAAAATCTGTGTGCAGGTGAAGAAACTGCAGAGGCAGCTCGAGGAAGAGATCGAGTTGCACGTGGCCTTGGCGGAAGCCGTCACGCAGAACGCGGCGCCTGCGCCGAACTCTTCTGTGAAGATTCCACATGAGGTATGCATTTTCTTTGCTGTATGCATTTTCATTTCGTAGCCAGTCGATGCATTCGCCGATCCTGTTATAACCTTCCACTGTGCAGACGCATGAGCTGCTCATCAACATTGCCTCCCTGGAGAGCGCCGTTCGGACCTCGAGAAGGAGTTGAGTGATCTGTATTACCAGCTTTGTCATGAAAGGAATGAAAGGCTGCTCGCCGAAAACAATCCAAGGTGCTTGCCGTCTGCATCCTCGGATGACCGGTCGTTGTCGACTTGCACGTGTACGTGGGAAGAAGTAAGTTTATCTCACAAAATTGTCTCAGGGTACATTGTTTCTGATACAAGTGATTTTAGTGGAACCTTGTTTTATTTCTCGTCAGCACATATCATCGTTAAGGGATTTGAAGTATGGAGGATCCGAGTCAATGAGATCAATGCAAGAAGACTTGTTCCCTGACTATGAGCAGGGTCTTGGAGAAGAGTCTGAAGATGGACAAATGGTTTCTCTGAATAGGCTGCTAGAGAAGCACCGAGATATCTCTCTAAATGGACTGCTGGAAAAGCACCGGGATGAAGAGGTCCTTTTCATCCCTATTGTGTATCTCTCATACCTATATCAAGGATTAATTTGTGTTTGTGCAGATGCAAGAGTCGTGCTCGGTGGAAAAGCATGGCAACAAGATGAAAATATCGATGCTTTATCATTCGAACAGTCCATTCAAAAGATAACGAGCATGAAAGGAGGGAATCTTTGGAACTATCCAAATCAGCTCTCAGAGGAGATGGTGCGCTGCATGAGGAACATTTTCCTCCGTTTGTCGGAATCCTCCAAGAGATCAGCAAAGGCATCTTCTGACTCTTCATCCTCATCAGAGGAGCGTCTATCTGGTTCTACATTGGCATCCTTCTCAGATTCATCCATAATGCCTTCCATGCTACGGAGTTCTTCAGTCGACTCAAATCACAATGATGGGATGGTGAATCTAGCCATAAACTTAGATCCGTATAAAGTTAATGGAAAGGAAACCCGAAGAGATATTGGAAACTATTGTTCAGCGGCTGAAGTATCTTGGATGTCAGTTGGAAAGGAGCAACTTGAATATGCGTCTGAAGCTCTAAAAAAGTTCAGGTTTGCTTCTGCAATCTCAGCTAAAGTTACCAATTGGGCTGTTGCATACTTACAAATATCACTAGTGTTTATGAAACAATGGACTTTAGTTCATGTATATGAAACTGTTAGCATATGATCTTGCATTTTACCATTGACGCCCTAAGTGAATCTACATATAACTGAACTATGGGAAGAACAGGATACTCCATGTAATCTAAAGATATCAGGAACAGACTGAAGTATATAAAAGAAATCAGGCTGCTTGTTAAGTCTGTAAAAGATATCACAAGGATTCTCCGTTGGCATGCAATTTGCTTATATCTGAATGTGTTAGCAAACACACTTTTGCATCTCCATTTTTTTATTTATCCTCCATTTACAACCTCTAGATTTTGCTACTGAAACCTTAGTACATCTTATAAATAAAAGAATTTCCAACATCTTACTAGAAATATTTTCTTTGCGACAGTTTCCTAGTTGGTGTTATTTCTGGAGCATGTTTAAGTTCTTACCATGTACATTGAATATGTTTTCTGAAACATATATGATATCAATGGTTTGCAGATTTCTTGTGGAGCAGCTATCGAAGGTTAACCCTGATTGTATGAACTCGGATGAGCGACTAGCCTTTTGGATTAACTTATACAATGCGTTGATAATGCATGTAAGCAATAGTTATTGTAGAGATTGGTTTTGCAGACATGAATTGTACTTCAAAAGAATTTCAACATTTCCCTGATTTTATATATCTACTTCAGTATTCCAATATTTAATTAGAAAATAAGACCACTAGACATCTTTCTTCAAGAAAAACCTTAATCTTCTTCAACTCTATATCACTTGCATGTTGAACCTTATGCCCTAACATTTCTGTATTGGTGTCTACCAGTCATACCTAGCATATGGAGTTCCCCGGAATGACATCAAGCTTTTTTCTCTGATGCAAAAGGTTTGTCGAGTGTCTATTCTCAACAAAATGTATGCCATCTTTCTTCAATGAGGCTGTCGTTTAAAGCGTGCTAATGATGTAGGCCTGTTACACAGTTGGTGGGCAGTCGTTCAGCGCAGCTGAAATAGAGTTTGTGATTCTAAAAATGAAGACTCCGGTGCACCGCCCCCAACTTGTATAACTCTTTTTCTTGATCCATTTCTTGCCCTTAGTTTGATTACATGCCACTTATTGTTGTTCCACCGTTTTAGTCTTTGATGTTGGCTCTTCAGAAGTTCAAAATTTCTGAGGGGCACAAGAAGTATTCAATTGATGAAGCTGAGCCCCTTCTGCTGTTTGGACTCAGTTGTGGAATGTTCTCTTCACCAGCTGTAAGTACATGGGATTGTCACGGTTTTCTGGAAATGTGTGTACATTGCTCAGTAAAATATTGCACCTGACAATTTTTCGCAAATACTACTTCTACTAGCCTCCTTTGTTCTACTCCCCTAGCCTGTTATGCAATGCTTGTTCATTCAAACCTCGCTTGTGTGCCATTATCATATACTACCTAATATATTTGAACATGTACATTGTCTTAACCGGTTGTAAGAATCATAAAGCATACCCTGCTGTCTGTCATACAGGTAAGAATTTTCACGGCGGCAAATGTCAGGAATGAGCTTCTGGAATCATTGAGAGACTACATCCAAGCGTCTGTTGGTATAAGTGACCGAGGGAAACTACTAATCCCAAAGTTACTGCAGAGCTACGCCAAAGGGAACATCGAAGATTCTCTCTTCACAGACTGGATCTGCCATCACCTCTTGCCTGACCAAGTTGCAGCCATCCGAGACTCTTCATCACAGAGGAGGCAGCGGCTTCTTGGGGCACGCAGTTTTACCGTTGTCGCATTCGACTCGAAATTCCGGTATCTCTTCTTGCCTGACAGCGGCAACTCCCACAAGTCACGACAACCCAAACAGGCTTCTTGAGCTGATCCTACGCACTGAGTATATTCGAGCCGAAGAATTCTTCGCATATTGGAAATTGGGTTAGCCAGTTGTATATGATGTACATTTTGGGGAGGGACATATACAACACGACAGAGCTCAGTGGCAGATTCAGCGAAGATATTTTGTTCTGCGAAACTGGATTATCATCTCTAGGGAGTTCACGGCGACAGAATGGCTGTGCTGGATCTCATGTCGTTCCAGTACTGCCTTTCTTGCTGGAGCCAATCTTTTGGTCTCTTCATATATTTTTCTCTTTTGTAAAGTTATTTTGTGCTGATCAATTGATTTGTAAGTTGTGCACTAATAAATTGGGTGGTGAGGAAGTTCCTTTTTTTTTCCAATGAAACACGCTATAGCTGGAATGAAATGAGTATTAGATGCCTTTTGCAGTTCTTACTGATACTGAATGCATTCAGATACGTGCAGAACAGAACAATGCTGAATCACTACCAGTAATTTACAGTGCCAATAACTTGTGAACTGGCATGTCTCCAAAACATTTCCTTGGCCACTAATTTATACCCCATCCTATTGAGCTTCATTGAGTATATATTTATTTATTTTTTTAATTTTTTTGAAATTTGAGTATATATTTATAGAACTCAATGAAACTTAGCTATAAGGGATTCACAAAGACAACCTTAAATATATTAATATTCAGAGAGCAGCTTGGTTGTCCTAAGCGGGTCTATATCAACCCAAACACACTTTCATTCTTGGTATCTTAGCAACAGGAATAGCAAATTGGCTTGGCTAAGATAAATATTAAAAAGGTTCTCCAAACTACTTTTATGCCCGAGTCAGAGGAAAGTGCCAAGGGACTCTTCATTAGTCTTGCACTCCTGCAGCTCCCTTCTTGCAGAGGCGCCATGGTTGCCGTGAGGTTTTCATCATGATCTGGATCATCAAGGCTGTAGACAAAACAAATACACATTGAAGAAAGTATGAGAACAACAAAAATATGAGTATGCAACTGTGCTCGGTGGAACGCAGCAGCAGTAACACACCATATGTACTACAGAAGTTCTGTTGTGGAGTGTTTGCTTGACAATCACAGTTTCATTCATCACGCAGCAAAGTGAGAAAAATACGCAGCTCCAACAATAATATATAAGCATCCGAGAAAATATTCAGATATGTAGCAAATCGTTCAAACGAAGAAAAAAAAGTGATCACTGAGAGTTAGCTAGCGTTACTAGAGCTGCAAGATCTGAGAACAGAAGCATCTAAAAATCATATGCAAACTGATATTTTGATCTCAGATTTAGCATCCATAGTTCCTTGATCTTTGGGACTAACAAACTTTAGTATTGGTATTTGGTAGAACAGAGCACTCTGCTTGCCCTGTAAACCATCACGGTGGTGTCCGTTGCTGCCAGCGAGATTGTTACAGGGGCGGCCCCCAATCACCAAGTCAAAACCACGGCCACGGCCCACAGCCCAGCAGCGCCCGTCGGAACAGACACTACTGAGATGTGGGGCCGACGCGTCATCGTCGTGGGCTTCTGCATTTTCCCCATTCTGCTTGCTTCATCCCCCGCCTCTGCGGCAGCGGCTCTTGCGCCGGCGGCGAACGGCGGCGCCGCGCCGTCGTCTCGCGGCCGCGCGGTACCGATGGACAGATGCGACCGCGACTGCCAGGTGATCACCACGCCTCGCCTCTGGTCGTTATTCATACTCCTCGAGTTTCAAGATACATTTTAGTCTGCCCGTTTCGCCGGCGCCGGCATGCCGCACATATGCTTTATCCTGAAATAATGCCGCCTCTAGTGAACGAACTACCGTGGGTATGGATAGCTCAAGGATTCGTTAGCCGTGGCCGGGCTCCCGTGGCGTCATTCAGACTTCGCAAATAATTAGGTCACTCGTCTCAGTATGAGGGATGTTGTGTGTGGGGTTCGCACATGTCTGACCCTTCTAAGGTTTAGCATTAAATCAAAATCTGACGCTGCAATTTCAAGAAGAAAAGATCACCGCATAGAATTGTTGGTCGATTGGGCAAGGCATTTGGTGGAGTGTTTAGCGTAAAACTACCACTTTACAAACTAAATCACAAAAACATACCACTTTTGCCCGCAATCGCAAAAAGCTACCACATTTCGTCACAAATCACAAAAAGCTATCAAATCGCACTGATCGTGAATTGAACAAAGATTGACACTGAATCCGACAGGTGGGACCCATTTGTCAGTGCTGAGGTGGCAGAAAAATGAGCAATTTGCTGAGGTGGACAGGACCATGGACGGCTCCGGCGGCCGTGGGCGGGGGGCGGCGGCCATGGGCGGGCAACGGCGGCCATGGACGACCACCGTTTTTTAATTTCTTTTTCGATTTTTATTAAGCTGAAAAGTCAACATGCCACGTAATCACTTACATGTGGGCCCGCCATGTCAATTTGAGTGTCAATCTTTGTTCAATTCACGATCAGTGCGATTTGGTAGCTTTTTGTGATTTGCGACGAAATGTGGTAGCTTTTTGCGATTGCGGGCAAAAGTGGTATGTTTTTGTGATTTAGTTTGTAAAGTGGTAGTTTTACGCTAAACACTCCATTTGGTGTTCTAAGTTCTAACTGTACTCTTTGCAAAGCATTTTTTTTTGTTAACTTCACTGTTTGGATCAGCTAAATCTTGATGCGTTTCTTGTTTTTGCTCGGCCTGTATCGACTATCGAGTAGGTGTTTATGCCATGGTACCCCATCAGTTGTCTCCTACTAGTTGTAGACTGGTAGTAAGTGCTGAAATAGGTTCAATCTGCTGCGCCTTTTTAATGCATAATCTATAAGGAGAAGGATGCAGACCCATGAACCGAGTGACTGCTCACAATTAATTAATTCATTATTGCTCATGAGTGATGAATTACAAGAGTTCCGCAATTGCGGCATTCACAATCTGTACAAATGAACTGATGAGGCCAGTGTAAACAAAAGTAGTAGCTCTTCCAAAAACTATACGTCTTATCTGTGAAACTGCAGTATAATAATTTGCTAATTACATTGTATACTGACTGAATTTTGCTTCTGAAGGTTAGCGTCTACGCTGTTCAGGATAGACACTACCTCCTGTACAGTTGGCCTCATGCAAGGATTGCGGTTGACACACTGTAAAGCAGCCTCAAGCACCTCCAGCATCTGCTCTTCGTGTCCCATGCCTCGTAGCATTGGATCCAGGACTTCAATCTGTTTCCCGTTGGATCTCATCTCCCGTACCCATTGGACAAGCTCTTTTGACTTCGGACAGATCTGAACAGGCCGCCGCCCCGTTAGCAGTTCAAGCAGGACCACTCCAAAACTGTACATATCACCTCTCAGTGTAGCCACCCATCCTTGCCCGTACTCTGGCGGGATGTAACCAAGAGTACCAACCAACTCAGTTGTGACATGAGTTTTGTTAGGAAAGATCAATCTGGATAGCCCAAAGTCTGCAACATAAGCTTTAAATTCTTTGTCTAGCAAGATGTTGCTGGACTTAATATCACGGTGAACAATGTGAGGCTTGCATACATTGTGGATGTAGGATAGACCTTGGCTTGCTCCTTGTGCAATCTTTAGCCGCTTCGGCCAGTCAAGAAATGTGCTAGCGTCATCATCCCTGTTGTGAAGCCAATCATCCAGACTGCCATTCTCCATGTAGGAGTATATCAGGAGTCTTGAATCACCCTGTATGCAGTAACCCCAGAATGGTACAAGATTGTCGTGCTGCGCCATGGAGAGTGCATCAACCTCTGCACTGAATTCCCTTTCCATCAGACACATTTCACTATTGAGCTTTTTAATGGCTACCTTTGAGCCATCTGGTAGCTCAGCCTTGTAGACTAGGCCATAACCTCCACAGCCAATGATATGCTCCTTGTCAAAGTTCTTTGTAGCTTTCACGAGATTGATGAGGGTGAGTTTGCTTTGTTCCCCTTTGCCTCTTGGAATCATAACCAAGGAGTATACTGAATTGAAGTTGGAAGATACTACTTCTATGTCACTGTTGTTGTTGTTGTTGTTCATGTTTCTCTTCATGAAAGTTGTACCCTTGAACGTGATGACGAGCCAAGCTAGCAAGAAAATGATGGCCACCCCTCCGAAAAACACACCAAATGCAAGTGCAAAGACACCCTTCTTTTTCTGTCGTTTCTGAGTGATCAGAGGCGCTTCAGCTGAACCGCAGCGGTTTACAAGCATAGGACCACACAACTTTGGATTACCATCATAGCTTGTATTTGGAAATGTGCTAAGCTGGCCTACAGTTGGAATAGGCCCTTCCAGGTCATTATTTGAAATGTCGAATTTGGAAAGGAAGTGCAGATTGTTCAGTGCAGCTGGAATTGCACCAGTGAGATGATTGCCGGACAAATCGAGCACCTGTAGGTTCACGAGGTTGCAGATCGGTTTTGGGATATCTCCAGTTAATTGGTTGGAGCTCAAGTTGAGGAAAATTAGTGCTTTCAACTCACCAATCTTCTTAGGTATCAGGCCAGTGAAGTTATTGATTCCTAGATTCAGTACTTTAGGAAAAGCACTGGGCATGAGGTATTGCATAGATGCACTCTTACTATAAACCGGCAGCTCAAAAGACCTTTGGTGCCGTCTTGTTTGATTTTAACATTGGCATATCCATTAATGAACTTGAAATTTCCCCTGTAAGGCTGTTGTTTGATATGTCTATATAGAAGAGGAAGTTTAGGCTGCTGATCCAGTCAGGTATTGGCCCAGTGAGTTGATTGTTGTATAATAGTAACATCTCCAAATTTGGTAGCTTCGATATCCAATCAGGTATTTTTCCAGACAGTGAACAATCATTTATAGAAAGAACCTGGAGATTTTCGAAACCATCAATGCTGCCATCCTCTGGCATGGTTTCACGCATGAAGTTGAACCCAATAAGAAGGGTAGTGAGGCTCCTGGAAGTCCTAAGGATCTGAAGTGTTCTTGTAAGATTTGTAAGAGAGTTGTTAACAAGTGATAGGAATGAGAGGGACTTCAGATTGCCTATTCTTTCTGACAACTGGCCTTTGAAATTGTTCTCAGATAGCCGTAGTGCAGTCAGCTTTCTGCAGGAGTATATGCTTTCTGGTACTGTGCCCGTGAAGTTGTTGTACAGAAGATCTAAATTTCTTAGATTGGGCAGGTTTGAGAAGTTCACCTTGGTAAGCTCTCCACTGAATTGGTTGCTCTTGAGGTCAATTGTTGAAAGGTTTGTGCAGTTGCTTAGAGTTGTTGGAAGCTGGCCTGACATGTTATTGTTTTCCAAATGGAGCTCCTCCAATCTCTTCAGGTCACCTATAGATTCTGGAATGTACCCGCTGAGCTCATTCCCTCCAAGATCAAGGGTGACCAGATTTGTGAGCTTGACGATGCCATTGAGTGCTCCTTCTAACTGATTGCTAGGTAACGAGAGGTGCTCTAACGAGGTAACCTTGAAGAGTTCATCTGAAAGTGTCCCGCTGAGCTCGTTGTAGCCAGCGCTGAGCAATTTCAGCACGGAGCAGTTTCTGAGCCCTGCTGGGATGTTTCCACTGAATAGGTTAAAACTGAGTTCAAGGACAGCAAATGATGGTGCGCTAGCACAGGGTGTAGTTGGTATCTGCCAGTAAAACTGTTGGTGCTGGCATTCAGCACAACCAGATTCTTCATCACTTCCCATGTCGTCGTTGGGAACCTTCCTGAAAAGAAGTTGCTCGAGATGTTCAGTACCTGCAGAGGCCGCGCAGGGGTTGAAGATGGCAGCTCACTCAGGCCTCCTGTCAGGCGGTTGAAGCTGACGTCAAGGACAATGATGCTGCTGGATGACACCAACTCCAGCGGCAAGCCACCGGACAGAGAGTTGCGTGACAGGTTGAGTCGTAGCAAGCCGGTGAGGTTTCCAGGGACGGCGAGATGGACCCCTCGAGACCTCGAGAAGCCAGCGAAACATGGGTGACCGTCCTATTGGGACTGCTGCAGGTGATCCCTTCCAAGTGCAGCAGTCTGTATCGCTACGCCACGATGTCCCGAGGCCGCCGTCTTGCGAGAGCCCCGCAAGGAGCTGGAGAAGGGAGCTCTTGTCCTGCTCCGTGCAGCAGCTGGCCAGAGAGGCCAAGGAGGCCAGCAGCAGGAGAGCAAAGACTACAACTCTGCCCCATTTGAGCAATGGCGTGGCTGCATGGCTTTCTCAAGAAGCTAGCAGGGGAACCGATAGGCTGGTGAAGAAGAGCATCAGATGGATGCATCAGCCAGCTCATGTCTCCGTTTTGTTTGACCCTTTCAGGCCGTATTCAAGAAAATGAAAGCGATTGGGTGAAGGATTGGCTGCTACTGCCTGTCTGCTACAACCATTTTCTAAGTTCACACCATGACATTTTCTCCGAGTACCCTGCGGGTAGGTTGACTTTGCACGTCTGGTTTGGTGTGCTAATAGTTAGCAGTCATCCATGATTAAGTCTATAATGACTTGTTACAGCATGTATTTTGTTTACCTGACCTGACATTACTTCTCTTAACCGGTAACTCATACCTTGTCCTATTTTGTTATTTGGTGACAGAAAAAAAGGGACCATTAACAATATGTGTCGATGTCCCGTCAATTCAAGCAAGTGATTTGGAGAGACGATCAAATGTATGTGAACATGATTTCTGGGAAGAGGAGCAAGTGGGGGGCAATATGTGAACATGATTTGTGGCGAAGAAGAACAGAAGGGTTGCTGTTTAATATTAAATGTGTTTGTCTGTATTTTAGGTTAAGATATCGATGGAATAGCTGTGCTATTAGTTTAGAATAGATCTTTGTTGTCCTATTTTGTACAAGTAGCTGACACTCCAAATTGCACAGACAAAAAGATTACAGAAAATGCAGAGCCACAACTCTTTACATGAGTGCATGTGCATCTTCAAGGGCCTGACAAATAATTGCGAGGACAAATGTTCACTTGTCCATTTCTCTTTTCTCACAACTAGTAGCATGACCGGACGACTGTATAGTATGAATGTATGATCTAAAACCGACGACTCACACCTGCAAGATTATTTTACAGAAGAACAGGTCCAGAGCTATGGCCTACAATCTAGAAAGAGGCCTCGCATACAACATCACACTAGCTTGACGTCCTCGTCGTCTCCGAAAAGGTAACGTTTAGACTTGTGCTTGATCATCCGGAGACTGCCTGCATGGCCTGCACTCCGATGAAACTCCATGCCGGTGAGCACCGCAAAGCGGTTAACTCCGTCATGCCTCCCCCGCTTGAGGAAGAACCTCAAGACGCACAACTTTCCAGAACCCAGCGGCACGAGGTGCGTCGCCTGTGGGAACCACCCTTCGGGCACATGCAGCTCGTTCCAGGAGGAGTCCTCCTTCACCGGCGGCGTCAGCGTGAGGTCAGACACGCAGAGCTGCTGGCCATCGCTCTCTGCAGAGAAGCCAAACCAGAGACCATGCTCAGGGACGTACTTGACGTGGCCTTTGAACGGCAGCGCCCACTCGCCGACCTTGCTCCACGCGCCGCGAGCCGTGTCGAAGGAGTACGTGCCGGCGCCCACCGTGGATAGCCAGATTTCCGAGTCACCAACCACGGTGTACGCGCCGATCGCACACGGGTGTGGCGGAGAGTGTTGGCCTGGGGTGATCTTTCTTCGGTCGAGAGAGAGGGGAGTGTGTGCCAAAAAAATGGTTTGCCTCAATTTTCCATTTTTCTATTCATGGGGTATTTATAGGGTAAACACTGTTCCTACAAATATCTGGCTAGATATTTCCAGCCAGCGTGGCGAACCCATCCACACAGGGACATGTGTCACACCACTACGCGCGGGCCACACAGGTGTCTGCTTCTAGAACCTCCTAGCAGATTCCAGACCGCCAACACCCGCGCTGACGTGTCCACGAGCAGGAGTCGACAGGCCGACTCCGTCACTCGACACTTCCTCGGGTAGGAGTCGAGAGTTCGACTCCACGTACCCGGAAACTACCTCCAGTCAGAACAACCTCCGACTGGGCTACCTACTCGAGTCCTCCTGACTCGAACACTCGGGTTCTCCTGACCCGAAGTCACTCGAGTGACAATCCACTCGAGTCGACTAGGAATACAAGCCTATTCTAACAATCACTCCCTAGGCTTGAGTTCCGGCGACACCTCCACCATGCCTATCCTTGTTCGCAGCTCCGCCAGGCGGACTCGACCAAGTGGCTTGGTCAGCATGTCTACGAGTTGGTGTTCGGTGGGTACGAACTCCAGCTCGACTTTCTTCGCCTCCATGCAGTCTCGAATGAAGTGGTACTTCAAGTCGATGTGCTTTGATCGCTCGTGGAAGACGGGATTCTTGGCGAGCGCGATAGCCGACTTGTTGTCGACCTTGAGCACCACGTGCTCAGCTTCGCCGTTGCTGAACTCGGACAGCAACCGAGCCAGCCAGATCCCCTGGCAAGCAGCTGTGGCAGCCGCCACATACTCCGACTCGCAGCTCGACAGAACCACGACCTTCTGCTTGAGTGACTGCCAGGTCACTGGGCTGCACCCGAGAAAGTACAAGGTGCCCGACGTGCTCTTGCGCGAGTCGACGTCGCCCGCCAGGTCGATGTCGCTGTAGCCGACCAGGCGCGGTGCACCTTCTCTCCTCCCATACCTACACCCGAGTCGCTGAGACCCGGCGATGTAGCGTAGGATGTGCCTCACAGCCGCGAGGTGCTCCAGAGTTGGAGCCTCCATGAACCTCGATACGAACCCGACTGCCAAGGTCAGGTTCAGCCTCGTGTGCACCAAGTACCTGAGGCTCCCGACGATGCTCCGATACTCGGTCGCATCTGTCGCGGGTGCCGTGCTGCACTTGGACAGCTTGAAGCGTGGCTCCATGGGTGCGTGGACGGGGTTGCACCCGCCCATCCCCGCCTTCTCGAGCAGCTTCTGGGCATAGGCACCCTGCGAGATATCGATCCCGCTGGTCCTTGTCGAACCTCGATGCCAAGGTAGTAGCTTAGCAACCCGAGATCGGACATCTGGAATAGGCTCCGCATCTCCAGCTTGAATTTGTCGATGTCGCTGGAATCCGAGCCTGTGATCACCAAGTCGTCGACGTAGACACCGACTAAGAGCCGGCTCGGAGTCGCTCCTCGCGCGTACATGCCATGCTCCGACTCGCATCTGCGAAGCCGAGCGTGACGAGGCATGCATCGAGCTTGGTGTTCCATGCCCTTGGCGCCTGCTTGAGGCCGTAGAGCGCCTTGCTGAGTCGAAGCACCAGGTGCTCCTTCCCCTTTGCAGCGAAGCCGGTTTGGCTGCTGCACATACACCTCTTCCTCCAACTCGCCGTTGAGGAAGGCTGACTTGACGTCCATGTGGTGGACGTCCCACCCCGCACTCGCCGCCACGGCTAGCAGTAGCCTGACGGACTCGAGACGGGCCACGGGTGCGAAGACCTCATCGTAGTCGACCCCGTGCCGCTGCACGTAGCCCTTCGCCACCAGGCGAGCCTTGTGCTTAAGGACTGCGCCATGCGCATCCTTCTTCACCTTGTACACCCGCTTCAGGCCGATCGCGCGGTGACCTGGTGGTAAGGTGGCCAGCCTCCAAGTCGAATTGGACTCGATGGCCTCCAGCTCCTCTTGCATCGCCTGCCTCCAGCTGGCATGCACCTTCGCCTCATCGAACGAGCCTGGCTCTTCGGAGGCGAGATAGTGGAGCTCCTCGTCCGGCTCAAGGGCCGAACCCACTTCGAGCACGTTCTGCAGAGTGCGGAACCGATGGTCGAAGCTCATGTCGTCTTTTCCATCGAGCATACCTGAGTACCTCGAGGGTGGCGTGACGAACTCGACGCCTGAGACAGCCGGAGTCGAAATCTCGGCTGTCGGGTGCTCCGGTGTTGTTGGAGAACCAGCTGGGGATGCACTCCCCACTCCAGGAGTTGGCGAGTCTAGAGTCGGCGAGTCGGGTGCTGGACCCGCACTCCCGTCACTCGAAGTTGGTTGCGGCTCGAACACCATGTGCTCGACTGCGAAGGTGTCGACTCCGAAAGTGTTCACCGGAGTGTCCGGCGAACTCCAGTCCCAGCTCGCGTTCTCGTCGAACACGGCATCTCGCGTGATGGTCACGCGGTTAGTCACCGGGTCATAGGCCCGATAACCCTTCGTCCCAGGTTGGTACCCGACAAAGATCATCGGCCTGCTCCGGTCGTCGAGCTTCTTCAGCCCGGGGCGCGTCTCTCTGACATGCACCACGCACCCCGAACGTGCGCATGAAGCTCACATTCGGCTTGCGGCCATGCCAGGACTCGAACGGCGTCATGCCGTCCACGCTCTTGGTTGGCGACCTGTTCAAGATGAACACGGCCGTCGTCACAGCCTCACCCCAGAATTCTTCGGGTACCTTCTTGGCCTTCAGCAGACTGCGGGCCATGCTGATAACCCACAAGTATAGGGGGTGTATCGTAGTACTTTCGATAAATAAGAGTGTCGAACCCAACGAGGAGCAGAAGGTGTTGACAAGCGGTTTTGATGAAGGATTCACTGTAAATGCTCTCAGACAAGTTTTTAGGAGTTTTTGATATGACAGATAAATAAAGTACAAGTAAATAAAATGCAGTAATAATAGTTGCAGCGAGTGGCCCAATCCTTTCTACAGCAAAGGACAAGCCGGTTGTTGTACTTATAATGACCAAACGTTCTTGAGGACACACGGGAATATTGTCAAGTGCTTTCGCTTCATATAGTTGATTAATCTTCATTGTTTTGATAAGTGTTGTGTGGGTGAACCTATGCTAATGCACCGCCCTTCCTAGGACTAATACATACTTGTGATTATACCCCTTGCAAGCATCCGCAAATACAAGAAAGTAATTAAGATAAACTAACCACAGCCTTAAACTTTGAGATCCTGCTATCCCTCATGCATCGATATACCAACGGGTGTTCAGGTTTCTGTCACTCCGGCAACCCCACAATTGGCAAACGAATACACAATGCATTCCCCTAGGCCCATAAAGGTGAAGTATCATGTAGTCGACGTTCACATGACACCACTAGAAGAATAACACCACAACTTAAGCATCAAACCATTAAATATTACTCAACATAGTTCACTACTAACATCAAGACTTCTCCCATGTCCTCAAGAACTAAACGAACTACTCACAAGACATCATACGGAACATGATCAGAGGTGATATGATGATGAATAACAATCTGAACATAAACCTTAGTCCAATGGTTTCACCCAATAGCATCAATAACAAGAGTAATCAACACCGGGAGAGTTTCCCCTATGAAATAGACAAGATTCAGCCCTAGATGTTATAACGGAGACGGGGTGCAGCGGCGGTGATGATGGTGTTGGCGGTGGAGATGATGATGATGATGATCCCGATGAAGTCCAGCTCGATGACGGTGATGATGGCGACGATTTCCCCCTCCGGGAGGGAATTTCCCCCGGCAGATTTCTTCCTGCAGGGGAGCTTTTCGCTCTCTGGTGTTTTCCGCCTCGTGGAGGCGGCGGAATATTTCGATGGCCCTCCTCTGTGTGTTAGGGTTCGAGGGGGTCAAGTACGCGAAGGGGGAACGGCTGAGGTGGGCCAGGGCCCCCAAACCACCTGGCGGCGCGGCTGGGGGCCCGCCGCGCCAGGGTGAGGAGGGCCCACCTGGCCCTTCTCAGCCTCCCCTTTTGGCCTCCTCCATCTGGTAAAATAGGAACTTCCATATGTCTCCTTCGATTTATTGATCTTCAGAAATAGTGCATCTCGACGGTGCTTTTTCCAGCAGAATCCTGACTCCGGTGTCCAATTCTCCATTATTCATCAAACATGCAAAATAGGTAAAATAACATAAGTAACACTTCTAAATATGAAATATATCGATGAATAGCAGTAAATTATGATATAAAATAGTGATGCAAAATGGACGTATCAACCCCCCCAAGCTTAGACCTCGCTTGTCCCCAAGCGAAAACTGAGCTCAGTAAACATGACCACAAGTTTATGGAGCAAAGTGTCGATAAATAAAATACGGACAAGAAGCATCACATTCATTGATACACAAGTCATTCTAGACAGCAACTTCCCTTCATATAATCTAACTTGAAATAAGTAAAGGGAACCACGATGAAGTGCATAAAGAGAACCATGATTGGTGAAGGCAAACTTAAACTCTTGGTCAGAGAACAATTAACAGATCATACTTATCTTTCGAGAAGAGTCTTTATATCAGAGCTTATATAGCAGAACTTACATGCCTTAATCATAACAGTCTCCTTACAGTCATTGATAACTTTCAAAGTTATATTCATTCGGATAAAAGCTATTGTGCGAAACAAGGAAATGAGAGATATGATTAGAAGTATCAACACATATAACTAATTGGATCTCAACAACTCAAATGCTTGCTTGAGATAGAGAGGAATGGGTTTACTGACTCAACAATAATGTAAAAGATAGGCCCTTCGCAGAGGGAAGCAGGGATTAAATCATGTGCTAGAGCTTTTAAGTTTTGCAAAGCATATAGAGAGTATGAAAATAGTTGTTTGAGCTATGTATGTCGTTGTCAACGAATCGTAGTAAAGTGAACACTAACCCCTTGTCAACCAGACTTTCAAGAGCGGCTCCCATGAAGGACGTTATCTCTACCAGCAAGGTAGATCATCCCTCTTCTCTTTTGTTTACACATGTATTTTAGTTTCTTTATAGTTGACACTCCTCCCAACCTTTTGCTTACACAAGCCATGGCTAACCGAATCCTCGGGTGCCTTCCAACATTCACATACCATGGAGGAGTGTCTATTTGCAAATTAAGTTGCTTACTGATAAATCAGGGCAAAACATGTGAAGAGAATTATTAATGAAAGTTGTAGTTAATTGGGACTGGGCACCCCATTTGCCAGCTCTTTTTGCAAATTGTTGGATAAGCGGTGTATATGCCACTAGTCCATTGGTGAAAGTCTGTTTGACAAAAGTGCTAGAGAAACTCTACAGAACCCTCATGAGCTAATAAACAGTGACACAAAACTAGGAGTAATAAGTTTTGAATAATTTAAAGGTAGCACATGAAGTATTTACTTGGAATGGCGCAAAATACCATATAGTAGGAAGTTATGGTGGACTCGAATGGCAATGGTTTGGCTCAAGGTTTGGATGTATGAGAAGCATTCCCTCTCGATACAGGTCTTTGGCTAGCAAGGTTATGTAGCAAGCATAAGAGTTGAGGGATACAAACAATTATACAAGTGATAAGAATAATCATGCAATCTTCCTTAGAAGCACAAATAGTTTAACTTAAGAATACTAAGCTTATGAGCTACAAAGAAAGAAAGATCATGGAATAATATATTTGCATGCACTCCCTCTCTCTACTTAAGTCTCAAAGTATTGTCTACTACTGACCAATGCTAAGTTTGCCAAAACCAAAAAGATTAACTTGGTGCTCTAAAAAGTGATCCCTATACTAACAACAAGGTTATCAATATGAAAGAGAATTGCAAGCTAAAATAAAGTATGCAGAAAGTAAATGATAAAACTTCTCATTAATATTTCATAACGGCAACTCACACCAAGGGATACATAGATAACCAACTAAAAGAGAGATACTTCCACATTGCAAACCATCATATAAGATAACTTCCCTACTCACGATATGACTTTATGGAAAAGTAAAAGGTAAAGATAATGATGTGATACCGCGGCACTCCCCCAAGCTTGGAACAAACCAAGGGGATGCCAATACTTATGATGAATTACTCCTTCGGTGGTGGTGGCGGTATGACTTGGATTGGAGTAAGAAACCGTTCCAGCATTCGGCGGAGTCTGATATTCTCTTCCTGGAGTATTTCCACCTCCCTCCGCAGGGCTCGGTATTGATCACAGAACTCATCTGTAACTCGAAGTACTTCCGTCACTGCCGGAAAAGAGCTGTAGTCCGGAATAGGTGGTATTGCTCCCTGCAGGTTATGAGAAAAAGCACGTTGAGCGTTAACCGATCCCACAAAGGTGGGCTTCCTGACTGCAGGCTGTTCTCCCTTTGTTGACGGCATCCCCTTTACTTCCTTCATGACGCTTTCATCTTTGCTCTTGACTTCCTCCTTCAGCTTGGGGTCTTGAGTCTCGTCTTCCAAAGGCTCCTTGCCCTTGTTGTTGTTGTTGGAGACCATGGCGCTTCTAAATCTGAAAACAATATCTGGACAGAAACAGCTCGAAACGAAACACGATGAAAAGGCGAGATACGAACCTCGGGGGTTCGGGTGAGTTATATAGCAAAAAGTTTTACAACATAAGGAAGGTACAGGAGGAAACCTGATCGGAGACGAGCTCCGGGGTGCTCAAACCACCAGGCGGCGCGGCTGGGGGGCCCACCGCGCCGACCTATGGTTTGGGCACCACGGGTGCCGTCTCCCATCCGGTTCGGTCTCTTATTTTTCCATATTTAATAAAAACGACGAAAATATCTTCTAGAAAGTTATTCGCGAAACTTTTCTTACCGAAACTGTTACCTATTCGAATCGAATTCTGCAGTCCCAGAAAAATGTTCTTCAATGAAAGTTTCCGGAGTCACCACTTTAATTGTATCAACCTCTTCATTAATAGAATCTCCAGAAATATAATGCTTGAGTCTTTGACCATTTACCACTTGTGTAGAGTTATCTTTCAATGAAGCAATTTTTATTGCACCTGAACGATACACCTCCACAATAACAAATGGTCCTTCCCATTTTGAGAGTAACTTTCCTGCAAAAAATCTGAGACGAGACCTATACAATAGAACTTTCTCACCAACATTAAATTCTCTTTTAAGAATTCTCCTATCATGCCATCTCTTAACTTTTTCTTTAAAGAGTCTAGCATTTTCATAAGCCTCACTTCTCCATTCATCTAAAGAACTTAAGTGCAACAACCTTTTCTCACCGGCAAGTTTAAAATCTCTATTAAGTTCTCTCACTGCCCAATAAGCTTTGTGTTCTAATTCTAAAGGCAAGTGACAAGCTTTACCATAAACCATTTTATAAGGAGACATGCCCATGGGGTTCTTATAAGCAGTTCTATAAGCCCATAAAGCATCATTTAACTTACTAGCCCAATTTTTTCTAGATTTATTAACAGTCTTTTGCAAGATAGATTTAATCTCCCTATTTGACAATTCTACTTGTCCACTAGTTTGAGGATGATAGGCTGAAGCAATTCTATGATTAACACCATATTTAGCAAGAGTCTTTCTAAAACCACCATGGATAAAATGAGAACCTCCATCAGTCATAAGATATCTAGGTACACCAAACCTAGGAAAAATGACATCTTGAAGCATTTTTAAAGAGGTCTCACCATCAGCACTTTTAGTAGGTATAGCTTCTACCCATTTAGTGACATAATCAACAGCAACAAGTATATGAGTATTACCTTGTGAAGAAGGAAAAGGACCCATGAAGTCGAATCCCCAACAATCAAATGGTTCAATAACAAGAGAATAACTCATAGGCATTTCATTGCGTCTAGAGATATTACCAACCCTTTGACATTCATCACAAGATAAAATAAACTTTCTTGCATCCTTAAAGAGGGTAGGCCAATAAAAACCTGATTGTAGAACTTTCTGCGCAGTTCTATCTCCAGCGTGATGCCCTCCATAAGCACTTCCATGGCATTTCCTCAGTATTTCCTGTTGTTCATATTCAGGAACACATCTTCGCATAATACCATCGACTCCTTCTTTATATAAGTGTGGGTCATCCCAAAAGTAATGCCGCAAGTCATAAAAGAATTTCCTTCTTTGCTGAGCTGAAAAGGTTGGAGGCAAGTACTTGGAAACAATAAAGTTAGCATAATCAGCATACCAAGGACTATCTCGCGAACTTACACTTATTGCAGCCAATTGTTCATTTGGAAAGCTATCATTAACAGGAATAGGATCATAAGGAATGCTTTCCAATCTAGACAAATTATCAGCAACAGGATTTTCAGCACCTTTTCTATCTATGATATGCAAATCAAATTCTTGCAAAAGAAGTACCCATCTAATAAGCCTTGGCTTAGCATCTTTCTTTTCCATAAGGTATCTAATTGCAGCATGATCAGTATGAATAGTGACTTTCGAATCAACTATGTAGGGTCGAAATTTGTCACAAGCAAAAACTACAGCTAGAAATTCTTTTTCAGTAGTGGCATAATTCTTTTGAGCAGAATCAAGAGTTTTACTAGCATAATGAATAACATTTAACTTTTTATCTACTCGCTGCCCAAGAACAGCGCCTACAGCATAATCACTAGCATCACACATAATTTCAAAAGGTAAATTCCAATCAGGTGGTTCAACTACAGGAGCGGTGATTAAAGCCTTTTTCAAAGTTTCAAAAGCTTCCTTACAATCATCATCAAAAACAAAGGTACATCTTTTTGAAGAAGATTAGTAAGAGGCTTGGAAATTTTAGAGAAATCTTTAATAAACCTCCTATAAAAACCAGCATGACCAAGAATACTACGAATACCTTTAACATCTTTGGGACAAGGCATCTTTTCAATTGCCTCCACTTTAGCTCGATCAACTTCAATACCTCTTTCAGAAATTTTATGTCCAAGAACAATTCCTTCATTAACCATAAAGTGGCATTTCTCCCAATTAAGAACAAGGCTAGTTTCTTCACATCTCTGCAAAACTTTGTCAAGGTTGTGCAAACAATTATCAAAGGAAGTTCCATAGACGGAGAAATCGTCCATGAAGACTTCCACAATTTCCTCACAAAAGCCATGAAAAATAGCAGACATGCATCTTTGAAAAGTAGCAGGAGCATTACATAAACCAAAAGGCATACGTCTATAAGCATAAGTTCCATAAGGACAAGTAAAAGTAGTTTTCTCTTGATCTTGCGCTCTCACAGCAATTTGAGAAAACCCAGAATACCCATCAAGGAAACAAAAGTGAGTTTTCTTGGACAACCTCTCAAGCATTTGATCAATAAAAGGCAAAGGATAATGATCTTTCTTAGTTACTTTGTTAACCTTTCTAAAATCAATGCACATCCTATAACCAACTACTACTCTTTGAGGAATTAGTTCATCATTTTCATTAGGAACAACGGTAATTCCTCCTTTCTTAGGAACACAATGCACAGGACTTACCCATCTACTATCAGCAATAGGATAAATAATACCAGCTTCAAGAAGTTTTAATACCTCATTTCTTACCACTTCTTTCATCTTGGGTATTAAACGACGCTGATGCTCAACAACAGGCTTTGCATCAGGTTCCATGTTGATGGCGTGCTGACATATAGTAGGAGAAATTCCCTTCAGGTCATCAAGAGTATATCCCATAGCTCCGCGGTGTTTCCTCAACACTCCCAATAACCTTTCCTCCTCTGTACCTGAAAGTTTAGAGCTGATAATAACAGGATATATTTTCTTATCATCAATATAAGCATATTTAAGATTATCAGGCAGAGGTTTCAAATCAAAAACAGGATCCTCCTTGGGTGGCATTGTGGTACCCAAATCTTCCACAGGTAAATTGTGTTTGAGCATAGGTTGACGAAGGAATACTTCATCAAGCTCATTCCTTTCTTCCCTGAAGTTCTCACTTTCATGATTCTCCATATGTTGCTGCAAAGCATTGTTAGGAGCAAGAACAATAGATGCAAGTTGAGCAATTTCAAAATCCTCACTAGGCAATTCAGTTTCATAAGGTGCTTTAGCAAATTTAGAGAAATTGAATTCATAAGATTCACCAGCAAATTTAGTAAAGATTTTCTCTTTCTTACAGTCTATAACAGCACCACAAGTATTCAGAAAAGGTCTACCAAAAATAATAGGACAACTATCATTGGCAGCCGACCCAAGTACAAGAAAATCAGCAGGGTATTTAGTCTTACCACAAAGGACTTCGACATCTCTAATGATACCAATTGGAGAGATAGTTTCCCTATTAGCAAGCTGAATAACCACATCAATCTCTTCAAGTTTACAAGGAGCAATTTCGTGCATAATTTCCCTGTAAAGCTCATAAGGAATAGCACTAGAACTTGCACCAATATCACATAAACCATAATAGCAATGATCACCTATCCTAACAGAAAGCACAGGAACACTAGACTTCCTAGAACTTTTAGGATGTGAGACAATATTAGAAGCATCCTCACAAAAGATAATGTGTCTATCTTCTAAATTTTCAGTGACAAGATCTTTAACCAATGCTACAACAGGTTCAACAGTTATTTGCTCATCAGGTTTGGTAGTTTTCTTATTACTTTTACTAACAACACCAGTTATGATAGTATGTTCCTTAATCTTATTAGGAAAAGGAACTTTTTCAATATAAGGTTCTGGAATAATGCGATCAACAACATTAACCTCAACACCTTTAGATATATGAGAAACAGATTCATCTTTATATGGTTCATGATAATTTTTAAAACCCTCCTTCGGCAAACCGAAATAGGAAGCAAAGGCTTTATAAAAGTTTGCAACAATTTGAGAGTCAAGACCATAAGTAGTGCTAATTTTGCGATAATCATCAGTATCCATAAATTTTTAACACACTCAAAGTCATAGCTTATACCTGACTCCCTACCTTTGTCATTCTCCCATCCTTCAGTGTTCTCCTGAATCCGATCAAGAAGGTCCCACTTAAACTCTTCTTTATTACGAGTGAACGATCCAGCACAAGTGGTATCCAATAGAGTTTTATCTTGAAAGGAGAGTCTTGCATAAAAGTTATCAATAACAATATTACCAGGAAGCTCATGAATGGGACATTTGAGCATTAATGCCTTCAATCTCCCCCACGCTTGAGCGATACTCTCTCCATCATAGGGCCAGAAGTTATATATGAGGTTCCGATCCTTATGAATCTCACTTGGAGGATAGAATTTGGAGTAAAAGAGAGGTACAATTTCCTCCCATCCAAGAGAATACCCATTCTTCAGCAGTTTATACCAATGTGCAGCTTTACCAGACAGTGATAGAGAGAATAATTTCTTCTTAACTTCTCCCATCGAGATACCTGCACACTTAAATAACTCGCACAATTCATGCAGAAATAACAAATGATCTCCAGGATGGACAGTTCCATCTCCTGCATAGCGGTTATTTGTGACACGTTCAACAATTTTCATAGGAATTTTGAACGGTATTACCTGCTCATCTGGCGCCTCCTCTACTACCTTAGCAGTGGTAGTTGTTTTCCCAAATAGGAATTCAAGAGAAGACCCCTCCATAATGAGATATAGCAGCAGGCCATGAAGCTCTCCATGGCCATGAAGTCCATCCACCCGGACTCGGAATTCTTATACGAGCAGGGCCGGTCGAAGGATATGGCGGCGGGAGGCAGCCGCGAAAGAGCCGGAGCCCAAGACGACGCCGGAGACTTCTTTGTCGCTGCTGGATCTACTGGTTTTCGTGATCGGGTAGAGGAGGAGAACAAACTTGCCGGATCGATGCGGTGCATGTTGAATTCAGGGCGGCCGTCCCACAATTTACTCACCAACAGATTCACAAAACGGCGACTCATTGCTACTCTATACCTAATGGAGAGATCAAGAAACTTGCTAAAGGGAGTACGCAGACTGCAGGGCATACTAATAGAGAGATCAAGTCCACCGGTATGGGGATTCAAGGGAGCTCTTATACAAACGCTCTCTGCTTAGATCGGGAGAAAACGCCTAATAGGCCGCATCTGGCAAGGCCCGTCGTCTAGATTAGGGTATCACTTTTTGGAAAAAATCTTGAAATTCATATATTTTGCGACAAAAGTTTTTTTTTAGATTATAGAGTTCAAAAAATTGTTCACGATATTTTTAAAATGTTCCACTTGTTCAAAATAAATCTTCATGAGATTTAAGAAAATGTTCCTATAATTCAGAAAAATGTTCACAAGGTCTTAAAAATGTCCGTACGAGGAGCTACATTGCTGCAAGTGGGGCCGCCCCCTCCCAGCCCATTCAAAATATGTGAGGCCCATTTGAGCCTCCTCCCACGACCACCCACCCACCCACCCGCTCACACACCCAAAGGATGGCCCAAGCTCCGCCATTCTTCGTATGGTTCAAAATAATGGGTTCAGTAATGTTCCTATAATTCAGAACAGGCTGCCTGTTCTGGTGGGCTGGGCCGTGGGAAATGTTTTTTTTTCTGGAATTAAGAGGAGCATCACAGCTTTGCAACACGCGATCTGAGAATGGGTTCTGTTTAACCGGCCATATTGGTTTAGTTTTGGGTATGGGCTTAATTGGTTCAGGTTCTAATGGCTGACTAGGTGAACGGTTTGGTTTCAATTTAGTTTCGTGGAAAATTAAGTTGGGTACGGTCAGGTATGGGTTCGACCCATTCCGCTTTGACAGGTCTAACCGTGGTTACCAAACCCGGTTCCTGATTCGGTTAGGTCGCCGTCTCTTCCCCGTTCTTCCGCTGCCGCCGCCGCCCCTGACGGTTCGCCGTCCTGGCCGCCCCTGCCGCTCGCCGTCCGCCCGTCCCTGACCCCGCCCTCGGCCCAGCTACTTGAGCCGCCGCCGCCGCCGCCGCCTCCTCTCGCGGCTCGCTGTCCGCCGTCCCCGATCCCGCACTCGCCCAAGAAGAACGCCCACCACCGCCGCCACGACTCCAAGAAAGGTGCAGTAGAAATGGCGCCAGTCAAGCCGATGTGGTCGATGGCGGCCGTGACCCTGCCGATCTGACCCTGCTCCTGCCAGAGAGCTCGACCCTGCTCTGACCGTCAAGGTGAGACGAACTGCTCTTTTTTTTTTCTGTTTCTTAATCCTTTCCGCTGTAATTTGGCTAAATACATCGGCAAGGTTACTGGTACTATAGATTTACATCTAATTGTGCTCCCCGGCTTGTCAATTGCTAGCAGGCTGGGTTACTAATCAAGGTGTACTGACCAAATAACGAGCCTGAAGTTCTAGTGTGACAGTTCTAGTTTAAGTGTAGAAACGAACCTGAAGTCAATTGCTAGCAGGCTGGGTTACTAGTAACGAACCTGAAGTTCTAGTGTTATTAGTACTATAAACTACTCAAGACATCTCAGATTACAGTTTTCAAGTGAACATCTGCCATTACCTTGATTAATTTGCTGATGAAAGAATAGTACAATATGAGGAAACATTATCTGGCATTCTGGTGTTGTCTATATTTTTGCATCTTGAGCTTCTTCATGCTCAGATAGAGCTTTTCTCACTGAAATACACATGGAAAGATACAGGAGACTAACCTACAGGTTAAAAAAAATCTTCACTGAAATAATACTCGCTGTCTAAGCATATGCTTAAACTGAACTGAATTTAGACATATGCTTAAACTGAACCTTCAGCAGTATGATCTTGTTAACAGAGCAAGTATCGTGTTCGTTTCTTACTACTATTCTCACTCTTTCATCATTTGTGCGCAGTCAAGGACCACGTGTTAGAAGATCGAAAGTCTGGGAGCATTATGAAAAAGATCTGAAGGATGTAGATGGTGATCTTATGGCCATGTGTAAGTACTGCAAAGGTGAACTTCAGACATATATTTCTAGAGCCTGGTTTATTCTGTAATAGCTTCATTGTGTATAGCCTACCACTGTTCTTCGAAACATGATGGCTTACATCTATTTATACATTTGTATTGTGTACTTCTGAATACGCATGGTACTTTAGATTTGTTCAGTTAACATTTTTCTTGCCTAATGTAACTTATTCATTTATATTGCTTATTCATTTAGGTTTACTTTAGTCTTAAGCTTTCTTTTGCATGACACGGTTGAGATTCTGAATCTGTTTTCAAACTTATTATCTCGCCCCCTCATGTACTTTGTAGAGCTGGACAATACGAACCCAAAGCTGATGACAGCGTCACGAGTCATCCGTATCGCTCGAGGGTCTGGCAGGCAAGTGAGGGATGTGATGGACATGCTGGAAGAGTACAAGCGGCTAGCCAGATGTGGAGCCCGGTATTTTATTTTCTAGTCAGCTGAAGATGCCGAAGAACGGAAAAATGAGCGATCTGTCCCAGAACCTGAACATCCAGCGATCTGCCAGAATCTTTTATTTTTTCTCTGCCCGTTATTTGTATTTTCTAGTCAGCAGAACTGAAAATGTATGCTGTATCCTGAGCACTTTTCTGTGCATTCTATTCTCTTCTGTGCGTCTTTTATTTTTGTTTTTATGTTCGTCCTTTAAATAAGGTTAAGCTGAAAATGTGAAATCTGGGGATGGAACCTGTTACCTACCAGCGATCAAAGCGAAGAGAGGGCAGATAGCTACGAGTGGGTGCGAAATGGGTGCGCAATGGTTAATATGGGCTCAAACCCACAGTTTATGTAGTGGGTTTAAATAGGTTTGAGTGGAAAATGCGGTGGGTTCAGGTTTAGTTGGGCCGAAAATAACAATAAATGGGTCCAGTTCGGGTTTGGTTGAGAAAGAGAGCTATACGGGTATGGTTGAGGTATGGCCCAAGTATGGAACCATTCTCCTTCTTGACATGTGGGACCGACGTGTCATCGTCGTGGGCTTTTCTGTAGGCTGTAGCCCATTTACTAACTATGTCTAATCCCCCGCCTCTGCAGCTCTCGCGCCGGCGAACGGCGGCGCCGCGCCGTCGCCTCGCGGCCGCCAGGGACCAAGAGACCGACGCGACCGCGACTGCCAGGTGATCAGCGCACCGCGCCTCCTTTCCTTTATTCTTACTCCGCGAATTTTAGGTAGTATACATTTAAGTTCGCTCGTTTCCCGGCTTGCTCGAAGTTGGGATTCGCGGCCCGCCGTCCTTCCGCCGCCGCTGCACTTAGTGGTTTTATCCGTTGATAATTCTTCCTCTAGCTATCGAACCACCTTAGGTATGGATTGCCCAAGAATTCGTTTGCGAGAGCCGGACTCTCTCATGTTGGCACGGCACTCAGAAATCCTGTAGCATAATTTAGGTTATTGGTCTCGGTTATGAGGGGCTTTCTGCATGCCTGCCCTGATAGGATTTAGCATAAATCTTGAATCTAACGTTGCAAGTGCAACTTCAAGTGGGAGAGATCGTGACCGCGACTTGTTCGATGCAACGGGCCTTAGCATTCGGTGGTGATTTTTGTGTTCTAACTTACCACTTTAGATAGTCTGATTTTCGCTTCCATCTTGGGTGATGCTTAAGAGGCATGTTTTCCGTTCATTTCACCGTTTGGATCATCAAATAGGTAAAACTTTGCTTCATCATATCATGGTAATTTGTTGCTGGTATTATTATGCACAGTTTATAAGGACTCTGCTGGGGATCGATAAACCGAGCCACTCCTCATAATTATTTCTCATGAGTTGCTCATGGCACACATAGTTTGTGACTTAGTGTTGCGAAAAGGGAAAAATATGAATCACAAGAGTTTCGAGATAGCAGTGTGTCATAATCTGTACAAAATAACTAATGAGGCTAGATCTTGGAAAAACTATACAACTTATCTGCGCACTGCAGTATAGTTTTCTATTTACATTGTGTGCTAACTGAATTTTTCGTCTGAAGGTTAGCACCTATGCTGTTCAAGAAATATACTACCTCCTTTATAGTTGGCCTCATGCCAGGATTGCGATCGACACACTGGCAAGCAGCTTCAAGCACCTCCACCATTTGCTCTTCGTATCCGGTGCCTCGAAGTGTTGGATCCAGGACTTCAATCTGCTTCCCTTTGGATCTCATCTCCTGTACCCACTGGACAAGCTCTTTTGACTTGGGACAGATCTGAACAGGCCGCCTCCCTGTTACCAGTTCTAGCAGGACCACTCCAAAACTGTACATATCACCTCTCAGTGTAGCCACCCATTCTTGCCCGTACTCAGGGGAATGTAACCAAGAGTACCAACCAACTCAGTTGTGACATGAGTATTGTTGGGAAAGATCAATCTGGACAGCCCAAAGTCTGCAATATAGGCTTTGAATTCTTTGTCTAGTAAGATGTTGCTGGACTTAATGTCACGGTGAACAATGTGAGGCTTGCAGACATTGTGGATGTAGGATAGACCCTGGCTTGCTCCTTGTGCAATCTTCAGCCGCATCGGCCAGTCAAGAAATGAACCGCATCATCCTCTCTATTGTGAAGCCAATCATCCAGGCTGCCATTCTCCATGTAGGAGTATATCAAGAGTCTTGAACTTCCCTGTATGCAGTAACCCCAGAATGGAACAAGATTGTCATGCTGTGCCATGGAAAGTGCATCAACCTCTGCACTGAATTCCCTTTCCATCAGACACATCTCACTGCTGAGCTTTTTTATAGCGACCTTTGAGCCATCAGGTAGCTCTGCCTTATAAACTACTCCCTCCGTTCCAAAATAGATGACTTCCATTTGTCCAAATACGGATGTATCTAGACTTGTTACACATCTAGATACATCCGCACGTAGACAAATGGAAGTCATCTAATTTGGAACGGAGGGAGTAGGCCATAACCTCCACAGCCAATGATATGATCCTTGTCAAAGTTCTTTGTAGCCTTCTGGAGATCAGTCAGTTTGAGTTTGTTTTGTTCTCCCATGCCTAGTGGAACCATCACCAAGGAGTATTCTGAATTGAAGTTTGAAGATGTGTCTTCTATGTCATCGTTGGTTCTGCTCCTCTTTTTGGTCATGAAACTCCTGCCCCTGAACAAGACAAGGAGAGCTAGCAAGAAAAGGATGGCCACCCCTCCACAAAATACACCAAATGCAAGTGCAAGGACACCCTTCTTTTTCCGCCGTTTCTGGGCTATCAGGGGTATTTCAGCTGAACTACAATGGTTTACAAGCATAGAACCACACAATTTTGGGTTGCCTTCATAGCTGGAATTAGGAAATGTGCTAAGCTGGCCTACAGTTGGAATAGGCCCTTCTAGGTCATTACTGGAAATATTGAATTGGGAAAGGAAGTGCAGATTGCTCAGTGCAGCTGGAATTGCACCAGTGAGATGATTGACGGACAAGTCGAGCACCTGCAGGTTTGTGAGGTTGCAAATCGGCTGTGGGATCTCTCCAGATAATCTGTTGGAGCTCAAATTAAGGGAAATGAGTGCTTTTAACTGACCAATCTTCTCAGGTATCAGACCAGTGAAGTTATTGACACCTAGATTCAGTACTTTAGGAAAAGCACTGGGCATGAGGTATTGTTTGAATGGACTCTTCATATAAACAGGCAGCTCAAACACCTTTGGTGCAGTCTTGTCTGATTCTAGCATTTGCATCTCCATTAAGGCAGTTGGAATTTCCCCTTTAAGGCTGTTGTTTGATACATCCAGATAAAATAGGAAGTTTAGGCTGCTGATCCAGTCCGGTATTGTTCCGTGTAGTTGATTGTTGTGTAAAAATAGCATCCCCAAATTTGTGAGCTTCGATAACCAATGAGGTATTGCTCCAGATAATGAACAATCATTCATTCCCAAAACCTGAAGATTCTCAAACCCACCAATGCTGTCGTCCTCTGGCATGACCTCATGCATGAAGTTGAATCCAATAAGAAGGGTGGTGAGATTCCTGCAACCCCTAAGGATCCCAAGTGTTCTTGTAGTATTCGTAAGAGAAGTTTTGACAAGTGATAGGAATGAGAGGGACTCCAGATTGCCTATTTTTGCGGACAATTGACCAGTGAAGTGATTACTAGATAGCCGTAGGGCAGTCAGCTTGCTGCAGGAGTATATGCTTTCTGGAATAGTGCCGGTGAAGTTATTGTACACAAGATCTAAATTCTTTAGATTGGACAGGCTTGAGAAGTTGACCTTGGTAAGTTCTCCACTGAACTGATTGCTCTTGAGGTCAATTATCACGAGATTTGTGCAGTTACTCAGAGCGGATGGCAGCTGCCCTGACATCTTATTGCTGTCCAAATGGAGCTCCTCCAATCTCTTCAGCTCACCTATAGAATCTGGAATGTTACCGCTGATCTCATTCACTCCAAGATCAAGGATGACCATATTTGTTAGCTTGACGATGCCATTGAGCCCTCCTACTAACCTATTGCTAGGTAATGAGAGGTGCTCTAACGAGGTAACCATGAAGAGTTCATCTGGAAGTGTTCCACTGAGGTCGTTGTAGCCAGCGCTGAGTAATTTCAGCACGGAGCAATTACTGAGCCCTGGTGGGATATTTCCATTGAATTGGTTAAAACTGAGTTCAAGGACAGCAAAAGATGGCGCGCTAGCACAGGGTGTAGTTGGTATCTGCCCAGTAAAACTGTTGGTGCTGGCATTGAGCACGACCAGGCTCTTCATCACCTCCCATATCGTGGTTGGAAACCTTCCTGAAAACAAGTTGCTCGAGATGTTCAGTACCTGCAGAGGCCGCGCAAGGGTTGAAGATGGCAGCTCACTCAGGGCTCCTGTCAGGCGGTTGAAGCTGACGTCAAGGACGACGATGCTGCTGGATGACAGCAATTCCAGCGGTAAGCCACCTGACAGCGAGTTGCGTGACAGGTTGAGACGCAACAGGCCGGTGAGGTTGCCAAGGAACGGCGAGATGGATCCCTCGAGACCTCGAGAAGCCAGCGAAACATCGGTGACCGTCCTAGTGGGACCGCTGCAGGTGATCCCTTTCCATGTGCAGCAGTCCGTCTCGTTCCTCCATGACTCCTTGATGCCGCCGTCCCGTGAGAGCCCCGCAAGGAGCTGGAGTAGGGAGTTCTTCTCCTGCACCGTGCAGGAGCTGGCCGTAGAGGCTAACGATATGAGCAGCACGAGAGCAAACCTGAGAAAAGGCACGCAAAATCTGCTCATGTTTGAGCAATGGTGTGGCTGCATGGCTTCCCCACGAAGCTAGCAAGGGAACCAATTGGGCTGGTGAACAAAGAGAACGAGAAGGAGGGAATAGTCAGCTCATGCCTCCGTTTTGTTTGTTCCTTTCTTGTCATAGTCAGGAGAAGAAAAGAAAAGAAATGGTTCAAGGATTGGCTGCTATTGCCTATCCATCACCACATTTTCTATGCTCACATGATGACATTTCACCAGGCCGCCTGCCTGCTATTGCCTATTGGTAAGTTGACTTTGTATGCATGGATTGGTGTGCTGATACTTGGCAGTCATTTGTGCTGTAACTACATGTATTTGATAACTTGATCTGACATCACTTCCCTTACCTGCTCTACCATACCTTGTGCTATTTACCGAATATAGAAATTCACCCTTTGCTGCACCCATTTCTTATGAGCAGGGAAGACGTGTTTAAGATCGAACCATTTACAATATGTGATCGAGGAGGAAGCAGCATCCCGAGGGACCGCGTAATTCAGTGCCGTCGTCGATCTCAAAAAAAAAAAGATTTGGAAGAAGAAGAAGAAGCAAGTGGGGGGGGGGGGGGGGGGGCGATTATGTGAACATGATTTTGGAGAAGGGCAAGTGGAAGGCAACATGTGGACACGATCTTGGAGGAGAAGGGCAAGTGGAAGGCAAGGCGACATGAACAGATTAATGAAGGGGTTGCTGTTAAGTATATCTCTCTCTACTTCGTAAGTTTTGACTCAAAAGCCTTTGTTTTGACAGGTTAATGGACTGTCATGAGCTGTATTTATTCGTATATTTGGATTGAGATGGAATATGCGTGATGTAGTATAAAAGTGGCTATTATTGTAGCTATCACAAGTCAGTGGTCAGAACTGTTGGCTGACCCAATATCCTGTGCAATTATCAGGCGCTCGTGTACTGACTAAAAAATTCAGATAAGGCATAATAGTCGCAATTGTTAACTTTGCAAATTGCCAGTCAGATATACTTGATGTGACTGATTAACTTAGCGACTAGTTATGGGCTGTGGCAGTTGTTAAATGTCAACTTGACCCGCTCCACGCTGCTTGCTCTTATCTGAGACTGGCCTGTGAAATGCCGAACAGGGGCTGCTGCGAGCCATCAAAGGAAGTAGTAAAAAAAGTAGGGTCCTTTTTTCTTTAATAAACATGGGATAGGACACGGAGATATACACGCGTACATGAGAATAGTTCAACATGGTTAGACACAGAACATCAAAATTCTTTAATTTGCTCCAACGTCTACTTTTTAGATTTTATAAATTTTCTTCAACCTCTAAAAAATCCTAAAATTCAGTAAGATTTATAAAACCTCCAAGTACCACTCCATCTCGGAGACGATAAAACCACGACCTTAAAATCACTGTCAAAAGAAACTTCTGCTCCAGGAAATTTCAACTTCTTTGAATTGAAATTGGAACTTTTTAAGGAAAAAAAGGAAGACGATAAAACTGTGATGTCGGCACTTGGCGGTAGGGCTGGACTGACGAGTTGCTCAGATCGTTAAGGCTCGGCTCGTTATGACTCGTGATCGTTAAACTCATTAAGGATAACGAGCTAAATATAAAGATCGGCTCGGTTCATTATATGTTCGCGAGCGCTCGCGAGCAGCTCGTTAAACTCGTTAAGAAAAAGTATCAGAGTATTTAGCTAATTAAGTAAGCTATCAAGGAAGTATCAGGAGCAAAAGATTTTGGACGTAGATATATTTACAAACATATGGTAACATACATTTGTCAAACACCTACCATGTGCAAAAATGCAAAAGTACTTAACATATGCATATTTACAGACTGGCATGTTGATAACGAGCTTAACGAGTAGCTCGTGAAACTCGTTAGTTTAAATGTTTAGCTCATTAATAATAACGAGCTAAAATTGCTGCTCAACTTGATTCATTAAGAAAACGAGCCGAACTTAAACGAGTCGAGTTACCGAGCATTCGTTGAGCTTACCAAACATCCAGCTTTATGTCCAGCCGGGTTGCGGCTGTGACTGTGAATGTCGCCACTGGGTCTGGGCCAGCCCTCTTCCCTCTTCCTCTCTTCGCCGCGAGATGAAGCCCACAAGCCAGAACCGGCGAACGGCGGCGGCCGCAATCTCTTCCCGGAGCATCCGCGCGGAGAGCGAAGGTCAGTGACCACCGCGCCGCCCCCTATGTTCGCTACCCTTGCTTGTAGATGCTGATTACGCGGTGTAGCATGGTTCGTTTGTGGTTCAGGTTCTTCGGGATGCTGCCATCTAGGATTACCGATGCTAGAAGGATTAGCCCAAACCAAGATTTCTTAATTTTGGACAGCACGAGTCGTAGAAAGACTCTCCTGTAGGCTTCGATTTAGAAAAATACCTTAGCAGGGTCAATTGGTCAGCTTGCTGGCATAACGTTATGTTCTTACAGACCTACGACTGCCATGAACCCTAACATCTGGTGAAAAATTTGTGTTCTCTTAATTTTTCTCAGTATTTACTTTCTTCTTGTACTAGTATATGCTTGACATTACTTGTATTGAGTTAGTAGTGCTTCCATATAAGGGTATTTCCCCCCACAAAATAGAATCCCCATAATGTGCTGAGATTTTGCACTCATATGTGGAGTTCTTAAGGAACATGTTCGAGATGAACTGAGTAATTGATCATAATCTATTGTTACCATAATATGGAGTGGTTTAGAAAACGTGGGAAAGGGAGCAAATTCCATAATTTGTAAAAATGGTAATCTGTCAGAACCTTCACAAAATAACTACAAAATTAGTCAGTAGTAATTGTATGGAAACTACATCTGCTATGTGCACTGCACTACAAGAATCATGTCTAGCCGCTTTCTATCTTAACTGAATTTTGCATATGCAATTTGGCGTCGACAGTCTCCAGGAAGGAGACTAATTCCTGTATGGTTGGTCTCATGCAAGGATACGGTTGACACATTTGCAAGCAGATTCAAGCACCTTTATCATCTGCTCTTCATACCCTGTGCCCCGAAGTGTAGGATCCAGGACCTCGAGCTGCTTCCCTTCTGATTTCATCTCCTGTACCCAGTTGACGAGTTCTTTTGATGATGACAAGACTGGGACAGGGCGTCTCCCCGTGAGCAGCTCAAGCAGGACCATGCCGAAACTGTACATGTCACCTCTCAGCGTGGCAACCCACCCTTGCCCGTACTCAGGCGGAATGTAGCCCAGAGTACCAACTAGCTCAGTTGTGAAATGGGTTTTACTGTCGATCAATCTGGAGAGCCCGAAATCTGCAACATAAGCATTGAATTCTCTGTCAAGCAGGATGTTGCTGGACTTGATGTCGCGGTGGACAATGTGAGGCTTGCAGACACCATGGATATAAGAAAGGCCCCGGCTTGCTCCTTGTGCGATCTTGAGCCGTGTCGGCCAGTCAAGAAATGAGTTTGCATCAACATCTCTGTTGTGAAGCAAGTCGTCCAAGCTGCCATTCTCCATGTAAGGATATATGAGGAACCTTGAATCTCCCTGTATGCCGTAACCCCAGAGTGGTACAAGGTTGTCATGTTGTGCCATTGAGAGGGCATCAACCTCTGCAGTGAATTCCCTGTCCATCAGACACATAGCATCATCAAGCCTCTTGATGGCCAGCTTGGCACCATCGGGTAAATCAGCCCTATAGACCAGCCCATAGCCTCCACAACCGATGATGTTCTCCTGGTGAAAGTTATTTGTAGCCTTCACGATGTCTGCGAATGTGAGGTTACTTTCTTCTCCCTTGCCCCGTGGCACTATGACTAATGATTCTTCTGAACCAGTCTCCAATGAATTGCTTCTGCATCTCCATTGTTGCTGCTCCTGTGCTTGATTGTTGCAAGGAGACACCAAAGCACAGAAAGAATAGCAGTTCCACCAAAGAATACACCGAATGTAATTGCAAAAATGGATTTCTTGCTCCACTGTTTTTTGGAGCTTGAAGGCCCTTCTGCTGAACCACAACTGCGATGGAGAACATGGCCACACAACTTTGGATTCCCTTCAAAGCTAGAACTTGGAAATGTACTTAGCTGGACTCCATCTGGAATTGGTCCATCTAGGTCATTGTACGAAATGTTGAATGCTGAAAGGAAGTGCAAGTTCTTCAGTGCCGATGGGATTATACCAGTGAGATCGTTGCTGGACAAGTCCAGCACCAACAGATTTGTTAGGTTGCAGAGCTGCTGTGGTATCTCCCCTGATAAGCTGTTGGAACTGAAGTTCAGTATAGCAAGCAAGTTCAACTGACCAATCTCCTCAGGGATCACACCAGTGAAGTTATTATTTCCTAAATTCAGCACTTTAGGGAAAGCACTGGTTATACGATATTGACGTGATGGAGCTGTATAAACAGGCAGCTCAAAAGCTCTTGGGTCCAAACGGGCGCAGTTGTCTTCTCTGAATTTAGCATTGACATCTCCATTAAGGATCTTGGAATTTCTCCTGTAAGGCTATTATTTGATATGTCTAAATGGAAGAGTAAATTTAGTCTATTGATCCAGCCAGGTATTGGTCCACTGAGTTGGTTATTTTGCAAAAATAACATCTCCAACTTCTTCAGCTTTGATAGCCAAACAGGTATGTTTCCAGACAATGAGCAGCCAGCTATGGAAAGAACCTGAAGATTCTGAAAACCGTCAACTATTTCATCTTCTGGCATGGATTCGCCCTTGAAATTGGTCCCCCCGATAAGCAGGGAAGTGAGGTTCCTACAGTCCTTGAGTATCCGGAGCGTGTTTGTGATATTTGTAAAATTGTTGAAGCCAAGTGATAGGAAAATAAGGGATTTCAATCTGGCTATTCTTGGTGAAAGCTGCCCATGCAAGTTGTTGCCAGATATGCGCAATGCAGCCAGCTTGGTGCAAGAATATATGCTTTCTGGAATTGTGCCGGTGAAGTTGTTGTACAGAAGATCTAAATTCCTTAGATTGAGCAGACTCGAGAAGTTGACCTTGGTAAGTTCTCCATTGAAGTGGTTGCTCTTGAGGTCAACTGTTATGAGATTTGTGCAGTTGCTCAGAGATGATGGCAGCTCCCCTGACATGTTGTTGTTGTCCAAATGCAGCTCCTCTAATCTCTTCAGCTGACCTATTGAATCAGGAATCTTGCCGCTGAAATTGTTCCCTCCAAGATCAATGGTAGTCAAATTTCTGAGCTTGATTATTTGGGCGCCATCGAGCATTCCATGTAAAACATTGTCAGGAAGTGAGAGGTACTCCAACGAAGAAGCGTCGAAGAGTTCATTTGGGAGATTCCCGCTGAGGTTGTTGTGTCCAGCCTTGAGCACTGTGAGCATGGAGCAATTACCAAGTCCAGGAGGAATGCTCCCTGTGAATTGGTTGTAACAGAGTGCAACCACGGCTAACGACGGCGAGCCTCTGCAAAAATGACTCGGTATCTGCCCAGTGAAGCTGTTGTTGCTGGCGTTGAGTGCGACCAGATTGTTCATCACCTCCCATGTGGTGGACGATGGAAACTGGCCTGTGAACAAGTTGCTAGAGATGTTCAGTACCTGCAGCGGCCGGGTATGGGTTGAAGATGGCAGCTCTTGCATGTCTCCATTGAGGCGGTTGAAGCTGACATCAAGGACGATGCTGCTGGACGACACCAACTCCAGTGGTAGTCCACCAGACAGCGAGTTGTGGGACAGGTTGAGGCGCAGCAGTCCGGTGAGGTTGCCCAGTGACGGCGAGACGCGCCCCTCAAGGCCCTTGGAAGCCAGCGAGACATCGGTGACTGCCCCATCCGTGCCGCAGGCGATGCCTTCCCACATGCAGCAGTCGGTGCTGTTCTGCTTCCATGATGCCGCGGCGCCTCCCGCGACAGCCCAGCCAGGAACTGCAGGAGGGAGCCCTTCTCCTGCACCGTGCAAGAACTGGCTGGAGAGGCCATGGAGAGCAGAACCACCATCACCACAAGAGCACAGCCAAGGAAAGGTATGGGGAATCCATTGCTCCTCTTTTCATGCACGAATGGAGCAGCTGCTGCTTCTGCATGGTTGCCCAATCAAAGTCTTAGCATGAAAACCAGATGCTCAAACCTGATTCTGACCGGACCTGCTCAGGAAAGAGCACGAGAGATGGGAAAAAGGCTTGGACACTCTATTGACAACAAATGAGAGGACGTTTGGGTCAAGGATCAGAGGATCCACACTGGTGTTCCACGCACTTACCTCAGGCAGCAGCTTCCTGGTTCACACCACCATGCACGTTTTGGTTGAGCTGGCTGCAATAATCTACTGAAAAGCACAGGCCCTCTTGCACACAAAAAATTAGCTGCTTTTGATTCTGTGATTATTGAATTGGTAATGGTACATGATGCACTTGTTTAATTGCATTATGATCAGGTAGATACGATATGGTATGATATGAGAACTTTTACCAACTTGACTATTTAAGTCTTTTTCTTATGGCATGGCAGCAATTCTTGAGTGCTATTGTGGCCAGTGCTGGCCATTTTTGGTTTCTTACTGTATTTTCTTTGCTAGTCCATTCAGTCTTTGTTGTATTTCACATGGACCAAGTTAGTTTTTTTTTATATGGTTCTACTTGATTTGCTCTTTGGCTGTGCTTGCGGTTGTTAGGCTAAGGGGTTTTCATTTCTATACCAAGCAACAAACAGTCTTTAAGTGGGTGGGTTATGTGCATTCTTGGTTTAGAGGCCGAGTGGGCAATAATATCTTCTCTTTTTAATTATGTCATTTCATTTTGGGAGTAGTTGATTCATTTTTCTCCCAAATCTAACTTGAGTGTTAGTTTGGCTGTCAATTTTGCATGCCGAGTCTCTAATTCAGAGTGGCTGTAACAGCTCTATTTGGTAGGTAATTTTGTTGTTTTGGAGTTACTTAAGTACATGATGATATTCAAGTGGTACATTTTACATCCAGTAAGCATCAGACTGGCTGCCAGGCTGCCACCTTGGCCCTGGTGGTGCCTATGTGGCACCTTGTGCACTACTAGTTTTTTTATGTTTTTGAGAAAAGTGTACTATGTTTTTTTTTAGAATAAGTGGTACTACCATGCTTTGCCCAGATCCTAGAGTATAATTTTTTTTTTCAGCATCCACGTTCAACTTTTTTCAGCATCCACGTTCAACTGTTCATTCGAGTTATAACGAACCTCGTTACGGGCCTGATAGAGCCCATCAGGAATGAGCATGTCTAAAATTGGCCCGTTGAGGCCTAAGGCTACATGCCCGAGCCCAAAGCCCATTTTCTATAGCAACGGAGAGGAGCCTCCCTTTCCACGGCCTTCTTCTGCTTCCTCCGCTCTATGGCCATCCCTCCAATCCAGCGCTCTCATCGGAACTGCCTCTCATCTCCCGCCACCGTACGCGCGCCGTGAAGTTGCTTCCACGCTCGCGTCCTCCCAACTGTGCGCCGTGGGTGAATATCCCTCCGCCAACAATGCCGATCCTGGGTAGCCGCGTGGGGAACGTCACGGCCACGCTGGTCTCGGCAGCAGTGCGGCATGCTCAGGCTGTTCGGCGAAATGCCAACCCGGTCGCCGCCTTTGCCTTGTGCGTGTATGCACCGGATGGAGGTTCTGCGCGCTGCAATGCATGCAATGGAAGGTACGTCGTTTCTTGACCGGGCCAATCTTTTGGCATGGATGGTTGGTGCTTCTTGATCCCCATTCTTCTCTGTACCTGTAGTGGCGGTGTAATGTTAATTGTTATGCACTTATGCGCCATGGGTTCCTTACATTCCAAACACCGTAGTTGTATCGCATCCTCAGTTCATCATTCCATGCTTGCACCAAGCGTCTGTAGTATCAACCAAACCAACTCCAACTCTGGTGGTTTCTAGTAAATGTGTTTATCCGAAGAAACCCTCTGAAAGGACACATAGTATATGCACTTGGACGGAAACCATTTTCACTATTTCACTGAGAGTACAAGGTTATAATTTCACTTCTTTATTCTTTTTCCCACGCTTGTGAAGCTTGAGCGTAACATAGAAAAGGAAGATGAACTACAAAAGCTTTCCTAAAAAAGTACAGTAAGTTCAAAAACATAATCTGCTGGGCGCTGTACAAAACAATCTGTAAGGCTAATCAGTGGTAGTACTTCTAGTGAAGCTGGGAGAACTACATCTACCATGTGCACCAAAAGTACAATATTATCTGTCATGTGGAATTCATCAAATCTTGGGTAACTTTTATTTCTGCAGGTCAGCATTTATACTGGCGAGGCAGTAACTACTTCCATGATAGCGGGCCTCCGTAATTGATCATGATCAACACACTTGCAAGCAGTTTCAAGCACCATCAGCATTTGCTCTTCATACCCTGTTCCCGAAGTGTTGGATCCAGGACCTCAATCTGTCTACCCTCAGACATCATCTGTAGAACCCATGGGACAAGTTGTTTTGATGTAGACATGACTGGAGCAGGTCGCCTTCCTGTGAGCAGCTCGAGCAGGACTACTCCAAAACTGTATATATCACCTCTCAGCGTAGCAACCCATGCTTGCCCATATCAGGGGGAATATATCCCATAGTGCCGACCAGCTCTGTTGTGACATGAGTTTGGTTGGGAAGGAGCAATCTGGCTAGCCCAAAATCTGCAATATAAGCTTTAAATTCCTTGTCCAGTAGGATGTTGCTGGATTTGATGTCACGGTGGACAATATGAGGCTTGCAGTCATCGTGGATATAAGAAAGACCGAGGCTTGCTCCTTGTGATCTTGAGCCTCATTGGCCAGTCTAGAAGTGAGCTAGCATCGTCATCCCTGTTATGAAGCCGATCATCCAGGCTGCCATTCTCCATGTAGGAATATATGAGGAGCCTTGTGTTTCCCTGGATACAGTGACCCCAGAGTGGTACAAGATTTTCATGCTGTGCCATGAGAGTGCATCAACCTCTGCACTGAATTCCCTTTCCATCAGACACATTTCACCGTTAAGCTTTTTGATTGCCAGCTTGGAGCCGTCATGTAGCTCTGCCTTGTAGACTAATCCATAACCTCCACATCCAATGATGTTCGTCTTGTCAAAGTTGTTTGTAGCTTTCAAAATGTCAGCCAGTTTGAGCTTGTTTTCTTCTCCCTTACCTTGTGGCATCCGCATCACCAATATTGTTTGCTCTGAACTGGAGTAGAAGGAAGTTTCTTCAACATCTCCATTCTCCCTTCCTTTTTTGTTGAAAACCCTTCATCCTGAGTAAGACAAGGAGACGCACCAGCAACAAAAGAGCAGCGATTCCTCCAAAGAACACGCCGAATGCAATTGCAAAAACAGCCTTCTTATTTTGATGTTTTGGGTATGACAGAGGTATTGAAGCTGAACCACATTTATGAGTGAGCATAGAGCCACACAGCTTTGGATTCCCATTGAAGCTAGAATTCTGAAATGTATTAAACTGGCCTCCGGATGGAATAGGCCCTTCTAGGTTATTGGTCGAAATGTTGAATGCTGAAAGGAAGTTGAGGCTGTTCAATGCAGCTGGGATAGCACCTGTGAGATTGTTGCTGGACAAGTCGAGCACCTGCAAGTTTGTGAGGTTGCAAGTCGATTGTGGGATCTGTCCAGATAACTCATTGAAACTGAAATCAAGCACAACAAGCATTTTCAACTGGCCAATCTGTGGGGGAATCACACCTGTGAAGTAGTTGCGGCTTAGATTCAACACTGTTGGGAAAGATGTAAGAACACGGTATTGAAGTGATGGACTACTATAAATGGGTAGTTCGAAGATCCTTGGGTCCCAATGAGTTGCGTTTTCCATTGACTTCAGCATTGGCATCTCCGTCAAGGTTAACGGGATTTCTCCTGTGAGACTGTTGTTTGACACATCCATAAAGAAGAGATGGCTTAGGGAGTTGATCCATCCTGGTATTGGTCCAGTGAGTTGATTGCTATTTAAAAGTAACATCTCCAAATTTGTGAGCCTTGATATCCATAAAGGTATTTTCCCAACAATTGGCAATCTCCGATGTCCAAAACCTGAAGATTCTCAAAACCATCAATTATGTCATCCTCTGGCATGAGCTCTCGCTTGAAGTTACCGCCGATGAGCAGGGTGGTAAGGTTCCTGGAGCTCCTAAGGATGTGCAATGCATTTGTGATGTTTGTGAAAGAGTTTGAGGCAAGCGACAGGAAGTTGAGGTACTTCAGATCGCTTATTCTTGGTGAAAGCTGTCCATCTAATTTGTTGGTAGATACCCGTAGTGCAGTCAGATGGCTGCAAGAGTACAGGCTTTCTGGAATTGTGCCGTTGAACTGGTTAAAGTAAAGATCTAAAGTTTTTAGACTGGGCAGGTTGGAGAAATTGACCTTTGTAAGTTCTCCACTGAAATTGTTGTTCTTGAGGTCAATTGTTATCAGATTTGTGCAATCGCTCAAAGCTGATGGCAGCTCCCCTGACATGTTGTTGTTGTTCAAATGCAGCTCCTCCAATTTCTTGAGCTGACCTATAGAATCTGGAATCTTGCCACTGATTCCGGTCCCTCCAAGATCAAGGGTTACGAGATTTCTGAGGCTGGTCATGCGTGTACTATCAAGACCTCCATGTAAATCATTGTTAGGAAAAGACAGGTGCTCCAACAAGGTAGCATCGAAGAGGTCATCTGGAAGAGTTCCACTGAGATGGTTGTAGCCGGCTCTGAGCTCTCTCAGATTGGAGCAATTACCAATTCCTGGGGGATGTTGCCACTTAATTTGTTCAAACACAGATCAAGCACAGTGAGGGGTGAGAAGGTCTTGCAAATATCAGTTGGCATCAGCCCAGAAAAGCTGTTATTGCTGGCATTGAGTGCTCTAAGATTCTCCATTGCTTTCCATGTGGTGGATGGAAACTGTCCTGCAAATAGGTTGCTTGAGATGTTCAGTACCTTCAGAGGCCGGACAGGGGTTGAAGGTGGCAGCTCGTGGAGGTTCCATTGAGCTGGTTAAAGCTGACATCAAGGATGATGATGTTGCTGGACGACACCAATTCCAGCGGCAGACCACCAGACAGCGAGTTGTGAGAGAGGTTGAGGTACTGCAGCCTGGTGAGGTTTCCAAGGGACTCAGAGATGTGCCCCTCAAGGCCCCTTGAAGCCAGCATGACATCCGTGACCATATCTTGCCCACAGGTGATCCCTCCCCACTTGCAGCAATCCGTGCCATCCTTCCATGAGGCGCGAGGCCATCATCATGCGACAGCCCTGCTAGAAACTGGAGAAGGGAGGTCTGCTCATGCTCGTGCAGGAATTGGCAGGAGAGGCCAGGAGATCAGCAGCACAATTGCAAGGCCAAGGTAAGGTATGTGGAATTTCTCGCTGTGTGTCTTGTCTGAAAACTTGAGCGTCTGCATGGTTTTCTGGTGAAACTAGCATGTAAACAAGTGCTTAAGTTGTGCCCTGGCCGGATGCAGCATCAATGGTGGTTTAATCATGAAAGGGTATCAGGGGGAAACATCTTGCTTCCATTTTGTTTTATTCCTTTCAGTCGTAATCAGCACAAAGAAAAAAGTGGTAGGTTCACACTATGACGTCTCACTCATGGCTGCTTGCTACGAGTATAATATACTGACAAGTCAATTCCCCAGTCTTAACGAAAACTAACCGTACAAAATATTGCATTGTTGTCATCCACCCATTCTTAACTCAGTCCATATCGATTTTGTACTGCAACCTGACATCACTCCTCTTAGCGGCTTAACGAAACAAATCTGACCTTTTCCCACTAATACTGACCAAAAATATCAATTCTTGATGCATCTTTTGTTGAACAGGAAAAATCGCGCATTCGAGAAAGAAACAGTAGGTGAAGATTTGAAGAAACATGAAAAGGTGCACACTCGAGAAAGAAACAGTTGGTGAAGATTTGTGAAGATGCTATGGCAAGATAGTACATGGGAAGATCATGCCGAAAGGCGTACGCGATCGAGAGCAATTATCAGCATTTTTTTCAGTGTGCAGACAAGGTCAAGTGGAAGGCAACAAGAAGTGCAATTTTCTTGCTTAATGGACGGGGTGGGTGGATGATCTGTGCTCTCTTCCATCCTCTTGACCTGAGGCGTTTACTTGCCCTTATCACGCGATCTTTGCCGGATGCTTACGTCTGCTGCTGTTTCCATTCTCCCTGCTCCACTGGCGCACTATTATGGACCATGGACTGTGACGCTTTGTGGCTATCATCTGAATTCTGAAGCGGTTCAACTAAAGTGGGTAACGTATGAAGGCTTCGTGATAGCCTGATGCTTGTGTGGACATGGTCTATACTCTATAGAACGGTGAGGCAGAGCTGTTTGTTGATTAGTTTATCTGAGTATTTGGTTGAATACATGTTATAATTGCTTGCTCGTTAGTCAGTGTATATATTCATGTTGTGCCTCCTTTTTGATATAATTGTTGTGACATAGAAATTTAGCAAGAGGCTGGCAGTTCTTCCTTTTTAGGATTGACACCCTAATCAGCACAATAAAATGGAGAAAAATCTTTATCAGAAAACTTGGTAATTTGAAAGAAGTTTTGAGATCAGAAAACATATTAACAGTTGAGGATTTTTTTTAAAGTATATATGAAAAATTCTAATTTGCAAACTAAAAGTTTATTACATTAGAAAGACCACAACAGTAGAATAACGGAGGAATTCTATGGAGAATATCGTGAACTACAGAAAAGTCACAAACATTCTATAAAAAGGTTATGGATACATAGGGGACTTAACAATAAGAAATATTAAATTGTGCAAGAAAAAAAAGTTTTCAAATTTATCAAAATCTATGGTTTCATGAGCACGTGACAGCCTAGTGAGTACAACTTGGCAAAAAAAAAAATGAGAAAAGGAAAAATAAAGTTGACATTTCAAAATCTCAGCTATTTGCTTTTAAAGGACAATATAAGATATAAAAATTCTTAAAATAGCGATATATATATATATATATCAACAATATTTGCAGGAAGCCAAATTTTATCTTCACAAACATTAAAATGAAGATTTGACTAGAAAATCACGAAAAAGATAAAGAGAAAATTGAGAAAAATAATAAGTTAATTGGAAAAAACAGAATTTTCCAAGAAATGTTAGTAAAGATAATGCAAACTGAAAAAATGATTAAAATAAATATTTCGAATTTTCAGTAACTTGGATATAATATTCACGCAATTCCGTAGAATTTAGGAGTACATGCTATTTTCATTTTGATTATTTTGTATGGAACGTGTGTCAAAACGTCATCACGTCTTCATCAAATCCGGTTTTGGCCGAAGAAAAGACCAATTCTAGATGGTGTTGACCCTTGACATATTAAGGTTTACAGGACCGAGCATAGAATTTGGCAATAGTTTTGGCATGTTGGCCTCGGAATCAAAACGTGCATGAAGGCGCGAGGCCTTTGTGCAACAGCCGGCTCTCTCTTTCCCCAGTCATCAGCGGATTGGAACTAGGAAATGAATTGACGATTTGTACGTTGCAAACGCGCAACTGACAAACTTCTTCTAGATCTCGATGGCAATGGCCAATAAGACTTGTCTTTAATTCCAAGTTCACCCTGGAAATGGGCGGAAGTGCGTGTTTGTTCTCACCTACCCCGCGTCTGCCGATTCTAATTCTGATATACCTGCTTCGGTCGCTAGCCTGATCAGAGGCGACATTGACATGTTGATGCTTGTTGCTAGCAACAGAACTTGAGTTTTTTTTTCGGTTTCGCTTTTGAGTTAGTCTCGTGTTGAGTGTTTAGTTGTTGTCTTGTTGTGAGGATTGTTGCTGCGGCATCTGTAATTCTATATTTGGACCTCTCACTCTTTCTAATAATGCAAAAGCTGAACGCCTGCTTTTATGTTTCAAAAAAAAAATCTGATATACATGTTTCTTCAAAACTGATATTCATGTATTTTTGTGAAAATCTAGATTTCCAGTGAAAAGTTCATACAAAAACAGGCTTTTAGAAGAAACACGGTGTTGTGTTATCTAAAGTTGAGACCTCAAAGAAACAAACCCAGTGGCGACATTTTGAGAGATTCTTGTCACATTTTTATTTTTTTAAATTTTCTTTCAAATATCTTGTATTTCATCCGTTCTAAATTAGATGACTTCCATTAGCATAAATGTAATTCATCTAATTTGGAACGGAGGAAGTCGTTGAAATACCTAATTTATCGATGTTACTTTACAAAACTGTTCATGTAGTTTTTTTGTTCGCTCATTTGTCATTTGATCTCATGGAAATTTATGGTGGAAAATATTATGCAAATTAAATTAAATTATTTTATTTCTTCTTGTAATATATAAAATTCTTTACCGTGAATATAATAATTAAATTCATTACTATATTTAAGTGACGGTGAACATATTTCAAGAATATTGCCTTTAGGAGAAATTTTAAATGTTGGGTGAATATTGTATTAGAAATGGTGGTACATATTCCATAAAAAGAAATTTATATGAGAAATGTTTATACTCCACAATTTGCAAACTACTTTTTTTTTCAGACACAGTTTGCAGACTACTATGTTAGTTTTGAGCATTTTACAAAACTATTTATTTTTCCTGCGCAAGAATGAATACAGCTGCCGTGGGCTGGGCCGGACGCCCGTACGATACCGGGCGCGCGATAGTGTAAACCTACAACAGTCAGATGATAACTGGCCTGAAAGAAGCCCGTCACGAGTAGCCATGTCCGGCACTAGCCCAAGAAGCCTCTCCGCCGCCTACTGCATTTATTCCCCACTCCATCGCCATAGATGCTCGCTGCCGGTGAGTCGCAGCTCCACCGCTCTCACCGGAAGTGCCTCCTCCTCTTGTGCTACCGCGCTCGCACCGCATTCTCACTCATGTTTGCGCCGTTCCGGCATCTGTTCGTCCGACGCAATGCCGGCCTTTCTTCCCTGGTGTCGGTAGGTACTCGGCAGCAGCAGCGTACGCAGGCCGTTCGGCGAAATTCCGGCACGGATGTTGATTCTCGAATGGTGGCCTTGGTCGTCTGGAAGCTGGATCGGGCTTGTATATCAGATCCGGGACGTGCTTCTAGGCCTATGTGGATACGCCAGACGTGCGAGCTGCAGCGCAAGGCCCGTGGTTTTCTTTGCCTCTGCAAATCCTTCGATGTGACCTGGTATGTAGGTGCTTCTGATCGCCATTCCTCTCATGTTCTACTAGTGGGTGCGTACTTCTATGAGTGCTGAATCATATACATTTGAGATATGGTAGTCATATTGCATTCTCATTTTCTCAAGTTTGTCATTACTTTCCATTCGAAGCTTGGATCAAACATTTGTTGTATCTACTAACTGGGTAATTCACCCACTCAGGTGGGTTTCAAAAAATCAGCTGTTCCGGAGAAAAATTCTAATATCACATAATATTTACACTTGAATGGAGATGGTTTTTAATAGTCCACTCAGAAAACAAGACAGATATTTCTCAGGTTTATTCCTTTTCCGTGTTTGTGAAACTTAAACTTACATTATATACTTCAAGAAACATTTACAGGTCCTGTGCAAAAAAAAAAACTAAAGGAATAAGACAAAAACCTTTCCTGAAAGATGTAAAGCTCAAAATGGCACCCTGTTAGCACTGTAAAAAGTACAAAACTAACTGTAATATTATGATAAGTACTAGTCCTAGTGAAACTATAGAAGTTACGAGTACATCGTGAATGAAAACACAAGACCAACTATAATGTGTAGCTCATTGTAGCTTGGCTGATCTTTGCAGCTGCGGGTCAACGTCTACACTGGCCAGACAGGAGACTACTTCCTTGATAATTGGCCTCATGAACTGATTGCGGTTGACACATTTGCAAGCAGCTTCAAGAACCTTCAGCATATTCTCTTCAGATCCTGTACCTCGAAGCGCTGGATCCAGAACCTTAACTTGCTTTCCCTCAGACCTCATCTCCAGCACCCATGGGACTAGTTCTTTTGATGTTGATAGGACTGCAACAGGCCGCATTCCAGTGAGTAGCTCAAGCAGGACTACTCCGAAACTGTACATATCACCTCTCAATGTAGCCACCCATGCTTGCCCATACTCGGGAGGAATGTAACCCATAGTGCCGACCAGCTCAGTTGTGACATGGGTTTGGTTGGGAAGCATCAATCTGGCTAGACCAAAATCTGCAACATAAGCTTTAAAGTCTTGGTCGAGTAGGATGTTGCTGGATTTGATGTCACGGTGGACAATATGTGGCTTGCATACATCATGGATATAAGAAAGGCCCAGGCTTGCCCCCTGTGCGATCTTGAGTCGAGTAGGCCAGTCAAGAAATGAGCTAGCCTCATCACCCCTATTGTGAAGCCAGTCATCCAGGCTTCCATTCTCCATGTAGGAATATATGAGGAGCCTTGTGTTCCCATGGATGCAGTAACCCCACAGCGGTACAAGATTTTCATGCTGTGCCATGGAGAGTGCATCAACCTCTGCACTGAACTCTCTTTCCATCAGACACATTTCATTGTGGAGCTTTTTGATTGCCAGCTTGGAACCATCAGGTAGATCTGCCTTGTAGACTAATCCATAACCTCCACATCCAATGATGTTCGCCTTGTCAAAGTTGTTCGTAGATTTCACAATATCTGCAAATCTGAGCTTGTTTTCGTTCTCTCCTGCCTTCGGGTATCCGTATCACCACTAATGTTTGCTCTGAACTGGAGTAGAATGAACTCGCTTCAACATCTCCATTGTCATCCCCTCTATTTTTTGCTCTAAAACCTTTCATCCTGATTAAGACAAGGAGACGCACCAGTAACAAAAGAATAGCAATACCGCCAAAAAACACGCCAAATGCAATGGCAAAAACAGACTTCTTATGTCGGTATTCTTTGGAGGATGGAGGTATTGAAGCTGAAACACATTTATGAGTGAGCATAGGGCCACACAGCTTTGGATTCCCATTGAAACTAGTATTCTGAAATGTACTGAATTGGCCTCCAGATGGAATCGGCCCCTCTAGGTTATTATTCGAAATGTTGAATGCTGAAAGAAAATGCAGGTTGTTCAATGCAGCTGGGATAGCACCTGTGAGATTGTTGCTGGACAAGTCTAGCATCTGCAAGTTTGTAAGGTTGCAAATTGATTGTGGGATCTGTCCAGATAACATGTTGAAGCTGAAATCAAGTACACCAAGTACTTTTAACTGACCAATCTGTGGGGGGATCACACCTGTCAAGTAGTTGTGGCTTAGATTCAAGACTGTTGGGAAAGATGTAAGACCACGGTATTGAAGGGATGGACCATTATAAACAGGCAGCTGAAAGACCCTTGGGTCCAAATGTGTCGCGTTCTTAGTTGATTTTAGCATTGGCATCTCCATCAAGGTTAATGGGATTTCTCCTTTAAGTCTGTTGTCCGACACATCCATATAGAAGAGATGAACTAGGGAGTTGATCCAGCCTGGTATTGATCCAGTGAGTTGGTTGCTGTTTAAAACTAACATCTCCAAATTTGTGAGCCTTGATATCCATAGAGGTATTTCCCCTGACAATTGGCAATATTCGATGTCCAAACCTGAAGATTCTCAAATCCATCAATTCTGTCATCCTGTGGCATGAGCTCTCCCCTGAAGTTGTGCCCTATGAGGAGGGTGGTAAGGTTCGAATTGCTCTTAAGGATGTGAAGTGCACTTTTGATGTTTGTGAAATTATTTATACCAAGTGATAAGAAGGAGAGATACTTCAGATTGCCTATGCTCGATGAGAGCTGGCCATGTAAGTTGTTGCTAGATAGGCGCAGTGCAGTCAGATTACTGCATGAGTAAATGCTTTCTGGAACTGTGCCGGTGAAGTTGTTTAACCAAAGATCCAAATTTCTCAGATTGGGCAGGTTAGAGAAATTGACATTGGTAAGTTCTCCACTGAAATTGTTGCTCTTGAGGTCTAGTGTTATCAGATTTGTGCAGTTGCTCAGAGCTGATGGCAGCTCCCCTGTCATGTTGTTGTTGTTCAAATGTAAGTCTTCTAGTCTCTTGAACTGGCCTATATAATCTGGAATCTTTCCACTGAATTGATTCCCTCCAAGATCAAGGGTCCTGAGATTTCTGACGTTGGATATGCGTGCAGTATCAAGAATTCCTTGTAAACCATTGTTAGGGAAAGACATGCATTCCAACGAGGTTGCATTGAAGAGTTCATCTGGCAGCGTTCCACTGAGATCGTTGTAGCCGGCCCTGAGCACTTTCAGCATGGAGCAATTACCAAGCCCTGGGGGGATGCTGCCACTGAATTTGTTGAAACAGAGGTCAAGCACAGTGAAAAATGGAGAGCTGTTGCAGAAATCTGTCGGTATCTTCCCAGTGAATCTGTTATTGCTGGCATTGAGTGCGGACATATTCTCCATTGCTTTCCATGTGGTGGATGGAAACTGTCCTGCAAATAAGTTGCTCGAGATGTTCAGTACCTGCAGAGGACGGGCAGGGGTTGAAGATGGCAGCTCGTGGAGGGTTCCATTGAGCTGGTTAAAGCTGACGTCAATGCTGAGGATGCTTCCTGAAGACACCAATGCCACCGGTAGACCACCGGACAACGAGTTGTGGGAGAGGTTAAGGTGCTGCAGTCCATTGAGGTTCTCAAGGGACTCTGAGATGCGCCCTTCAAGACGCTTTGAAGCCAATACGATGTTGGTGACTGTCATATTTGGGCTGCAGGTGATCCCTTCCCAGTTGCAGCAATCTGTGCCCTCCCGCCATGAGGCGGCGAGACCACTGCTGTGTGAGAGCCCTCCTAAGAACTCTAGAAGGGAGCGCGTCTCCTGCTCCGTGCAGGAATTGGTGGGAGAGGCCAAGTAGACGAGCAACACAAGAGCAAGGCCAAGGAAGGGTAATCTTCTGTTGTATTTCATGCATGGAAAGTGGGGTGGCTGCATGGTTTTCTGATGAAGCTACTATGGAAATCAGATGCTTATGTTTGTGTGCTGGCTGGGTAAAGGATCAATCGGTGCCTCGGTGGTCTAATCATGGAAGAGGATGAGCCATGAGGGGAAGCAAACAAGCAGATCTTGCTGCTTCCATTTTGTTCTGTCCCTTGTAGTCGTAGTCACCACACAGAAAATTGGATTTTACACAGCTGCCACCAGCCTACTGGCAGCTTCCTTGTTCACACAGTGACGTTTCAGTGTTTCACTATGGGCTGCCTGCTATATATAATCTACTGACAAGTCAATTGCCCAATCTTATTACTGCCGTACAAGTATCTTTGGCAGTCATCCTTGACTTTTACTCTTTACAGCATGCCTTAATTTACTTGACCTGACACCACTTCTCTCAACGGTTTAACCGAAAAACTAACCTCTTCCCAAAACCTTGATGCTTCCTTTTGCCCTTTGGTATACAGGATTTTTTTTTGCAAGAATTCAGTTTAAGTACTACACGCACGAGGAGTCATTTCCGAAAGGCGCTGGGAATCTAGACCAGTCATCGGCGTCGCAGTCAGTGTGTAGACAAGGCCAAGTGGAGGGCTACAAGAAAGTGCAATCCTCTAGCTTAATGGAAGTGGTGGAGTGGGTGAGTGACCTGGTGATGAGATCTGTGCTCTCATCTCATCCATCTCCTTGACCTGAGGGAGGCGTTTACTTCCTCTTATCACGCGAGCTTTGCCTGATGGATACGTTTGTTGCAGTTTTCGTGTCTCCTGGCTCCACTGGCGCACTATCATGGACCATGGAGTGTGACTCTGTGGTTATCTGAATACGGAAGTGGTGAACAGGGTACCGTGTGAGCTCTGGCAGTAGCTTGGCTTGTTGATCAGTTGCCTCTGATGCTCGTGCCTTGTGGGGATGGCCTTTGGAACGGAACCATCTGGTGAAAGGATTATTCAGTGTAGTCTAGTACTTCATCAGTTGAATAATTGGTGTCCAGAATCACATTTCCCTTTCGGTGAAGGTTTTGTTCTATAGTTTCTTTGACGATATGTGCTGATGGCTCCGCAGTAGGTGTAACTGCACTGTCTCACTATTATTTTTAGATGCCGCATTCTATCATTTTTTTTGAAACGAGCCGCATTCTATCATTGATCATCACAGATGCGCGCGGTTCTGATCGTGACAAAAACGACAAGTGGCTGGTACTGTACATGATTAAGGCTTACAGGAACTGCAGCGTTGGCACTGCATCTTTTTTGTTGTTTTGTTTAGGGCCTGTTCCGTAACACTCCACTCCAGCAAATTTTCACTGACCTCTCTGTGCCTGCTCTCTGGTGCAGGATTTGCGCATGGTTTTCTTTATCAGGTTCAGTGTCGATCGAAGAGCTTGTTGTATGGAGGGGCAAAAAAGAACACAATACGAGAGGCCACCCACGCGTGTGAGCTTGGGGATCAAGCGTGTGGTTTCAACACGTTTATGTGGTCTTCGCACCTCGCTCTCACGCTCGGCCACTTTCATTCAAGCTGCAAATACAAAGATTGCGGCGGCGGCGTGACCCGACCGACGATGGACTACTCCACGAGATTCAAGCCGTTAATTGTTTGACGTGTTTGCTCGTTGCTGCGAACGCGTAGATGATCCATCATTGTCTTCCTTGTCGTTGATGATTCAATAAGGCATCTCAAATTTTCTGAACTTCGCTTCATCCGAGCTCCGGATAATCCGTGGCTGAACTTGATGGGCACACGGTATGGGTATGACTTCTTGGATCAGTTTTTAGTACTAGAACATTCAAATAATTAATTTCCTTTTAGGCCACGGCTTGCAGGATGGGAGGATAAGGTTCCGAAGAGTATAGAGTGGATGAGATCAGGCGAGAGTGTGGACAGGAGCAGCTTTTTAGTCACCATGTCCGGTGGCTGTGGTCGAGCATGACCATTCTACAATAAAGTGTGCAAAAGTCACCACATCAAACGAAGCGAATGACCCTTAGCAACCCCCCTGAGCCACCAAGGAAGCGCTCAATCAGAAAAATGGAGGCCGGCGAGAAGCCGCACGTCGTCTGCCTGCCGGGCGCGGCGCAGGGCACATAATCCCGATGCTCAAGTTGGACAAAATACTCCACACCCGGGGCTTCCACGTCACCTTCGTCAACACAGAGTTCAACCACCGCCGGCTGCTCCGCTCGCGAGGACCCGTGGCGCTCGACGGCCTTCCAGACTTCCAGTTCGCCGCCATACCGGACGGGCTCCCGCCGTCTGATCACGACGCCACCAGGACATCGCCGAGCTATGCTACTCCATCAAGACCGCCTTCCTCCCTCACTTCCGCACGCTTCTCGCCAAGCTCAACGACCCCAGCTCCGGAGCTCCGCCTGTCACGTGCCTTGTCGTTGATGGCGTCATGTCGTTCGGCTACGATGCTGCGGAGGAGATCGGGGTGCCGTGCGCTGCGCTGTGGACGTCTAGCGCCTGCGGGTTCATTGGGTACCGCTGCTACCGTCAGCTCATGGAGCGTGGTCTCGTTCCTTTCAAAGGTACAACGCATACATGTCTGTTATCTTCGTTCATATTCTCTCGTTTGGCAGAGAAATACATGTCCTGGCTCATGTCAAGTGTCGTTCACTCACTCCATGCCTTGTGTGCAGATGATGCACAGATCACTGACAGTGAACACCTTGACACCGTCGTTGAGGGCATCGGTGGTTTGTGCCAGGGCATGCGGTTGCGTGACTTCCCAACCTATATACGCACCACAGACCGCGACGACATCATGATGAACTTCGTGCTGTACATAGCCGCTCCCGGACGCAGTCTTGCTCAACACCTTCGACGAACTTGAGGGGCCGGTCCTTGAAGCCATGCGCACCATCCTCCCACCCTTGTACACGGTGGGTCCGCTCCATCTCCACGCTGGCCTCGTGGTTCCGGCTGGAACCTCGCTTGACGGCCTTGGATCCAACCTCTGGAAGGAGCAAGACGACGGCGTCCTGGAGTGGCTCGATGGACATGGCCCCAACTCTGTTGTCTATGTCAACTACGGCAGTACCACCGTCATGACAAATGAGCAGCTAGTCGAGTTCGCGTGGGGGCTTGCTAAGAGTGGCTACCCATTCATATGGAACATCCGGCCAGACCTCGTTAAGGGCGATGCCCCCGTGTTGCCGCCGGAGTTTTTTTTTTTTTTTGCGAGGAAACCAGAAGATATTACAGGAAGAACATTACAGAAAGAACCCAACAAGGATAAAAATTACACTCCAGACCTTCTGCAACTCAGAGACGCCGGCATGGAGCAGGACGTGCCGGTGGCGCGCCGCCGCCGCGTCTTCCTTCAAGCCTTGGATCAGAAGACGTCCCCTGGCGGACGGGAAGTCGCCGGACCTCGAACTCCGTGGAGTCTCCACCCAACTCCAACTGCATCTTCGTCTTCCTAGAACATCGTTGGCTTCAGATTCGTCAACCCAGATCCGCCGCCACGCGGAATCCGGGAGGGGGATGGCGCTCCCAGCAGATCTAGAGACCCGAGGGAGCGAAGGGGGCAAGCACATCACCGCGGACCTCCACCGAGCTCCGCCGTCGGAGGAAGCACGTACCTGCACCAAAAGCAAAGCCGACGACCCAACCTCCTCCATGGCGCCGCCGGCCGAAGAGCTGACAAACCCTACACTATCTACACCCGTGAAGCGGGGATCCCCCGCCCTCCCGCCGCCGGAGCGGCCGACGGAGGACGAGGGATCAGACGGATCGACGGCGAGGTGGTGGATCTGCGGGCGGGGCGAAAAAAATCGCCTCTCTCTACTGTAGCGGGAGAGAGGAGACGTCCAGGCTCGTCTTAGATGTGGATACCGTCGCCGCCGGAGTTCATGACCTCCATAAGTGGTCGCTCCATGCTGACCACATGGTGCTCTCAGGAGAAGGTAATTGCGCATGAGGCGGTGGGGGTTTTCTTGACGCACTCCGGCTGGAACTCGACTCTGGAGAGTATCGGTGCCGGCGTGCCAATGCTGAGCTGGCCATTCTTCGGCGAGCAGCAAACCAACTGCCGGTACAAGTGCACCGAATGGGGAATCGGGATGGAGATCGGCGGAGAGGTGAAAAGGAAAGAGCTAGCATTGTTGATACGGGAGGCGATGGAAGGGGAGAAGGGGCAAGAGATGAGGAGGCGCGCGGCGGAGTGGAAGGACATCGCCATGCGAGCAACTCTACCAGGTGGACCCTCAATGTCTAATCTGGACGCCGTGATTCAGGACGTCCTTCTAGCAAAATTCTACTCTTGTAATGATGGAAACAATCATGAGCAGAGCTTTCCTCCACACCGATTTAACTGATTATAACTAGTTTTTTCAACCTGTTTTGCACAAACCAAACAATCATTTATGTTGCGAATGTGAATATTCATAGTGAGTTGATAATTTGGCATGTCTTTCACTTTAACTCATTTGCAAGATTTCAACAATCGATGCCAAATAACTCGTTTATCACTTATCTCCTTGACTCCTACATCAACCTACCTTTTGTCACGTGTTCAAAAAAAATCTGCCTTTTGTCTATACAAGGCGGCCCTCACAAATGGTGAGGCCATTATCGTTACCGTATCGTGAAATACGGAGTAAGTTATAGTTTCATAGATAATTGAAACATTACCCCTATCTATTAAGGAAAACGCTTCGCTGCCTCCGGAGGATTGCGTCCCGTCCGTCCTCCGGACTGAGCGCACGACACGCGTCCTTCCTCGCGTGGAGAGACAGCGATGGGTTGGGGAGGGCCCACCAGTCCACCACGTTGCGTTATCTTCTCCAGATCATTCTCGTCCGCCCATCTCCTTTCCCTTACTTTTTCCCCATCTCGTTCGACTACCTCCAGCTGCAGAAGCGCAGCTCGTGAGGCTCCCATGCTGCTCTTTCTCCTGCCTCTCCTTTGATCTCCGGCGTGCTGCGCGCCGACCCGCGCTTCTCCTTCTTCCACCTCGGCGAGTGCCGCTTGCCGCCCGCGTGTCACCTTCTTCCACCTCCGCGAGTGCCGCTCGCCGCCCCCCGCGCTTCTCCTTCTCCCTCCTCCGCTCTGGAAGCAAATTCGTGGAGGCGGCGATGCTGCAATGGGAGGACGGCGGTGCTACCGTCGGTTCACGGCCATGCTGCCATGGGAGGACGGCGGTGCTCCCGTCGGTTCACGGCCATGCTGCCATGGGCGGGAGGCGGTGCGACGGTCGGCGGCGGTGCTCCCGTCGGTTCGCGGCCATGCTGCCATGGGCGGACGGCGGTGCTCCTGACGGTCGGCGGCGGTGCTCCCGTCGGTTCGCGGCGATGCTGCCATGGGCGGACGGCGGTGCTCCCGTCGGTTCGCGGCCATGCTCCCGTCGGTTCGCGGCCATGCTGCCATGGGAGGAAGGCGGTGCTCCCGACGGTCAGCGGCCATGCTGACATGGGAGGACGGTCGTGCTACCATTGGTCAGCGGCGGTGCTTCTAAGGTCATCGCCGGTGCTGTCATGGGAGGACGGTGGTCCACCGTCGGTCAGCGGCCATGCTGCCATGGGAGGACGACGGTGCTCCCGACGGTCAGCTGCGGTGCTACCTTTGGTGGTCGGTGATGCTACCGTCATTGGGGGGTGGTGCTACCATGGGAGGGCGTCGGTGCTACCAAAGGAGGGCGGCCGGGCGACGGTGATGCAACGGCGTCTTCTCCGGCGACGACAGCCAGGCGACGGGGATAGTTCTGACATCTGAGGCGCGATCATGAGCGTGCGCTGCAGTGTTGTTTTGTTTCGTTTTGGGGAAAAGGAAAAATTTAGAGGCGCACGCCGTTGTTGACCAGAATCCAGAAGTGCAGAACCAGGGACACGTGTCGTGCTGCCGAGGCGGAGGATGGGAGGGAATTATCCTCAGGAGGACGCTCAGCGCTCCCCATATATTAAGGGGGAAAATTTTCAAGCCCTCCCGTTGCTCCGAAATTCGGCCGTCGGATCGAGATCCGACGGTCCAGATCGTCCAATTCGCGGGATGAACAGTTATGAACAGTGCTCCGTGACACTTTTGCAGAAAACTCCTCCCCAAATCTAGAAATAGCTCCGCAGCCCAAACATTACTAGGGAAGGACCTATCCACGAATAGCAGCAAACTTGAGGGGCTTTTTGGAGAAGCGTCCTCGCAGCCCCTCCCTCCCTCCTCTCTCGCGCGCGGCGCCGGAATTCGCCGGCGACAGCGCCGCGCCGCCACGCCGCCATGCTCCTCCCCCCACGAATCCAGCCACGCCGCGATCTCCGCCGCCTTCCCCTCTACATCTTCGCCGGAGATCAGCTGCTGGGCCGCCGTGAGTGCGCCGGGATCGACGCCGCCGAGCTCGCTGGCTTCCGCCGCTTCCGGCCATCGCCGCCGCCGCTCCGGCGACGCAAAAGCGTCGGCGCCGCCACCTGCAGGTGCCCCGCGTGGAGGCGCGTCTGGCGCTTCCCCTAACGCGTCCCAGCTCGCGCTGCTGCGGCGTTGCCGTGGTCGCCGCCGTCGCGGGCAGCTCCGGCTGCCAGATTTTTTCCCCGAATTTTTGTTTTTAGAATTGGCCACGGCGGCCGCACAAGAACGCGGCACATGGCCGCTTCCTGGAGGAGGATGGCGGCGCGGATGGTCGGCGTCGAGCGGACGCCATGGCCAGCAACATCGCGTCCTGGAGGAGCGTCGAGCGGTCAGCGCCGGCCGGGACGGCCACGGCGGCGGCCAGGAGATGACGAGGACGGAGAGTACGAGATCCCCACGAGCAACCTCTCGTGCTGCTCCATCTCTACTCCCAGCAACGTACTGGCCCTCTCCTCATTCCGATTCCTCTTCCTAATTTTTAGTTTCAACGCTCGATCTGTTTTTTCTCTACTTAATCGCTTCAGATGGTTCAAGATTTTGTGCTACTTGATGGATGGAGGTGCACACCATTCAGGATCTGCAGCTGCAGGTAAGACACACATCAATTTGTTTCTCCCACGAAGCATTCATATATTGGGTTGTGCCTGCTGCGTACAAGAGTACACAATTTATTCTGTTTTCAGGTTTTAATGCATAGATGAATGAACCATCCACCTTTGTTATATTGACACTGGAATGGTTCAGAGTACACGATATTTTGCATCTTAGAAAGATTGATGAAAATCATTGATGCAAAATTGTGGGATATTTACCTTGCTTTTGTATGCTAATAATGCCCCTGTAGTAATTCTCTATTGTTGATTTTAACACCCTGTTTTTCATCCTTTTATGATTTGTTTCCTTTCAGGTCTCAGATTTCTTTTTCCAGGCTCCTCTCTACAATGATTCTATTCGGGTAAATGACTACTTTCCCCATCAAAAACAGATTGGTTCTAGGTAAATATATACATTAGTTTTGGTTGTTGTGTTGTGCTATGAGCTCAGATAGTATGCTTGGAAGTTTTTCATGAGGGTCCAAAATTATTTATTTGGATGATGTTTGTGACGACGTTGGCCAGCTAGCTGCTGTGTGTTAGTCCACTTAATATGTCAGGTAGCTTTCTTCCTGTATGTGGTTTAAAAAATTCAGATGTTTCTTAGTTTCACGTACAAAAATACTTATTTCTCTTATAAAAGCAGGATGTAGGCTGTAGGTGTGTCAGGTCATTTCAGTCTATTTTATGTTTTCTATCCGTACAGTTCATGATGTGGCAATTAGCAAAATAAACTATGAACTTAGATTAGTTATATGCAATTTCAGAAAACTGAATTCAATGACAATTTCAGGTTGTAGGAATAAATGTTGATTCTAACGATGGATCACTAAATGTTGTGTCCTTTACTTCGAAGGTTGTACGGGTAGTTCACCGGAGGCCGTGGCCGGCGGTGTCGGCTAGGCGTCGTGGTAGGAAGCAGGAGATTGGGGAATTAGAGAACTAGATTGGATCGGGAGAGCATATAGGGTAGAGAGAGACTTTCGTATATTGCTTAACCAAAAGGTACGGGATACAAGTCCTCTTATAGGAGGACTAGCGCCTAGGACTAGTAGTAGTATTCAACTAGGACTCTTTATTGACTCTCACGTAATTAACCTGGACACTTATTATGGAAACTGCCACCTATACTACTAACGCCACAACACTACTCCCCCCATGCAGACACAGCTCGTCCTCGAGCTGTAATTCATGGCGGTTCTTCCTCCTCCACGTCATCGATAGCTTCAAGGTAGAAAGGCGTTGACAACGATGGCCTCTCGAGAATTTTTCATCGCAGTTGAAACACAGTCCCTTCTCCCTTCTATCTACCATCTCTGCTGCTGTCAATCGGCGAAGCATACGTTCTTCCCCAACTGGAATTGTATCCATCGAGGTCGAGATACCTTGCGGCTGTCTAATGGCCGTGGATGAATTCTCCTTAGAGTCTGCTGCTAAGATAGTTGCGCGCTGCTCGTAAGCGCGTGCCATACTCATGGCGACTTGAAGGTCCAGCGGCTTTTGCATCTCAACATCCACACGGAGCAAGTCGGTCAGGCCTGACGTAAACAATTGAACCTGCTGCTTTGTCGAAAGGGGGTCATTGTGCGCAAGCAAGGACAGAAATTTCTCCACATATTCTGTCACTGTGCCAGATTGGCGCATCCGTGCAATCTCGCCTAGAGGATTGCTTCGGATCGGTGGTCCAAAGCGCAGGTTACAACACTCTTTGAACCTGAGCCATGATGGCATCCCCTCGTCCCTCTCCAAGTGCATGTACCACTCCTGAGCCACGCCGACCACGTGATAGGCTGCCAACCAAACTTTGGAAGCCTCATCCGTGCGTTGCCCCCAAAAAAATTGCTCGCAACGATTCAGCCAGGTGAGCGGGTCTTCCTTGCCATCAAACTTAGGAAAATCCAATTTATGGTAGCGGGGGGCCCCTGTCGTGATGTTGGGGGTGGGAGGGCCGGGTATGAATGATGGAAACCTTGTCTGATGCGGCTGTGGTGCATAAGGCCTTGCTGAGGTTGATGTCCCTGCCGCAAACAGTGGCGCCGTCGGCATCTGTTGTGACATCGACGGAAGCTGCAGCGAGTATTGCGGCAGATTTGTCCGGGGCAGCCCCATCGAGGTGGTGACTGTGCCTGCAACCTCCGCGGCCATGGTTGTAACACCAGATGAGGCGAGCGGCTGAAGGTCTGCTGGCTTTATCAGGAGGCCGTCGCCGTTTGCCTTCTCCTCCAAGGCCTTGATGCGTATATCAAGGGCTGCAAAGCCCTCCTCCATCTTCTTAAGGATAGCCTCCTGCATTGCAGCGAGGGCTGTACCCATGTCACCATCTGCTGCTTTCATGTTGTCAGCGGAAGCCATGGTGGTCGGCTCTGATACCAAGATGTTGTGTCCTTTACTTCGAAGGTTGTACGGGTAGTTCACCAGAGGCCGTGGCCGGCGGTGTCGGCTAGGCGCCGTGGTAGGAAGCAGGAGATTGGGGAATTAGAGAACTAGATTGGATCGGGAGAGCATATAGGGTAGAGAGAGACTTTCGTATATTGCTTAACCAAAAGGTACGGGATACAAGTCCTCTTATAGGAGGACTAGCGCCTAGGACTAGTAGTAGTATTCAACTAGGACTCTTTATTGACTCTCACGTAATTAACCTGGACACTTATTATGGAAACTGCCACCTATACTACTAACGCCACAACACTAAATGGTGTATTTTGTCAGATCTTTGGTACTTAAAAATCACAACCCAAGCTGCCTGATAGTCATGCAATTATTTTCACAATTCATTGTAGGTATTATCCTTTTTGGTCACAACTCGAGGGCCAGACGGGGGAGGCTGGATGGAGGTGCTTGAGGACCAGACGGGGGACGCCGAGGACAGCTTCATGGCGAGGCGACTTTTGGCCACGGCCAGGTCGCTCTCTCCACAATCTCTAGCGGCGCTGGTGAGGAGCGGGAGCGGCGGAAATGGTCAAGGGAGGGGCAGCACCGATGGAGCAGCAAGTCCGACGCCAGTGGCCTGCCACCCAGGAGTTTTCTCCACTTCTGGCGTTCCATGGCCAGATCGAAGGTCACATGGCATAGGTGGGCTTCTTCTGATTTCTAGCAGCTGCTCCTTGCATTGAATACATTGCGATTTGGCCGTAAAAAATGCAAGCTTCTTCTCCATTTCATCTAAGAAACGGACGGATGCAAAAAAATTAATATGCCTGAATGAAATTTGAGTACAGGTGGTTGTTTCTATTTGCTATTTGTGGCTACTAGGTGTTCGTGATGCCAAATGCATAGGTGCCATTTATCTCCCTTTACTTTAGATTTTGCATGTCTGTCTGTCCCAATCCCTCCTTATTTGATTAGTTTGGTATATTATCAGATCATCTGCAATCGTTTATTTCCTTGCAATCTAATACAGATGTTTTTTTTCTAGCTTTCATAATATTTCTGCACTGATTTTATTGTGATTCATGGATGTTATTAAGCAAAGAAAAATTGTTTGCAGGTTCCTCTCTGGTGTCCTTTTCCTTTGAGATGTGTGCTAAAATTTCCAGTATAGTATTTGTTTTGTCATACATCGATTTCTGGCTTATTTCTAAGCATATCAAAATGAACATCATGTGCTTGCATTGCACTTTGGTATATCAAGCAAAAAACATATGGAGAGTGAAATTAGTTGTTCGTTACAGGACTGTAATATTTAAAGCTTTTCACATACAAAATCTTAATTTTTTCGTTGCTAAGCCAAAGCCCCACGCTATCAATGGAAGTTTAGTGTAGCTGTACATATGTTTCTACCTTTGCTTGGTCCACTGAATGTGTTCGGTCCATGTAGGTTCAGAACACCTACATGGCTTCACTATATATTTGCTTCCATTTCCACTTGAAAGTTGTGATTTTAGTTTGCAGTTAACTATGCAGCTTTGCTATTCTTTCTTGCATTATCATAATTGGAACCATTTGTCCATTTATAGTCATTGCTATGTGGTGATATGGTTTGTGGTGATGTAAATATCACTTCTGCATATTTGGACAAGAGAGTATGACAAAGGTAGAGGAGATTTATGGTCAAAAGCTTTCTTTATTTTGTTTACCTACAAATCTTAAATACATGATTGATCTGGTGGCCTGAAACGTTTATAGAAGCATTTGTGTGTTCTTCAATAGATGGTACAATTACTGGCATGTAAACTTAACCAACGGAAATAACCAATTTATAAAAAAATCATGCATTCCTTTACTTTAAGGAAGACATGCACTACTTATTTGATTGTTGTCATCATTCCCCTATACTTTCTCTGTTTCTGAAACTGTCAATTTAGACATAGAAATGAAACAATTTTTTCTGTTTAGGTACATAACTTTCGATATCAAATGATAATAGTGCTTCATACAAATTCTATATGGTATAAGTTAAATGAATGCGAACAAAATTTAATAGTTTTCGCGAACGAATAAAGCGTGTGGCAACAATGTGGTAGTTGCATTATTTTTATAATTGCTAAATACTGGAAAATCAATAACTTTCACTATGTCCGACATGAAATATATTTGAACATTTAAATTGCTAAAATTTGGGAGGTACTCGAGTCGACAATTTTTTGACTATTTTTAGCGTTTTGAATTGAAATATAAGAGCAGCTTTTACTTAATGTCGACGATTAATGAAGTTGAAACGATTCATAAATATTATCTACGGTATTTGAATAATTTTCAAAAACTACCAAATGCTACAAAATTAGTTTACTTCAAAGTTCAAATGTATCCATCGATATATCGAAATGACCACAAGTTTAAATACTAGCTATTTACGGCATACGATTGAATTTCACATTTGGATGCTTCAAACATTTAAATGCCTTCCAAATCTGATCATTTTACAGATGTAAAAGAAACCCGAATCTGCCAGAACGTTTCAACTTGAACAAATTCCCAAATCTGAACCCTTCTGCCAGTAAGTTTTTTTAATTACAGCAGTTTTCAATCCTAGAAATATTCTTCATTCTTCAATACATCCATTTTCAAATTCAAATTAATGGTCAAATTGGTTAACATTTGTACATAACCATAGTATACTTCCTCCGAATATGGTGCATAGGAAAATTGTAGCAAAATAAAACCAGATTTGGCCATTTCGATTTGGCAAACATGTTTGAAAGCAATATAACTTAAAATCTCTAATTTTGTAGTTGCATTCAAATTAATGCTTTATTAGATACATATTTCGACATAATGCGAACTCATTTTCTCTAATTACGTATTGATTTCAAATTGAATTTCAGCTAGGTAGAGTATATACGAATTACGACTACCACCTTTCCTTGCAGTACATACAACGCAACTAAAGAACTTAACAGATTATAAAAAAAATCTCTTCAAGGGCGCGGCGTGTCGCCGCGCCGAATTCAACTAGTCTAATTCTAAACCATAGTATGATTCCATATTGTGTTAGGTAAAATATCACATGTGTGGGATTATTATTTTTGAATAGTTTCAATTTGTGGGCAAGAGTTATTATGACACTCCCAAAAATACCATGTCAGATCCTCCATCTATTGAATTTTATAATGTACATTGGTTTTTTGTAAATCCAACATTTATATCTCATACATAGTGTATAGAGAAAACTATCGTTATCTACAAAAATAAGTAAATAAATATGAAATTATGTTTTTTGTGGTGGATCTCATGATACTGACTTTGTATTGTAAAATTAGTTTTCAATCATGGTGACCTCCACACCACATATGAGAGGGACACAACTTTTCCATGAAAAATATTAAACCTTCACAACGTTCTAATACAATATATTTATTTTTATGAAGATTCTTTTAAATTATGTACACAAAGTAATGTTTTGATGGAATCAGCTTTTCTCCGTGGGCAATATTAGTGTGGACAGTGATAATTCCAGAGTCAGACCACCTGACAGCAAGTTGTGAGAGAGGTGAAGGTGTAGTGACATATGACATTTAGGTAGTTTTATACTGAGACAGATGACTGTTGTTTCTATTCCTGTCATCTCTACCTATTATTTAATTTCTTTTCTATGGGCAGTAGAAAAGAGGTCGAGTAAAATAAAGTGGGGACACTATACGTACGTGAGGAGTAGAGATATATATATTTTTTAAATGAATGCAAGCGCTCTGAGTTCAGTTTAGTAGAACGCGAGTCTCCAAATTCCGATGTCCTAGGCTCAAATCCTACAGTCCGATTCCTTTTTTGTCGCGTCCTCCCCTTTCTCTTCTCCTCCTCCACACGCTTCCCCTTGAGAATTAGTCGACGCCGTTTTCGGCCAGATCCGGCCGCTCCACCGATGGCGCTTACGTTGGCTGGTGTGAGGATGTTGTAGGGTGCCTGCCCCCTTTGTATAGTTGTAGATTAGGTCGTAGATGTAGGGTTGACTTTGTTTTGTTGTTTGCCGACGTGCAGAAGGACGTGATGCCGCGGAGGACTTGCCTGTAGATGCGCCCTGAGTTGTGTGTGTGCCTGAGCTGCGTCTGTAGGATGTTGGTGCCTTCTCTCTTTATGGTGGTGCTCCGGTGGTCGGAGCCGCATACAAAGGGCTGGGACGCAAAACATCCTCCTTCTCCTCTAATAAGCTCGAAGATCGGTCTCCTTGTAAAATTGTACCCCCCCCCCCCCCACGTGTTACTTCAATCCAGCATCGGGGTCAAGTGACCTGACCCCATCTCTTGTTCAAAAAAAAAATCATTTTCCGTCGCAGGTTCTAATCTAAGCCACAAAATAAACCGCTAGGCCCAATAGCTAGGCCGTATGCCTAACGCTCACTCTTTTCTAGTGTCGACCAGAAGGAGCCTTCCGGCCCACTTGATGTGCCCGGCCCGGCTACCGAGCTGCGCGCTGCCTCGATACCGTATGGCCGCTTAGTACCACACCGCCAATTTAGGTTCGCACCATGCGGTTTATAAGGTGGCGGTCGGGAGCCGAGTCAGGAGCTTCCTTTTCTTTAACAAAGGATTGATCTTACGCTCTACACGCAAGTATCAGCGGCTGAAGCTGCAAAACCTCCTGGAGTGTCTGATACCGACCTTGTAAACCAACAGCCGCAATTGTCTAGGAGTGCAGATAGACATAGGCAACGCCGATCTTCATGCCAGAGCATCGCTCCAGTACAGCAAAAGAGCTCCTGGTACTTCTCTCTGATCATGTCAGTGTTGCGCTACACTCTTTTGTTGGAAATCCGCAGCTTTAAGCCGATTGTGCTAGAAGAACTCGTCCTCCAGAAGATGTGTTCCTCTAATACAATGATACCGTTTCGCTCCGCAATGATCGGAGGCGATCCGCGGGCGATCGCGATCAGGCAACGCCGGGCAACTCTCGCGCCGGCGGCGTGGGGCTGCCGGACCACGGGATCGAGGTTCGCCTGCTTGGGCGGGCTGGTCGCCGAGCCGTCTTCGGCGGAGCTGGACGCCGGGTCGGAGGCGGCGCCATCCGGGGAAGGTGGCCTGGGGTCGCCGGAGGCGGCAAGTCCCGGAGAAACGGATCACGTATCCGTGGTTGTTGCGCTTGACGCTCTGAACGAGGAGGAGCCGCCGGGAAGGAGATCGCCGCCGGTCCGCCGCCCAGTTCAATCTGATGCAAAGCCCATCAACGAGTTCTGGGCTTCCACCCAAGGACGCGAGGAATCGATGGGCGACGACGCGGAGGGCGTTGGCGACGGCGCGCCTGTGGAGCGTCTGACGGGCCGGTTCTGGGACACGGAGGACTCGTCGCCGACGGCCACGTTAGGCGGGCGCTGCCGAAAAACTCTTGCGCCGCCGGCGTGGGATGCGGTTTGCACGGGCTCGCGGTTCTCATGCCTAGGCGATCTGAAGGCCGATCCGTCTGGTCTCGAGGACGGTAGGATCCCGACGGAGGCTGCGGAGGACGTGTTGGCAGAGGAGTGGCTGGTGTCGCGCGACGACATCCGGCGACCGGCCATGTCTGAAGGAGAGATCGTGGCGGAGTTTTGGGAGAAGGTGGGATACCCCACGCCGGCGTCGCGGTTCTGGGAACACTCTTCTCCGGCGAGCTCCGAAGCAAACCAAGGTTCAATCTCATCTTCTGTGTGCAGGTCCATCGAGTCGACGGAGACGGAGGGATCTGAGGTCGGGGCGCCGCCTTCAATGGTGGATTCAGCGGGGCCGAAGAGGAGGATGCCGCCAGGCCGCCCGCTGCGGCGACCCCCGATGAGGATGGGGTGGCGTGGTCCTCTTCCGCGACCACGGATCACGCCACCGCCATGCCTCGGTGACTTCTTCCCCGAGATTCCTCCATCTACGGCAGGGCAAGGTTCGGCAGCTTCGCCGGCGAGAACGGGCGGTTCCAAGCGGCGACAATCTCGCCGCCGGCGAGGGTTCTGGAGAAGGAGGCGGCGGTTGGTGCGGATCTTCCGCGCTCCGAGCTGGCAACGGAGGAGATCGTGGGCGGGGACAGTTTCCAAAATTCACTCTCACTGCCGCGTGGGCCCAGGGTGCATGCCGATCTGAACCGTCGATCACCTTGGGCACATCTCAGCCGTTGGTACGCTGGCTTGTGGAGAGAGGGTCGCGGCGCGAAGGCAGTTTCTCCCTCGCGTCCGGACGAGGGCAACCACCGCCGCGAGTCTCCGCCCCAGGCCACCACCGCCACCGCCGTCCCTACCGCGTCGAGTCCGTGCTCTACTCCGCCTCCCGCCACCGTGACTCGAGCTGCGGAAGCTCCGTGGTCTCCCTCGTACGCCGAGGTCGCGGCTGCGGCGCCTCGGATGGCTGCGCTGGCGGGTCGTGGGGGGACTCCGCGATGGGCACCAGCGGCTTCGACAGGGGCTCAAGGTCGGGGCGCGGGCGGCTCTTTCGGCAACTCGGCGGGATCTCCGACGTTCGCACCGAGGCAGCAGCCGACGACGGTTCTCTCACTGCAGCGGGGGCCCAGGGTGCATGTCGATCAGAACCGTGGTTCATCTTGGGCACATCTCAGACATTGGTACGCTGGCTTGTGGAGGGAGAATCGTGGCGCTAGGGCGGTTTCCCCTCGCGTCCGAACGAGAGCAACCACCGTCGCGCACCTTCGCCTCAGGCTTCCCGCGGCGACTCCATGATGGAGGGGGACTCCACTTCGACCGTGTCCTCCCCTATGGTCACTCCGGAGGCTATGGCGACTCTGGCTTCTCCCGCGACGTCGAGATCGTACGCGGTGGTCGAGAGGACAGCTACCACGACCGTGCCCTCTCCCACTGTGTCAGATGCAGCCAGGGGACGTCAGTACACGGTGGTTGAGAGGGCTGCTACCACGCCAACGCCCTCTCCCACTGTGTCCGTTGCAGCGAAGGAACGTCCACAGCCGAGGGGAGCTCCTAGGCGTAGTGGACGTCACCAGGCTGGCGAGGACGGTGCATCTGCGACGGATGAGGACATGATGGCCAAGGCAATGCGTCGCAAAGCAGCCTTGTTCTCTACTCCACCTGCTGGTACGCCTCGTTCTTCGCAATCCTTTTTGTCTTTATCTACGCCTACTTTATCTGCTAGGTTGTCAGCAGTTGGAGTTCGTATGGGCAAAAATGAAAAGGAAATAGTGTTATCGGCTAATGTCTTGAAACACGTAGAGTATGACCGTCGTAGGTTTCTCCTACCGTTTCGACTAGGCCGGTACCCCAACTATAGATGATGATGATGCGCATGCCACAATAGATGGACAGCTTCTATCACATCTTGTAGGAGAGGTACCGAGGTGGATATGGATGAGGCTGAGCTGGGATCTTTTGATGACCTGTATGCTACCGGCCGGAGATCCAAATCCGCCAAAAATAAAAAGAACAAAGCTTCGCGTAAAAGCGCGAAAAAGTCAAAATCCCCAACTGTTTCCCGATGAATGGCATTTTCGAAAATAGCAGAGGTCTAGGCGACTTGGCTAAACATTTGAATATTGCGCATCATGTGAGAGATTATAAGTTGGATTTTTTGGCTATTTCTGAGACGGGTAGACGAGATTTTCCAAGCACTCTACTAGACCGCCTTTCAGGCGGTGTGGAGTTTGATTGGCATTCTTGTCCCCCTCGAGGTAGATCGGGTGGCATGCTACTTGGCATCAAAACGGAAACCATGGAGTTGTTGGGTCGTTCGGATGGTGAATTTCACATTAAATTTCAAATCCGCAACAAGTCCGACAACTTTATATGGAGTCTAGTTGCTGTGTACGGTGCTGCCCAAGAAGAATATAAGGCTGCTTTTCTTAGAGAGTTGGTTAATCTAGCTAAAGATGACCCATATCCTATTATTATAGGAGGGGATTTCAATATGCTGAGGTACCGACACGAGAAAAGTAGGGGTAGATTCGATACTCATTGGCCTACCTTGTTCAACGCTGTCATCGATAGCTTGTCCTTAAGAGAGGTTCATATGACGGGGAGACAATTCACTTGGGCTAATAGTCTCCCCGAGCCGACGTACGAGAAGCTGGACCGGGTTCTGATGGACTCCCGCTGGGAGGATAAATATCCATTAGTAACGGTTCGTGCGCTCGAACGTATAGAGGCTTTTTCGGATCATGCCCCCATACTCCTATCTACTGGAACGTTGACATCGCCCGGGAAGCACCAATTCAAATTCGAATTAGGTTGGCTGTTACGGGATGGTTTCGATGATTTGGTTAAAAGGATATGGTCTCAACCGGTTGTGGGTGATAGCGCTATCCAGCGGTGGAATAATAAGATGCGCAATTTGCGTAAATTCCTTCGTGGGTGGGCAAGACACACAACTGGTATGCTTAAAAAAGAAAAGGAGCGCCTGTGTTCCATTATTGATGAGCTTGATCAACTAGCAGAAGTACGCCCCTTATCAGCAAATGAGAGTGACCTAAAACGGCACTCGAATGAGCAGGTGGGTCGTATGTTGCGGGAAGAAGAGCTCAAATGGTACCAAAGATCTAAAGCTCAATTCATTCTACAAGGGGACTCGAATACAAAGTACTTTCATAATGTTGCTAATGGCAGACATAGAAAGAAATGTATTCATTCTCTCCTACAGGATGAGGGCTTGATCGAAGGACAGGATCAGCTCAAGGAATATATCACGAACTACTATAAAGGTTTGTTCGGGGCTCCCGAGGAAGGGAACTTTACTCTAGATGAGTCTCGAACAGATGATATTACCCAAGTAACTCCTGAGGAAAACAACTTTCTTACTGCACCTTTCTCTATGGAGGAGGTAAGCAAGGCGGTTTTTCAAATGGAGCATAATAAGGCGCCAGGACCAGATGGTTTTCCGGCTGAGTTCTACCAGCATTTCTGGGAAACCATCAAGTCTGATTTGCTTGAGTTATTTGGCCTTACATGCCGGACAACTTGAGCTATTTCGCCTTAATTTTGGGGAGATCGTTTTGTTGCCTAAGATTCAGAATGCCGAAAGGATACAACAGTATCGGCCAATATGCCTTCTGAATGTTAGCTTCAAAATCTTTACAAAAGTAGCGACCATCAGGTTAAATTCAGTGGCAGATCATGTGGTAAAACCTACCCAAACAGCTTTTATGCAAGGGAGGAATATCCTTGACGGTGTTGTGGTTTTACACGAGACCGTACATGAGATGCACACGAAAAAACTTGATGGGGTGATATTTAAAATCGACTTTGAAAAAGCGTATGATAAAGTCAAATGGCCGTTCTTGCTACAGACTCTGAGAATGAAAGGGTTCTCAGAGGAGTGGTGTGCTTGGATCCATAATTTTGTTCCGGAGGTAGCGTGGCGATAAAAGTCAATGATGACGTTGGCCGCTACTTCCAAACAAAAAAAGGATTAAGGCAAGGTGATCCTCTATCGCCTATACTATTTAATATAGTGGCGGATATGTTGACGATCATGATTGAACGAGCTAAGACGGATGGCCAAATTGAAGGAGTAGTTCCACATCTTGTTGATGGGGTTTATCTATTCTTCAATATGCAGACGATACAATCCTCTTTATGGAACATGATCTAGATAAAGCTGCGAATCTGAAATTGATACTATCAGCATTCGAGCAATTATCGGGATTGAAAATTAATTTCCATAAGAGTGAATTGTTTTGCTTCGGTGAGGCTCAAGAAGCAGCTGCTCAATATGCCGATATTTTTGGCTGCGAGCAGGGTCAATTTCCAATTATGTACCTTGGAATACCAATACATTATCGGAAACTGACTAATGCGGAATGGAGACACGTCGAAGAACGTCTACAAGCTAGGCTATCTAGTTGGAAAGGAAAATTGCTATCTCTTGGTGGAAGATTGGTTCTCATTAATTCGGTATATGATTTCCTTCTTCCAAATACCAAAAGGGATCTTGCATAAATTGGATTATTTCCGATCAAGATTCTTTTGGCAAGGAGATGGTGAGAAGAAGAAGTACAGACTGGCTAAATGGAATGTTGTTTGTCGCCCTAAAGATCAGGGAGGGCTTGGTATTCATGACCTTGATGTCAAGAACTCAGCCCTCCTAGGTAAATGGCTTTTTAAGCTGCTTACTGAAGATGGGATATGGCAAACACTCCTTAAGAGAAAATACATTGGCACAAAGGCGGTATCACAGGTATATTGGAAACCTGGTGATTCCCACTTTTGGGCTGGACTGATGGCGACAAAGAAACATTTCTTTCGCTTCGGGGTATTTAATATTAAGGATGGCTCGGAGATTAGATTCTGGGAGGACAAATGGTTAGACAACACCACCCTCCGGGATCGATATCCAGCCCTATACAATATTGTTCGTCATAAGGGAGATACCATTGCCACTGTCATGCAATGCTCTCCTCCGAATGTGACGTTCAGGCGAGATTTGTTTGGACCGAGACTAGCGTCTTGGAACTCCCTGTGGCACGGTTGAGCTCAGTTCAACTCACACAGGGTCCCGATGAGTTTCGTTGGAATCTATGTGCGAATGGTAAATTCTCTGTGGATTCCATGTATAGGGCGTTAGTACATTCCGATGTGCCAGTTGATGATAATAAAAAAATATGGCAAATGAAGATACCACTTAAGATTAAAGTATTTACGTGGTATCTTCGTAGGGGTGTCATTTAACAAAGGATAACCTTGTTAAACGAAATTGGCATGGAAGTACGAAGTGTATGTTTTGTCCACATGAAGAGACAATAAAACACTTATTCTTCGAGTGTAGTTTCGCACGTTCTATATGGTCAGCCATCCAGATAGCGTCTAACTTATATCAACCAAAGTCCGTTGCTAATGTCTTTGGCAACTGGCTAATGGTATTGATAAAAAGTTAAAACGTTATTAGGGTGGGAGCGATAGCCGTTATATGGTCGCTTTGGCTTAGTAGAAATGACAAGGTTTTCAATGATAAAGATGTTTCTCGTATGCAAGTACTCTATCGGTGCACAAGTTTTCTCCGTTCCTGGTCCATACTACAACGGGAGGGACATCGAGGCCTCTTTACGGAGGCATGTGCACGTTTGGAAGAGGTGGCGAGGGATATTTTTATCCGTCATGGATGGCCACTTGATCGCCGGATTGGACCACCATAGGCGCTCGGGTCTTCCTTCAGCACTGGCGTTCTACTATTTCAATTCTTGTTTGTAATTCGTCTAGTGCTACACATACTCTTTTTATTTTTGCGCTTGGATTGCGGCTGTGTGCATTTTTATGCAGAGGCCAGGTGTAATGCTTATACTCTAAGTAATAAAGTCTTTTATCTAAAAAAGCACGGTACAACAGCCTACTCAGAAATATCTCCTCGGCAAGGTAATTACTACGCTCTTTGATTCAAAACAGCGGCCCAGCTGATTAATTACTGGAGCTAACCAATACAGCCCGTCGTCCTTGCAGGGGCGGCCTTTTTGTTTATTGCCACGGACGGCAAGCTAGTCTCACGTCGTCGTGGTTACAAATCACGAGTTGATTGGTGGAGGTTAACCCGGGTTAAATCCTAAATGTCCACATATTCACAGTTTTAGTGTACTGTATTTGACAAGTTTTTTTTTTGCGTATTAAGAGCTTCAAATGTTCGGGTTACAATATGATCTAAAAGCATCTCCAACCGCACCACCCAAAATCGGACCTCAAACTGCGCCCGGACACATCCGGACGCGTCCGCGGAGGGTGACCGGACAATCCCTAAAAACATGCTTCTACAACCACAACCCCTAAAAATCTAGATGCCAAATTACTACAAAAGCATGCAACGTCCACATATACTACACTACGATATGGACTTGCTGCCGCCTTACTACTTCCGGTTATCCTATCTCCCTACTCGTCATCGGATAGGACGATGACCGTTCCCGCTGGGCCGGCGGAGCCGCCCGCACTGGCGGCCGGAGCGGGACAAGAACCCTGCTCGGAGGCCCCGGCGTATGGTCAGCCTTCACGGAACGCCGCCTCCACCTCGATCTGCTTGTCGAGGAACCGGGAGCGGTTCCTCATCTGCCTCATGAAGAGGCGGTCCGCCGCCTCCGCCTTCAGCTGTGCCTCCGCCGCATGGTGCTCCGCCGCCTCTCCCTTGCGCTGCGCCTCCTCGCGGATCCGTCCTGCTTTCGCCTCCGCCTGAACTCTCCACTACTCCGTCGCAGCGCGCACCCGGGCGCGATGCGCTTCGGCCGCCGCCTCCGCCGGGTGTGAAGCGCTTCGGCCGCCGCCGCCGCCTCCGCCTGGGCGCGCATCGCTTCATCCGTCTGGCGGATGTACTCCGAGCCCGTCAGCTCGACGATATCGGAGTCCTCACGGACCACGACATATCCGACGCTCGACGACTCCGACGCAGCCACCTCCGCCGCCGCCTCCTCCTCGCGTGCCCTGGCTCGGAGGTGGGCCTGCGCCTGCGCCGCCTTCTCCGCCGTCATCTTGGCGAAAATGGTGGGGAGGCGGCGAGGCATGGTGGAGAAGAAGCGCTCCGGGCGGTGGATGTGGATGAACTAGGGTTCGGGCGGCGGCGGCTGTTGATGTGGATGTTTATGAACTAGGGTTCCGACGGCGCCGGTAGATATAGTGTTGTCCGGACCGCCATGAATGCGGGCGGTTGGGCGTTGGCCGCTCCGCCATGAATGCCGACGCCGGTCAAAGCCTAGATCCTCCCTCCGGTAGGCCGGTCAAGCGGGGGTCCGCGCTGTCAGCGACCAGAGGGCGGACGCGTCCGGGCGGCCCCAAACCCGCCCCACATTTGGGCTGGGTTTGGGGTGTGCCGGACCGCCCGGTCATTTGGGGCCGGTTTGGGGATCTTAGTTGGGTAGATGATTTTGGCCCAAAGGCCGTCCGGGCAGTCCGCCCGGACGTTTGGGCTGGCTATGGGGGGTGCGGTTGGAGATGCTCTAAGAAGGGGTGGTTTATAATTGACCCACAAGCACCTTCTTTTAGAACTACTAGCCTTCTTAGTACAAGCATGGGCCGCTTCATTGGCTAGTCTACCCACAAAGCTAAAACTGATACTAGTAACTAACTAAGTTCCTTGATCTCCCGGCACTAACATGCGATTTTAGACCTACCGCCCTCCGGCTTCGCCATTAGCTTGATAACCTCGCTGGCATCTGTCTCAATATCGACATGATCAATGTGTCTATCAACATCAAACTGAACACCATCACGTACAGCTCTAGCCTCCATGATCAGAGAGCTAGCCGCGTCATTATACCATAATGCTTGGGCAGAATGCAGTTCGCAATTGTTGTTACGAACCACTAAACCAGTGGTTCCCTCTCTTGCTTCCACATAATAACCAGCATCGATATTTATTTTCAACCTGCCACAGCTCGGTCTGACAAGTTTTGTCCTTATTATTTCATGCATTTTTCTCGATAATCCAATACACCACCCCTACCAACTGAATTGGAGATTAGGCAGCAAGTTTTTAACACACTCTTTTCCTTACCAGGTACCTGAAGGGACTGAAAGGTTTTTCATGAGGCGGCTTGTTTGCTTATTATTTATAAAGTATGTTTAACATTCAAAAATAATGGGGATAAACAGAAATTTGCTGGGATTGAGTGAAAACCCTATCTTCACCCAACTCTCTGAAAAACAATTGTACAAAACAATGCCTAGTTGCACCTAGAAGCCGGAGCGGCGGCTCGGGGAGCGAGGTGGTGGTGTCCGTATGCCTCTGGCGGCGTCGGGCCGGCGGGTCATGCTTGCTACAATGGTCGTGGATGGCGTCCCTCCCGCCAGTGCTCTTTGATCGTCCATTGGCATGTATTGTCCTCTCGAGAGTTCAGTGGCAGTGCTCGTGGGTCTCCGGACGAAAGTCATGCCCGACCTGGTCGGTCCCGGCAACGGCGATGCTCGAGGGCGCCATTTTCCTTCCTCAGAGGTGTTGTCGTGGAGTCCCAACACCCCTCTGCCCATCATTCTGGGTGAAAACCAAATTTGGCTTGCCCTGGAGGCGTCATTTTTCGGATTGTTGCGCGCCATTTTTGACTTGCTAGGGCTGCTGGTTATAGGTCGACCTCTTCGGGTACCGACGATGTGCGAGTGCCGCTGACTTGTTCCTTGCGACCTGCCTCTCCCCACGAAACATGAGAGGGCTAGCTGTTTCCTTTAACTCTGACTTCTTCTCCAGGGACGCGGACCAGGTGGTTGTAGGGCCCGCCGTTGCCGTTGTGCTCGTGTCATCTGACGTCACTCTAGAATCCGGACCTAGTTGAGCTAGGCAGTGTGACCCGTGTGCATTTTTTGCCGGTTTTTCCTAAAAAAACTGCCCTGTGTTGGTTTTTCTCGTTTGGTTCCCTTATAAACTGGACACATGGGTGTTGTGTTTATATCGGGTTTCAGCCTTATAAACTGGTCAATTCTCTTTCGTCATGAATAGGCAGCCGGTTACTCGAAAAAAAGTACGAGTTGATCTACTGAATGTCAGTTGTCACAATTGGCATCCGAAACTTGGCAACTATTTTTTTTTCTAAAAGGTAAATACTACTGATCATGGCAAAAACAATATTTTGCCTAGTGTTTTCTAAAACCACTTGGCAAACTTAATGGAAAAAACAATCACCGAGAACGGGTCCCAACATCAGACACATCATCAGCATCAGGTCTCATGTGTTTTCCCCAACTAAGTCTTAACGCCCTTGCCGCTGCTGCTCGCTCCCGGCGAGTCACAACTCCAAGTCTCCAACTGCTCTCACTCACCGGAAGCGCCTTCTTCTCTCATGCCGCCGTACTCGCGCGGCATCCTTCCTTCCACGTGAGCGCTGCCGGCATCTACTCCTCCGACGCAACGCCGGCCGTACGGGTCGGCAGCAGCGCGCCCAGGGCGTTCGGCGAAATGCCGACCTGGATGGCGTTTCTTGAACCGCGGCCGTGGCCGGTGAGAAACTGGGTCGGGCTCTTAGATCAGGCTTGTGATGCGTTTTGAGGCCTATGTGCATGCGCTAGAGCCCAGAGGGGCGAGCTGCAACGCGAGGCCCATTGTTATTTCCTGGCCGCGTCAATCCTACGACATAGTACACGTAAGTGCTACTGATTGCCATTCCTCTCGTGTTCTGCTACTGGATGCATGATGTACTTGCTGAGTTATAATGCATGGCACTTGATTACATCCTTTAGCATTTCACATGTTTAGTATTTCCACAGTATCGTTATGATCAATTAATGGGACTTGGCCAGACTGTGTTCTTGCCTCTATCCTTAGCTTGGGTAGTCCCCCTACCTTTTTCCTATGCTTGTGAAACTTAGGCTGCTAACTATATGCTTCGAAAGTACTTCAAAAAACGTCAGAAGAAAGATAAATTTTGCAAAACTCTTTCCTCTGCATAAAACAAACTGTGAGATTATCAACAGTAACTCAAGTTAAACAAGAAAGTTACAGCTACTTGTATCTTTCATGCACGAAAATATAAGATTATGTATCATGTGCACTTCATTGTATCTTTCCTGCTCTTTACATCTGCAGGTCAGCGTCTATGCTGGCTAGGCAGGAGACTACTTCCATGATAGTTAGCCTCACGAATTGGTCATGGTCAACACATTTACATGCGGCTTCAAGTACCTTCAACATTTGCTCTTCATACCCTGTGCCTCGAAGTGCTGGATCCAGGACTTCAGCTTGCTTTCCCTCAGACCTCATATGCAGCACCCATGGGACTAGTTCTTTTGATGTAGATAGGACTGGAACAGGCCGCATTCCAGTGAGTAGCTCAAGAAGGACTACTCCGAAACTGTACATATCACCTCTCAATGTAGCCACCCATGCTTGCCCATACTCAGGAGGGATGTAACCCATAGTACCAACCAGCTCAGTTGTGACATGGGTTTGGTTGGGGAGGATCAATCTGGCTAGTCCAAAATCTGCAACGTAAGCTTTGAATTCTTTGTCCAGTAGGATGTTACTGGATTTGATGTCTCGGTGGACAATTTGAGGGTTGCATACATCATGGATATAAGAAAGTCCCAGACTTGCTCCTTGTGCAATCTTGAGCCGAGTCGGCCAGTCAAGAAATGAGCTAGCATCATCATACCTGTTATGAAGCCAATCATCCAGGCTACCATTATCCATGTAAGAATATATGAGGAGCCTTGTGTTCCCATGGATGCAGTAACCCCACAGTGGTACAAGATTTTCATGTTGTGCCATTGAGAGTGCATCAACCTCTGCACTGAACTCCCTTTCCATCAGACACATTTCATCGTAGAGCTTTTTGATTGCCAGCTTGGAACCATCAGGTAGCTCTGCCTTGTAGACTAATCCATAACCTCCACATCCAATGATATTCTCCTTGTCAAAGTTATTTGTAGCTTTCAAAATGTCAGCAAAATGGAGCTTGTTTTCGTCTCCCTTTCCCCGTGGCATCCGCATCATCACTAATGTTTGCTCTGAACTGGAATAAAATGAAGTTGCGTCAATATCTTCATTTTTCTCCCTTTTATTTTCTGTCAAACCCTTCATCTTGACTGAGACAAGGAGAAGCCCCAGTAACACTAGAATAGCAATGCCTCCAAAGAACACCCCAAATGCAATTGCAAGAATTGCCTTCTTATCTCGTTGTTTCATGGAGTACGGAGGTCTTGAGGATGGACTACATGTTTTAGTTAGCATAGAGCCACACAGCTTTGGATTCCCAGCATAACTAGAATTCAGAAATGTATTAAACTGGTATCCAGATGGAATAGGCCCTTCAAGGTCATTGTAAGAGACGTTGAATGCCGAAAGGAAGTGCAAGCTATTTAAAGCAGCTGGGACTGCACCTGTGAGATCATTGCTAGACAAGTCCAGCACTAGCAGGTCTGTGAGATTGCATATTGATAGTGGGATCTGGCCTGTCAAGTTGTTGTTGCTGAAATTGAGTGAAAAGAGAGCCTTCAGCTGACCAATATCCATGGGGATCTCACCAGTGAATTTATTATTGCTTAGATCCAGCACTTTAGGGAAAGCAATGGGTACGCGGTATTGAAGAGATGAACCTTTATAAACAGTCAGCTCGAAGACACTTGGGTCTATATGGGCTTCAGTCTTCTCTGACTTTAGCATTGACATGTCCATCAGTGTTGGTTGAATCCCCCTTGTGAAGCTGTTGTTCGATATGTCCAGATAGAAGAGTTTGGTTAGCGTGTTGATCCAAGATGGCATTGATCCATTGAGTTGATTGTCAGATAGAATTAACACTTCTAAATTTGCTAGCTTGGATATCCAAAGAGGTATTTGTCCAAATAATTCGCATCGTCCGATACTCAAAACTTGAAGATTCTCAAAACCGTCAATTCTTTCATCTTTTGGTATGGCCTCATGCTTGAAGTTGTGACCAATAAGAAGGGTTGTGAGATTCTTGAAGCCCCTAAGTATCTGAAGTGCACTTGTGATATCTGTAAGAGAGCAATTAACAAGTGATAGGAATGACAGGGACTTCAGATTGCCTATTCGTTCTGACAACTGGCCATGGAACTTATTTGACGATAGTCGCAGGGCAATTAGTTTTCTGCAAGGGTAGATGCTTTCTGGGATTGTGCCGTTGAAGTTGTTCCGCATAAGATCTAAAGACATTAGATTGCGTAGGTTGGAAAAATTGACCTTGGTGAGTTGTCCGCTGAAATTGTTGCAGTTGAGGTTTATTGTTATGAGATTTGTGCAGTTGCTCAGAGTTGATGGCAGCTCCCCGAACATGTTATTGTTGTTCAAATGGAGCTCCTCCAATCTCTGAAGGTGGTCTATAGATTCCGGAATCTTTCCACTGAAATTATTCTCTCCAAGATCAAGGGTTGTCAGATTATTCAGTTTAAAAATACGTGCACCTTCAAGTGTTCCTTGTAAACCATTCTTGGGAAAAGAGAGGCACTCCAACGAGTTAGCATCAAAAAGTTCATCTGGAAGATTCCCACTGAGGTTGTTGTAGCCAACCTTCAGCACCATGAGCTTGGAACAACTACCAATTCTTGGCGGAATTGTTCCACTGAACTGGTTGAAACAGAGGTCAAGAACTGCGAAGGATGGCGAGCTATTGCAGAATTCACTTGGTATTGGCCCAGTAAAGCTGTTATTGCTGGCATTTAGTGCTATAAGATTCTCCATTGCCGTCCATGTGGTGGAAGGAAACAGTCCTGTAAGTAAGTTGCTTGAGATATTCAGTACCTGCAGTGGCCGGGCAGGGGTTGAAGATGGCAACTCCTGCAATTCTCCATCAAGGCGGTTAAAGCTCACATCTATGACGATGATGCTGCTAGAAGCCACCAGCTCCTGCGGTAGCCCACCGGATAGCTGATTGTTCGACAGGTTGAGTCGCAGCAATCCAGTGAGGTTCCCAAGAGAAGGTGTGATGTGCCCATGAAGGCTCCTAGAATCCAGCAAGACATCAGTAACAACGTCATCTCTGCTGCATGTGATCCCTTCCCACTGGCAGCAATCCGTGCCATGCTGCCAGGACGCAGCGAGTTCACCTTTTTGTGAGAGCCCGGCGAGGAACTGGAGGAGAGAGCCCTCTTCCTCCTCCGTGCAGGAACTGGTAGGAGATGCTAAAGAGATCAGCAGCACAAGAGCGAGGCCAAGGGAAGGTATGTGCAATTTGCTGCTGTACGTCTTGTGTGAAAGATGGAGTGGCTGCATGGTTCTCTGATGAAACTAGCATGGAAACCAGGGCTCAAGTTTTGCTCTGACTGGATAAAACATCAATGGTCTAATCAAGAAAGAGCACGGGTTGAGAGAAAGATGCGCTGCTCCTTCTCCATTGTTTTGTCCCTTGTCGTAGTCACCATCAAGAAAATTGAAGTCAAGAAGATTGGGTTTTACACTACTGCCCCCAGCCCACCAGCAGCTTCCTTGTTCACACTATGACGCTTCAGTGTTTCAGTATGGGTTGCCTGTGCTATAATCTACTGACAAGGCAATTGGCCAGTCTTGCCTCAACACTGACCATACAATTACTGATCTGTGGTAGTCATCCTTGGCTCTATTCTCATTTAGTTTTAGCAACATGCCTTAATTTGCTTACTGACCTGACATCACCTCTTCCCACTAACACTGACAAAATAATATATTTTCCCTTTGGTGAACAGACAAGAGCATGCATTTGGGAAAGAGAATATTTGCAAGTACTCGATTTGCAAGATAGTACACGGGAGATCATCAGTGTCTGGGCAAGGCAAGTGGAGGGCAAGAAGAGATGCAATCCTCTAGCTTAATGGAAGTGGTGGAGTGGGTGGGTGACCTGGTGGATCAGATCTCCTTGACCTGAGGCGTTTACTTCCTCTTATCATGCTAGGTTTGCCTGATGCTGATGGGCCACGTACGTTTGCTGCTCTTTTCCATTTCCCTGCTTAACTGGCGCACTATTGTGAACCTTGGACTGTGGCTCTCTGGTTATCTGAATACAGAAGCGGTTAAGGGCCTGTTTGGTTGTATGCAGCCACAGGGCCAGGCCAGCAAGGAGAACGGGGCAGGCCTCATGGGGCCTGTCCCAAGGGAGCCGATGCAAAAAAACACATCGGTAGTTTTGTTTGGTACTCTGCATTGTGGTTTGTGGGGTTTGTATAGATGCAGGGCATGCTGTTTGGTGTGGCGGCGTCCTGCATGCGATGTGAGAGAGCCATGCAACCTGCACTGAAAACTAGGAAGGTTTAAGAAGCGTGCTGGCCTACCCCTAAAACACTTGTCGACTCGGCTGTTCCTAGTGGGCATGGTCCAAGGGTGCTTTGTGAAGCGTGCTGGCCACAACATGAGGCCCTGTTTGTTTGGTTGCATGCAAATGGGTCAAAAATGCTCTTATTTTCAGTGCCCACCAACTTTGGCGTGGGGCTGCAGCATACTAAGTAAACTGGTTAGCGTGTGAGTTCTGGCAGTATCAGGCTGGTCTCGATCAGTTGTTTCTGAGTCGGGAATCCTTGTGTTGTGTGGGCATGGTCTTTGGGACGGAACCATGTGGTGATGGGATTGTTAATAAGTTTAATTTTTTATATACTTCTAGTTGAATAATTGGTGTGAAGAATTACATTTCATTTTCTGTACAGGTTTAGTTATAGTATTATTCAGATGATGAGCTGATGCTCTGTAGTAGGTGTAGCTGCACTGTATCACTATAATTGTGTACATGCTGCACTCTACAGTTGATCATAATACATGTGGTCAATGCTGCACTCAATCATTGATCTTTTTTTTTTTGGAGAATGTCTATCATTGATCATTATACATGTGGTTCGTTGTTGCCCTGTTTAGTTTAGTACTACTAAATGTGTACCAGTGACCTCTGTTTTTCTGCTGTCAGGCGCATGATCTCTATATGTTCACTGTGTTTCAGGTTCAGCTCCGATCGAGGACTTGTCAGGAGGGGCACATAGAAGGCAAATAACACAACACGACAGGCCACACGTTGTACAATTTGGCGTGTCAGCCTGGAGATCAACTCAAGCGTGTAGTCAACACGTCGATCGTGTCTAGACCATGGACGCGGTCTTCGCCACCTCGCTTGCACGCTTGGCCACATTGAAGTTGCAATACAAAAATGGCGGCGAGACTCGACTGACTACTCCACGATGATTCAAACGGTTGATCACTTAAACTCGTGGTCGATCGATCGTCTTCTTCCTAGTTTGTTGAGGAATCGAAAAGGCATATGGCTTTTCTTCTTTTCTTCCTTGAAGAAACCATAAGTTCGTGCTTGGTGACCCGTGTTTTTTTTCTGGCATGAACAGATGAACTGATTAACACGTACCGAGGGAACAATTAACACATAAGTTTGTGCTTGATGATCCCATCCTAGAGATCTGGACCCGGAACATCCGGGCTTAACTTATTACTCATCTCGCCTAAATTTTAAAAACCCATTTTACCGAGAAAATATAAATGAAGAATCATGCTAATAACTTAATTTATTTTAGAAGTTGTAATCTTTATTTTAGACACCCCTATATTGTAAGATATTTATTTGGTCATACTCTTTAGATATTTCTATCAGTATACGTGTAACCTATATAGTTTATTATGCAACTGTTGAATCATAATTTGAGAAGAAAATTCTGTTGTAAACTAGTACAAATTAACTTCAGCATAAGCAAGTTTGTTTAAAGAAATTCATTAAAATTGTATAGAAAGAAAGATTACAACTAAAATTTAGTGACAAGTATATATGGTTATATTGCAAATAAATAATTTAAATTTATGGCCGTCAATACTTGAGTATGCAAATAAATAACTACTAAGAAGTATAAAATTTTAGTACAAATTTCTATATTCTTTTTCGAATCGGGTCTAATTTCTGCTTGGACCAAACTTACATGTTATAGACTTTCAACGGTTGGGGAGTAAATTTTTTTCTAGTTTGATTAAAAAGATAGTTGTGCTACACAACAATTGAAATTTGAAACATACTAAACTTAACAGAAAAATATTATATGTTTATATATAGACTCACAGGTGTTCCTACTACACAAACTTATGTAAGGAAGAATACACGCTTTTAAATCCTCTGAATGTGCACACTAAATTAGAGTATGTCAGTAGTTTAAGCAGGGGTACATATCTAAATCTTATTAACCATATTGACTAAATATATCACTTGCCTGGAAAGATCCACCCCGTGTGTTGATTCACATGTTGCACATATCCACTTGGTTTGGTTATTTCGACTACCAAATCACACGTGTTTCATGCCTAGACAACTCGCATTTTAGAACCATTTTGGCAGGTTTCGCATCCAAAAAAATAAGCATAAAATATGTAACCTTACAAATAAGACAACAACTCTTTTATTTTTAGCCACATAAATGTTTCTATGTTGCAATTATGTAGGCATTTCAGAAATTCTCTCTCTTCTATAGGGATCCCTGGTGTGAACTCAAGTACTATGTGGAGAATTCTCTAGAACAATTCGATGGTTGTGTTCCTAAATAAAGTATGTCACTTCCCATCTATTGTTGATCAATTTGACAATCGTCTTAGTAGGGCATCACTTCATTTCTTGATCGATTCTCTATCTATTTCACTCTAAACTTCCTACCACTCACTTTCTTACTTTGACCTAGCTTCACCATCACCGTCATCAGGGGCGTATCCGGTGGGGGTGCCATGACATAGAAATTGTGTTTAGTTAGTAGTATTTGTACTAATCTTAGCTAAATGCTAGCTAAATAGGGAATTCTTAGGCTTGGCACCCTTACTGATTTTATCCTAGATCCGCCGCCGACCGTCATTGTTACTGTCAATCCGCACATGACAAACATTGAGTCTCTCCTTGTGAATTTCTTCTTCAGTTTTAGGCGCCATGTTTTTGTCGCAAACAAAACTGTTGTTTTCCTCCACATGGACTACTCGACACATGTCCTCCCTACTGGTCAAAAGGAATGATGATCGTGTGTGTTGCCCCAACTGTTCTCTTTTTTCCATCTCTCTCGCACTACACCGTCCCTGTTCTCCTTCGTAGCACTTCCGGCCCACTCCTTCCTGACCACACCTCCTTTGCATAAAAAACTGCCAGTGCGGAAGTACACCGACTAGGTCTTCCGATGAGGCTCCCATAGAAGCACCTGACCTGAGCGCTGGCAGCACGGTCATGATGGTGTCGGCGCCAACTTCCTCTTCTTTCCGCCCGCAAGCGCAGGATTATGGATCGACATCGCCTTGTCGGGCCTAGGGTTGGGATTGTGGATCTCCTCGGTCTTCCTCGTCCTCTTCTTCGAACTATTATCGGCCTTGGGCTTGAGGCGCTTGGTGTCTTACCCCTCTGCTCCGCACCGCGACCTAACGAACAAAGCGGTGCATTTTTTAGGGCATCAAAGCTAGCAACCAAGCAGGCAGCCCAGGCTTTTCGGACCACTAATCTGCGGGCCGTCGACGTGTGCGGGCATGTTTCTAATTTCCTGTGGGCATGTTTGCCTGGAAAAAGTATGGCGGCCGTTTATTAGTACCTCACCGCCAATGCAGGTTAGCACTGTGAGGTTTAAAAAGTGGCGGTCGGGAGCGGTATCACACCGTGCGGCAAGCACGGCGCAAGCATGGCAAAAAATTCTCTGGGACAGGGCCGCATGGTCTTCCTCTTGACGCCCCTCTCCAGATTTTGACACCTCACCGCCAGCACAAATCTTAAAGAAGGCCGAATCGCCTAATTACTTCATAGTACCGTCGCCGGTGAAACTGTAACCGTTCTCTCGCGTGAAATAGAATGATAAGATCCCGTCGTGGGTTTGCCTTCTGGACTCCCTTTGCGGATGCCGCGGCGACGGGCCACCGGATAGAATTCCCCACAGCCGCCCACCGTAGCCATTCACCACCTCCTTGGGTTATTTGAGGACACGGAGAACACATGGCATCAGAGTATTGCAGCAACTCCTCCCTCGTTTGAGAAGAAGAAGCATTCCCCGGCCCGTGCAGACTTTCTGCCCCCACTTAAGTTTCATTCATCTCAGACTTAGGCAATCTAACTTGCTATTGAGTAATCATGATTCCTCGGTCACAGTCCGAGAGCTATTCCACGATCAAACAATGGTGTTGAAGATGGAATTTGGCAAACCCTCCTAGGAGGAAGCATGTGGGATCTCAAGCCGTTTCTCAGGTTATCTGGAAACCTGGTGATTCGCACTTCTGGGCAGGCCTCATGGCTACAAAGAAGTTCTTTTTCCCACATGGATCTTTCTCAATTAGGGATGGATCAGAAATTCATTTCTGGGAGGATAAATGGCTAGGCCAATCCACCCTCAAAGAACAGTATCCGGCTCTGTATGCTATTGTATGAAACAAGAGCGACACGATCGCCAAGGTTTTGGCCACCTCTCCACCTGATGTTTCGTTCAGGAGAAGTTTATTTGGAACGAGGCAAGCTTCTTGGAATGCTTTGCTCAACCGATTGGATTCCATCAATCTATCGGAAGGCCCAGATAATTTCTATGGAATCTGACGAAGAATGGAAAATTCTCGGTCGATTCTATGTATAGAGCATTAATCTTACCCGTAGGACCGGTCGATATTAAAGATAATAACAAAATATGGAAGATGAAGATACCACTAAAAACTAAGGTGCTTGCGTGGTATCTACGTCGAGGTGTAATTCTTACAAAAGATAACCTTGCCAAACGCAATTGGCACGGAAGCAATAAGCGTGTCTTCTGTCATCACGATGAGACTATTACACATTTATTCTTCATTTATTCTTTCAGTGCGAATTAGCCAGGTCTATATGGTCAGCCATCCAGATAGGTTCTACCTTACATCCCCCGCGTTTCGTTGCTAATATTTTTGGCAATTGGCTAAATGGGGTGGACCCTAGGTTTAAACTATTCAGTAGGGTGGGAGCGATTGCCGTTATTTGGCCGCTTTGGCTATGTATAAATGACAAGGTTTTCAATGATAAAAATGCTTCTTTTATGCAGGTTATCTACCGGTGTACAGCTATGCTACGGGTATGGTCGGCCCTGCAACGTGTGGAGCACCGTGCATTGTTTTTGGAGGTGGCGTCACGTTTGGAGGCTGCGGCCAGGGAGTTATTTTCCCGGCATAGATGGCAACATAGTCTCCGGATCGACCTACCATCAGCTTGGGCGGATCTACAATTTCTCATTTTGATATGTAATTCGCCTTTTTAATTTCAGCATCGGATACTTGTGAGATCGTGAACTATTGGCTGTGTGCATCCTATTTATGCAGAGGCCTGTTGTAATGCTTAAAACTCTTAAATAATAAAATCCCTTTATCTTAAAAAAAATGGAGGCAGGTTGTGCGCGGCCATGATTATCACCGCCCGCCAGTGATGGTATGTTGGCGTCCGAGGTCTCCATGCAAGTGATCACCTCATGACCAGTGGAAGTAGGCAGTATGGCGCGGGTGACGCCAGTGGCCGGTGTACCAGACGGCGGAGGTAGCTATCATGCGCTATGGCAGCGGGAGCCTCGACAACGGAGGTCGCTGCCTTCATGCGACATGGTCTTTTGCCTCACCACCAGCACACGACGATTGGTAATTAATGATCGGGTCCACGAAGGAGGTGGTGAATGCATCCGGCGCGCGGCTATGGGGAATTCCGTCTGGTGTCCCATCGCCGCCGCATCCGAGAGGGAAGAAGACAAACCCACGACGGGATCCTGAGCCTGCTTTGAGATGTGTGCTGAGGGTGAGGTGTCAAAAATCTGGGGAGGGGCCTCAAGAGGAAGACCATGCGGCCCTGTCCCAGAGGATTGTTTGCCAATGTACAGCCCACCGTCCTTGCAGGGGCGGCCTTTTTGGCCGCGTCATGTTTTAAATCTCGGTTTGTTGCTAGGATCCTCGGATCTTAAGGTAGCTTGGTTTTTGAAAAATTCGAAATCTGTAATTTTATGTCTCCAAAATTTGAAAGACAAATTTCTATGTCGAGATATCCCATTGTGAAAAATCCCAATAAAAAATCATTATATTGGCACAGGAAAAAAGACAAATTTGTATATCTAAATCGGTGAATGGTGCACATATTCAAAATTTGGAAATCTTACAAGATTTGTCATTTCTTTGTAGCCTAAACTAATCTGGATTTTGCATAGAGAATTTACATAGTGGCATTATTGACATTATCTACATGTACAATTTTCGTTTCGAGTAATGGAGACATATAATTTAGATTTCAAATTTTTGGCATACCGAGTTACATGTAGATCGACTTCCATTTGACTTTTCACATGTAGTTCTTCTACGACACGTAAATATCGTTGTCTTTGCAGGGGCGATCTTTTTTTTCTTCTAGCATGCAATTTTTTCTGGGTGTATTGGCACCTACGCCGAATCTATCTTTCCACTCGAAAACTTCTGATTGAAATAGGATAACGTATTTGCCATTTTGGTTGTTATAAGAAGCATCTTAAAATCGTCCGGGTCAAAATATTCCTTGGCTTGTGATAGAATGCATCTAGCTTATAAAAAAACGACACATTACATACGGGATGAAAAGAGTTTAGACTCACTGAGAAAAGCAAAACATTTGGTTGCATCGCTCGCGCTCCCTAGTCCCTATCGTGGGATCATTCATAGACGATCTAAACCATGTCCCGCCGGGGGTCTAGCTCAACGCCCAGTTTTTTAAAAAAGACTTTCACGTTCCGGTCAAAATATTCATCCTATTTGGCCCAACTTCGAGTTCTATCCATCCGCATCCAGTGCCCAGTGACCCAGCCCATATCCAACCGCACGGAAAATCAGGACACTCCCTGCACTCGACGACCCGAGGCGCCGGCGGTCCCTGGTCGTACCGGTGGCCTAACTCCAGCGAGGGATCGGTCTTGAGCGACGCATGGCTTGACCTGTGCCCCGCGGGCCGCGGCCCGCTCCCGCAATTTCCTCCCCATGGTGGCGAGGCAGCAGTTCGCGTCGACCCAGCGGCCCGGGGTGACCGGCGAACGAGTCTAGGGCAGCATTCCGGTGACGCCCTCTTCCGGCATCCGGCGGTTCGGCGAACCTGTCCTGCGGCGCCCGGTGTCTGGAGGCCACGCATGTAGGGGGTCAGCTTTGCTCTAGCCTCCGTTCTTATCAAATATGCTCCTATTGTCTATGGTGGTTGTTGTAGGGAACCCGTGAAGATTTTCCGACGGATTTTCGAAAGGTTGTGATACTAGTACCTATATACCATACATCTCATCAAATTCGTCTTGTCCACTACTCATGTACCTAATGATCCGGCATGGCCTCTCTAAGAAAAATGATTTGGCATGATTCAACTGTGTAGTGTAGTGTTATTGCTTCCGAAGCAAAGTAAATTATGAAAATCGAAGTTGGTTACAGTACATGATTCTTTTTACTGGAAGAAAAATAAATAAATGGGACTCCAACAAGATGATTCGACACATTTAGAATGTTTCAGTTCACATATTATTACATTATTCCATACTCTTAAATCTCCACAAAATGCAATCACCCTTCATCCTAGAATATTACTGTAAACATAGTTAGGATAATAAGATTCACATCAAGAGGAGGAAGCTTGTTTAATGGACAGTTTGCTAAAACTTCATAGTAGCCTAATCTCAACGAAGCTGTGGCAAACTCGAGCTGCACTAGCCAAAATACCTTGATATGATTGCCTGATCATACAACACCCCTACACCAAAGAACGCAGTGAAGGCAATCACAAAGGGGACCTTGTAGTCGGTTTGTTTGGATGCCACAATGGTGACCGGCGGTGTAGAAGCTGGACCACATTTCTTAGCGACCATAGAGCCACAGAGCTTTGGATTCCCTTCAAAGCTAGAATTCGGAAATGTGTTGAACTGGCCGCCATATGGAATAGGACCTTCTAGGTCATTGTTAGAAACGTTGAATGATGAAAGGAAGTGTAGGCTGTTCAATGCAGCTGGGATTGTACCTGTGAGGTTGTTGTTAGACAAGTCTAGTACCCGCAGGTTTGTGAGATTGCATACTGATATTGGGATCTGTCCTGTTAGATCGTTGAAGCTCAGATTGAGTGAATCAAGGGATTTTAGCTGGCCGATCTCTTGCAGGATCTCACCAGTTAGTTTATTGTTGCTTAGATCCAGCAGGTTGGGGAAACTAATGGGCATGCCGTACTTAAGTGATGGACCCCTATAACCAGGTAATTCGAAGATCCTTGGGTCTAAATGGGATTGTGTCTTGTCTGACTGCAACATTGGCATATCCATCAGGTTTGTTGGAATTTCTCCAGTTAGGCTGTTGTTTGATATGTCTAGATAGAAGAGGTAATTTAGGTCTTTGATCCAAGCTGGTATTGATCCGGTGAGTTGATTGTTATATAAGATTAACATCTCTAAATTTGCTAGCTTCGATATCCAAAGAGGCATTTTGCCGGACAACAGGCAATCATTTAAGGCAAGAACTTGAAGATTATCAAACCCATCAATGATGTCATCTCCTGGCATGAGCTCACCCCTGAAGCTTCGCCCCATAAGCAGCGTTCTAAGGTTGGTGCATCTCTTAAGAATGTGGAGAGCATTTGTGATGTTTGCGAAAGAGTTCATAGCAAGTGAAAGGAAGGTGAGGTGCTTCAGATCGCCTATTCTTGATGAGAGCTGGCCATGCAAGTTGTTGCCAGATAGTCGCAATGCAGTTAGATTGCTGCAGGCATACAGGCTTTCTGGAACTATTCCGGTGAAGCTGTTATACAGAAGATCTAGAGTTTTGAGCTTAGGTAGGGTGGAGAAGTTGACCTTGCTAAGTTCTCCGCTGAAATTGTTGCTCTTCAAGTTAATTGTTATGAGATCTGTGCAGTTGCTGAGAGCTGGTGGCAGCTCCCCTGACATATTATTGTTGTCCAAGTGAAGCTCCTTCAGTCTCTTGAGCTCACCTATGGAATCTGGGATATTGCCACTGAATTTGTTCCCTCTAAGGTCTAGGGTAACCAGATTTCTGAGCTTGATTATTTGAGCACCACGGAGTACTCCATCTATAACATTGTCAGGAAGTGAGAGGTACTCCAGTAAGAAAGCATTGAAGAGTTCATCTGGGAGAGTCCCGTTGAGGTTGTTTTGTCCAGCCTTAAGCACTCTGAGCATGTGGCAGTTACCAAGTCCCAGGGGGATGCTGCCTGTAAATTGGTTGTAACTGACATCAAGTACAGCGAAAGATGGTGAGCTGCTGCAGAAATGACTTGGTATCTGCCCACTGAAGCTGTTATTGCTGGCGTTGAGTGCGACCAGATTGTTCATCACCTCCCATGTGGTGGATGATGGAAACTGCCCTGTTAACAAGTTACTCGAGATGTTCAGTACCTGCAAAGGCCTAGCAGGGGTTGAAGATGGCAATTCTTGCATCTCTCCATCGAGTTTGTTGAAGCTGAAGTCGAGGACGATGATGCTACCGGATGACACCAATTCCAGCGGCACGCTGCCCGTCAGCAAGTTGTGGGACAGGTTGAGGCGCAGAAGGCCAGCAAGGTTGCCGAGGGACGGCGATATGCTCCCGTAGAGTCCCTTCAAAGCCAACGAGATTTCTGTGACTGCTCCATCCGCGCCACAGGTGATCCCTTCCCATGCGCAGCAGTCTGTGCCGTTCGTCTTCCACGACGCGGCAAGGTCACCATCCTGTGACAGCCCAGAGAGGAACTGCAGGAGGGACCCCTTCTCCTGCTCTGTGCAAGAACTAGTGGGGGAGGCCATGGAGATCAGCAGCACCAGCGCCAAACCAAGAAAATTTAAGTTTCTGCTGTACTTCTTGTACGGAAAATGGAGTGGCTGCATTGTTTCCTGCTGAAAGTAGCGTGGAACCCAGATGCCTCAGTTCTGTTCTGTCTGGTAATGCATGAATGGTCTAATCACGAAAAAGCAGGCAGGGAAAGGAAGAAGCAGATCTTGCCCCCATTTGGTTTTGTTCCGACTAGTCTTAGTCTTGTGGTCATTGCAAAAAAAAAAAATGCGGTCAGCAAAATCAGAGTTTAAACAACTGCTATCAGCTCACGAGTAGCTTTCTAGCTTGTCATCCTTGACCCAATCCGTATCGAGTTTTAACAGCATATCTTATTTATTTGACCAGGCTTCACTTCTGGTGCCGCCTTCACTATTATAATGTACTAACTAATACTGAAAAACATACCACTTCTTGATTCCTCCATTGCTGAACAGGAAAAGGTGCTCGAGAAAGAAGCAATTTGTTCGAAATGGTTGAGAAAGAATAGTTGCTGAAGTTTCAAGCAACCATTGAAATTGAATATGTGGAAAACGCCAACTGGAGAGGCGCAAGATCAGTGCGACATTTGAGGTGGGTTGCTGACCTTGGCGGGTGTTCTGTGCTCTGTCTCATCCTCTTGACCCGAGATTTGTCTAATGGATATATTTGCTGGGTTTTGTCTGTTCTCCTGGCTAACTTTCACACTTTCTGGCTAATGGCCATCATCTGAATTCTGAAGCGATTCAAGTAGCAGAATCCTTGATCACTTGGTTTTGATGCTTGTGTGGAAATATATTGTCTGTAGGACAGAACCTGCTGGTGATGCAGCCCACGGGTTGTTAATTGGTTTAGTTGCAACTAGTGGCAAGAACTAAAAACAACATTTCCATTTCGGTGCAGTTTTGTGTTAGTTTTGTTTTGATCTGGTGTTGTGCTGATGCTCTGTAGTAGGTGTAGCTCTATCATTGTTACTCACGGTCTGCTAGTGATATATACCTTTCTGATGGAGAAAGTCAGCGAGTGGTTGGCACTAAGACTTTTGGACATGCAGTGGACATTGTTTCCATTTTACAGCTCTGTTTGTGTATGTATCGTTGGTCTCTCTTACTCTTTGTTTTGCACTTCAGCCTGTATTCTGCTTAGGTAAAGTGAAATATCATTGTTAAATTTTCCTTGAGAACTACTTCCTCCGTTTTTTAATATAAGATGTTTTGGCATTTGTCCACATTCATGCATATACAAATGTATGTAGACATATTTTAGTGTGTATGTTCACTCAGGGCATCTCCAGTCGTTGTGCCCCCCAGAGCCCAAAACGACGCTATTTTGGGCCGCCGCGGCGCACAACGGCGCTATTCTGGATCCTGGGGGGAGCGTTTTCCAGCCGTGAACCCAACCCAAGTTTTGGCCAAAAAATTCAAAAACGCCGGAACAATAGAATAATTGCATAGAGGCGATTTTCATTCATATTTTGGCGCAAAAATCACCGAGTACATAGTAGAATTTCAAACTAAAAACTTAAAAACATTTTATTCGGCGATCTACAGGGCTAGTTGATGCCCAGGCTGTTGCGGATCGCCTGGCTGTAGTCGCCGCCATCGTCGTCGGAGCCGTCCTCGCCGCCGGGGGGCTTGCTCGGGCCTGCGCCGTCGTCGCCGGCGTTCCACTTGCTCAGGAGCAAGGACCGCCTGAACTCGTCGTCCTCCTCGCTGTCGGAGTCGAGTACGTAGTACTCGATCTCCGGCGCCACCGGAGGAGGAGGAATGCGGCGGCGGCCCGCATTGGCAGCGGCGGCATGCTGGCGTTCCTCCGCGCGCTTGCGCTCCACCTCGGCGAGGAGTTCGCGCTGGCGTTCCAGCTCCTTCGCCGTGAAGTCGCCGAGGCTCCAGTCCTCGATGTATTCCTCCGGCGCCGGCTGCACCGTGTTGAAGGAGGCCTCCTCCGCCTCCCTCTGGCCGGGCCACTCCTCTTCCGTCTCCTCCGCCGGTGGCTGCCACTCCTGCGTGGGCTCCTGCTTGGGCTCCTTCTTCGGCTTGACGAGGCGCCGGAATAGAGACCGAGGAGGAGAAGCCGTGCGGCGCTGGAAGGAGCGCGGCGCGCCGCTGCGCAGGCCGCCGCTGCGCATGGGGGCAGGGCGCCCAGAGTTGAGGGTGGGAGGAGTCAGGGAGGGGGGCGCGGCGTGTGTACCTGGAGGCGCCGAGCGCGCGCCGGAGGAAGACGACGTGGCGGAGGAGGAGCTTGCGGCTCCCATCCGCCGCGACATCCACGACGAGATCTGCGGCGGCATGGTGAGCCGGGGCTCGTTGCCGGCGGCGATGTAGTCCATGACCCAGTCGAGCTTGCGGTGTTGGCCGCTGAAAGGGCATGGCGTCCCCATGTGTGGTTTTGGTAATTAATGACAATCCCTATGGACTAATGGTTGCATTGAGTTATACTTGTAGTGTTTGTCCATAGACCATGCTTGAACTCCATATGTTGGATTCAAGGTTGATGCCTTGAATATATTGATATAATGAAGTATTTGGCATCAAGATCATCGAGATGTATGGATATATACTTGATATGATCAAGAAGAAAAGATACAAGGTTGATCAAGATTTTGATCAACTCACAAAGCTAAAAGATGTACCAAGTGGGATCATGTATCTCTTGGTATGGTAAGCAATTGTCCATACAGCTTTGTGAACTAACCCATGATATGTGTGTGGCATTTATATGTATGGTTAGATATCTTTCTATGGGCTAGCATCAAATGAAGATTTCATATAGCCCATGAAGGATGACGTCAAGTGGTGATCGTCATCAAGCTTGAGTTGTGCAAGTTCAAGAGAAGTATCTCGAAGATATTATATGTTTGAAGCTTGCCACCCATTTGGAGATAATGGTCAAGTGAAGATGTGCCGATGAGAGGCTCTCTCATAGTGGAGTATGGGGCAGAAATATGTGGATCTTCACCAAGCGAAGCGCAATCAAGAAAGGTGGTCCACTTGAGAAGATCAAGATCATCATCATCTAGTCAAGTGGAATGCGCAAGGCAAAGGTATGATCTTGATAGGGTTTCTATTTTACCGGTCTCATGTTGTTAGTCGGGAGACCGGGTTATAGGATAGATACCGTACTATCAAGAGGGGCTCTCGACTAAAGTTTAAGCGTATCAGTTAGAGAGAGCTCAAACCTTTGCATACTTGGCATCATCATCTTTCTTGGTTCTTATTTGGTTTTTCTCCTAGTTGGGTTTTGGTGCTTGTTATGATCCTCATGACAAGACCAAGTTCTTCGAAAATGGTTTTTGTTTGGAAAACTTGTTTGTTCTCGGCGTTGGAAATATTACCGGTCCACCTTCGAGCTAGGGTCCACACCTCCCATGTGTGGTATCCCCTCTATATTTGTGACCCTTAATATTTCCAACGAAATTGGTTTCACCTATTTTGGAGTTCGAACGAGAAAGTTATCGCATTTCAGTCTGTGTTGTTTTGTTGCAGCTTTTCAGGCCGGAGTCTCCGGCCTACTGGTCCGGAGTCTCCGGACCCAAGGATTTTCGTCGAAGTCTGTTTTTCTTGTTCAGCCCCTGGTGGGGTCCGGAGTTTCCGGCCCAAGGGGCCGGAGTATTCGCCCCAGACCGGAGTTTCCGGCCCCAGGGGACCGGAGTTTCTGCCGTGCTGCTCCTCGTCTGAAAGTGGTTCAGCCCCTGGTGGGGGCAGGAGTTTCCGGCCCCAGAAGGCCGGAGTTTCCGCCCTAGACCGGAGTTTCCGGTCACTAGGGCCGGAGACTCCGGTGTGAAACTGGCTGCAACGGCTCTTTTTCTGGGAGGGGTATAAATACCCCTCCACCTACCTCCAGCCAGCCAGCTCTGGCCAGCACGTTTTGCTTTCTCTCTCCTCCATTGTTGCAAGCTCAAAACTACTAGATCTCCCAATCCCTCCACCCAAACTCGTTGATCTTTGGAGGATTGAAGGAGAAGATCTAGATCTATTGTTCCACCAATCCATCTCTCCTCTAAGTGAGGGGAAGCCTTTGGATCTAGATCTTGGAGTTCCATTTGTTGAGTTCTTCCTTGTTCTTCCTCTCTCCTCCCCCCACAAGCATTAGTTGCTTTTGGTGGGATTTGAGAGTGAAGGATTTTGAGCACTTCTTGTGTTCTTGCCCATTGCATCGGTTGCATCGGTTTGAGTTCTCCACGGTGATACGTGGAAATCGAAGTTGAGAAGCTTGTTACTCTTGGGTACTTGGGGTGCCCTAGAGCTTGTCCTTTTGGATACTTGGATTGCTCTAGACGGTCCTAGTTGATCTCGGAGTTTTGGTGGCTCGCGGGATTGTTGGGAGCCTCCAATTAAGTTGTGGAGACGCGCCCCAACCTTGTGATTCTTGTGACTTTGGGAGCCGCAGGAATTCGGTGAGAGCCTCCAATTAAGTTGTGGAGTGTGCCTCATCCTTGTACGGGTTCGGTGACCACCTTAAGTGTCCCATAGTGGTTTGTGGCACTCCGCATTGGTGGAGACACGAAGGAGATTACGGTGTGCCATTTGACGGCTATTCGGGGATCACTTTGTGACTCCGCACCGCTCCAACGGAGATGTAGCTTCCATTGGGAAGTGAACTTCGGGATAAATCATCGTCTCCAAGTGGCTCGGTATTTCTATACTCGAGCTTCTTACTTATGACATTTACTTTGTGATAGCCATCGAGCTTGAAGTAATATATCTTGCTATCACATATTTGCTTATATTGTTTAGCATAAGTTGTTGGTGCACATATGTAAACCTAGCTTGTTTAGGTTTCGTGCTTGATAAATTAAACACTAGTTTTATTCCGCATTTATTCAAGCCTAAACCATAAAGAATTTTAAATCGCCTATTCACCCCCCTCTAGGCGACATCCGTGTCTTTTCAGCCGCCCCACCACCGCTTGCATCCGGTGGAGTTATGGCGGCCCTCTACCTGGCCGTTGTTGCCGCGGTTGGCGATGTCGTCGTCGTGGCGGCGCTGGAAGTAGGCCGTCCAGAAGGCTTCGTTGCCTTCCGCCCTCCAGCGCGGGTCCGCGGCCTGCTCCGGTGTCAGACCTTCGCGGACCTCGGCGATGGCGTACTCACGCTCGACGCCGGCAGGGACGGGGGGCACGGGGATGCCACCCGCGCTGAGATGCCACGGTCCCTGGCCGACGGAGGCGCCGGGGACGCGCATATCCGGTGGGCACGGGTACCCGGCCTGGTACAGCGCCCAGGCCTCGTGCTTACAGAGGTGGCGGCGGCCAAAGCTGTTGGCGGCGGTGGCGTCGTCGGCCATTGTTTTCTGGCGAGAGAGGAAGCAGAGGGAGGCAGAGGCGGCGAGAGAGAGGCGAGTATACGGAGGGACGGCGAGGGGAGGTGGATTTTATAGCGCGGCGGCCAGGCGAAGGGGCGGTGGTGGCGCGCCATTACAGCGCCGCGTGCCCTTCGATTGGACGTCGAAGCGACGCGCGCCGGCCACGCCATTACTCCGGCAGCCTTTGACCAGCGCGCTCACTGGGCCGCTGGCCACGCCATTAACTCCGGCAGGTTTTGACCGGCGCGGGAGCCGAGAGGATGAGGACGCGGCCGCTCACGGGCGGTTCTGTTCCGCGCCATTTTCTCCCGCGTCGCCTTTCCCGCCATTTCGCCCCCCAAGCCGAACCCAGTGGGCTGGGTTTCGCCTGGGTGCGCCGGCGCAAAATAACGCCGAAACGGCGCTATTTGGCCTTCTGGGGGCCGAGTGGTACAAAAACGGCGCTTTTTGGCCTCGCCGGCGCTAAAAAGGCCTCTTGGGGGGCTCTGGGGGGCGACTGAAGATGCCCTCACTTTGGTGTGTATGTAGACAACATGTATAACAACTAAAACATCTTATATTAAAAAACGGAGGAAGTACTTCATAATATATCCTACTCGCTTTCTGCTGTCAGGCGCAGGATCTCTACACTTTTTATCAGGTGCAGTGCCGATCGATGGCTTGTTAGGAGGAGGGGCATAAAAGAGGCAAAGAACACGACAACAGGCCACACGTTGTACCATTTGGCCTGTCAGCCTGGGAATCAAACGTGCAGTCAACACGTCGTTTCGCTATACCATGGACGCGTTCTCAAACGTCGCAAGATTGTAATACAAAAATGGCGGAGAGACCCGACTGACTACTCCACGATGATTGAAACCGTTAATTCGTTGAACACGGATTATTTCCCTTTTTATTTTCTTCTTGGAAGAAACCACAAGTTCCTACAGAAGCACGACGACCTATGCTTTTTTTTTTGTGCGTAGCATGAACAGTTAAGAGAAGAACTGATTAACACAAACTGAGAGAAGAATTAACAGAGTAGCCATGATTGTTTGGTGTTAAGTTCGCGAAGAAAGGGTCTGAACTAAGTATATACTTTACAATGACAGTTGCAAACGTGCAGTCCCATCCATTCCAACAACTCTAGGAGATTCAGTTACATCTGAGAAGAAAAATACTACTCCAGTAGAACTACAATTTAGGGATACAGAGATTACTTGTAAATTAACATCATCAAGCTTTTTACCACCAAATACCCCTGCTTCTTGAAGATGGATCCTAGACCTCTTCCTCATCCTCTTCGTCGTCGTCGGTGTCCTCCAGGACTTGCATCATCTCCGCGTACCCGGAGGTGCGGTACTGGTACAACACTGACGCGTCGAAGTCTATGATCTTCTGAGTTTGAGCGACGATCCTGGCAACGGCGCTTCCCAAGAGAGCCCGGTCCCTTACGGTCGGCCGGTAGGGGGTCTGACACAGCATGTAGCGGACGAAGTCCTCGCTGAGGATGGTGTCGACGAGCGCGTCGTCAACCCTCGTTGTCACCAGCTTCCTCTTCTTCCCGTCCGCAGGCGCAGGAGTATGGATCGACATCGCCTTGCCGGGCCTGGGGTTGGGATTGCGGATATCCTCCGTCGTCTCCGTCCTCTTCTTTGAACCCTTATCGTAAGGCTTGGGCTTGGGGCGCTTGGTGATGCCGGCGCCGCCGCCCGCCGCCGGTTGCTCGAGCTTCATCTTGCCCGTCTGCGCCGCGACGTAAGCAACAAAGCGTTTCCTTTCTTTCTGAGGGCAAACAAGATAGCAACGAAATAGGCCTACATCTACCAGCGGCCCAGGATGGTCGGCCCACTTCAAGCGTTCCTGGTTTCCACATCGAAAAAGTACGACTGTTTATTATTAGTACCACATCGCTAACGCTGGGTAACATCCCGGCGATCACCGGGACGTGAGGTGGATACAAGTGCTTGTGGTAGCACTAAACCTTAGGTGCTTGTGGTAGCAACCAGACCTCGAGAGATTAGAGGAAGAAGAAGACAGGCGTGAGAGAGAAGACCTAGTTCAGGTTCTGTTCAGTTCGATGTTTCTGACTGCTGCTTTCGCTTCTCTTTGTACGCAGCCTACCAACTCCGGACTGCCGTCCATTGGGCCCATAGCCCATCTATCCCTGGCCCAGTACTTGTACATGTACGGGTGTTACACGGGCCTGGGGGTACGGGATGGGGATTGTGGATCTCCTCCTTCTTCTTCGAAGCCTTATCGTAAGGCTTGGGCTTGGGGCGCTTGGTGTTGCCGACGGCGCCGCTGCCCGCCGCCTGTTGCTCGAGCTTCTTCATCTTACCCATCTGCACAGCGATGTAAACCAACAAAGCGTTGCACTTTTTTTTTTAGGTCGAACAAAGAGTTGAAAATATTGGCAACCCTAGCATAGCAGGCCAGCCTGCCCGGCCCATTTCAAGCGCTCGGCCGGGCCGTCGACGTGCACAGACGTTGCAAATAATTTCCTGCGACGCCTCGAGAAAAGTATGGCCGTTTATTAGTACCATACCGCTTACGCTGGGTGACACGCACCGGGATAAAAGGTGGCGGTCGGGAGCGGTATCACACCGTGCGGCAAGCACGGTGCAAGCAGCCTACTCAGATATAATCACGACAAGGTAACTACTACTCTCCATGATTCTAAACTGCGGCCAAAACTGGTTAATTGTGGAAGCTAATAGCTAACCAATGTACAGCCCGTCGTCCTTGCAGGGCGGCCTTTTTGGTGAAGCGATACACTCGATATTTGATTTGTAAATCTGAATTTACCGTATCTCTGCGCACGAGACTTTTTGTTCTCTAAGTTTTGCACTGTATATATACAAATCCACGAGGCTGGCCTTTTTGGCGAAGAGCACAATACACTCGGTATTTTGATTCGTAATCTGAATTTACCTTACCTTTGCACAAGGAATATGTGTTCGTGGTCGGCGGGAAGTATAGAAGGGAGATGGGATAATTGGGAAAGAGGGAGAGAAGGGAGTTGCAGAATCTAGGATAAAAGAATGACGAAGATTGTGATCCATGTCAGGGCTGAACTGACCAATCAGAACACAACGTCGACTTTACAGTGTGTTTACACTAGACAAACATACAATACCTTGTCAAGTGTTTTTTTTTTTTGCGAAGACAAACACAGGAATACAGCGACAAATTACAGAAAGGTCCTCGAAAGAAACGGAAATACAACCCAGCCCTTCTGCAACTCGACGACGCCGGAGACGACGAACGCTGTCGGTGGCGCGCCGCTGCTCAAGCTCCGCTTGACGCCTTGGAACCGGAGCCCCCCTAAGCAGGCGGGAAGTCGCCGAGCACCGATCCCGAAGGATCTACGCCTGAAGACGCCGTCGTCGTCACGCCGCTGCACCTCTGTGTCGATCTGATGTTCTTGCGCCAGATTACACACGGCAAATATCTTTGCATGGTACTATTTCATATGATTAAGTGACTAGGCCATTGTTTTGAAGTTACATTACACATTCAGATTATAGCCTAACATTCTTAAGAAATAGGACATTAATAGTCGTTTCCTTTGGTGTTTAATGGATCACATAGTTCATAAGATTCACTTTGCAATGTGTTTCACTCTTATATGAACTAGTTTATTGGAGATCAGCCTAGTCTGGACAACTCTTTAAAGGGGGGTAGCGCCTGAGCTGGCGAGAAACGGATTATTTGTGATGACACAACATCAGTCACTTTGGGTTCTTGAGATCAAGTCTATCTGTACTTATTTTCATAATTATATCAAACCCACAAGTATAGAAAAGGAGAACAAAAATTTAAATCGTGTCCAACATGTTGATTTTTCTCAGGTTGCTAAAAAAAATGACGTCCGAGGGGTAAGAGGACCCTGGACAGTTGTTTAGCACATATACTCCGAGGAGTAGGTGCGTACGCACCGTGCTGCGAGCACGAGCGCTCGAACGCGGGCGGGCTGGGGAGTATCAGCACTCCTCTGCCACTGGGCTATGCCTCAGTCCACTTTCTCAGGTTGCTAAGGCTATGATGCAACAAGTTTGATCCACCCGTAGGAAAAAAGAATGTTGATTTTGGCAAAAGGGGCAGTACATCTTATTTTTAATTCTTCAAGCAAGATTTTTAACAATGCATGATATATCTTGGAAAATGGACAAGTCTTGTGATAACAGTTTAATGAACACTATGAAAATAGGCTTCTTACCTCCACTGCTATTAAAAAAAATCTGAAGATAGAAATCGGTATTTTGTAGACGGTCGTTGCGTGTCACACTTTATATATCTTTACAACTTCTGATCATGATTCTGCAAATCACACGAAACCTGAGTTGTCCTATTTTTCGAGATCAAATGATTTAAATCATATATTGCATTGCAGTACTTATATCTACATCATATTGTTATTGACACCTTTTGTGTTACTGATGTGTGCAATTTTAGAGTTTCTCATAAACTTAATATTATATCTTTAATATGTTCCACGAACATTTCATGATACACACAAGTATTATTTGGATTAAACAGATGCAAGTGAAAATATGTGTCCATTTCTATGGTTTAAATGTTAAACATGGCTGTAGCTAACCAACAAAAAACGTATGACTTTTTGACTAATAACAAATATACATGCATTACGAAATATCAAGGGTTTTAGAGAAATTCTGAGATCCCGGAAAGGCCAAAATTTTGTGGGAAGGAAACACTCGTGTTCGCAAATATACAAAGCAGGAGGAAGAGAGACCCCTGCAACCCAGCAGCGCGAATGCCAACCCAACTCCCTCGATGATATCCACTATCTAGACATGCACACAAGGAAATAATTAATTGCATCAGCATCATGGTGATAACTATATAGTTGAAAGTTAGGTAACTACATACTTTTTGGGGAGAGGAGGCAAATCCACCCCCTCCCTCGGTTAATCTTATTAATTAATGGTATATGTATTTGAATTTATCATTCCCAACCGTCCACCACCAATGAAGTGGTTTCGGCCTCAGGCTGGTCTTTGACTGTGGTCCATAAGAAAATCGGAGATAATGCCCCACCCGAGGAACACAATATCTTAGAAACAGGAGGAGGGGTTCACTGCAGAGATGAAATAATTTGTGATTGTCCACCCAAAGGAGAAGGGAGCAACAACGGCATGATCGGTCCTCGACATCGGCAAGGCAAAAGTTCCAAAAGTTGGGCCTCACTTATATAAAGGAAGATTGTGGCGAGAGAAATGGGGACAATATTATACAAAACCGCTCGCTTGCGGTCTAACAGTTGGTTTTCATCTGTAGTAGCTCACTCTACTCATGTGTTAGGAAGAACAAAATGGGATCGCCAGGAGATAGTGGAGGAGGAGTCCCCTTCAGCCCAACACCGCCAGCGCCAGTCCAACTCCCCTCGACGCCATCTTCTCTATCTAGATATACACACAAGGAAAGAAGTAATTTTATCAACACCATGGTAATAACTAAATCATGAATAGTTAATAACTAGACATAAACACAATGGTGAGAGGGGCAAGTGCCCCCCCACCCACCACCACCACACACTAAACCTAATTAGTCAATGCTATTTGTCTTTAAATTCGCCAAACTCAACTTTTGGACACTGATCCAAACACAGGTATAGAACTATAACATAACAAAAATATTGACACATCAATTTGTTCGGTTAGGCCTTTTTCAGAGTGCTAGTTGGACTCGTCTACTTCCTATTTTCAGATAAAACATAATATTTTATCTTGGAGGAATTGTGGTAGTCATGGACTACATATTTATGACCATACATGCAGAGCATTCGACTTCTTTGTGTCTTTGCCTCGTAAACGGAAAGGTCTTTCTAGTCAGTGAATATATGGGAGTTAAAAGATGATACAAGGGAAAACAATAGCATGGGCAAATGTCAGGTTAATGAAAAATTTACTGGAGACAAATGAAAAATAATAGCATGCCAAAATGCTCGCAGCTTCAAGAAAATGTTGCAGTCATTTCCATATGATAATACATATTACAGCTTGATACGTCCATTTTGCATCACTATTTTATATCATAATTTACTGTTATTCATTGATATATTTCATATTTAGAGATGATACTTATGTTATTTTACCTATTTTGCATGTTTGATGATTATTGGAGAATTAACCACCGGAGTCAGATTTCTGCTGGAAAAAGGACCGTCAAGACACCATATTTCTGAAGATCAACAGTTCGAGGAAAATATCACGAAGTTCCTATTTTGTCAGATGGCGGAGGCTGCCAAAAGGGGAGGTCAAGGTGGGCCACCATGGGCCCTCACCATATCGTGGCGCGACCCACCTTGCTGGTGCGCCTCCACGTGGTGAGGAGGCCCTGGCCCACCTCTGCCAGTGCCCCTTCGCGTACATCATCCCCAGGAAACCCTAATCCTAGGGGAGTCGTCGAGAAAATATTCCGCCGCCTCCACGGGGCGGAAAACACCAGAGAGAGAAAAGCTCTCCGGCAGGGAGAAATCTGTCGGGGAAATTCCTTCCCGGAGGGGGGAAATCGTCGCCATCGTCACCGTCCTCGAGTTGGACTTTATTGGGATCATCATCATCATCATCTCCACCGCCGACACCATCATCTCCACCGTTCCACCCCGTTCCGCTGCAACATCTAGAGTTGAATCTTGTCTAGTTCATAGGGGAAGCTTTCCCGGTGTTAATTACTCCTTGTGGTTGATGCTATTGAGTGAAACCGTTGAATTAAGGTTTATGTCCAGATTGTTATTCATCATTATATCACCTCTGATCATGTTCCATATGATATCTTGTGAGTAGTTTGTTTAGTTCTTGAGGACATGGGAGAAGTCTTGATGTTAGTAGTGAACTATGTTGAGTAATATTTAATGGTTTGATATTTAAGTTGTGGTGTTATTCTTCTAGTGGTGTCATGTGAACGTCGACTACATGACACTTCACCTTTATGGGCCTAGGGGAATGCATTGTGTATTCGGTTGCCAATTGTGGGGTTGCCGGAGTGACAGAAACTTAAACCCCCATTGGTATATCGATGCATGAGGGATAGCAGGATCTCAGAGTTTAAGGCTATGGTTAGATCTATCTTAATTACTTTCTTGTATTTGTGGATGCTTGCAAGGGGTATAATCACAAGTATGTATTAGTCCTAGGAAGGTCGGTGCATTAGCATAGGTTCACCCACACAACACTTATCAAAACAATGAAGATTAATCAACTATATGAAGCGAAAGCACTTGACGTAATTCTCGTGTGTCCTTGTTTGGTCATTATAAGTAAACTTACCGGCTTGTCCTTTGCTGTAGAAAGGATTGGGCCACTTGCTGCAATTATTATTACTGTCTTTTATTTACTTGTACTTTATTTATCTGCTATATCAAAAACCGCTAAAAACTTGTCTGTTAGTATTTACAGTGAATTCCATATCAAAACTGCTTGTCAACACCTTCTGCTCCTCGTTGGGTTCGACACTCTTATTTATCAAAAGTACTACGATATACCCCCTATACTTGTGGGTCATCACAGCTTTGGGGCACATTAGTGGGAAGAACTACTAACTAAGGTTACTTGCTTAACACATAAACTTGAAGGTAAAATATATCTTCATAGGAAGATTAATTTCTGAAAAAACTGATTTTACATTCACCACTGTTTCAAATTATTTTCAATGCACAAAACATCCACATCCTGCTCAAGATATTTGCATGCCAAATTACGTTTCTCTATCGAGCAAACAATAGAGGCATGCTTACATTAGTAGAATTACATATCAAGCTTGATATAGTCTTCCCGTAGGATTCATTCTCATCTCTCTAATTTTTTCCTTGATTGGGGACTTGCTCTTTTCCCTCCACACTTTAGTTTGACCCTCTCATTTTGTACAACATCATGCTCATTTGTCTTAAAAGCGAGCTTTGCAAAATACGAATCTACAAGAGTCATGCATATGTGTATTAAACAATATACACAAAATATTAAAATATAGCCACAAAATAATAACAACAATGTCACAGATTTGTCAGTTTTTTGGTTAAAAACATTTTTTAAATGTTAGGAACAACAAAATCAGTATGGGGCATAAGTTCCAGTTCCCAGTTTACATCAACAATAGAGAAAGAGAATCTCAAACCAGTATACACAATAATAATAATAATAAATCAATTTTCATTTTGAAATACCCCACACATGTAATATTGAATGCTAGGCAAGAGGATCATGTAAGGAACATATTTATGTCACAATGGTTCAATAGCATAGTCTTGAGTGTAAGATAGAAAAACATTGCCTTTAGATAATCAAATTGAAAAAAACAAGAAACATCACTCACGTTGCTGTTCTGAGTTTTTTTTCGAGGACCACAAGAGATCTGCGCATCATTCATTAAGCTTAAAGGGAGATTTACATGTTACAGACAAGGTTGATTATTCCAAAAATGATCACGACACACTGACAGAACCAACACCCATACACTGTCATGTCCCATGTCAACATTTCATTACAAGCATCCCGCGGAACCCCATCTTTTTTTTTTTGAGGGTAACCGTGGAACCCCATCTGGGACAAAGTGTTAGACGACATTTTGTCAGCTAGATCGAGAGTTGGGGACTTTTAGGATAGCTTTTATTTTAGAACTTTTTTTTTAGATTAAGAACTTTTGTTTCTACGAAGACACGAAGTAGTGCTTGAAGGGCAAAATGCTTCTGGGCCCAAGACCACTCGTGGCCCGGCCTACTCTTCGGCCCAGCCCCAGTCTCCATCTTCGGCACATCCACATTCCACTCCCCTCTCGCGCCTGCTCTCGAACCCCCGCCGGCGACCGCTGCCCAGCCTCTGGTCTTCCCTCATGGCTCCGTCAGCATCCACGGCGACGCTCTCGTGCTACCTTTCTCCACTCCGCAGCACCCTCACCTCCAGCCCCACCGTCACCCGCCTCGCCCCATCCGCTTCCCGCCACCGCCCACTTCGCGCCGCCACGACCGGCGCCACCCTCCGCGAGGTCTGCTCCGGCCGCGTCCCGGACCACGTCATCCAGAGGTAACACACCGGAACCCCACCGCCACAGCTCCAGCCACCATCGGTCCCAATTTCTCACCGAAGAGAGGTTCCTGGCACCTCGCAGGGCCGAGGATGTTGGGTACGTCGTGCCCACCGAGGTGCAGGAGCAGTCCCTTCCGGTTCTGCTCTCCGGCCAGGACTGCATCCTCCACGCCCAGGTGGTCGCCGTAGCCCTCGAGCTCCGTCCGTCAGTTGCTTCAGACATTTCATACTGTACAAACAATGGCAGTGTGAACCCAGCTTACATTTGTGTGTGGGGTTGGTTGTAGACAGGTTCCGGGAAGACGCTGGCCTACCTACTGGCGGTCTTCTCGGCGATCGACGTCGGGCGGTCCTCCGTGCAGGCGCTGGTTATCGTCCCGACACGGGAGCTTGGCATTCAGGTGAGGTGATACCTGCTTGATGCCTGTGTGGTGTGTACCTGGTGGCGAGGCCTGACTGGCACGTTGCTGTTTGTGCGCGACTGCTAGGTCACCAAAGTTGCTAGGCTTCTCGCGGCGAAGACTTGCAACGTCATGGCTCTGCTTGATGGTGGGATGCTCAAGAGGCAAAAGAGCTGGGTGAAGGCAAGTAACCATCTTTTGGCCGATTTGTGTTGATGCCAATGCATACTTAGTGACAAAAACATTTTCTGCTACATTGCTAGATCTAGATCTCATGACGTTAGTACATTTAAGGCCCCTTTGTGTATGTATGATTGTATAGCACATGAAGTTATGATACAGGAAGTATGACTTTGCAGATATACACATTCATGTATAATGTATTTGTACTTGACATATAAGAAGTCCTGCTAACAATGTTAGCCTGTTTTCAGGCAGAGCCCCCTGCAATAATTGTGGCTACTGTTGCAAGCTTGTGTCAAATGGTTGAAAAGCGTGCTTTCAGTCTGGGTTCCATCAAAATATTAGTTATCGATGAGGTGAACACTCTACATATTCTTCAGCTACAAACCAAATATGCTTATGCAGTCATGGTTGTTCTTTCGAAAGAGGTTAGCTAATGTGCAACCTTTTTGTTTTTTTCAGGTTGATTTTATTTTTGGATCATCAAAGCAAGTGAACTCCCTTCGCAAAATCTTGAATTCTTATACATCAGCCTCCAGTCGCCAAACCATATTTGCTAGCGCATCGATACCTCAGCATAACCGTTTTGTGCATGACTGCGTACAACATAAATGGACCAAGGTTAGTCTACAATATATTACTGACTGAATGATTGTGTTTTAAGCTTGATGTATACACAAACTAGTTTCCACATGTTGTATCTTATCTTTGTGCAGAGCGATGTGGTTCATGTTCATGTCAACTCTGTACAACCCATGCCTTCACACCTACATCACACATATGTGGTGAGTATATCTTTCTAATGGATCACTTTTATCGTAAAGTTCCTCACGAATTTCCTGCAAGATACATTTGAATTTTCTCATTCCTCTCCTCCTACAACGGTAGACGCTTACCCACAGGCATGCCTAACTGTTGTACATTGCATGTCAGTGCTTCTATTATTCTCATTAACACTATGAGTCTTCCCTTCCACATTTAGTACCTTCTGATCAACTAAGTGCACCAACCTCTTTGCTCCTGATAGTTCTTTTATGACCTTGGTCTGATCTTAATCTGTATGACAACCCAATCAATGTACAGGTCTGCAGTAAGAAGGAACGGTTGCATGTTTTACTATCCTTGCTTGAGAGAGATGCACCAAAGTCGGTGATTATATTTGTCGCTCAACAGGTAATTGTATACATAAGTTCATTTTATGCTATTCCATGTTGATTATGAAATTTCTCTTCCTGAGGTGCTAAGTTATGAACTATCGTAAGGGATGTGTCATGTTTTCATTTTCTGCTCATGTATTGGCATCATGCTATGATCATTTTCCAGTTAGAAAAGTTATTATCCCCTTAATTAGTTGCATTCGAAAAAATATTTATTTGTGTATAACAGTTCACTAGTTCATCACCTAATTTCTGTGTTGCCAAGTTCTTAGCACCTATGCTGATACTGACTGAGTCTTGACTGCAATTATCGTAGTGGTCTGAGATTAGAATTCTGTTTGATAACCGCTGGAACTTTTTTCAGTCCGAGAAATCAAAAAGGACTGGAAACACTCCTTCGTCCACACTTGTTGTTGAGTTTCTCAGAACGGAGTACAAAGGTACCCTAGAGGTGCTTCTACTAGAAGAAGATATGAACTTCAACGCCCGGGCCACCTCATTCACTGTAAGTGCTCTCCTTCAATTTTGTGCCTAAACTCCCAGCATGTTCATTATGTTGATTGAAGAACCATGAATCAATGTAATTTCTGCCTCTAGGAAGTCAAGGGAAAGGGTTTCCTGTTAGTTTCTACGGACATAGCAAGCAGAGGGTTTGATCTTCCACAGATCAGCCACATATATAACTTTGACCTCCCAAAGACGGCGACTGACTACCTTCATCGAGCTGGAAGAACGGGGAGAGAACCATTCGCCAAGTCGGAGTGCAGTGTGACGACTCTCATAACGGAGGACGAGCATTTCGTGCTACAGAGATTCCAGAACGAGCTGAAATTTCACTCGCAGCAGCTGCCCTTAGAGTCGATGTTCACTTTTAGCCTCTGAGATTCACCTGAGTTCTGGATGTAAATAGTTTTTCCTCCCTGTTTTTATCTTGACTGGAGAAACGGCGTTTTCATGTACTACTATTATCCTGATCTACCTGTGTGATGAAATATGTTTAGAAGAAACAAACGTTCCTGAATCGTATTATAAGCTTGTCAGACTGGAGAGAACCATTCTCCAAATCAGAGTGCAGACACGACGACTCCAGAACAGAGAGTGAGCACTTGATTCAGGTAACTGAGATCTCAAACACGTCACATTCTACTCTTAGTTTCAGTCATCAACCAAGTTGTATTGTTGACAAAAAGTGTACAATCACCGTTCCTTGAGCGATATACTCTAGTCTAAGTGATATTGATGTAACTGTTTGGTTTGGGTGGCAACAGGCCACGATCTTCACCTTGCTGATATTCTGTATTTCTGTGATTGTCCTTGTTCCTGAAATTACATCTCTGAGACATGTAGATGCGCAGATATACCCTGCCAGGACAAGAAGAAAAGTGCGAATTACAATTGACGAGTGGATGGAAATAATGATTATAGGTTGCAATATTATTGTATCATATAATTCCAGCAGGAAGCGTAGTAAATGTGATATAAACACAAAACAAGTAGTTGAAATACTATGCGACAGTCAGGGAGATAGGCTTGAGATGCCGGCATTGGTAGAGGGCGATATTCTGAGATTTGACTGAAATATTAGGGAGAGGTGTTTGAGTAGGGGTGCAAACAGATAGAATAATGTTTGCACTGTATTCGATTTTTGAACCGTTTTAAATAATCCATATACGGTTCAAAGGATTCCAAACAAATGGATATCTGATTCCAAACTTTAAGCGGCGGATGCGCGCGCTATAGGATATGGTATGTCAAACAACACCGAATATAAATTATCCAAATACTAAATAGGACTAGACACCAATCGCTCCTTAAGACACGAAATTTGAGCTCATCCGACATCAGTTCTATATTAATCAATCACGAAGATGGTTCCATTGCTTTTGAGAATTCAAACTCACAGTTGTCAGCTTTTGTATCTTTTGCGATATCCAAAGAGAACAGGGAAGTTCATGGATACACATTTTTTACAAGTGATGTTTTTACTGCAACTATGGAAGGCTGACAAATAAGAAACGATGCAGCATTCTTAGAACTGAACAAAGTAAATGAAGTTGCAGAAGAAGGTTGAACACCTCTAAGCTGTAATTTCTTATTTATATAGCAATAATTTGATTTCCCAGAGAACTTGTGTAAATTTCTGTGACTTCCCATGTCCAATATTTGCCATCATTTAGGGTAATCATATTATGGTTGACTCTTTAAAAGATAAATATATATCCCAATCAAGAGCAAGAAAATTTCTTAAAAGATGCGACATTAATACACTAGAAGCATCGGGCATCAATTTTCATCAACTACAAAACTATTTAAATAAGGGACATGAACCTCAAAACATACCATATTATAATTCCAATTGGTGTGCGGGCTACTCCCAATCTTAGGTTTGAATGCATCTGGATTGCGCTCCAATGTAGCATCTATAGCTTCACGCCTAGCAGCCTCATTCTCAACATTATTAAAACAATTAATGCAGTAGCATCCATCACAATAAATACCAGATGCAAAACATTCACAGTACCTAAGCATAGAAAACCATAAAAGTGAGCTTGATAGGAACAAATATCAGTATGCAAAGGCTTAAAACTGAAATGACAGACATTAAAAGTAGAAACAAGTAGTGATTTATCAATGCATATCCATTTCCGGTTTAAACAAAAGGAAGATTTTCTGATTTTCTATGTGCAGGTCCAAACAGCAACAACTATACAGAGAATATGTAGATAAAAGCGGAAATTTTAGGGTTTTACATAAGATATGAGTGTTAGGAGGATACTCTTTCAATTTATCTTCATTGACAATATCTATATCTGCATATACATGCGCAAGCAGATTGAAAGAACAAAATATAAGTCTGGTTTTCATCTTCAACACATTACACAAATATGTCACTCCGTCAAACAATAATCCTCATTTTTACCAAGCTCTAGTTCCTTTTGGAGCCACAGAGAAATTTAAAATGATAAAGCCACCACTGAAGTATAAGTGAGCCAACTCTAAGAATATTCAGTGCTACATAATTATCTCGATTAGTCACAATGTTGCTATTTCGGATCCTTTAAAGTGAAGTCATTATTTCACTAGCTATAACCTACAAGTCTACCGCTACAAATCTTATAGGCAGATCAAATTTTTGGTCTCGTCGCCAATGTTATTTGTCAAGCCTAGGCTGCTTAGCAATAATTTTCATCCAGTTTTTTTTTCCAAAAAGAAGATCCAGAATCCATATATTCGTCATTGTAACATTTTTACGCATAAAAAACACTAAACAATCAATAGTTCTATACAATGGTCAATGTGTGTAATCCCTTGTAACATATTTGGCGAGTTCTAGAGAAGTACGTGAAGAAGTAGTTACAATGGTAAGAAAAAATAAGTAACGTCTTTATTGCAAGAATCAACATTGTAATATTGCCTTTTCTCAAGCTAAGAAAACTCAAATCTGACTTACAACTTCAAGCATCTGGAGTGTCTACAATTGCAGCACTCCTTCTTTGTAAGGGTGGCATCGTTGCCATCATAGAGCCGTGCACGCTGATTTGGTGACTCTGGCTTCCTAGAAACACAGAGACTCAAAGCATAAGAAGAGCATGGTGAAAAATCGCAAAGGAGAAATATAATTCCAATTTCAACAAAGATTGCCATTAGCCAGTAAAGTAGGATGTATGCTAAATCAACTAAATATAAGTTGAAAAGCATCCATATTATATTACAAACATGTATCCTTGTTACTAGGAAACACAAATAGCATCCATATTATATTACAAACATGTATCCTTGTTACTAGGAAACACAAATGCGAGGTAAAATCTGGGAACTAAGTTTTCAAACTCGGCCTACGAAACAGGACACCCAGCGATGTGAATCAAGATCGAGAAAACAAACTCATTTGTTCATAACCAATTAAGAGCCTGGCACGCCGCTCCCTGCTCCCGACACAACAGAACCCCGGAAGTTGGAAATCGAGAAGCAGAGATTTCAAAACTTACGCTAGAATCGGCGGCTGCGTGGAAACCGCGGGCAGCGACAGCCGCGGAGGCGGAGGCCCGCCGTCACCCTGCTCCTCCCCCGCCATCTATCTACTCGGGCCCGGGGGAGCTGACAGATCGAACGGGCCACCCAGTCCACCGGGGTGATGAGATCGCAGGCGCGGGCGGCAGATCAGCAGGGGCCGGCGGGAACGGGGATCCCGAACTTCTGCGCGCTCCGGCGTTTTGTGGGCAAGTGTTATTTTTGAAGTTCATTCATGTCCCACATCAATCGCAGGAGATAGATAAGTTGTTCAAAAACACAAACAAGCAGGAGATAGATAAGCGTAATGTACACTACTACTACGGTATTTTGTCAGGGCTTCATAGGGTTTTCGATTCGAGGTGCTCAGACTAGAAAATAGGCACTGCTGAAAAATTCCCCGGCAAAGAGCCTCTATGCCGAGCGCAGTAAAATAAATGGCGAGTGTCCCCTGATTAGGCACACCGCAAAGAGTATTTTGTCGTCAAATGGACGGAATTGCACTCGGTGAATCTTGTGTCTCGGTAAAAGACTCGCCACATGACACCTGACGACCGGACCGACGACGCCGTGATGGAGGACAATCACCCCTCTCGGCAAAGAAGTATTTTTCCAATTTCTAAGTTCTAAAAATGACTTTTTTGCGGCGCAAGTACAAAAAAATATTGTAAAAAATTGTACACATCCATTTTCCACGTAAAGTAGTCCATAGACTGTCGAATCATCAGACATGTCGGCATCTCGATTTCCATGATGTACCCAATGGCGGAGAAGGTTATGATGACTGTGATGTGAGAGGGCAGATTTGGCGGAACGGTTCTCGGAGGCGATGAAGACTTTGCTTTGTAACAGATAGTGTTCGATTCAGACATTGCACTTGTGAGCCTGGTATTTGATGACTTGCAAGATCAGTCTTAGCAAGTGGGCACAACATCACCAGAGGAATTTACTTTTGTTGGCGCTCTTTGAATGTCTAGTCTTGACTTCAGGGTGAAAACTTAAGGTCTAAACTTAATTTGTTGTGCCTGTTGATGACCCACAAGTATAGTGGGTGTATCGTAATACTTTTGATAAATAAGAGTGTCGAACCCAACGAGGAGCAGAAGGTGTTGACAAGCAGTTTCGATAAAGGATTCACTGTAAATACTCACAGATAAGTTTTTAGAAGTTTTTGATACAGCAGATAAATAAAATACAAGTAAATAAAATGCAGTAATAATAATTGCAGCGAGTGGCCCAATCCTTTCTACAGCAAAGGACAACCGGTAGGTTTACTTATGATGACCAAACGTTCTTGAGGACACACGGAATATTGTCAAGTGCTTTCGCTTCATATAGTTAATTAATCTTCATGTTTTGATAAGTGTTGTGTGGGTGAACCTATGCTAATGCACCACCCTTCCTAGGACTAATACATACTTGTGATTATACCCCTTGCAAGCATCCGCAAATACAAGAAAGTAATTAAGATAAATCTAACCACAGCCTTAAACTCTGAGATCCTGCTATCCCTCATGCATCGATATACCAACGGGGGTTTAGGTTTCTGTCACTCCGGCAACCCCACAATTGGCAAACGAATACAAGATGCATTCCCCTAGGCCCATAAAGGTGAAGTGTTATGTAGTCGACGTTCACATGACACCACTAGAAGAATAACACCACAACTTAAACATCAAACCATTAAATATTACTCAACATAATTCACTACTAACATCAAGACTTCTCCCATGTCCTCAAGAACTAAACGAACTACTCACAAGACATCATATGGAACATGATCAGAGGTGATATAATGATGAATAACAATCTGGACATAAACCTTAATTCAACGGTTTCACTCAATAGCATCAACCACAAGGAGTAATTAACACCGGAAAGCTTCCCCTATGAACTAGACAAGATTCAACCCTAGATGTTACAGCGGAACGGAGTGGAGCGGCGAGGGTGATGGTGTCGGCGGTGGAGATGATGATGATGATCCCAATGAAGTCCAGCTCGATGACGGTGCGATGGCGACGATTTCCCCCTCCGGGAAGGAATTTCCCCGGCAGATTTCTCCCTGCCGGAGAGCTTTTCTCTCTCTGGTGTTTTCCGCCTCGTGGAGGCGGCGGAATATTTCCTCGACGTCCCCCCGTGGCTTAGGGTTTCCTGGGGATGATGTACGCGAAGGGGGACAGGCAGGGTGGGCCAGGGCCTCCTCACCACGTGGCGGCGCGCCAGCAAGGTGGGCCGCGCCACACATGGTGAGGGCCCATGGTGGCCCACCTTGGCCTCCCCTTTTGGCTGCCTCCGTCATCTGATAAAATAGGACTTCGGATATTTCCTCGAATTATTGATCTTCAGAAATATAGTATCTTGACGGTCCTTTTTCCAGCAGAAATCTGACTCCGGTGTTTAATTCTCCAATAATCATCAAACATGCAAAATAGGTAAAATAACATAAGTATCATCTCTAAATATGAAATATATCAATGAATAACAGTAAATTATGATATAAAATAGTGATGCAAAATGGACGTATCAACCCCCCCAAGCTTAGACCTCGCTTGTCCCCAAGCGAAAACTGAGCTCAGTAAACAAGACCACAGGTTTATGGAGTGAAGTGTCGATAAACAAAATACGGACAAGAAGCATCACATTTATTAATACACAAGTCATTCTAGACAGCAACTTCCTTCATATAACTTAACTTGAAACAGTAAAGGAACCACAATAAAGTGCATAGAGAAAATCATAATTGGTGATGGCAAACTTTAGTTCTTGGTCAGAGAACAATTAACAGATCATACTTATCTTTCGAGCAGAGTCTTTATATCAGAGCTTATATTGCAGAACTTACATGCTCAATCATAACAGTCTCCTTACAGTCATTGATAACTTTCAAAGTTATATTCATTCAGATAAAAGATTTGTGCTAAACAAGGAAAAAAAAGATATGATTGAATATCAACATATAAAGGTTGAATCACAACAACTCAAATGCTTGCTTGAGATAGAGGGAATAGGTTTACTGACTCAACATGAAAGTAAAAGATAGGCCCTTCGCAGAGGGAAGCAGGGATGAAATCATGTGCTAGAGCTTTTAAGTTTTGAAATCATATAGAGAGTATAAAAATATTTGTTTGAGCTATGTATGTCGTTGTCAACGAATCGCAGTAAAGAAAACACTAACCCCTTGTCAACCAGACTTTCAAGAGCGGCTCCCATGAAGGACGTTATTTCTACCCAAAGGTAGATCATCCCTCTTCTCTTTTGTTTACACATGTATTTATAAATTGGTATGACACTCCTCCCAACCTTGCTTACACAAGCCATGGCTAACCGAATCCTCGGGTGCCTTCCAACAATCACATACCATGGAGGAGTGCCTATTTATATTGTTTAACATTTTAAGTTGCTTCTGATAAATCATTGGCAAACATGTGAAGAGAATCAAATGGTTAAAGTTATAATTAATTGGGACTGGGCACCCCATTTGCCAGCTCTTTTTGCAAATTGTTGGATAAGCGGATGTATATGCCACTAGTCCATGGTGAAAGTCTGTCTGACAAAGTGATAGAGAAACTCTACATAACCCTCATGAGCTAATAAACAGTGACACAAAATGAGAGTAATAAGTTTTGAATAATTTAAAGGTAGCACATGAAGTATTTACTTGGAGTGGCGCAAAATACCACATAGTAGGTAGTTATGGTGGACACAAATGGCAATGGTTTGGCTCAAGGTTTGGATGTATGAGAAGCATTCCCTCTCAATACAGGTTTTTGGCTAGCAAGGTTATGTAGCAAGCATAAGAGTTGAGGGATACAAACAATTATACAAGTGATAAGAACAATCATGCAATCTTCCTTGGAAGCACAAATAATTTAACTTGAGAATACTAAGCTTATGAGCCAACAAGAAAGAAAGATCATGGAATAATATATCTACATGTACTTCCCTCTCTCTACTTAAGTCTCAAAGTATTGTTACTACTGACCAATGCTAAGTTTGCCAAAACCAAAAAGATTACTTAATGCTCCCAAAGTGACCATACTAATAACAAGATCATCAACATGAAAGAAATTGCAACTAAAATAAAGTATGCAGAAAGTAAATGATAAAACTTCTCATTAATATTCCATAACGGCAACTCACACCAAGGGATACATAGATAACCAACTAAAGAGAGATACTTCCACATTGCAAACCATCCTATAAGATAACTTCCCTACTCACGATATGACTCTATGAAAGTAAAAGGTAAAGATAATGGTGTGATACCGCGGCACTCCCCCAAGCTTGGAACAAACCAAGGGGATGCCAATACCAATGATGAATTACTCCTTCGGTGGTGGTGGTGAATTCTTGATAAGCTTATCAACCAGCTCCTTCAGTTCATCAATCTTGTAGGTGAGAGCGCGAATCAGCTCCGAGTTGTGCTCAATGCGGTTCATGAATTTGTCAGACTGCGAATCCCAGCTCTTGGAGTTGTTTCCCCACTTCTCAGCTTCAGAATCCTCTTTCCTGCATTGTTAGAACGATCTATATTCCAACCACTAGGCAACTCTGCCTCAGGATCCTTTCAATTTGACTCTTATGAATTAGATTGGAAGGGGTTATTGATGCCTGGAGAAGACGTCCTTGGAGCTAGGAAGCGACGTGGAACCTTCCTCCGGTGCTCATCCGCGCGCCTCTCTTGAGGTTGAATGGATTTGCCACCACTCCGATGCTTGCAACGGTGGCGCGCGGGTATACGCGCGGATCTTCCTCCACTTCACCTTCATCTTCACTCTCGACTTCTTCCTCAGCTTGGGGTCTTGAGGATCATCTTCCAAAGGCTCCTTGCCCTTGTTGTTGTTGTTGGAGACCATGGCGCTTCTAAATCTGAGAGCAAATCTGGCAGAAACAGCTCGAAACAAAACACGACGAAAAGGCGATATACGAACCTCGGGGGTTCGGGTAGTTATATAGCAAAAAGTTTTACGACAAAAGGAAGGCACGGAGGAAACCTGGTCGGAGACGAGCTCCGAGGCGCCCTCACCACGGTGGCGCGGCCAGGGGTGGGCCCGCGCCGCCACGTGGTGAGGTGCCCTCGGGCACCGTCTCCCATCCGGTTCGGTCTCTTATTTTCCATATTTAATAAAAATGACGAAAATATCTATTGGAAGGTTAACGCGTTTTTCTTACCGAAACTGTTACCTATTCGAAATCGACTCTGCAGTCCCATGAATTGCTTTCAATGAAAACTTCCGGAGTCACCACTTGAATAGTATCAACATCTTCATTATAAGAATCTCCAGAAATATAATGTTTGAGTCTTTGACCATTCACCACTTGTGTAGAGTTATCTTTGAGTGAAGCAATCTTTATTGCACCTGAACGATACACCTCCACAATAACAAAAGGTCCTTCCCATTTTGAGAGTAATTTTCCTGCAAAAAATCTGAGACGAGACCTATACAATAGAACTTTCTCACCAACATTAAACTCTCTTTTAAGAATTCTCCTATCATGCCATTTCTTAACTTTCTCTTTAAAGAGTCTAGCATTTTCATAAGCTTCACTTCTCCATTCATCTAAAGAACTCAAATGAAGCAACCTTTTTCACCAGCAAGTTTAAAATCTCTATTAAGTTCTCTCACTGCCCAATAAGCTTTGTGTTCTAATTCTAAAGGCAAGTGACAAGCTTTACCATAAACCATTTTATAAGGAGACATACCCATAGGGTTTTTATAAGCAGTTCTATAAGCCCATAAAGCATCATTTAACTTACTAGCCCAATTTTTCTAGATTTATTAACAGTCTTTTGCAAGATAGATTTAATCTCCCTATTTGACAATTCTACTTGTCCACTAGTTTGGGATGATAGGCTGAAGCAATTCTATGATTAACACCATATTTAGCAAGGTCTTTCTAAAACCACCATGGATAAAATGAGAACCTCCATCAGTCATAAGATATCTAGGTACACCAAACCTAGGAAAAATAACATCTTGAAGCATTTTTAAAGAGGTCTCACCATCAGCACTTTTGTAGGTATAGCTTCTACCCATTTAGTAACATAATCAACAGCAACAAGTATATGAGTATTACCTTCTGAAGGAAGGAAAAGGACCCATGAAGTCGAATCCCCAACAATCAAATGGTTCAATAACAAGAGAATAATCATAGGCATTTCATTGCGTCTAGAGATATTACCAACCTTTGACATTCATCACAAGATAAAATAAACTTTCTTGCATCCTTAAAGAGGGTAGGCCAATAAAAACCTGATTGTAGAACTTTTGTGCAGTTCTATCTCCAGCATGATGTCCTCCATAAGCACTACCATGGCATTTCTCAATATCTCCGTTGTTCATATTCAGGAACACATCTTCGCATAATGCCATCACTCCTTCTTTATATAAGTGTGGGTCATCCCAAAAATAATGCCTCAAGTCATAAAAGAATTTCCTTCTTTGCTGAGCTGAAAAGGTTGGAGGCAAGTACTTGGAAACAATAAAGTTAGCATAATCAGCATACCAAGGACTATCTCGCGAACTTACCTTATTGCAGCCAATTGTTCATTTGGAAAACTATCATTAACAGGAATAGGATCATAAGGAATGCTTTCCAATCTAGACAAATTATCAGCAACAGGATTTTCAGCACCTTTTCTATCTACAATATGCAAATCAAACTCTTGCAAAAGAAGTACCCATCTAATAAGCCTAGGCTTAGCATCTTTCTTTTCCATAAGGTATCTAATTGCAGCATGATCAGTATGAATAGTGACTTTCGAATCAACAATATAAGGTCGAAATTTGTCACAAGCAAAAACTACAGCTAGAACTCTTTTTCAGTAGTAGCATAATTCTTTTGAGCAGAATCAAGAGTCTTACTAGCATAATGAATAACATTCAACTTTTTATCTACTCGCTCCAAGAACAGCACCTACAGCAAATCACTAGCATCACACATAATTTCAAAAGGTAAATTCCAATCAGGTGGTTCAACTATAGGAGCAGTAATTAAAGCCTTTTTCAAAGTTTCAAAAGCTTCCTTACAATCATCATCAAAAACAAAAGGTACATCTTTTTGAAGAAGATTAGTAAGAGGCTTGAAATTTTAGAGAAATCTTTAATAAACCTCTATAGAAACCAGCATGACCAAGAATACTACGAATACCTTTGACATCTTGGGACAAGGCATCTTCTCAATTGCCTCCACTTTAGCTCGATCAACTTCAATGCCTCTTTCAGAAATTTTATGTCCAAGAACAATTCCTTCATTGACCATAAAGTGGCATTTCTCCCAATTAAGAACAAGATTAGTTTCTTCACATCTCTGCAAAACTTTATCAAGATTGTGCAAGCAATTATCAAAAGAAGTTCCATAGACGGAGAAATCGTCCATGAAGACTTCCACAATTTCCTCACAAAACCATGAAAAATAGCAGACATGCATCTTTGAAAAGTAGCAGGAGCATTACACAAACCAAAAGGCATACGTCTATAAGCATAAGTTCCATAAGGACAAGTAAAAGTGGTTTTCTCTTGATCTTGCTTTCTCACAGCAATTTGAGAAAACCCAGAATAACCATCAAGGAAACAAAATGAGTTTTCTTAGACAACCTCTAACATTTGATCAATAAAAGGTAAAGGATAATGATCTTTCTTAGTTACTTTGTTAACCTTTCTAAAATCAATGCACATCTATAACCAACTACTACTCTTTGGGAATTAGTTCATCATTTTCATTAGGCACAACAGTAATTCCTCCTTTCTTAGGAACACAATGCACAGGACTTACCCATCTACTATCAGCAATAGGATAAATAATACCAGCTTCAAGAAGTTTTAATACCTCATTTCTTACCACTTCCTTCATCTTAGGTATTAAACGACGTTGATGCTCAACAACTGGCTTTGCATCAGGTTCCATATTAATAGCATGTTGACAAATAGCAGGGGAAATCCCTTTCAGTCATCAAGAGTCCCATAGCTCCACGGTGTTTCTTCAACACTTCCAATAACCTTTCCCTTCTTTACCTGAAAGTTTAGAACTAATAATAACAGGATATATTTTCTTATCATCAATATAAGCATATTTAAGATTATCAGGTAAAGGTTTAAATCAAAAACAGGATCCTCCTTTGGTGGCATCGTAGTACCCAAATCTTCCACCGGTAAATTGTGTTTGAGTATAGGTTGACGAAGGAATATTTCGTCAAGCTCATTCCTTTCTTCCATAAAGACCTCACTTTCATGATCCTCCATATGTTGCTGCAAAGCATTGTTAGGAGCAAGAGCAATAGAGGCAAGTTGAGCAACTTCAAAATCCTTATTAGGCAATTCGGTTTCATAAGGTGCTTTAGCAAATTTAGAGAAATTGAACTCATAAGATTCACCAGCAAATTTAGTAAAATTTTCTCTTTCTTACAATCTATAACAGCACCACAAGTATTCAGAAAAGGTCTACCAAAATAATAGGACAAGTCTTACTGGCAGCCGAACCAAGTACAAGAAAATCAGCAGGGTATTTAGTCTTACCACATAGAACTTCCACATCTCTAACAATACCAATTGGAGAGATAGTTTCTCTATTAGCAAGCTGAATAACCACATCAATTTCCTCAAGTTCGCAAGGACCAATTTCATGCATAATTTCCCTGTAAAGCTCATAAGGAATAGCACTGGAACTTGCACCAATATCACATAAACCATAATAGCAATGATCACCTATCCTAACAGAAAGCACAGGAACGCTAGTTTTCCTAGAACTTTTAGGATGTGAAACAATATTAGAAGCATCTTCACAAAAGATGATATGTCCATCTTCTAAATTTTCAGTGACAAGGTCTTTAACCATTGCTATAGCAGGTTCAACGGTTATTTGTTCATCAGGTTCTATAGCTTTCTTTGTACTTTTGTTAACAACACTAGCTATAATAGAGTGCTCCTTAATTTTGGCAGGAAAAGGAACTTTTTCAATATAAGGTTCAGGAATAATGTGATCAACAGTATTAACCTCAACACTTCTAGCCATAGGAGAAACAGCTTTATCTTTATAAGGTTCATGGTAATTCTTAAAACCCTCCTTTGGCATACCGAAATAAGAGGCAAAGGCTTTATAAAAAATTGCAACAACTTGAGAGACAAGGCCATAAGTAGTGCTAATATTACGATAATCATCAGTATTCATAAAAGTTTTAACACATTCGAAATCATACTTTATACCTGACTCTCTACCTTTGTCGTTCTCCCATCCTTCAGTGTTCTCCTGAATCCGATCAAGAAGGTCCCATTTAAACTCTTCTTTATTTCGAGTGAATGATCCAGAACAAGTAGTATCCAATAGAGTTTTATCCTGAAAGGAGAGCCTTGCATAAAAGTTATCAATAACGACATTACCAGGAAGCTCATGAATGGGGCATTTGAGCATTAATGACTTCAATCTCCCCCACGCTTGGGCAATACTCTCTCCATCATGAGGCCAAAAATTATATATGAGGTTCCGGTCCTTGTGAATCTCACTTGGAGGATAGAATTTAGAGTAAAAGAGAGACACAATTTCCTCCCATCCAAGAGAACGCCCATTCTTCAGCAGTTTATACCAATGTGCAGCTCTGCCAGTGCGGTGACCCCGCACACCACTGCATATTGTAGTGTACAAGTCGTTGACATAACACCCACGGAAGGACTTATCCGTAAATATTACATCCCTCAGAGTAGTACAACAGAAACATTGCGGGTCCACTTTATTACACACTGCTGAATATTACAAGCCAGAAATGCATAAAAACTTCAACGTCTTCCTTCGACAAGGGAGGACCGTCTATTATTGCTGTGTTGACAGGAGTCAACCTACTAGCGATAGAAAGCAATAAACTAAGAACCATATTGGCTCAGCAGCTAAGTAGTACTAGTCTAGTCTTGCTCGGCCAGGTTCCTATTAAGATAACTCTAAGTCTCCACCTCCTCTTCGTCGACATCGTCGGCTCCGTAGGCGATGATGTAGTCGACGCCTTCTACTCCTCCGGACAGATCAGGTGCTTCAAAGTACACCTCGTCGGCATGGTATGCCCCAAAGTCCACGTCTGTGACCTCCTCAGAGTCTAAGCAGGGGGTCAAAAGAGGAAAAGGGTGAGCAACACTAGCGTTACTCAGCAAGCTCAAGTAATAGATGATAAGGTGTATGATGCTCTATCTACCATCCTGACCAAAAAGTCATGGATGAATATGCAAGTTTTGTAAAACATTTTTAGTAAAAGGTCCATTTTATTTTAGAAAACTATGCCCCCAGTCTCCACGGGTTTATAGTCATCACTTGGGATGTCTTTCCCGCTGCGGTCTGTAGTCCCCTCCTGGAACAAGGACGTGACAGTCACAATTTCTTTGTTTTAACTCTGCAGAGCTGCACCACTTTACCCAACAGCAGCCTGGCTCTTTATGCTCTCTCAGCACACCGTGTGTGCTATAGCCAGAACTCAGGGCAACAAGTCATGTGGAGTCGCCTCCCCGCACAACGCATATCCGCCCATTTGTGACGCGGCTGGTAACTAAGACCACTGGCCCGCCACCCCTCCCAAGCTTCTATTCCAGTCACCCCGTCGAGTAGGAAGGTCACGCGCTTCCACGCAGTTGGCCGCCGCAACGGACGCAACCAGGTAATAGCCTGCCGAGGATATGCGGACGGAGGAAGTAACCTCTGACGAGCCCATCCATAGTGAATCTGTTGGCTGATGCTTCAATACGGCGCTAGGATCACTGGGCCATGGGTTATTAATCCTAGGTACATACTTTCCCGTACAGTGGAACCTCCACCACAACATCAAACCGTGGTTCCACTGCCAGCCAACCATATACTTATAGCAATTCACATCATTCGAAAATAGATTTTTCTTTTTCATGCAATGATAAACCATAGTACTTTGCAATTACTTTGATAAAAATAATCAATCGAGGACATGCAAGATGGAACTTGCCTTGAGACTGATAGGTAGTGCAGTCTAAAGCTTCCGACGAATTGGGACTCGCGTGTTCTGAAAATCAATATCACTGTCTGTATCAGACAATGTTGAAAAACCAAATACATGGCAATATGCATAGAATGAGATGATTTTTATTTTCCCCAAATTCCCAGAGTTTTGTTAAGGATTTCTTTTGATGATTTCTTTGATTTGAATTTTAGGTAGGATGAGTAACATGATAGTCTTAATGTAGTTAAAATTATACTTTGAACTTGATACATAATTTTCCCCATATGAAAATAGTTTGAAATATTTCAAGTCATTTCCACTTTAGGATCCTTTGAATTTTTGCTACAAGAAATCATTTTCAAAAATTCAAAGAGATATTTTATTTGGGTAGATTATTTTCTGCTGATATTTGTAGATATTTTGTTTGTATTTTTAGGAATTTATTTGAATTTTTAGAGGTCTTTGAAAGATTTGAATTTTCAATTTTTTATGAAATTACAAAAATACCCCTGGTCCAACCTGGTTGAACCAGGTCAAAGACTTGGGTCTGGCTCGGGTCGGTCAACCGACCGAGCCACCTCTCTCACTCTCTCTCTCGCTCGTGCCCGAGCCCGACCTCGACCTCCTTGGCGTTCATGTCGCCGCGCCGTCGCCGCCTCGCCTCGGCCAACTCCGGCCACCTCCGCCGATGTGGCGTGGGGCAAAATGATCCCCTCGCTCCGCTCTGCCTCCTCACCAGAGCGATTTGAGTTCCGCTTCCTCTCGCGGCCGCGCACAACCCAATCCCTTGGGTTAGGGTTTCGGTGCTGGCGCCGTTCTCTCCTTCTTCTCCGACGTGCTCACCATGGCTGGGCGCAGGGCTTTGTCCCCTGTGCCGCCGTGGTGCGGTCGTGCTGGTCCTTGACCTCCATGTGCCCCCTCCAACGGTTGCGCGGGCACTGCCTCGCCGCCGTGGAGCTACGGCCATGGACGCACGGTAAGTTCTTCCCCTCTACTCTACCTCCTTCTGCTCTTCTGCTAGCTTCCCAAAGTTCTGATTCGAACTATTGCTCGAACCATGGCTCGGTTCATGATGTGCAGAAAATTGATATGTTGAAGAATTGCTTGTGTATGTGCACTGCTATTTCCATGTGCATGCAGTAGAGGTGTATGGGGTAGATCAAACATGTGTAGATCATCCCATTGTCTCTGGAATTATTGTGGAGAGCATTTCTTGCTCACTGATATGATAAGTGTATAGGAAAAAAATATTCTAAGCTAGAACTTGCACTAGCTGTGATGATTAGTTGATTTAGAGCATGATTTAATCATGTTTTGCTTACTGTGATGCCTCCTTGTAGAGTTACACAGTAGCTTTCTTGATTAGAATTGCTTTTTATGTTTTCCTGTGCTTTTTTCCTAGTGTTCAGATGTGCATAGCTCAGTTAATCCAGCTCTGCTGGTTCACTGGCTTATGTGCTTTGATAAAAACAGAATAAGAACAGATACTACACTGAAAATCTTTCCCTTGCTTCTGTAGATGCTCAAACAAATGGTAAAACACACAACTTCACTCCCTTTTATCTCTCTGTCCTATTTCTTGCACAGAACAGAAGTACTCTGCATGCAAATCAACTTCTATAGCACCACACCTTGCTGAGCAAGGTTCTGTTAAGAACAGATGCTAAAATCAGCACTCAAGCATGGTTCTGTCATGTACAGAACCTGCTAAATCACTCCCTAGCACAAATGAAACAACCTTGGGTGTAGAGCAGATAAAGCTACGGAAGAGTCTGATCTTGCTCCAAGGTTCAACCGTCTCTTCTGGGCTGCACCTTGTGGTTCTACCGTCTCCTCCTTGCTGCTGGCCTCCTTCTAGGTTTTAGTGGCTTGTGGTGGATGGTTTAGGTAAATTCCATGATGGCTTGTGGGGTTGTGATTGTTCTTGGTGAAGAACAGATGGATAGGATGGTGCTTGATGTTCTAGTGCTTGTAAAAAGTGTGATTTGTGTTTGCTGGATGATTTATGAGCTGGGGCTTTGAACTGGTCTTGATTATATACTGTTTTGGTGTTTCATGTGCTTGTGACACCAGGATAAATGGCTGGTGATGATTCACCTGCTTACAGTGGCCCTTCTCACCTCGAGCTGCCTATTTGGACTACTTTTACTATTCTTTTAACACTGAAGATAGGCTTCAGCTGCTGCTGCTCAGTTCATCTCCCCTTGGTGATAAAATTTGAGTCACAGCCGAGTCGTTGATCCTATCTTGATCTAGATATTTTGCTGGTTTGCTTGGCTGTGAAGTATGTGATTAGTGAATGTCGGTTTGAGATGATTACTCAACTGTATGTGTAATTAAGCTAGTCATTAGCTTAATAAGTGGGAATTAGGATCCATTTGTCAATTTAATGGCAAATGTGATACCATTAAACATGTGATGTTGCCTTCTTGTGTTTTCATAATTTCTGGCATAATTTCAAAGTTGGAATGATGCTGCCTTTGTTATCTCTTTCTAAGATCAGATCAAAAAGTCCAGATGTTGCCTTGTTGCCTTTTATCTCGAGTGACTGGACAAGCCTTTGCCCCAATGTTGCCTTGCTGTAATTAAATCTGATCAGTCCCATTTGTTGCCTAAGCATTCCAATTTTATTTGAGTTCTTTGGCTTGATCAAACCTTGGTTTTGATTAGAGCAATGCCAGATTTGTATACATTAAATGTCAGCACCAAATGGTGTTGACAACATTTTAACACTAACCCAAATTTCTTCTTATTTGTTTTGTTTGTTTTGCAGGTTGAAGATCTCCTGAAAATTCAGAAGTGAAGATGTAGTTTTTAGGGTTTTTATTTAAACATTTTGTAAGCTCACACTTGATGTAATAATGTAGTTGTAATTCTGTTTGTAATGGTCAGATTGTATATTTGCTTTGCTTGGAAATATAATGATGTGTTCTTGTAATTAAGATGGATTCAATCATGTGTTGTTGCATTTAAATTTGTACTTGTTAAAGAAGAGATGACCATGGATTTGTAAATTATTTGAATGTTTGAAATTATATGTATATGTCTTGTGTTGATATCATTGGAATGGTTCATTCACTTTTGTTATAAATTGTATAACTTATGTTGTTGAAATATATTGCGTTTTTGAGTAAGATTGGATAAGATATAGAATTGTGTTTACTTTAAGAACTTATAAATAGGTCATGTCAAAATTTATATGTCCTTTTTCAAAGGATAGGGTTTTGAAAATAAGTCGTAGGGTTTATCGACACCTCTCGACTAACTGTCAATGTCTGACTCCCAGACCCTCGACACTCGTCTGGTATCGACTCCCGACTCTTTTAACACAAAAGCGCGAAAATTATCCAGATTTTACCAAAAGATGCATGTATGCACAAATGCAGTTCCTATTTCTACCCTTTCGAGTCCTATAACTGCGGGGTATTACATCCTCTCCCCCTTAAACTAAACTTCGTCCCGAAGTTTCTTTTCTGGAGTACCTGAACAATTGTGGATAATCTCGTCGCAAATCTTCTTCTTTTTCCCAAGTTGCTTCTTGCTCTGAGTGGTTCTTCCATTGAACAAAACAAAACTTGATTGCTCTATTCCTTAATCTTTTCCAATTCTCCCTCAGTATCTTCTCAGGCTGTTTCTCATATGATAGGTCTGGCTTTAAATTCAACTTTTCAAACTCAATTGGTCCTTCTGGTGGTTTCAAACACTTCTTGAGTTGAGACACATGGAACACATTGTGAACTTGTGATAATATAGCAGGTAACTCCAATTCATAGGCTACTTCACCTTTCCGGCTTAAAATTCTGAATGGTCCTATGTATCTGGGACTCAACTTTCCTTTTACTCCAAATCTCTTCCTCCTTTGGTAGGACTAACTCTTAGATATACCATATCTTGTACTTCTAGTTCCCACTGTCTTCTGGATAGATCAGCGTAACTCTTCTGTCGACTCTGAGCTATTTTGAGTCGATCTCTAATAATATCAACAATCTGCTGTTGTTCCTTTATGTACTCAGGTGCAAATTCTTTGCTTTCTCCCACTTCAAACCAACATATTGGTGATCTACACTTCCTTCCATATAGAGCTTCAAATGGTGCCATCTGAATACTACTCTGATAACTGTTGTTGTAGGAAAATTCAGCTAAAGCTAAGTGTTTATCCCACGATCCTCCAAAATCAAGTGCACATGCTCTCAACATATCTTCAAGTATTTGATTTGTTCTCTCAGTCTGTCCACCAGTTTGTGGGTGATATGCAGTACTGTACTGTAAATTTGAACCCAACTGTTTGTGAAGATGTTTCCAAAAGGCTGATGTGAATATGGATCCACGATCTGATACAATACTTTGTGGAACGCCATGCTTACTAACTATCTCCTTCACATACTGTTCCGTCAACTGTGGTGCGGTGTCTTTCTGATTTATAGCTAAGAAATGTGCACTCTTTGTTAATCTATCCACTATTACCCAGATAGAGTCCTTATTTCTCCTTGTTTTGGGTAGTCCTGTAATAAAATCCATACTGATCTCTTCCCATTTCCATTTGGGAATTGGTAGTGGTTGTAACAACCCTGCTGGACTTTGATGTTCTGCCTTTACTTGTATGCAAACATGACATTCTGCAACATATCTTGCAATCTCCCTTTTCATATTATTCCACCAAAATGTCTTCTTCAAATCCATGTACATCTTAGAACTACCTGGATGTATAGAATATGGTGTCTCGTGTGCTTCTTTCAAAATTATGCTTTTGATCTCTTGGATATCTGAAACACATATTCTACCATGATACCATAATGAATCATTTTCTGGCTTCAAAGTGAATTCAGATCTTCTACCTTCTTTAATCCTGCGGATTTCTTCAGCTATGAATTCATCTTCTCTTTGCCTCGAGAGAATATTGTCTTTTAGCTCCATCTCTGTTTCTTCAACAACTTCCATGGCTACAATGCTATTCAATTCTGGACCATCCCAGATCTCAATACCAGCTCTTTGTATCTCATTCCTCAATTCCTTAGGCATTCCTTCTTCCATCATAGGATTACAGTTCACCTTACGACTTAATGCATCTGCCACTACATTGGCTTTTCCTGGAGTATAATTTATTGTCAAGTCATAATCCTTGATTAACTCTAACCATCTCTTTTGACTCATATTCAATTCCTTTTGTGTGAAGAAGTATTTCAAACTCTTATGATCCGTGTACAACTCACACTTTTCTCCATAGAGGAAATGTCTCCATTGCTTCAAAGCATAAACAACTACTGCTAACTCCAGATCATGTGTAGGATAGTTGAGTTCATGTGGTTTCAACTGTCTTGATCCATAAGCAATGACCTTGCGATCTTGCATCAATACACAACCTAATCCATTTTTAGATGCATCACAATATACTGTATAAACCTTTCCAGTTTCTGGTACTGCTAGCACAGGTGCTGTTGTTAACTTCTCCTTGAGTTCTTGGAAACTCTTCTCGCACTTCTCCGTCCATTCAAATGGAACATTCTTCCTGAGTAGCTTTGGCATTGGTCCGGCTATCTTAGAAAATCCTTCAATAAATCTCCGATAATATCCGGCCATTCCCAAAAATCCTCTAATTTCCTTAGGGTTCTTGGGTGCTTCCAATCCAATACTGCCTTTACTTTCTCAGGATTAACTGCAATTCCCTCCTTGCTAATCACATGACCAAGAAATTCTACTTGATCCAACCAAAACTCACACTTACTGAATTTGGCATACAACTGATGTTCTCTTAATGTCTGCAACACGATACTCAAGTGTTGTGCATGATCTTCCTTGGTCTTGGAATAGACCAGTATATCATCAATGAACACGATCACAAACTTGTCCAGATAAGGCATAAAAATCTTGTTCATCAAGTTCATGAATATTGCTGGTGCATTGGTTAGTCCAAACGGTACTACCAAGTACTCATGGTGTCCATATCTTGATACAAATGTTGTTTTGGGAATATCCTTAGGTTTAATCTTTATCTGGTGATATCCTGACCTCAAATCTATCTTGGAAAATACTCCTGCTCCTCTAACTTGATCAAATAAATCTTGTATTCGTGGCAATGGGTACTTATTCTTGATGGTCACACTGTTTAGATTTCTGAAATCTCCACACATTCTTCTTCCTCCATCTCTCTTATCCACAAAGATTACTGGTGATCCCCAAGGTGATATACTTTCTCTAATGAATCCTTTAGCTTCCAACTCATCCAATTGTTCCTTAAGGTGTACCAATTCCTTGGGTCCCATCTTGTATGGTGCTTGTGCAATAGGTGCTGTACCCGGAATTAAATCTATAGTAAACTCAATCTCACGGTCTGGTGGTGACGTGGTTCGGTGCACGGCATATGCCACGGGTGGCTAAGATCGGGATGGGGGCATTCTGCAACAGCGGCACCCGCAGGGATTGCGCCGAAGCGCGGACACGGGACGTACCCAGGTTCGGAGCCCTCCCGGAGGAGGTAACACTCCTACTCCTGCTCGATCTCTCTATCAACGGTGGACACGGTACAGAGGTGCTCCTTGAGCTGTTCGAGTTCATAGTTCGGGTGTGGGGAGGAAGAAGGAAAATGATTGACCGACCCCCTCTACTTGGGCACTGGACAGTCTTATATAGGCCTGGCTGTCCAGCTTACAGGCGGGTCCGGCTGGCCCGTGCCAGCCGGGTGGTGTCGGCTACAGGGGTGTCTCTCCATGACGCTGCATGTCCGCCGAGCAGTAGAACCGCGTAGGCCTGCAGGCGATGTCGGGGTAGACTTGGCGTCGTGGAGGTCTGGCCGGCTACGATGCCGGACCCCTCCGACCGGGCAGGCGGCGCTCGGGATCTTGTCGGGCGCGAGGCAGCGCTCCGTGCCTCCCGCACTGTGGGAGACGTCAGGCCATGCCTAGCTTTTAGCCCATGTCTGGGCGACGTGGAGGACGCGCCGGGTGTCGGGGGAATACTTTCTGGATTAACCCGCGGCCCAGTGCGACTTAACTTACTCGCACGGACGAAGGCCCACTTGGGAGCAAGCCCAATATTGAACCGCCATAAGGGGAAAGATCTAGAAGACATATCCCGGAGGACGTGAAGACCAAGTAGTCTCCGAGTAGGCCTCTGTGGATGTATTCCTTATGGGGAAGTTTCCTTTTGTAACCTAGCGAGCCTCTGTGTATATAAAGAGGACTCGCAGGACTTAGAGCGGGTCAAGCTATCAAGCCCCAAACCCTAGCTCATACGGCGAGTACCAGATCGGATCGCCTCCATTGTAACACCTCGATTATCATATCAATACCAATCTAGGGTAGGCAGGAAGTAGGTCTTTTACCTCACATTGAGGGGGCCGAACCTGGGTAAATCTGTGTTGATCTTTGTTCCTGCGATCCCAAGCTCGGAGATGCTTGACTCGCATAATCCCACACCTACGAAGTCATCTATGACACCTGACGTGACAAACCCACGACAGTTGGCGCCCACCGTGGGGCCTGCGGTCAAAAGCGTCACGTTCCGCGCAGGATCGAAATCAGGCTTCAAGGACATCGCCATCGGCCAAGTTGAAGACATCAATGGGGTCCCCTTCATCGACGACTCAGAGTGGGGACCCGAGGCAGATCGCATCGAGTTCGGATACATCGTTCCCATCGGATCAGTAAAAGTTTTCGTCGGATCCGTCAGTCGCAGATCTATGGACGCGACTCAAGGAAGCGAATCGGTGAAGGAGCTGCGGCCGGTCAGGGTCCGCGTGTTGGAGGAGCTACAACAAGCTACGGCAAGATTGCCCATCCCCGTCCCGTCAAGACCTGTTTGGGGATCTCTACCAAATCAGGAAGGAGACCTCAAGATTGAAGAGATTGAAGCTATCAGGACGGACTCTGTGAAGAGGCACAAAGACTCGCGGCTGAGCGCGAAAAACTCCAAGAAGAAGGTCGACGACTCCGTCGCTGCCAGCCGAAGCACCAGGCGGTGCGAACCAAGACGACATCTGAGCGCAAGAAACTCCAAGAAGAAGAGTGGCGACTCCGTCGTTGGCAGCAAAAACATCAGATCAAGATGGACAAAGGAGAGATGAAATCACAGTTCCACGGCGACCCAGAGAGCAACGTGCACGCCGCGATAGGGATATTGTCAAAGATAGCACCGGTTGGAGACACACGAGCTGATAAGGAAGCTCGCTATGCGATCGACCTACTACAAACCGCTGCTTTACAACAAGCAAATATGTATGGAGTCACGCCCAATGAGCCGCAAAACGAGGTATCATGGGGAGGAGAAAGGTGCAGCGTCGAAGAAGTGGTCAACCAGCTAGCAGGTTTGCAGGTATCATTGGAAAAAGAAAAGAAGATAGAAGGCGAGTCGCGGACGTCCGGAGCGACTCAGCCATCCCAGATTGAAACTGATTCAGATGAAGATTCAGCGCCAGTAAACTCCTATTCATTATTGAAAGGACCAGCATGTTTTGGAGAGGAAATACGGCTCACTCGTTTCCCCCCGAACTTCGACGAGTCGCAGCGAGTCACCACCTATCGCAGTGACCAAGACCCTGCCTTATGGATAGAAGATTACGAGGCAAGCATAACAGGGGCTGATGTGACTCAAGAATACGTGCGAAATACTTCCACTTGGCAATACAGGGAGAAGCTAGGGATTGGCTGTTAAGGCTGCCATCAAAATCAATAAGCACATGGGAAGACTTGAAGGACAAGTTCATCCGCAGATTCCAAACAGAAGATATGAAAAACCTTAGACAATGCATTCAAAAAGAGGACGAATCAAGCGGCGACTGGATCAAGAGAATCGCGGAGATCCTTGGCTCCGCCAAAAACTTAACAGTACAAGCTGCAATACAAGCTATGAGAAAGAACTGTAGATTTGAGCCGTTGGTGCACAAATTAAGTCGCGCTGAGCACAAGATTGATAGTTTCGACCAGCTTTTGGCAAGCTGACAAGTACGCAAAGACAGATAAAGGGACAGGCGGCTTATCACAGAACCCAACAGGGAAATTACAAGTCGCGAGATGAACATCGCACACCAGATGCAGGAGCAAGGAGTGATAAGGCCTTACTCCCTAATAACTGCAAGGGGATCTTCGACGTGCCTTGCGACTTACATCGCAGGAGAGATGGCAGGCCAGCGGGTCACACAAAGGCGCAATGTCATTATTACCGGAGGTGGAAAGAAGGCGACACGCCAGACAGCTCGCAGCGGATCGATGCAGCACAAGAAAATCTAGCTCTCGTCAAGGCCTGACGTTTTACCTAGAAGAAACATAGGACAGTTTCATACAGTGGAAGTACAAACAACGGATGGAAGCCGGAAGAGCGGTCAGATTTCAACGCCAGAAAGGTATCGTCGCTGGACAGAGCAATCGGTTATTTGGAGTCGCGGCGATCACCCCCCAGAAGTAAGAGATCCAGGACAGCCAGCTCTGGTGGTCACGCCAAGTCGCGGGATACAAGTTAAGTAAGGTCCTAATGGACGGAGGAGGAAGAGTAAACATCCTATATCAAGACACGCTCCGAAGAATGAATATACCCGAGACGAGGCTGCGACCATCCAGGAAAGAAATTCAAGGCATAATCCCAGGAGCTGTTACGCGACCAATCGGAAAGATAACACTTGAAGTTAGCTTTGGAACAGAGCGGAACTTCCGCACAGAGCTCCTAGACTTTGAGGTTGTAGCAGTCAAAAGCTCATATCATGCGATCTTTGGAAGAGAAGCCTATGTCAAATTTACCGCTCGCCCCTGCTACGTCTACCTACAGTTAAAGATACCAGGACCAAACGGTGTTATTACAATATATGGAGACAGACAGAGAGCGTTAGAATGCGAGAACGCAGGCTCAGTACTCGCAGAAGAAGCTTGTATCGCCAACTCTTCACATGGTATCAGTCGCAGATCGGTAATCGCAGCTCAAAACGAGTCGCGTTGGAGGTACCGCGGAAGCGGCCAACAGGATGCAGCCACCGGATGGTAAATACCCACCGAGAAGTCGCGCATCAGCAAGATAATGCCCCAGAGGTCGCCTTGATACAAAAAGAAGACAAGAAATGGCGCATGTGCATAGACCCAGCCTCGATCAACAACCCCAGCCAAAGGGGCTCAGTTATCGTGAGACCTTACAAAGCAAACTCAACTCAACATAAGTCGCAGCTCAGTGCGGCTGATCGCCAACAAATTGCTCTCTGCTTCAACATGAGACATACATCGGAGCTATCATGCTCGACCCGAGTCGCTTTAGCGACTCAAAATTGAACCAATCAGGTGTTCAACCCACTCCGTTAGGAGTATTAATTCGCAACTAAGTGCGATGAGTATCAAGTATGCATGGCCTGCGGGGAATAGAAAACCCGCATTAAAGGGCCTGCATCATCCTGTAACACCCTGTAAAACATCGAGTGATTATGAAATAAAGCCGGCACCCTTGACATTCAAGGGTTTGTCGTTTCGCCTCAACTATCATTGAGTCGCTGAGTCTTTTGAATTTCATATATCACTGACCCTTGAGGGCTCCTTACGAGCATCGCGAGTACCAATCGCACCTCAAATTTTGCCAAACTAGTGGCAATCCTTAAGCTAGAAGCGTCTTGCATTATGCGACCAAAGTACTGGGGTGTGGCGTCAATCGAGCTTGATTGCCTATCATGGCCGCTCTCGACCCTGAACACACATGTTCCTAGGAAATACTGAGCCGCGCGAGCGTCTACTTAATGGAATTATCAAGAAAAGAACCTGCTTATAGGTCACAAAAATACTGTTTATAATACATGAATATCTTACAGACTAACGGGCATGTCCCACATTATTTATTTTTCCTCTTCCGAGCAACAGGAGTGGGAATTGGCGCGGCTTGTCTCGCAGTTGCAGTCGCAGGTGTCCTAATAATCAGGGCGCCGCCAGACGAGGCAGAAGGGCCACCAGATACTGTTGCTGGAGTGGCAGCCCGAGATGACTCAGCTCCTGAGGACTTTTCCTTTGACACCTTGCTCCCATCAAGATTGAATTTATCAGATAAGTGCCCAAGTCTAAGTTATCAACAAATTTTGTGGCATACCCGCGCATCCCTTTCCAGATATCGAAGTACTCGCTTATTGGCAGTTCAGTATCATCTGCGCTCATCGCCAGGCCGTGGCGAGCAACCTTGCCAACATCTATCTCTGGATAATATGCTCGAAGCAATGTCAAGACATGCGCGGCTCCGGCGCGAGCAGAGGATCGTTTCCAATCAGAGACATAATGTGGAGCCTTGAGCAGTTTATTTATCCAATACTCGCAAGATGTTGGGCCATCAGTCGCAGGAGAGATTACCGTCATAACTTCCTTGGTAACCTTTAAGAAGCGCTGGCTGAGGTCAGACAGATATACCAGTTGATCCTTCAAATTGGAGCGGGACACTGGGGCCTCAGGTCCTATGTCAAAGAAAGAAAAGGCAAGAAACAAGTCAGAGACTAACGTTGGTTACCCAAAATATGTATGATTAAAGGAATAAAAGACCAACCAGCAAGCTGCAGGACGGCTGATTTGACCATGGAGCCAAAACCCTCAAAGGCTTTGAGCAGCGAGTTATATTTTTCATCTCGCGCGGCGAGTTCCTTTGCGTGGTCTCCCTTCAGGCGATCAATCAATTCAGATTTAAGAGTCAGCCCTTCTCGCAAAGATCTAATGACCTCGTCTTTCTCCATGAGTCGCTGCTGCATATCAGCTTCAAGTTCTTTAAATTGCTCTTCGCAGGAGTCGAGTTGACCTTTGAGAGATTTTATTTCCTGATCTTGGTCCCTAATGACCTCATTATGCTGCTCCAGGCGAGACTGCATCATTTCAGGATGGTCTATGGAAATGCCTTTACCCTTTATTGAGCCAGAAGCATCAAGCAAGGACAGTTCACGCTGAAAACAAACAGAGCAAAACGCATAGGTAAATTATCCAGGAATTTGGGGGCTCGAGATTTGAAGCCAGGAAAAGAATCAACACCCCGTGCGATGACACAAGGTTTTGATCCTTGGGGGCTACGGTATATGTACCTGGCGACTTGAAGAAAATTGCTCAACTAAGCCGCGCAGCAGAGCAGCATGCTTGTCTCCAGCAGAAATTATGGCATCTGCGATTGACTTAGAACTATTTCCTGGAGCTGGAATTCTATTTTCAGTAGATACCCTACCAGCAGCAGGAGTTGTGGATGGAGCTGCGACTGGAGTCGCGGCAGGAGCCGCGTCTGCAATACCTTCCTCCAGGGAGGGCCTTGGTTGAGTCGCACCATTACTGTTTCCCACGTTTTCATCAGCAGCATCATCCTCGCTCATAGCTTGCTGAGAAGAAGTGGGATGGGAATTAGACTTGGTAGCCTCTTCAGACATAGCCCTGCAAAACATTGATGGGTTAATAAGCTGACCTAGCAGAGCCGCAACATTGAAAAGAAGGCGAACCATACCCAGAGGCGACACGGATACTCTTCATCAGGCAACCAGAGAAGGAGAAGATAAACCTTGCAAATCTGAACCTACAGAGTATGAAAAGAAGTAGTGATCAGCAATTCCTTGCCAGAAATACGTAAACACAAAAAGAAAAGGAGAAGAGTCGCAAACAATTACCCGAGCTTATTGAGAAGCAATCCTTTGCAACAGCCTCGGAAGAAAAAGTAGCCTTGTTGGGATCAGCGAGTTTTAAAGATTTGGCAGCTCTTGTTTCTGCTAGTAACGCCAAGGCTTTGCGACGTTTCTCAGGCTGCGGGGTCTTCTGAGCTCTGGCATAAAATACGTTTCGAGGACCTGCGAGGCACCTCAGGAAGTTCCAGGAAAGGTGTATTTGGAGTCGAGGACAGAAGAGCGTCGGCCATTTGTTGTTCCTCTTCAGAAGCACTACCCTCGTGCATAACTGTATCTTCGCCAAAGGCTGCGGCTTGTTTGACGACTCAGCCGCGGTTCCTTGGTTCAAGTCGACGTCCTCTGAGGAAGAACCCAGAAATAGGGATCGATCTGAAAAGGAGCTCAGGTCAGAAATAATTAATTTTGGAGAAGGAATTTTCGAGGAAACAGTGACAAGTAAACATTACCACAAAAGGCTTGTGCTCAGCCCAGAAGGGAGCAAGTCCGACGTTGTCATACGAGTCAATATCCTCGTCCGTCACTCGGCGAATGAAATTTATCCACTCCCCTTTGTCCCAATCTTCAGGGCAAGTGCGATCGACGTCATTTGCATGACAAGTGAAATCCATCATAAGCCGCGAGCGGCGACTCACAGGCTGAACTCGCCACTTAGTCCAGCAAGATATGAGATCTAATCCAGTGAGACCATGGAGTGTCAGCGCTCTCACCTTGTCTAGAAGGGATTCGATAAAGGGCAACGAAGAAGGATCAGGTTTAGAAGACAGAGCATCGGTAGCCTCGAAGGGAAGAGGAGACCAAAGAGGAAGAGGAATTTCACCCTCAGGAGAAGTGTTTTTACAATAGAAGAATGTCCTTTGCCACTCCTTGATTTTCTTGGCAAGAGTTAGTTTTGGGAAGATACTACCCCTACGGCGTTGGAAGGAAATGGCGCCGCATTGGAGAAAAGGACCATCTGTGGTTTCCCTTTGACTATTGCAATTGAAAAGAGCAAGCCAGAAATCTATTGAAGGCGGGATACCCAGATAATCTTCGCAGAGGACGTGGAAGTTGCTCACTTGCAACATCGAATTAGGGCCAATATCATGGAAGCGGAGACCTAACCGCTGCATCAAGGAGCGGAAGAAGAGAGAGCCCGGGGGCTTGAACCCGCGCTCAACATGCTCCGCAAAAATCACTACTTCTCCTGGTTGAGGATTGGGGATTACCTCCTCACCGCCGCCCGCCATTCGCATTGATCTTTTGGCGGAAGAAGGCCCCGTGCAGATAGGGATTCCAGGAAATCTTCGTCGACCCACGAGCCTTCCCAGTTGCACTTGCGGCGAGACATTTTTCTCAGATCGATGGAGATATCCACCGAAGGATTGTGAGTACGAGAAGCGAGATTGGAGGCGGCGGAAAGGAGTAGCGGATGCGTAATACAGGACTTGATGCAGAACGCTGGGGAAAACGATGAGCCAAGATAAATAACCCAGACGCGGAAGACGTTTAGATCTGAAAATCAACCGTCAAGCAGGATAAGTCGCGTTCTTGAGCCGCCAAGAAGAGTTATAAGCCGCAGATTGGAAATAAGAAAATTGGAGTTCAGCTGGGATAATTCACGTGCGCGGCTCAGGGGTTTGTTAAGACGAAGGAGCCTTCACTCGAAATCCAAGCTAAACTTGGGGGCTAATGTCGGGGGAATACTTTCTGGATTAACCCGCGGCCCAGTGCGACTTAACTTACTCGCACGGACAAGGCCCACTTGGGAGCAAGCCCAATATTGAACCGCCATAAGGGGAAAGATCTAGAAGACATATCCCGGAGGACGTGAAGACCAAGTAGTCTCCGAGTAGGCCTCTGTGGATGTATTCCTTATGGGGAAGTTTCCTTTTGTAACCTAGCGAGCCTCTGTGTATATAAAGAGGACTCGCAGGACTTAGAGCGGGTCAAGCTATCAAGCCCCAAACCCTAGCTCATACGGCGAGTACCAGATCGGATCGCCTCCATTGTAACACCTCGATTATCATATCAATACCAATCTAGGGTAGGCAGGAAGTAGGTCTTTTACCTCACATTGAGGGGGCCGAACCTGGGTAAATCTGTGTTGATCTTTGTTCCTGCGATCCCAAGCTCGGAGATGCTTGACTCGCATAATCCCACACCTACGAAGTCATCTATGACACCTGACGTGACAAACCCACGACACCGGGCACGGCCCCGGCACCCGCCCAACACGGGTCCTTGTCTTCCGCTCGTCGTGGGAGCGCGGCAGCCGGTCGTCCGGCTGGCGACCAACCGAATCCGGTCGCCACCGTTGACCTTGGTCGCAAAAGGCGGGCGATGCTTGTCGTTATCTGTTTGTCCGGGGACTGTGTTGATGACGAGTCTGCAGTTCCGCTCGCCCGCGCCGCCCGGCTGTGCTTCGTCCGGCTAGGCGGAGTCCGGCTGTACTCGGGGCAGGCGGGCTCGGCTTGGCCGGACAGCTGGAGGCGCCTGGGCACCTGAGTTTGCGTTTCACTCGGGATCTTCTGTGGGTCTTTGGGTACCCGGGTTTTATCTCCATGTCAGGTGGCATTCCTTGTAACTCATCCGGAAAAACATCTTGAAATTATTTCACCACTGGAATCTCTTCCATCTTGGCCTCCTACATGGCATTCAACTGCAGATCTGCCTGTATCTGACTATGCTTATCTCCTTGATATACAGTCCTCATACCTCCTGGTCCTCTCAAAGATACAGTTTTTTCTGCGCAATCTATTTGGGCTCCATGATCTGATAACCAATCCATCCCTAGGATGACTGCTATATCTTTCATGGGAATTACTAACAAGTCTGCGTCATAGACGCGGTCACAGATCATAATCACTTGATCCATTTTGACTTGCGTTACTACTAATTTCCCCTTCGCCGACATGACCGTCATGGGTACTTTTAACGGCTGACATCTAATCCCATATGGCTCCACAAATTGTTGCGAAATAAAAGATGTAGTAGCTCCAGTATCAAACAAGACTTTGCCAGGATAGGAAAGGATTTTGAGCGTACCGATCACCGTATTGTCAGTGGTGTTGACTTCCTCCAAACTGGTACAGTTCAGCTTCCCATATGGCTTCCCTTTGTTCTTGTCCGCCTGTTCCGTCCAAATCCTCCATTCCTTGGCTTGAATCCTCCTCCACCCTGGTTATTTCCTCCACCAGCTCCACGATTCATCTGTTGATTCAGCCTATTTGGACAATCAGGTTTGATATGTCCAGCTTGTCCACATCCAAAACATATGATTTTGGGCTTCTGGCAATCCTTCATCAGATGTCTCCTCATTCCACAGTTATTGTGACAAGGTTATACTCTGCGGGTACCCCAGCATAAGGGTACCTGGTGCACGTGATGATCAAAGAAGCCCAAGGATTAATCGAAGCCTACGAAGGAAGGCCCAAGACGAAGAGTGCTTTCCAAGTTAGATCAAGTTATAGTCGGTTAAAACTTTCCATACATGTAACCTTGGTCGGTTATGTTTCCCGAGACCCAGCCTCCTATATAAAGGCTGGGAGGGAGATCGAATTAGAAGCAATCCATAGCCACCAAAACCTCGGCGAGATCAGCAGCTCGTCGAACCCTTGTAACCCTCATATTCATACCATAAATACAGACAAGCAGGAAGTAGGGGTTTTACCTCACTCGAGGGCCCTGAACCTGGGTAAATCCAGCTTGTCAGCCGTCGATTCCACCGATACTACGCGTTCTCTACCACACAATCAACCCTAGGTATAGCAACCATGGGATTTGCCGAGGGCACACCTCGACAATTGGCGCCGTCTGTGGGAACTGGTAGTATTGGGCTCGCGGTTTCGCCGGTTTCATCATCAAGCGGCCACCCGCCGATCGCATCTACACAAGGTAACTCACCTACTACATCATCAAAAAGCAAATCACCGACCACCGCTGCAAACGGCAACTCGCCGGCAAGATCGACCAGCATCAATTCAAAAAGCGATCACTCGCCAAAATCTCCAAGGAGGTTCACGCCGCACTCGATGGAAGCTCAACAAGCCTTTGCCGGACTCGAATCAGGTTTGGATATTACAGTTGGAGAATTTAACTTCTTTGTCGATAAAGATGGTGTGCAGGACCTGTTAGATCCACTCGACAAGGAGACGCTCGACATGGAGACACTCGACGACACTTCGACTGAAACACCATCCATCTTGGCGGCAACATCGTCACAGATCGTCCCGATCCAATCGCCAAGTGACTCTGCGACATCCATGAACTCACAAGAATTCCGTGACGAAGTGGCAAAAAGATTTGGAAGAAGCGAGATCGAATCTGCGTACCGCCCAAACAACTCAATCGAGTCACTCGACGACATCGTCGACTGCAACGACGTCGCGGTGAACGAAGAGAACATAGACGACAACATATGCCTCGCCGATCTCAACGGCCCAGAAATCCGTGCCAGCCACGAGATATTCACCTGCGATGCAGACAGCCTGGACAAAGCACTCGAAGATATACTCGATTGCGACAGAAACCCCAGCAAGCAAAGCAACTCCAACATGAGCCTGGATGACGACGCCGAATCCATAATGCGCATTAGCAACACATGGGTAGAAGATCGGGTGGTACCGTATCAGGTATACACCGCGAGTACAGCAGAAACGTCAGCAGCTGCAACATGCCGTCAACCTACAGAGTACCCTTGCACAGTCACCATGCCTGATGGAACAACCACGCTGACCATCACCGCAGAGATGGCGGAAAAAGTGAGCAAAGTAATCGAAAGCTGCACAATGCTACCAGCAAACGCAACTCCGGAAGAGGTATTGACCTTACAATACTTCCAGTGGCAAGAATCGATACGGTTGAAGAACTACCGAGCAGTACTCGAAGAACGCAAAAAGCAAGCCAGCATATCGAGTGCTCGACGAAGAGCATTGTCTGTGAATTCAACAGGCAGAAACGACCCCGCGAATAGGTCACGATTCATAAACCTCGGAGACGCACATCGTGCAGCGGTCACTCGAAACCTAAACCCAGCCTTTATGGAAGTCGACGCGGAAGGAGTCCCCATACCTACTGAGCCAGCCAGGGCGCTGATGACGCTAGGTACCTATCTCAGAACAATCGAACCTCCTGCAGGAGACCCAAAGAGGGATCAGCACCTCCAACTGTACAAACAACTGGCAATAGCAGCAAAAGGCATACAGCAACCACAAGCAACTCCAAGGAGAGATACAGATCGAGATCGTCGCAGTCGAAGTCCTCGGGGAAGGAGCAGTCGAAAAAGCTCACGTCGTCATCGATCCAGCAGGAGCCACTCGAGGAGGTCATATAGCAGCAGCTCAGACTCGGAAGCAGAAATTGGGCCATGTGGGGCGTTATGCTTCACTCGACGGATCCGGGAGGCTCGTATGCCCAAGAAGTTTTCGCTAGCTACCACGCCAAAATTCAACTGCAAACAGGAGCCATCAGGCTGGTTAGAAGATTACAGGCTGGCTGTTGGATGTCAGCGCGGTACCACAACCACAGCTATGCAATACATACAACTCATGATGGAAGGAACAGCTCGCGACTGGCTCAAATCGCTACCCGAATCATACTACGACTCGTGGGAGCACTTCAAAGGTGATTTCATCAAATACTTCGAGCCTCTATGTGAGCGCCCCAAAACTTTCGAGGAGCTATGAACCTGCAAGCAAAAGTCAGATGAATCTCTGAGATCGTACATACGGCGGTGGACCACCATCCGTAACTCAGTAGGCAACGTATCAGAAGATAGGGCAATCGACGCCTTCAAAAACGGACTCTGGAGAGAAGACTTCAAAGAAACACTTGGTCGAGAAGATCCAAAGACAATGGCGGCACTTATGGTACTCGCAACAAAGTGGGCAGATGGAGAAGACTCCGTACGAGGCACTCGACCCGTACCCTCACATGAAAATCACGAGGGTGGCAGTCGAGACCGCAGGGATAGCTACAGAGATGATCGAAGGCGCAAACGCAAGCATCGTTATCACGACGATGACCATCCAAACTTCATCGCAGCAGGCTTTGTCCAGCCAAGGGACAGCCGCGACCAAACTGACAGACGACCCGACGATCATCGTGATAATTGAGATCATCGTACGGACGACCGCCGAGGTAATCGAGACCATCGCACAGACGATCGACGTGACAGTCGAGACCACAGACGCGACGACCGCGATAGCTACAGAAGGCCGGAGTGGCGCAGGCGAGTAGACAAAGATCCCGAGCGCTCAATCTAAGAAAGGATGGATGATTATTGCAGGTTCCATCTTTATAAAGGGGACGATGGTAAGCTTCGCTCTAACCACTCGCTGAGAAATTGCAGGGAATTCGATCAACTTGCGATTGAACATATACTGCGACTGCAAAGAGATGGACGTGCACCTTCTCTACTAGTGCAGACTCCATCGACTACATCACAATCACAAGCCTGTTCAGGCACATCCAGCACCCCAACAAGTACAACAAGCACATGTATATTCCATACCACCGCAAACACAGCCTACTCAGGTGTATCCTGCACCAACACCAGCGCAACCGACGCCAGTGTACATGGTGCCAGCACAACCCGTTACGGGAACACAAATGGCAGCAGCCGTGCACCAGATGCAGCAAGGAGATGAGCAAAAATACCCCGTAACTCGCGGGCAGATGAACATGATCCAGCGAGGACGTCCCTCCAATAGAGAGCACAAGTTACACACTCGACATGTCAATATGGCGGTCATGGCACCCCCAGCTATCACAGATTTTTTGAAAGGATCAGAAACTCCGATTATCTTCAATCGAGAGGACCATCCACCCGCAGTATATCGATGCTAGCGCTGAGTTGACGAGGGAATATCTCCCCGGCAACAGCACCGGAAACAATGCTTGTACGTCACACGTCAGTTGGGAACCCCAAGAGGAAGGTATGATGAGTGTAGCAGCAAGTTTTCCCTCAGTATGAAACCAAGGTTTAATCGAACCAGTAGGAAAACGAGGTTTGCTTCGAAGGTGTTGGTGAAGGAGTGTAGTGCGGCGCAACACCAGGGATTCCGGTGCCAACGTGGAACCTGCACAACACAATCAAATTACTTTGCCCCAACTTAACAGTGAGGTTGTCAATCTCACCGGCTTGCTGAAAACAAAGGGTTAAACGTATCGAATGGAAGATGATGTTTGTTTGCATAAAACAGTAGAGAACAATGATTGCAGTAGATTGTATTTCAGATGTAAAAGAATGGACCGGGGTCCACAGTTCACTAGTGGTGTCTCTCCAATAAGATAACTAACATGCTGGGTAAACAAATTACAGCTGGGCAATTGACAATTGATAAGTGCATATAACATGCATGTGTGAGTTGTGGTGTCTACTATGAGATTCATTTGGGCATTACGACAAAGTACATAGACCGCTATCCAGCATGCATCTATGCCTAAATAGTCCACTTTCCGGTTAACATCCGTACCCCTTCCAGTATTAAGTTGCAAGCAACAGACAATTGCATTAAGTAATGTGCGTAATGTAAACAATACATTCATCCTTGAATAAAGCATTGCTGTTTTACCCCTAGTGGCAACAACACATCTACAACCTTAGAACTTGCTGTCACTATCCCAGGTTAAATAGAGGTTGAACCCAACTATCATGCATAAATACCCCCTCTTGGAGTCACAAGTATTCACTTGGCCAAGGCTTCAACAAGTAACGGAGAGCATGCAAGATCACAAATGACATAGACATGATAATATAATATTCAGCTCCACATAGGTATCAATATAAGTCAGATCCCAGCAAACACAACATGTAGCATTACAATAAGATGATCTTGATCATGATAGGCAGCTCACAAGATCTAAACATGATGGCACAAGTGGAGAAGACAACCATCTAGCTACTGCTATGGACCCATAGTCCAAGGATGAACTACTCACGCATCACTCCGGAGGCGGGCATGGCGATGTAGAGCCCTCCGGTGATGATTCCCCTCTCCGGCAGGGTGCCGGGAAGAGCTTCAGAAACCCCCCGAGTTAGGGTTGACGACGGCGGCGGCAGCGAATATGTTCTGGATGAAAGGCTCGGTGTTTTAGGGTTTTCACGTCTCGGGGAATAAATAGGCGAAGGGGCGATGTCGGCGGACCCCCGAGGGGCCCAAACCACAGGCGGCGCGGTGGGCCCCTGCCGCGCCGCCAGGTGGTTTGGCCACCTCGTGGCTCTCCTTCGTCTCTCCTTCGGACTCCGTGTACGTGTGGAAAAATAGGGACTTGGCCTTTTGTTTCGTGCAATTCCGAGAATATTTCCAGAAGTAACTTTCTGAAACCAAAAACAGCAGAAAACAGGGAACTGGCACTGTGGCATCTTGTTAATAGGTTAGTCCCAGAAAATGCATAAAAGTGATACGAAGTGTATATAAAACATGTAGCAAATGGTATAATATAAGCATGGAACAGCAGAAATTATGGATACGTTGGAGACGTATCAAGCATCCCCAAGCTTAGTTCTACTCGTCCTCGAGTAGGTAAAACGATAACAACAAATAATTTCTGAGGAGACATGCTTTCACACAATCTTGATCAATATATTGCAAGGCTCATGTCATGAATGAAGTGACTCAAAGCAATGATCTATAGTTTGCTAACAAATAGATAAAGAGTAAACAATGAATCATATAAGCAAAAACTTTTCATGAATAGTACTTTCAAGACAAGCATCAAAAAGTTTTGCATAAGAGGTAACTCATAAAGCAATAGATTCAAAGTAAAAGGCATTGAAGCAACACAAAGGATGATTAAGTTTCAGCATTGCTTTCAACTTGTAACATGTATATCTCATGGATAGTTGTCAACATAAAGCAATATAACAAGTGCAATAAGTAAACATGTAAGAATCAATGCACACAAAGTTGACACAAGTGTTTGCTTCTAAGATAGAAAGGAGTAGGTAAACTGACTCAACATAAAGTAAAAGATAGGCCCTTCGCAGAGGGAAGCAGGGATTAAATCATGTGCTAGAGCTTTTTAAGTTTTCGAAAGCATATAGAGAGCACAAAATAAGTATTTGAGAGGTGTTTGTTGTTGTCAACGAATGGTAGTGGGCACTCTAACCCCCTTGTCAACCAGACTTTCAAGAGCGGCTCCCATGAAGGACGTTATCTCTACCAGCAAGGTAGATCATCCCTCTTCTCTTTTGTTTACACATGTATTTTAGTTTCTTTATAGATGACACTCCTCCCAACCTTTTGCTTACACAAGCCATGGCTAACCGAATCCTCGGGTGCCTTCCAACATTCACATACCATGGAGGAGTGTCTATTTGCAAATTAAGTTGCTTACTGATAAATCAGGGCAAAACATGTGAAGAGAATTATTAATGAAAGTTGTAATTAATTGGGGCTGGGCACCCCGTTGCCAGCTCTTTTTGCAAATTATTGGATAAGCGGATGTATATGCCACTAGTCCAGGTGAAAGTCTGTCAGAAGTAAATGACAAGATTGAAAGATAAAACACCACATACTTCCTCATGAGCTATAAAACATTGACACAAATAAGGAGTAATAAAGTTTTGAATAGTTTAAAGGTAGCACATGAAATATTTACTTGGAATGGCAGGAAATACCACATAGTAGGTAGGTATGGTGGACACAAATGGCATGGGTTTTGGCTCAAGTTTTGGATGCACGAGAAGCATTCCCTCTCAGTACAGAGTTTAGGCTAGCAAGGTTGTTTGAAGCAAACACAAGTATAAACCGGTACAGCAAGAATCACATAAAAACATATTGCAAGTATTATAAGACTCTACACTGTCTTCCTTGTTGCTCAAACATTTTACCAGAAAATATCTAGACCTTAGAGAGAACAAATATGCATCCCAAGTCTCAACAAGCTCTACGGTAGTTCTCCACTACTAGGCTTTAACTACATGATGCAAGAGCTTAAACATGATCTACTTGAGAGCTCAAAACAATTGCAAAGCATCAAATCGAAACAAGACAATGATCTACAAGAATGCATATGTCTTTTCCAATACCAACTACTACATGTAGCATTTTCTTTCTTCCAAACAAACACCAATCAATTTATTTAAACATAAACTCTCCAAATGATAATATAATGCAGCAAGAGAGTATTTATAAACAAGTGCTAACAGCTCGAAGAGATGCATGAAAAACAGGAGCTAAAAGCACTGCAGTAGCTAGTTAAGAATACTCAACAAATATAAGTGAAGAACATGAGTATTCACATGAAAAAGCGGAGCGTGTCTCTCTCCCACACAAGGATTGCTAGGATCCGAATTTATTCAAACAAAAACAAAAATAAAAACACACAGACGCTCCAAGTAAAGCGCATAAGATGTGAAAGAATTAAAATATAGTTTCACTAGAGATGACCTGATAAGTTTGTTGATGAAGAAGGGGATGCCTTGGGCATCCCCAAGCTTAGACGCTTGAGTCTCTCTGAATATGGTTGGGATGAACCACGGGGGCATCCCCAAGCTTAGGCTTTTCACTCTTCTTGATCACATAATATCACCCTTCTCGCTTGATCCTTGAAAACTTCCTTCACACCAAACTCAAGACAGTTCTCATTAGAGGGTTAGTGCATAATCAAAAATTCTCATATTCTGTAATGATACAATCAATCCCAAAGCTTCTGGACATTAGCTACAGCCACCAATGCTTTGTGGAGCAAAGAAATCCACACAAACACAGTAAAAGAGCGAATGCAAAACAAAAGGCAGAATCTGTCAAAAACAGAACAGTCTGGAATGACGAATTTTTTCGAGGCACTTAAGTTGCTCAGATGGATCTGGCCTAAAATAATGAAAGTTGCGTACATATCTCAGGAATATGCGTGATTTTTTCAGAATTTTTTGAATTTTCTACAGGGAGATAAGCTCAAATCCGTGACAGCTAAAAATCTGTCACTGCGCAGAAATCCAAATCTTGCATCAACTTTCAATATAGAACTTTACTTGGCACAACATTGCGATAAAATAAAGATACAAAGGAGTTGCTACAGAAGTAACAAAACTCCTTGACTCAAAGAAAACAAAAATAACAGCAAATAAAAACGATGGGTTGTCTCCCATAAGCGCTTTTCTTTAACGCCTTTCAGCTAGGCGCAGAAAGTGAAAATCAAGTGTTGTCAAGTGGCAAATCATTCAAATCATCAAAAGCTTCTTCCAACACACAGCTTGTAACAATGGGTATCTTAGATGTTCCTGGAGGTGTTTCATTACCTTTAACCGTACTAAAAGTTTTATCAATTTTAAGCTCATAATGAGTCTTTGGTTTTGGCACTTTAGGAACATACATAAACTTTTGCTCTCTACCCACATAAACTTTCTCCTTTTTAGACTTAAGAGAAGTAAAGGTTGAACTTAAGGTTTCAATAGCTTCCTCTAACTCATCAATTCTATGATTTTGGGTGTCATGGATATTATTATCCTCAAGAACAGTGATTCTTTCATTGATGGTGGCTATTGATTCATTAGTCTTACCAATACAATCAAGAAAATTTGGAAAAAATTCTCCATAGAGTCTAACTTATTTATAACATCCTCCAAGGTGATCTCAATTTTAATATCTTTAGTGGGTGGTGTTCCTACCAAACTTTCAATAATATTACAGGCTTCTAAAGCAGGAGTACCCAAGAAATTTCCACCTGTAAGAGTGTCTAGAACATACCTATACCAACTAGAGATACCAACATAAAAGTTCCTAAGGAGGATAGTGGTAGAGTGTTTCTTAGTACATCTATGATGAGCATCACTAATTCTATACCAAGCATCTTTCAAATTTTCACCTCCTAGTTGCCTAAAAGAACGAACTTCAACTTCAGGAGCATTCATTTTGAAAAACAAAATCAAACGAATTAAACAAGTAACTAATTTTTTTGTGTTTTTGATAAAGAGAGCAAACAAGACTAAATAAAAATAAACTAAGCAAGACAAATAACAAAGTAAAGAGATTGGGTGTGAGAGACTCCCCTTGCAGAAGCAATTCGGTTTTCCCCGGCAACGGCGCCAGAAAACGTGTTGCTGGCTAGTTGACGAGGGAATATCTCCCCGGCAGCCAGAAACAATGCTTGTACGTCACACGTCAGTTGGGAACCCCAAGAGGAAGGTATGATGAGTGCAGCAGCAAGTTTTCCCTCAGTATGAAACCAAGGTTTAATCGAACCAGTAGGAAAACGAGGTTTGCTTCGAAGGTGTTGGTGAAGGAGTGTAGTGCGGCGCAACACCAGGGATTCCGGTGCCAACGTGGAACCTGCACAACACAATCAAATTACTTTGCCCCAACTTAACAGTGAGGTTGTCAATCTCACCGGCTTGCTGAAAACAAAGGGTTAAACGTATCGAATGGAAATGATGTTTGTTTGCATAAAACAGTAGAGAACAATGATTGCAGTAGATTGTATTTCAGATGTAAAAGAATGGACCGGGGTCCACAGTTCACTAGTGGTGTCTCTCCAATAAGATAACTAACATGCTGGGTAAACAAATTACAGCTGGGCAATTGACAATTGATAAGTGCATATAACATGCATGTGTGAGCTGTGGTGTCTACTATGAGATTCATTTGGGCATTACGACAAAGTACATAGACCGCTATCCAGCATGCATCTATGCCTAAATAGTCCACTTTCCGGTTAACATCCGTACCCCTTCCAGTATTAAGTTGCAAGCAACAGACAATTGCATTAAGTAATGTGCGTAATGTAAACAATACATTCATCCTTGAATAAAGCATTGCTGTTTTACCCCTAGTGGCAACAACACATCTACAACCTTAGAACTTGCTGTCACTATCCCAGGTTAAATAGAGGTTGAACCCAACTATCATGCATAAATACCCCCTCTTGGAGTCACAAGTATTCACTTGGCCAAGGCTTCAACAAGTAACGGAGAGCATGCAAGATCACAAATGACATAGACATGATAATATAATATTCAGCTCCACATAGGTATCAATATAAGTCAGATCCCAGCAAACACAACATGTAGCATTACAATAAGATGATCTTGATCATGATAGGCAGCTCACAAGATCTAAACATGATGGCACAAGTGGAGAAGACAACCATCTAGCTACTGCTATGGACCCATAGTCCAAGGATGAACTACTCACGCATCACTCCGGAGGCGGGCATGGCGATGTAGAGCCCTCCGGTGATGATTCCCCTCTCCGGCAGGGTGCCGGGAAGAGCTTCAGAAACCCCCCGAGTTAGGGTTGACGACGGCGGCGGCAGCGAATATGTTCTGGATGAAAGGCTCGGTGTTTTAGGGTTTTCACGTCTCGGGGAATAAATAGGCGAAGGGGCGATGTCGGCGGACCCCCGAGGGGCCCAAACCACAGGCGGCGCGGTGGGGCCCCTGCCGCGCCGCCAGGTGGTTTGGCCACCTCGTGGCTCCTTCGTCTCTCCTTCGGACTCCGTGTACGTGTGGAAAAATAGGGACTTGGCCTTTTGTTTCGTGCAATTCCGAGAATATTTCCAGAAGTAACTTTCTGAAACCAAAAACAGCAGAAAACAGGGAACTGGCACTGTGGCATCTTGTTAATAGGTTAGTCCCAGAAAATGCATAAAAGTGATACGAAGTGTATATAAAACATGTAGCAAATGGTATAATATAAGCATGGAACAGCAGAAATTATGGATACGTTGGAGACGTATCAATCGACCAGGGCATGCACCTTGGTACTCGACGCCCAAATCGGAGGCTACGCCATGACCAAGGTCTTCATGGACAGAGGTAGCGGCCTCAACATAATCTTTGCAGATACGCTACGCAGAATGAACAAATCAGTCGAAAATCTGCCACAGTCCACAAGTACCTTCCACGGTATCGTCCCAGGCAAAGCAGTGCTCCCAGAAGGCACCATACAACTCGATGTTACGTTTGGAGATCCTACTCACTTCAGAACCGAGTCGATTGAGTTTGAAGTGGTCGATTGGAAGTCACAATACCATGCAATACTCGGGCGCCCCACTTTCGCTCGATTCATGGCCGTCCCACACTACGCCTACCTCAAGCTCAAAATGCCAGGACCAAAAGGAGTCATCACGATCAACGGGAACTTTCAAAGGTCAGATTCATGTGACCGTGACTTCAGCAAAATCTCAGAGATGTACGGGATGGAGCAATCACTCGCCGAGCTTGAGGTCTCCAATAACCGTACACCTCTACCAAAAGCAAGAAGATGGCAATCGACAGAGGGCTCAAGGCCATCAACGACGCGATGAAGCACAAGGGGCACCCGACTCAACCTTCAGAGACGTTCAACATGTCGTCAAGTCACACTAGTACATAGAGGGCGCATCTGCGTCAGTTCAATGCATAGATATGTAATAGTGCATATGTCGGAAGAACCAGCAGTTTCAGACGCACTCTTTTCCCTTACCAGGGTACCTAGGGGACTGGAAGGTTTTAAATGAGTCGGCTTGCTGTCGAACACATATTTCTTATAAAGATACATGTTCCTCCATATTTCTCATATATGCCTCTTATTGTTTACCCCACTCAAACACTCGGGGGCTGGGTCAAGCATAAAAACTCAAAAACCCCACTCGATATACTCGGGGCTGGTCAAGCATAAAAACTTAAAAACCCCACTCGATATACTCGGGGGCTGGGTCAAGCAGAAAAACTCAAAAACCCCACTCGATATACTCGGGGGCTGTGTAATTCATGTTGCATGTTAAGTAATTTCTCATAAACCCCACTCGATACACTCGAGGGCTGCATACATACACATAAACAAATAAGCACTACGTGCAAGTGGCAAATTTACACTCGGGGGCTGTTCCCTATACATAAATAGCCTAATCTTCTGGTTCGTCCTTGACTGGAGAACAGGGCCCATAAGTTGAGCATTATAACACTCAACCAACGTCCTCGCATGTTCGACTGTATCGTCCAAATCTGATTGGGATAAAGACGATCCAGGCAAGGGTGGACGAAGTTGCAAGTTCGGGCGTTGGCTTCGGAGATACGCCATTGTTGCGTTGGCCCCATCCACAAGCTTGGGTGATAAAGTCCCGAATGGGTCCTGCACTTCGAAAAAGCCCGAGCAAAGCATGGATTCCTTGAGGTTGCGGCCCAGTCGGGAAAAGCGTCTGGTTGATTCGACTGAAGGCCGACCTGCATAATTCAAGCAGCATAGTGCTCCGCCACACCCGATCCTGCAAAGTCGTGAGTATGCGTGCTCGGTGCTTGTCCAATCGAAAGTGCTGGCGGCCAGTCGTGGGTTCGTCAATCGCATTATTCAACTGCTCGTCCACGTGAGCCTGCTCCGCCTGGAAATCTTGAACAAAACCTGCAACAACACAATGTGGTGAGCAAAAAGGAACAGGCTGTGAACTCACAGACCAAGGCAGTCATGCTTACACTCGAGCTGTCTGTTCACAATCTCCATCTCGCCAAGAACATAATCCTCCCATTGGGTAGTAAAGCAGGCCTCGCCCTCATCCTTTCCAGCTCGCTTCGGCACTCGCCAGCTCTTGCTCCTGTTTCGCGAGTCGAGCCTTCATATAACGTATTACTGCGGCATCGTTTGCCGCCTGAGCTCGAGATCGAGTAGGGGCATGATGCCACGACGAAGTCGATGAAGTGGCGGCTGGCCGTTTCTGTTCCAAGCATCATAAAAATTTCATGAGAAACTAGTCACAAGCTCAGACGAGCAACAACATACAGCCTTAAGCACAGATCATAATGAGGAAATTATATTCATACAAAGTAGCAACTGCACATGCGTACTCGCATGATCACAAGTTTAATTACAATACATAAAAGGCACGACTGCCCTACTTCTCAGACATCGACTCCGACCTAGCCCTACTCGCACGAGCGCGACCTCTGCTCCCGGCGTTCCATGGTGGCCATAAAAGTTTCAGCCAACTTTGCGGCTGGCTCGTTCAAATGTTTTAGGGACACCAGTTTCCCGCCAGGCTTGCGAGGGAAAGCAGACAGAGCGGCCTCAAAGTCACCCTCTATCCCATGACCTAAAAGGAGTTTGAGGGTGGTCTCTGAGCCGCGTACCGTCAAAGTGCGAGCAAAATTTGCCATAGTCGAAGTTCCTGGGCCCAGGACGTCTGGCAGCCATCTACAGTCGAAGGAGGTTGGCTGGATGGGAACACATCCTTGAACACGGCGCCGAGCGTGCTCGTAGATTTGGCGAGTGCGTCCTTGGCTTGGATGGAGACGACATCCAGGTCGCCGATTGCGCGGTCAAGGGACAAATCGGCACTCGATTGGTCTACAGGTGCCGGTGCACCAACAGCTCCTTCAAAAAAGCAGAAGTAACAGAAAATGTTACATAATATTCAGTGGCAAAAGGAAGTAGGCAAAAAGTGAAATATTCAACTCACCGCCTACGTCTCGGGTGAGGCTCGCCAGACGTTCAGCATAGTTCTTCTCGCGTGAAGCGGCGGAGTCCTTGGCATCATCCAGGGCCTTCTTCGACTCCGCGCGCTCCTTAGCGAGTGCCTCTTCTAGCTCTTTAACCCGAGACTCAGCGGTTGCCTTGTCACCTGAGAAAGATGGACAGATGTCATTCACAATCGATAAAGCAAGGGCATAAAGAAGTCAAGTACACTTACGGCTAAGTTGCTCCATGGCAGCGCGTAGGATGTCCCTCTCTTGTTCAACCTGGACAAAAGTCTTGCCTGATTCAACCAGGTTGAGGTAGAAGGGCTGCGTGCACAATGGAACCAGCATAAGTTATACACAAATAAATCATAGGATGAAGACTTGACAAAAGACACTTACGTGTTCAACCCAAGGCGCAGGCTTGGCGGCAGAAGTCCCCAACTTGCGGGGTTGACGAACTCGCAATCTTGGCGGCTTCAACGGTGGTCGCCGTGGCTACTGTTCTCACAACCTCAGCTGCACCAGGAGAAGCTTCGGCTGGTCTGTAGTCGGAGCTCTTTCGGTTGGAGGAGTTGGAGGTCGCACAGTCTCAGCACTGCAAGTGATCGAAGGACATGCAACATAAAGAAGCAGTACTCAATTCATGAAAACAATTAATTAGTACATAAAAGAGCAAACCTGTGCTCTTCTTCATCCTCAGTGTCGAGTTCGTCAAAGTTTGGACCTCCAAAAGGTAGCTGCCCACCCGACTGAGGAGGGAGGAGGAGACAAGCTCAAAGGACTCACGTCCAAGGGAGCAGTTGTGGTCATAGGAGACAAACCTGAGTTTCCGTCATCCCTCACATCGATTCCTTCGCGGGTGAGCTTGTGGAAGAAGATATAACTTGGGCTGCCCGACGCGCTTGCGAGCAGGAACCTCGCTAACATCCTCAGTCGCGGCAGGCTCCTCTACCCCTTCCTCTTCAGCCTCTTCTGAGGGTGAAACGGTAGCTGAAGGTAGAGGCGATTCATCCCCTCCCTTCGCATCTACTGTCACCTCTGTTTCATAAGTTGGGTCATCTTCGGGAAGAGGAGGAAGGGTTGAGGCGGTTGAGTGGCCCTGCACAAAAAATTCAATAGACGAAATGTCACAAAGATGCATAACAGAGTACACAAGACCAAGAAATCATAAAATTGATAGGTTCACTAACCTCTGGCAAAGGCTTTTCAGCCGAATAAGGGTCGACGGGACAGTCGACGTTGTAGGGCTCGCTTGGTTTTGTGCTGGTGATGGACCGCACATGTGTCACTAGTTCACTACTGGACAACTCCTCCTTGCTCATGCGGGTGGCGTCGAGGGCACCTTCATACTCCCACATTGGGTGGGCACGAGTGCGGAGCGGCCATACCCGCATCTTCACAAAGGTGGCAATCAGATGCACACCCGTGATGCTGTTGAGGAGTCCCCCAGTTGTCTCCAGCAGGGTGCTGCTTCCGCCACTTCTTCAGTCGAAAGCTCGTGATCCCAGGCTTTTGTCCTGGCGGCTATACCAGCAGTCGAGAATGCTGGGGCCACATTTTGGTCCACTTGCACATAGAACCACCTCTTCCTCCACCCCTGCGCCGAGTCGACTGGCTTCAGGGCGAAGTACCGGGTGTCGCTGCGCACTTGGATCTGCAGGCCTCCGACTGGATAGGTTCGGCCGCCTCGGTTGTTTGGCCGAACCATGAAGATGGACTTCCATAATGCCCAACTCGGAGCAACACCCAAAAACACTCGCACAGCGTGATGAAACACGCAATGTGCAGAATACCGTTCGGGTGAGATCATGGATCTGCACCCCGTAGGCAAAAAGCAAACCTCGCACAAAATCATGGAGGGGGAGCGAGAAACCCCTAGGCAAAACCTCCACGAAACAGACGCGCTCGTTAGCGCGAGGCTCGGGAAGTACCTCCTTGGGCGAAGGTGCGCGGACGAGGACCTGGTCGGAAGGTGGCAGCAATCCTTCCTCGCGCAGCTTGTCCAGCTGCGCCTCCTTCGGGTGGATTTCATCCAATCCCCATTGGTCTTCTTGAGGTCGACGGCGCCGCAGATGTGCTAGCCACAGTCTTCTTCCCCTTCTTCGCCGCCGCAACGGGCGCGGCGGCAGCAGTCGAGGCGGAGCGCTTGTTGCCCGCTGCTTTCTTCATCGTCAACGAGCAGGTGGGAGAGCGCGCAAAGCTTTAGCGCAAGAGCAATGGAGGCAGAGCGCGAGGAAGACGATGGAACAGGGGCGGCGCGCAGAGCAAATGGCAGGTAAAAAACAAACGCCAGCGCTGTTCCCCTATTTACCACAAGATAAAAGCAATCACAGCCGTTCAGATCCAAATCGTGCGTTACGCACGCAATCTGACCGTACACGTGGCAAACGCGGAGGGCAACCGTCGCCGCCCACGCCACCCACTACGCACGTAAAAGAGGAGCCATCACACGCTTGCGGAAAAAAGTGGGCCTGTATAGTCAAATCAAGTCCAAACGGCACCGTCTTCGGTCAGCTCTGCACAAATGGGCCCACATACGTGTAATGTCCCATCAATCGCAGCATAACGCACGCCACGCGTGTCAGAAATCGCAGTCGAAATAAACGTCATGCTGACGTCATTGAAGCATTTGTTCAAAAATACATTCGAATCTGTCCAACGAATATTGGTCAATCGATTGCCTTATTTAGTTCGGGTGTGACAGATCCTCAAAAGCAAAATTGGTCACTCGACCGTTCCTTCGACTAAGTCATATTACTCCCATGGGAGCGTATTCAAAAATTCTTCGACTGAAGATGCTCAAAAAAATGATTGAGATTATCCTCTACTTCAAATCAAATAAAGCATAAACTCGGGGGCTACTCCCATTGGAGCGCTGACGCGCTCCGTATATTTCAAAGACAAAATATTTCGATTGACAAAAAGCAGTTAGAAGGATGATTTGAGATTGTCCTCTATTGCAAGACAATAAACCACAATCTTGGGCTACTCCCATGGGAGCGCTGTCGCGCTCCCATAGATTCTCAAAAGAAGGTAAGAAACTTACTCGATTATAGACTCGATTAAAATGCATTAAGTACTTCACAATCAAAGAATCAAACTTCATAAATTCCCGGACTATGCCAGTCGCAGATGTTTCGGATGCTGCATACGCAAATGCAAAGGTAAGACCCGCCGAGCAATCGAGATGGGCCGAGGGACGCTCCAACAGTGTTTTCCCTTGAATTTTTCCGTGTCAACAGACATGATGAAAATCCTGACGGACGCGTTAGGTGTCAAAAGTTAAACTGCAGAACGAATCAGTAAGACCTGCAACGGCCTGAGTTGAATCTGTCCAGTGTGTTCCAGCTTCGAGTCCGGGGACTCGAACCTGATTAAAGGCTAGTATGGTTTCGCCCAAATGTGCGGTTAACTGAGCTCGGTTTTCGAGTGAATCAGGCCTACTATGTCAATATCCCTAGGCAAAAGTTTCAGAAGTGTTCCAGCTTCGAGTCCGGGACTCGAACCTGATTGAAGGCTAGTATGGTTTCGCCCAAATGTGCGGTTAACTGAGCTCGGTTTTCGAGTGAATCAGGCCTACTATGTCAATATCCCTAGGCAAAAGTTTCAAAAGTGTTCCAGCTTCGAGTCCGGGGACTTGAACCTGATTGAAGGCTAGTATGGTTTCGCCCAAATGTGCGGTTAACTGAGCTCGATTTTCGAGTGAATCAGGCCAACTATGTCAATATCCCCAGGCAAAATCTTTCGACTGTGTTCCAGGCTCGAATCCGGGGACTCGAGTCTGACTGAAGACTAGTAAGGTTTTGCTCAAATAAGCAGTTAACTGAGCTCGATATTCGAGTGAATCAGGCCTACTATGTCAACATCCCTCGGTTAACTTACACATACAATCGAAGCAAATTGGAGCTTGAGGAACTACCTCGGGTCAGAAGAACAAACTCAGAAGACTATGACGTGCACGATGAAGGGAGCACATGCTCGATTCTTCGAGTCAAGCAAGTACTCGGGGGCTAATGACGAGGTTATACTCTGCGGGTACCCCAGCATAAGGGTACCTGGTGCACGTGATGATCAAAGAAGCCCAAGGATTAATCGAAGCCTACGAAGGAAGGCCCAAGACGAAGAGTGCTTTCCAAGTTAGATCAAGTTATAGTCGGTTAAAACTTTCCATACATGTAACCTTGGTCGGTTATGTTTCCCGAGACCCAGCCTCCTATATAAAGGCTGGGAGGGAGATCGATCGAGGAGAAGCAATCCATAGGCAAAACCTCGGCGAGATCAACAGCTCGTCGAACCCTTGTAACCCTCATATTCATACCATAAATACAGACAAGCAGGAAGTAGGGGTTTTACCTCACTCGAGGGCCCTGAACCTGGGTAAATCCAGCTTGTCAGCCGTCGATTCCACGATACTACGCGTTCTCTACCACACAATCAACCCTAGGTATAGCAACCATGTGATTTGCCGAGGGCACACCTCGACATATTGCATATAAATTTTTTTTAGCAGGATTGAAACTTCGTGGAATAGGCTTCCTTCCTTCAGTTCTGAGCTTAGGCTTGAAACTTATGTTTGGTGGTGGCCTTTGAACTTGAAACTTCCTTGGTTCCATTCTTGCCTTCTTCCTTCTTTCCTCTGAAGTGATTTATAATCATCTTCGAGAGTTATTGTTGCATCAACCAACTCTTGAAATTCTTTTGGTTTTGCCAACCTCAGCTGCATCTTCATGAAAGAATTCAGACCCTCCATGAACCTCTTCTTCCTTTTCTCTTCAGTATCCACTTCATCCAAAGCATACCTTGATAGAATATTGAACGCATTAACATAACGTCCAACTGGTAGCTCATTCTGCCTCAGATTCTCAAACTCCCTCCTTTTTAACTCCATAATACTTTCAGGAACATGGGCCTCTCTAAACCTCTTCTTAAATTCCTCCCAGGTTACTACATGTCCATCTGGTAAGGTTGCTGCAATAGCTTCCCACCAGGATGCTGCAGGTCCGGTAAGCAAATGGGTTGCGTACCTAACCTTCTCCTCATCAGAACATCCTACTGTATTGAGTTTCCTCTCAGTATCTGCAATCCAATCCTCTGCATCCATAGGCTCTGGTGCTCTTGCAAAGGTACTGGTCTTGCATTCTGGAAATCTGATAGTGTTACTCCTTTGGGTGCTTCATCTCTAGCTCGCCCTGCTTGCACTTCCAGTAAATCTTGCAGGAATTTATTCTGCCTTTCTTGATCACGACGCCTGCCTTCTTCCACCATCTGCATGTACTGCATGAAGCTTTGTTCTGTGATTGGCCTTGGTGGCATAGGTAAGCCTCCTGCTTCAGCATCTTGTTTCTGCTTGTTCTCACGCTCTTGCCTATGCAATTCACTCTCCTCACCGAGATCCGCCATATCCCTCTAGTCCTACTACATCGAATAAAACTCTCCATTACATTATGCATATGCACTTTGAGTCTTATTCCATGCACAAGTACTAGTCAAACAATGGAAATCCAGAAAGATCCAAAGAAAACCAAAATTTTCAAACTTATACCATGTATTATACATGTAGGCTTACAAACATGGGTACAGAATTTTAACACACTCTAAAGTGAGTAGGCCTCACTTATTGCTAACGTTCAAGCTTATAATACGCCTTACACAACTCTGTATTATACATATGGTACATCTACTGCTTCACTCCGTCGTGCTTCACTTCTCCGCATACTTCCCAGGCTTCCACCAACTATTACGGCTGGTCCTCCTGAGAATACCTGGTAACTTCACCTTCTCTTCGGCTGATACTCAGGATCAGATGGGTAGGCTTCTAGGGTCATATCGGTCATTCCAAAGTAACTATCAATGTACTTATACGCCTCGGCTTCAGCATCATATACGCCTTCACTCCATATTCCTCGGTATCATTATATAGACCTGTTGCCACATCATCGGTACTACAGTAATAACTCCGAGGCTCCTCACTTGGCTCCCTCTTCGGCTGCCTAGAAGAACTTGCCCCCTGGGTATACTTAGCCTTATACATGCCTTTCTCCAAAAATCTTCCTCATCTGAGTCAATCACAATAGGTTACGTGCTCGTCCCAACTTTGGCTTTCCTCTAACAACGCGACTAGTAACTTCTTCCTCCTCCTCATCCGCTGGAATCACAATAGGATCAATAGGAGTTCCCTCATAAGGTTCTTCATCCCAACCTGTGGCACATGATACTTCAGGTTCCCAACTCTACCAACCATTATCCTTATCCACTAAGACGTAATTGGGTGTATTGGTTTATAGGTAGGATAAACTGGGGTTTGTGGTTCTACTTCCTCAATAATCCTTACAGGTGTAGGTGGTGGTTCAGTGTATCCCTTCTCAGCTTCATTCCTCAGTATCTCACTCCTTTGCTTAATAACTTCAGGACTAGAGTACTCTTTGATAACCCACAAGTATAGGGGGTGTATCGTAGTACTTTCGATAAATAAGAGTGTCGAACCCAACGAGGAGCAGAAGGTGTTGACAAGCGGTTTTGATGAAGGATTCACTGTAAATGCTCTCAGACAAGTTTTTAGGAGTTTTTGATATGACAGATAAATAAAGTACAAGTAAATAAAATGCAGTAATAATAGTTGCAGCGAGTGGCCCAATCCTTTCTACAGCAAAGGACAAGCCGGTTGTTGTACTTATAATGACCAAACGTTCTTGAGGACACACGGGAATATTGTCAAGTGCTTTCGCTTCATATAGTTGATTAATCTTCATTGTTTTGATAAGTGTTGTGTGGGTGAACCTATGCTAATGCACCGCCCTTCCTAGGACTAATACATACTTGTGATTATACCCCTTGCAAGCATCCGCAAATACAAGAAAGTAATTAAGATAAACTAACCACAGCCTTAAACTTTGAGATCCTGCTATCCCTCATGCATCGATATACCAACGGGTGTTCAGGTTTCTGTCACTCCGGCAACCCCACAATTGGCAAACGAATACACAATGCATTCCCCTAGGCCCATAAAGGTGAAGTATCATGTAGTCGACGTTCACATGACACCACTAGAAGAATAACACCACAACTTAAGCATCAAACCATTAAATATTACTCAACATAGTTCACTACTAACATCAAGACTTCTCCCATGTCCTCAAGAACTAAACGAACTACTCACAAGACATCATACGGAACATGATCAGAGGTGATATGATGATGAATAACAATCTGAACATAAACCTTAGTCCAATGGTTTCACCCAATAGCATCAATAACAAGAGTAATCAACACCGGGAGAGTTTCCCCTATGAAATAGACAAGATTCAGCCCTAGATGTTACACGGAGACGGGTGCAGCGGCGGTGATGATGGTGTTGGCGGTGGAGATGATGATGATGATGATCCCGATGAAGTCCAGCTCGATGACGGTGATGATGGCGACGATTTCCCCCTCCGGGAGGGAATTTCCCCCGGCAGATTTCTTCCTGCAGGGGAGCTTTTCGCTCTCTGGTGTTTTCCGCCTCGTGGAGGCGGCGGAATATTTCGATGGCCGTCCTCCGTGTGTTAGGGTTCCGAGGGGGTCAAGTACGCGAAGGGGGAACGGCTGAGGTGGGCCAGGGCCCCCAAACCACCTGTCGGCGCGGCTGGTGGGCCCGCCGCGCCAGGTGAGGAGGGCCCACCTTGGCCCTTCTCAGCCTCCCCTTTTGGCCTCCTCCATCTTCTGGTAAAATAGGAACTTCCATATGTCTCCTTCGATTTATTGATCTTCAGAAATAGTGCATCTCGACGGTGCTTTTTCCAGCAGAATCCTGACTCCGGTGTCCAATTCTCCATTATTCATCAAACATGCAAAATAGGTAAAATAACATAAGTAACACTTCTAAATATGAAATATATCGATGAATAGCAGTAAATTATGATATAAAATAGTGATGCAAAATGGACGTATCAACCCCCCCAAGCTTAGACCTCGCTTGTCCCCAAGCGAAAACTGAGCTCAGTAAACATGACCACAAGTTTATGGAGCAAAGTGTCGATAAATAAAATACGGACAAGAAGCATCACATTCATTGATACACAAGTCATTCTAGACAGCAACTTCCCTTCATATAATCTAACTTGAAATAAGTAAAGGGAACCACGATGAAGTGCATAAAGAGAACCATGATTGGTGAAGGCAAACTTAAACTCTTGGTCAGAGAACAATTAACAGATCATACTTATCTTTCGAGAAGAGTCTTTATATCAGAGCTTATATAGCAGAACTTACATGCCTTAATCAAAACAGTCCTTACAGTCATTGATAACTTTCAAAGTTATATTCATTCGGATAAAAGCTATTGTGCGAAACAAGGAAATGAGAGATATGATTAGAAGTATCAACACATATAACTAATTGGATCTCAACAACTCAAATGCTTGCTTGAGATAGAGAGGAATGGGTTTACTGACTCAACAATAATGTAAAAGATAGGCCCTTCGCAGAGGGAAGCAGGGATTAAATCATGTGCTAGAGCTTTTAAGTTTTGCAAAGCATATAGAGAGTATGAAAATAGTTGTTTGAGCTATGTATGTCGTTGTCAACGAATCGTAGTAAAGTGAACACTAACCCCTTGTCAACCAGACTTTCAAGAGCGGCTCCCATGAAGGACGTTATCTCTACCAGCAAGGTAGATCATCCCTCTTCTCTTTTGTTTACACATGTATTTTAGTTTCTTTATAGTTGACACTCCTCCCAACCTTTTGCTTACACAAGCCATGGCTAACCGAATCCTCGGGTGCCTTCCAACATTCACATACCATGGAGGAGTGTCTATTTGCAAATTAAGTTGCTTACTGATAAATCAGGGCAAAACATGTGAAGAGAATTATTAATGAAAGTTGTAGTTAATTGGGACTGGGCACCCCATTTGCCAGCTCTTTTTGCAAATTGTTGGATAAGCGGTGTATATGCCACTAGTCCATTGGTGAAAGTCTGTTTGACAAAAGTGCTAGAGAAACTCTACAGAACCCTCATGAGCTAATAAACAGTGACACAAAACTAGGAGTAATAAGTTTTGAATAATTTAAAGGTAGCACATGAAGTATTTACTTGGAATGGCGCAAAATACCATATAGTAGGAAGTTATGGTGGACTCGAATGGCAATGGTTTGGCTCAAGGTTTGGATGTATGAGAAGCATTCCCTCTCGATACAGGTCTTTGGCTAGCAAGGTTATGTAGCAAGCATAAGAGTTGAGGGATACAAACAATTATACAAGTGATAAGAATAATCATGCAATCTTCCTTAGAAGCACAAATAGTTTAACTTAAGAATACTAAGCTTATGAGCTACAAAGAAAGAAAGATCATGGAATAATATATTTGCATGCACTCCCTCTCTCTACTTAAGTCTCAAAGTATTGTCTACTACTGACCAATGCTAAGTTTGCCAAAACCAAAAAGATTAACTTGGTGCTCTAAAAAGTGATCCCTATACTAACAACAAGGTTATCAATATGAAAGAGAATTGCAAGCTAAAATAAAGTATGCAGAAAGTAAATGATAAAACTTCTCATTAATATTTCATAACGGCAACTCACACCAAGGGATACATAGATAACCAACTAAAAGAGAGATACTTCCACATTGCAAACCATCATATAAGATAACTTCCCTACTCACGATATGACTTTATGGAAAAGTAAAAGGTAAAGATAATGATGTGATACCGCGGCACTCCCCCAAGCTTGGAACAAACCAAGGGGATGCCAATACTGATGAATTACTCCTTCGGTGGTGGTGGTGAATTGTCCTCATCATCAGACTTCCAGGGAAGGGGTTTCCCATCAACAAAGGACGACTTGGTTTCGATTATCCTGAAACTAGCAGCAGCGCTTATGTTTTTAAACCGAGTTTCATACTCACAGTTTTGATTCTGGACGTCATAGAGTTGCGCCTGCAGTTTGTTGGTGGTGTTGATGAGGTGAAATATGTCTTCCCAGAGTTGTGCAGTCTCCTTCTTATGTTCAGCGACCAGCGCGGACACCATTGAGTGGAAGACTCCCACTTCACGTTCCGCCAGCTTTTTGTATGTGAAGACCTCTTGCTCCAGCTTCTCCATCCTGGCTTCCAGGCTCCCTTCTCCTTTGGGTCCTCGCACGTCTTCCGTCGCAGCTTTCCATCAACCATCTGCGACTCCTTGGGATGCATCTTCAGCTCATCCATGTATGGGGTGACGACGTTCACAAAGAAACTGTCCTTTGGAGGCTTCGATGAAGACATGGCAGCTCTAGATCTGAAAACAATATCTGGACAGAAACAGCTCGAAACGAAACACGATGAAAAGGCGAGATACGAACCTCGGGGGTTCGGGTGAGTTATATAGCAAAAAGTTTTACAACATAAGGAAGGTACAGGAGGAAACCTGATCGGAGACGAGCTCCGGGGTGCTCAAACCACCAGGCGGCGCGGCTGGGGGGCCCACCGCGCCGACCTATGGTTTGGGCACCACGGGTGCCGTCTCCCATCCGGTTCGGTCTCTTATTTTTCCATATTTAATAAAAACGACGAAAATATCTTCTAGAAAGTTATTCGCGAAACTTTTCTTACCGAAACTGTTACCTATTCGAATCGAATTCTGCAGTCCCAGAAAAATGTTCTTCAATGAAAGTTTCCGGAGTCACCACTTTAATTGTATCAACCTCTTCATTAATAGAATCTCCAGAAATATAATGCTTGAGTCTTTGACCATTTACCACTTGTGTAGAGTTATCTTTCAATGAAGCAATTTTTATTGCACCTGAACGATACACCTCCACAATAACAAATGGTCCTTCCCATTTTGAGAGTAACTTTCCTGCAAAAAATCTGAGACGAGACCTATACAATAGAACTTTCTCACCAACATTAAATTCTCTTTTAAGAATTCTCCTATCATGCCATCTCTTAACTTTTTCTTTAAAGAGTCTAGCATTTTCATAAGCCTCACTTCTCCATTCATCTAAAGAACTTAAATGCAACAACCTTTTCTCACCGGCAAGTTTAAAATCTCTAAAGTTCTCTATTAAGTTCTCTCACTGCCCAATAAGCTTTGTGTTCTAATTCTAAAGGCAAGTGACAAGCTTTACCATAAACCATTTTATAAGGAGACATGCCCATGGGGTTCTTATAAGCAGTTCTATAAGCCCATAAAGCATCATTTAACTTACTAGCCCAATTTTTTCTAGATTTATTAACAGTCTTTTGCAAGATAGATTTAATCTCCCTATTTGACAATTCTACTTGTCCACTAGTTTGAGGATGATAGGCTGAAGCAATTCTATGATTAACACCATATTTAGCAAGAGTCTTTCTAAAACCACCATGGATAAAATGAGAACCTCCATCAGTCATAAGATATCTAGGTACACCAAACCTAGGAAAAATGACATCTTGAAGCATTTTTAAAGAGGTCTCACCATCAGCACTTTTAGTAGGTATAGCTTCTACCCATTTAGTGACATAATCAACAGCAACAAGTATATGAGTATTACCTTGTGAAGAAGGAAAAGGACCCATGAAGTCGAATCCCCAACAATCAAATGGTTCAATAACAAGAGAATAACTCATAGGCATTTCATTGCGTCTAGAGATATTACCAACCCTTTGACATTCATCACAAGATAAAATAAACTTTCTTGCATCCTTAAAGAGGGTAGGCCAATAAAAACCTGATTGTAGAACTTTCTGCGCAGTTCTATCTCCAGCGTGATGCCCTCCATAAGCACTTCCATGGCATTTCCTCAGTATTTCCTGTTGTTCATATTCAGGAACACATCTTCGCATAATACCATCGACTCCTTCTTTATATAAGTGTGGGTCATCCCAAAAGTAATGCCGCAAGTCATAAAAGAATTTCCTTCTTTGCTGAGCTGAAAAGGTTGGAGGCAAGTACTTGGAAACAATAAAGTTAGCATAATCAGCATACCAAGGACTATCTCGCGAACTTACACTTATTGCAGCCAATTGTTCATTTGGAAAGCTATCATTAACAGGAATAGGATCATAAGGAATGCTTTCCAATCTAGACAAATTATCAGCAACAGGATTTTCAGCACCTTTTCTATCTATGATATGCAAATCAAATTCTTGCAAAAGAAGTACCCATCTAATAAGCCTTGGCTTAGCATCTTTCTTTTCCATAAGGTATCTAATTGCAGCATGATCAGTATGAATAGTGACTTTCGAATCAACTATGTAGGGTCGAAATTTGTCACAAGCAAAAACTACAGCTAGAAATTCTTTTTCAGTAGTGGCATAATTCTTTTGAGCAGAATCAAGAGTTTTACTAGCATAATGAATAACATTTAACTTTTTATCTACTCGCTGCCCAAGAACAGCGCCTACAGCATAATCACTAGCATCACACATAATTTCAAAAGGTAAATTCCAATCAGGTGGTTCAACTACAGGAGCGGTGATTAAAGCCTTTTTCAAAGTTTCAAAAGCTTCCTTACAATCATCATCAAAAACAAAGGTACATCTTTTTGAAGAAGATTAGTAAGAGGCTTGGAAATTTTAGAGAAATCTTTAATAAACCTCCTATAAAAACCAGCATGACCAAGAATACTACGAATACCTTTAACATCTTTGGGACAAGGCATCTTTTCAATTGCCTCCACTTTAGCTCGATCAACTTCAATACCTCTTTCAGAAATTTTATGTCCAAGAACAATTCCTTCATTAACCATAAAGTGGCATTTCTCCCAATTAAGAACAAGGCTAGTTTCTTCACATCTCTGCAAAACTTTGTCAAGGTTGTGCAAACAATTATCAAAGGAAGTTCCATAGACGGAGAAATCGTCCATGAAGACTTCCACAATTTCCTCACAAAAGCCATGAAAAATAGCAGACATGCATCTTTGAAAAGTAGCAGGAGCATTACATAAACCAAAAGGCATACGTCTATAAGCATAAGTTCCATAAGGACAAGTAAAAGTAGTTTTCTCTTGATCTTGCGCTCTCACAGCAATTTGAGAAAACCCAGAATACCCATCAAGGAAACAAAAGTGAGTTTTCTTGGACAACCTCTCAAGCATTTGATCAATAAAAGGCAAAGGATAATGATCTTTCTTAGTTACTTTGTTAACCTTTCTAAAATCAATGCACATCCTATAACCAACTACTACTCTTTGAGGAATTAGTTCATCATTTTCATTAGGAACAACGGTAATTCCTCCTTTCTTAGGAACACAATGCACAGGACTTACCCATCTACTATCAGCAATAGGATAAATAATACCAGCTTCAAGAAGTTTTAATACCTCATTTCTTACCACTTCTTTCATCTTGGGTATTAAACGACGCTGATGCTCAACAACAGGCTTTGCATCAGGTTCCATGTTGATGGCGTGCTGACATATAGTAGGAGAAATTCCCTTCAGGTCATCAAGAGTATATCCCATAGCTCCGCGGTGTTTCTCAACACTCCCAATAACCTTTCCTCCTCTGTACCTGAAAGTTTAGAGCTGATAATAACAGGATATATTTTCTTATCATCAATATAAGCATATTTAAGATTATCAGGCAGAGGTTTCAAATCAAAAACAGGATCCTCCTTGGGTGGCATTGTGGTACCCAAATCTTCCACAGGTAAATTGTGTTTGAGCATAGGTTGACGAAGGAATACTTCATCAAGCTCATTCCTTTCTTCCCTGAAGTTCTCACTTTCATGATTCTCCATATGTTGCTGCAAAGCATTGTTAGGAGCAAGAACAATAGATGCAAGTTGAGCAATTTCAAAATCCTCACTAGGCAATTCAGTTTCATAAGGTGCTTTAGCAAATTTAGAGAAATTGAATTCATAAGATTCACCAGCAAATTTAGTAAAGATTTTCTCTTTCTTACAGTCTATAACAGCACCACAAGTATTCAGAAAAGGTCTACCAAAAATAATAGGACAACTATCATTGGCAGCCGACCCAAGTACAAGAAAATCAGCAGGGTATTTAGTCTTACCACAAAGGACTTCGACATCTCTAATGATACCAATTGGAGAGATAGTTTCCCTATTAGCAAGCTGAATAACCACATCAATCTCTTCAAGTTTACAAGGAGCAATTTCGTGCATAATTTCCCTGTAAAGCTCATAAGGAATAGCACTAGAACTTGCACCAATATCACATAAACCATAATAGCAATGATCACCTATCCTAACAGAAAGCACAGGAACACTAGACTTCCTAGAACTTTTAGGATGTGAGACAATATTAGAAGCATCCTCACAAAAGATAATGTGTCTATCTTCTAAATTTTCAGTGACAAGATCTTTAACCAATGCTACAACAGGTTCAACAGTTATTTGCTCATCAGGTTTGGTAGTTTTCTTATTACTTTTACTAACAACACCAGTTATGATAGTATGTTCCTTAATCTTATTAGGAAAAGGAACTTTTTCAATATAAGGTTCTGGAATAATGCGATCACAACATTAACCTCAACACCTTTAGATATATGAGAAACAGATTCATCTTTATATGGTTCATGATAATTTTTAAAACCCTCCTTCGGCAAACCGAAATAGGAAGCAAAGGCTTTATAAAAGTTTGCAACAATTTGAGAGTCAAGACCATAAGTAGTGCTAATTTTGCGATAATCATCAGTATCCATAAATTTTTAACACACTCAAAGTCATAGCTTATACCTGACTCCCTACCTTTGTCATTCTCCCATCCTTCAGTGTTCTCCTGAATCCGATCAAGAAGGTCCCACTTAAACTCTTCTTTATTACGAGTGAACGATCCAGCACAAGTGGTATCCAATAGAGTTTTATCTTGAAAGGAGAGTCTTGCATAAAAGTTATCAATAACAATATTACCAGGAAGCTCATGAATGGGACATTTGAGCATTAATGCCTTCAATCTCCCCCACGCTTGAGCGATACTCTCTCCATCATAGGGCCAGAAGTTATATATGAGGTTCCGATCCTTATGAATCTCACTTGGAGGATAGAATTTGGAGTAAAAGAGAGGTACAATTTCCTCCCATCCAAGAGAATACCCATTCTTCAGCAGTTTATACCAATGTGCAGCTTTACCAGACAGTGATAGAGAGAATAATTTCTTCTTAACTTCTCCCATCGAGATACCTGCACACTTAAATAACTCGCACAATTCATGCAGAAATAACAAATGATCTCCAGGATGGACAGTTCCATCTCCTGCATAGCGGTTATTTGTGACACGTTCAACAATTTTCATAGGAATTTTGAACGGTATTACCTGCTCATCTGGCGCCTCCTCTACTACCTTAGCAGTGGTAGTTGTTTTCCCAAATAGGAATTCAAGAGAAGACCCCTCCATAATGAGATATAGCAGCAGGCAAAAATAAAAACAGCACGTACAATAAATGTTTCCCTTACCAATTCCACTTACCAATAGCGCTACACTCCCCGGCAACGGCGCCAGAAAATAGTCTTGATAACCCACAAGTATAGGGGGTGTATCGTAGTACTTTCGATAAATAAGAGTGTCGAACCCAACGAGGAGCAGAAGGTGTTGACAAGCGGTTTTGATGAAGGATTCACTGTAAATGCTCTCAGACAAGTTTTTAGGAGTTTTTGATATGACAGATAAATAAAGTACAAGTAAATAAAATGCAGTAATAATAGTTGCAGCGAGTGGCCCAATCCTTTCTACAGCAAAGGACAAGCCGGTTGTTGTACTTATAATGACCAAACGTTCTTGAGGACACACGGGAATATTGTCAAGTGCTTTCGCTTCATATAGTTGATTAATCTTCATTGTTTTGATAAGTGTTGTGTGGGTGAACCTATGCTAATGCACCGCCCTTCCTAGGACTAATACATACTTGTGATTATACCCCTTGCAAGCATCCGCAAATACAAGAAAGTAATTAAGATAAACTAACCACAGCCTTAAACTTTGAGATCCTGCTATCCCTCATGCATCGATATACCAACGGGTGTTCAGGTTTCTGTCACTCCGGCAACCCCACAATTGGCAAACGAATACACAATGCATTCCCCTAGGCCCATAAAGGTGAAGTATCATGTAGTCGACGTTCACATGACACCACTAGAAGAATAACACCACAACTTAAGCATCAAACCATTAAATATTACTCAACATAGTTCACTACTAACATCAAGACTTCTCCCATGTCCTCAAGAACTAAACGAACTACTCACAAGACATCATACGGAACATGATCAGAGGTGATATGATGATGAATAACAATCTGAACATAAACCTTAGTCCAATGGTTTCACCCAATAGCATCAATAACAAGAGTAATCAACACCGGGAGAGTTTCCCCTATGAAATAGACAAGATTCAGCCCTAGATGTTACAACGGAGACGGGGTGCAGCGGCGGTGATGATGGTGTTGGCGGTGGAGATGATGATGATGATGATCCCGATGAAGTCCAGCTCGATGACGGTGATGATGGCGACGATTTCCCCCTCCGGGAGGGAATTTCCCCCGGCAGATTTCTTCCTGCAGGGGAGCTTTTCGCTCTCTGGTGTTTTCCGCCTCGTGGAGGCGGCGGAATATTTCGATGGCCGTCCTCCGTGTGTTAGGGTTCCGAGGGGGTCAAGTACGCGAAGGGGGAACGGCTGAGGTGGGCCAGGGCCCCCAAACCACCTGTCGGCGCGGCTGGTGGGCCCCCGCGCCAGCAGGTGAGGAGGGCCCACCTTGGCCCTTCACAGCCTCCCCTTTTGGCCTCCTCCATCTTCTGGTAAAATAGGAACTTCCATATGTCTCCTTCGATTTATTGATCTTCAGAAATAGTGCATCTCGACGGTGCTTTTTCCAGCAGAATCCTGACTCCGGTGTCCAATTCTCCATTATTCATCAAACATGCAAAATAGGTAAAATAACATAAGTAACACTTCTAAATATGAAATATATCGATGAATAGCAGTAAATTATGATATAAAATAGTGATACAAAATGGACGTATCACTCTTCTACCAGGGATTCTACCTCTCCAGCTACTACTCCGAACGTCTTATGATACGCCCGAATCATCTTGAGACAGCTATCCAGAAACTCAGCCACATCATGTGGATCAGACTTCAGGAAATTCTTATAGTCTACTGGACCCTCAAGACGGTAATTGGCACTTGGGATGGCGTTAAACGGTGTCTCTCCCAACACATGACCCTTGGATGTCCTAATTGCAGTGACTGCTCTGACAACCGCAATCTGGAAAGCTACTTCCACGTTCTTGGCTTCTCCAAAGGGCATTTTAAATCCCATCTTTAGCTCGGTTGGTAACTTGAGCGCCACCCGGTACATAGCTAAAATTGACCCGTCGTAGAAACTCATCACTTTCACTATCACCTTGGTTTGGATACCAAGAAAATAGATCAGTTGCTCAAGCATTTCAGCCCAGCTTCCCTGGAAAACACCCTTGCCCAACTCAGCATTTTTAATACGCACAACCCTCTTGGAACCCTGTTTCTCCATCCTAGCTGTTAAAAAAAAAGAAAATCGTATAAGATTGATGTAATAATTGCATGATAATGTTATTCTCAAGTGAATATCCATCATAACAATGTAAAACTCAAATCATTCTAATGCTTCGCACACCTACATGCTTTCCCTTTAATAGGTTTCCAACCTAAGGTCTAGCAATTGTTCTAATACCATCTGCGGTGACCCCGCACACCACTGCATATTGTAGTGTACAAGTCGTTGACATAACACCCACGGAAGGACTTATCCGTAAATATTACATCCCTCAGAGTAGTACAACAGAAACATTGCGGGTCCACTTTATTACACACTGCTGAATATTACAAGCCAGAAATGCATAAACACTTCAACGTCTTCCTCCAACAAGGGAGGACCGTCTATTATTGCTGTGTTGACAGGAGTCAACCTACTAGCGATAGAAAGCAATAAACTAAGAACCATATTGGCTCAGCAGCTAAGTAGTACTAGTCTAGTCTTGCTCGGCCAGGTTCCTATTAAGATAACTCTAAGTCTCCACCTCCTCTTCGTCGACGTCATCGGCTCCGTAGGCGATGATGTAGTCGACGCCTTCTACTCCTCCGGACAGATCAGGTGCTTCAAAGTACACCTCGTCAGCATGGTATGCTCCAAAGTCCACGTCTGTGACCTCCTCAGAGTCTAAGCAGGGGGTCAAAAGAGGAAAAGGGTGAGCAACACTAGCGTTACTCAGCAAGCTCAAGTAATAGATGATAAGGTGTATGATGCTCTATCTACCATCCTGACCAAAAAGTCATGGATGAATATGCAAGTTTTGTAAAACATTTTTAGTAAAAGGTCCATTTTATTTTAGAAAACTATGCCCCCAGTCTCCACGGGTTTATAGTCATCACTTGGGATGCCTTTCCCGCTGCGGTCTGTAGTCCCCTCCTGGAACAAGGATGTGACAGTCACAATTTCTTTGTTTTAACTCTGCAGAGCTGCACCACTTTACCCAACAGCAACCTGGCTCTGTATGCTCTCTTAGCACACCGTGTGTGCTATAGCCAGAACTCAGGGCAACAAGTCATGTGGAGTCGCCTCCCCGCACAACGCATATCCGCCCATTTGTGACGCGGCTGGTAACTAAGACCACTGTCCCGCCACCCCTCCCAAACTTCTATTCCAGTCACCTCGTCGAGTGGGAAGGTCACGCGCTTCCACGCAGTTGGCCGCCGCAACAGACGCAACCAGGTAATAGCCTGCCGAGGATATGCGAACGGAGGAAGTAACCTCTGACGAGCCCAATCAAAGTGAATCTGTTGGCTGATGCTTCAATACGGCGCTAGGATCACTGGGCCATGGGTTATTAATCCTAGGTACATACTTTCCCGTACAGTGGAACCTCCACCACAACATCAAATCGTGGTTCCACTGCCAGCCAACCATATACTTATAGCAATTCACATCATTCGAAAATAGATTTTTTTTTTCATGCAATGATAAACCATAGTACTTTGCAATTACTTTGATAAAAATAATCAATCGAGGACATGCAAGATGGAACTTGCCTTGAAACTGATAGGTAGTGCAGTCTAAAGCTTTCGACGAATTGGGACTCGCGTGTTCTGAAAATCAATATCACTGTCTGTATCAGACAATGTTGAAAAAACAAATACATGCCAATATGCATAGAATGAGATGATTTTTATTTTCCCTAAATTCCCCAGAGTTTTGTTAAGGATTTCTTTTGATGATTTCTTTGATTTGAATTTTAGGTAGGATGAGTAACATGATAGTCTTAATGTAGTTCAAATTATACTTTGAACTTGATACATAATTTTCCCCATATTATTTTCTTTGAAAATAGTTTGAAATATTTCAAAGTCATTTCCACTTAAGGATCCTTTGAATTTTTGCTACAAGAAATCATTTTCAAAAATTCAAAGAGATATTTTATTTGGGTAGATTATTTTCTGCTGATATTTGTAGATATTTTGTTTGTATTTTTAGGAATTTATTTGAATTTTTAGAGGTCTTTGAAAGATTTGAATTTTCAAATTTTTATGAAATTACAAAAATACCCCTGGTCCAACCTGGTTGAACCAGGTCAAAGACTTGGGTCTGGCTTGGGTCGGTCAACCGACCGAGCCACCTCTCTCACTCTCTCTCTCGCTTGTGCCCGAGCCCGACCTCGACCTCGCCTTGGCGTTCATGTCGCCGCGCCGTCGCCGCCTCGCCCCGGCCAACTCCGGCCACCTCCGCCGCCGTGGCGTGGGGCAAAATGATCCCCTCGCTCCGCTCTGCCTCCTCACCAGAGCGATTTGAGTTCCGCTTCCTCTCGCGGCCGCGCACAATCCAATCCCTAGGGTTAGGGTTTCGGTGCTGGCGCCGTTCTCTCCTTCTTCTCCGACGTGCTCACCATGGCTGGCCGCAGGGCTTCGTCCCCTGTGCCGCCGTGGTGCGGTGGTGCTGGTCCTCGACCTCCACGTGCCCCCTCCAACGGTTGCGCGGGCACTGCCTCGCCGCCGTGGAGCTACGGCCATGGACGCACGGTAAGTTCTTCCCCTCTACTCTACCTCCTTCTGCTCTTCTGCTAGCTTCCCAAAGCTCTGATTCGAACTATTGCTCGAACCATGGCTCGGTTCATGATGTGCAAAAAATTGATTTGTTGAAGAATTGCTTGTGTATGTGCACTGCTATTTCCATGTGCATGCAGTAGAGGTGTATGGGGTAGATCAAACATGTGTAGATCATCCCATTGTCTCTGGAATTATTGTGGAGAGCATTTCTTGCTCACTGATATGATAAGTGTATAGGAAAAAAAATATTCTGAGCTAGAACTTGCACTAGCTGTGATGATTAGTTGATTTAGAGCATGATTTAATCATGTTTTGCTTACTGTGATGCCTCCTTGTAGAGTTACACAGTAGCTTTCTTGATTAGAATTGCTTTTTATGTTTTCCTGTGCTTTTTTCCAAGTGTTCAGATGTGCATAGCTCAGTTAATCCAGCTCTGCTGGTTCACTGGCTTGTGTGCTTTGATAAAAACAGAATAAGAACAGATACTACACTGAAAATCTTTCCCTTGCTTCTGTAGATGCTCAAACAAATGGTAAAACACTCAACTTCACTCCCTTTCATCTCTCTGTCCTATTTCTTGCACAGAACAGAAGTACTCTGCTTGCAAATCAACTTCTATAGCACCACACCTTGCTGAGCAAGGTTCTGTTAAGAACAGATGCTAAAATCAGCACTCAAGCATGGTTCTGTCATGTACAGAACCTGCTAAATCACTCTCTAGCACAAATGAAACAACCTTGGGTGTAGAGCAGATAGAGCTACGGAAGAGTCTGATCTTGCTCCAAGGTTCAACCATCTCTTCTGGGATGCACCTTGTTGTTCTACCGTCTCCTCCTTGCTGCTGGCCTCCTTCTAGGTTTTAGTGGCTTGTGGTGGATGGTTTAGGTAAATTCCATGATGGCTTGTGGGGTTGTGATTGTTCTTGGTGAAGAACAGATGGATAGGATGGTGCTTGATGTTCTAGTGCTTGTGAAAAGTGTGATTTGTGTTTGCTGGATGATTTATGAGCTGGGGCTTCGAACTGGTCTTGATTATATACTGTTTTGGTGTTTCATGTGCTTGTGACACCAGGATAAATGGCTGGTGATGATTCACCTGCTTACAGTGGCCCTTCTCACCTCGAGCTGCCTATTTGGACTACTTTTACTATTCTTTTAACACTGAAGATAGGCTTTAGCTGCTGCTGCTCAGTTCATCTCCCTTGATGATAAAATTTGAGTCACAGCCGAGTCGTTGATCCTATCTAGGCCTGGAATTCGAGCCGAGCCGAGCCAGCTCGGCTCGACTCGTTCAAGCTCGGTCAACTAGCGAGCTCGGCTCGACTTGACTTGTTTAACAAACAAGTCCAAAACTGGAACTCGGCTCGGCTCGCTAAACTCGCGAGTTTGCTCGTTTAACTCGGTAAAACTGTTAACATCATTATAATTGATTTTATGTATGTATTTTTCTAATTATTGGGGGCATGTATGATGGAATTAGCACAACAATATATGACAATATGAAAATATCAAGTAATATCTAGTCGTTAAACTATGATAATCAGGTAAAATAATTCACAAAGATAAGAAAAATGTAATGATTTATTTTTTACCAAGTTAAACGAGCTAAACGAGTAGCTCGGAACTCGGCTCATTTAGCTCGAACTCGTTTAGCGTCTAAAATCAAAACTTGGCTCGGCTTGTTTAGTAACGAGTTCGAACCAATCCGAGTCGAGTTCCGAGCTACTCGTTTAACTCGTGAGTTTCGAGTTTTAGTTCCAGCCCTAATCCTATCTTGATCTAGATATTTTGCTGGTTTGCTTGGCTGTGAAGTATGTGATTAGTGAATGTCGGTTTGAGATGATTACTCAACTGTATGTGTAATTAAGCTAGTCATTAGCTTAATAAGTGGGAATTAGGATCCATTTGTCAATTTAATGGCAAATGTGATACCATTAAACATGTGATGTTGCCTTCTTGTGTTTTCATAATTTCTGGCATAATTTCAAAGTTGGAATGCTGCTGCCTTTGTTATCTCTTTCTAAGATCAGATCAAAAAGTCCAGATGTTGCCTTGTTGCCTTTTATCTCGAGTGACTGGACAAGCCTTTGCCCCAATGTTGCCTTGCTGTAATTAAATCTGATCAGTCCCATTTGTTGCCTAAGCATTCCAATTTTATTTGAGTTCTTGGCTTGATCAAACCTTGGTTTTGATTAGAGCAATGCCAGATTTTTATACATTAAATTTCAGCACCAAACGGTGTTGACAACATTTTAACACTAACCCAAATTTCTTCTTATTTGTGTTGTTTGTTTTGCAGGTTGAAGATCTCCTGAAAATTCAGAAGTGAAGATGTAGTTTTTAGGGTTTTTATTTAAACATTTTGTAAGCTCACACTTGATGTAATAATGTAGTTGTAATTCTGTTTGTAATGGTCAGATTGTATATTTGCTTTGCTTGGAAATATAATGATGTGTTCTTGTAATTAAGATGGATTCAATCATGTGTTGTTGCATTTAAATTTGTACTTGTTAAAGAAGAGATGACCATGGATTCGTAAATTATTTGAATGTTTGAAATTATATGTATATGTCTTGTGTTGATATCATTGGAATGGTTCATTCACTTTTGTTATAAATTGTATAACTTGTGTTGTTGAAATATATTGTGTTTTTGAGTAAGATTGGATAAGATATAGAATTGTGTTTACTTTAAGAACTTATAAATAGGTCATGTCAAAATTTATATGTCCTTTTTGAAAGGATAGGGTTTTGAAAATAAGTCGTAGGGTTTATCGACACCTCTCGACTAACTGTCAATGTCTGACTCCCAGACCCTCGACACTCGTCTGGTATCGACTCCCGACTCTTTTAACACAAAAGCGCGAAAATTATCCAGATTTTACCAAAAGATGCATGTATGCACAAATGTAGTTCCTATTTCTACCCTTCCGAGTCCTATAACTGCGGGGTATTACAGCCAGACAGCGATAGAGAGAATAGTTTCTTCTTAACTTCCTCCATTGAAATACCTGCACACTTAAATAACTCGCATAATTCATGTAGATATAATAAATGATCACCAGGATGGACAATTCCATCCCCTTCATAGCGGTTATTCGTAACACGTTCAACAATTTTCATAGGTATTTTGAATGGAATTACCTGCTCGTGCGGCGCCTCCTCTACTACCTTAGCAGTGGTAGTGGTTTTCCCAAATAGGAATTCAAGAGAAGACCTCTCCATAATGAAATATAGCAGCAAGCAAAATAAAAACAGCACGCACAGTAAAAGTTTTCCTTACCAATTCCACTTACCAATAGCGCTTCACTCTCCGGCAACGGCACCAGAAAATAGTCTTGATGACCCACAAGTATAGGGGGTGTATCGTAGTACTTTCGATAAATAAGAGTGTCGAACCCAACGAGGAGCAGAAGGTGTTGACAAGCAGTTCCGATAAAGGATTCACTGTAAATACTCACAGATAAGTTTTTAGGAGTTTTTGATATAGCAGATAAATAAAATACAAGTAAATAAAATGCAGTAATAATAATTGCAGCGAGTGGCCCAATCCTTTCTACAGCAAAGGACAAGCCGGTAGGTTTACTTATGATGACCAAACGTTCTTGAGGACACACGGGAATATTGTCAAGTGCTTTCGCTTCATATAGTTAATTAATCTTCAATGTTTTGATAAGTGTTGTGTGGGTGAACCTATGCTAATGCACCGCCCTTCCTAGGACTAATACATACTTGTGATTATACCCCTTGCAAGCATCCGCAAATACAAGAAAGTAATTAAGATAAATCTAACCACAGCCTTAAACTCTGAGATCCTGCTATCCCTCATGCATCGATATACCAACGGGGGTTTAGGTTTCTGTCACTCCGGCAACCCTACAACTGGCAAACGAATACAAGATGCATTCCCCTAGGCCCATAAAGGTGAAGTGTCATGTAGTCGACGTTCACATGACACCACTAGAAGAATAACACCACAACTTAAACATCAAACCATTAAATATTACTCAACATAATTCACTACTAACATCAAGACTTCTCCCATGTCCTCAAGAACTGAACGAACTACTCACAAGACATCATATGGAACATGATCAGAGGTGATATAATGATGAATAACAATCTGGACATAAACCTTAATTCAACGGTTTCACTCAATAGCATCAACCACAAGGAGTAATTAACACCGGGAAAGCTTCCCCTATGAACTAGACAAGATTCAACCCTAGATGTTACAGCGGAACGGAGTGGAGCGGCGAGGGTGAAGGTGTCGGCGGTGGAGATGATGATGATGATGATCCCAATGAAGTCCAGCTCGATGACGGTGGCGATGGCGACGATTTCCCCTCTCCGGGAAGGAATTTCCCCGGCAGATTTCTCCCTGCCGGAAAGCTTTTCTCTCTCTGGTGTTTTCCGCCTCGTGGAGGCTGCGGAATATTTCCTCGACGTCCCCGTGGCTTAGAGTTTTCTGGGGATGATGTACGCGAAGGGGGACTGGCAGAGGTGGGCCAGGGCCTCCTCACCACGTGGCGGCGCGCCAGCAAGGTGGGTTGCGCCACGACATGGTGAGGGCCCATGGTGGCCCACCTTGGCCTCCCCTTTTGGCTGCCTCCGTCATCTGATAAAATAGGAGCTTCAGGATATTTTCCTCGAATTATTGATCTTCAGAAATATAGTATCTTGACGGTCCTTTTTCCAGCAGAAATCTGACTCCGGTGTTTAATTCTCCAATAATCATCAAACATGCAAAATAGGTAAAATAACATAAGTATCATCTCTAAATATGAAATATATCAATGAATAACAGTAAATTATGATATAAAATAGTGATGCAAAATGGACGTATCACCTGTCAATGGACTTTCTAAAGGTATTGTTTTGACAGCTCAGAATTTCTTCAGGATGAAAACGTAAGATTTTTTATCGGCCAACGAAGGCGCATGTGCGTTTCCCTTCTTAGAGGCGTCGCTTTTGAAGAACAATTTATATTCCAGGTGTTGTCTTTGGTGGTGATTTGTTGTTGCTTCGAGGAGTTGATTACCATGGCGGGGCCTCTTTTTTCTTTTCCATTTTCTCTTTCAGGTTGTGTGCATCCTTGATGTCGTTTGTGATATTTTGTTCGTTTAGATGCTGAGTGTAATTGATATCTTCACGATATTGATATATCCCCCTTATAAAAAATCCAACTAAGGACTTGCTCGGTTAGCTTTGTCAACAAAGGGGGTTGGGAGGGATTGGGGTGGATCATATCCCCTATAAGTAAAAATAACCAATTCTCTTCGATCCAATTCAATCTATTTGGGTTAGGGATTAACTGAACAATGCCTAAGTTTGTTTTCACCCCATGTCCATTTCAAATGAATGGTCAAATATACTCGCCTCTGAATTCCAAACTAATTATTATCCACTGTGCTCCTAATTCGATAAGAAAAATGTGATAGAGGATATAATAGAGGAAAAGTTGATTCGTTCTGTCTAATCCAAGTTGGGTTATCATCAATTATCCCCATTTGGACATTCAAAATTCGAAGGGACAAAAAAAAAACATGAGGTGCGAGCAATTCATACTCCATTTTTATGCGTAGCGTATGCCCTTTACGTGTCACGATCGCTACCCAACCAAGTGACAAAATTGCATTCGTGGCGAAAAAACAAAAGCTTTTCCAAGGCAGCACGAACCAAAGAGGAAACGAAGCTGCCTGCCATGGCCATGGCGTCCTCCGCCTCCTGCTACTGCTTCTCCCCCTCCTCCCACGGCCGCCGCCCCCACCCCCTCCACTCCCACCTCCCAACCACCAGCACGCCCGCGCGCCTCCGCCTCGTCTCCCAAACCGCCCCGTCCCGGAACCCCCGCCGGATCTCCTCCTCGCTCTCGCCACCATCGGCGCCCGATGCCGCCGCCGCCGACGAGGAGCACAGCGAAGACAGGGAGGAGGCTCAGGAGGACCGAGACGAGCGGTACGGGGTTCGAGATGGAGGTCCGCAAGCTGCCGGGGAAGAAGAACCGGCGGGTGGTGCGCGCGCGGGTCCGCGTCGGCGCGCCGCTGGAGGCCGTCTGGGCCACGCTCACCGACTACGAGGGCCTCGCGGGCTTCATCCCGGGCCTCTCCGAGTGCCGCCTCCTCCGCCAGGACGCCGCCTTCGCCCGCCTCTACCAGGTCCGCATTCCGTCGAGCAGGCTCGTTACATGCGTGTGCGCGCGCGCGTGAGCTGTTTGTGATGGTGGGGCTTGGGCTGTGCAGGTCGGGGAGCAGGACCTGGCGCTGGGGTTCAAGTTCAACGCCAAGGGCACCATTGACTGCTACGAGGGGGAGATGGAGGAGCTCCCGGCCGGGGCCAGGAGAAGGGAGATCGCCTTTAACATGGTCGACGGCGATTTCAAGGTCTTCGAGGGCAAATGGTGCGTCGAGCAGGTAACCATGCTCATATACCCTGTTTTTCCTGCTCAAGATTCCCAAGTTCCGAAATCGCCGTTGCCGAGACCAACTGTACTCCTACATTCCGCGATGTGATCACGTCAAGCCTAGGTTCAATGGTATTTGGGAAAATAGCAACTTTACTTGCTCATATGATCACTTGATTTCATGGAGTAGCTGTTTTCGTTCCACGTTGAGCAGATGTGAGTGTTGAAGATTCGCTTGTAACAATAGAAAGTGTTTTGCATATTATAGATGCATGCTAGGCAATATCGTTTCTCCATTGATGTTTGTGACGTTTTGTAGCTTTGATGACAAGTGAAAACTGCGGGCCTCCATTTTTTGTAGAAGGCACTAGGTAATCTGGTTACCACTTCTATCTCTTGTAGGCTGATGACAGTGATCGTGATGGGGAAATTTCGGCGAGCCAGGAATTTCAGACTACACTTTCTTATGTGGTAGAGCTGGAGCCTAAGCTCTGGGTTCCGGTTAGGCTACTGGAAGGAAGGATTTGCAAAGAGATAAAAACCAACCTTGTTTGTATCAGGCAAGAAGCAGAGAGGATTCAGAGATTACAGGGCTAGGTAGGTAACTGCAACAGACCGAGCTGTAATTTTTTGTTCTAACATATTCAAGGCATGTTTATTGCGTTTAGTATATCATCTATAATACAAGAATTTTAAGAACCGACATGAACATTTAGCATTGAAATGTTTATTTTTCTATTTTTTTATTTTTTTTTCTTCTTGGGACCGCTTCCATTGTTTCTGTTTCACTGTTGCAATATTGTTCTTCATTTCATTGTCATGCAGTTTCTGTGATAACTTGAGAAGAACTTTGAAGGCTTTCTTATAACAACATTCTTAGTTATTGTTGAGTGCCCGCTCCTTCATATTTAGGATTGAAATGTTTAATTTTCTATTGTATTCCATTTTTTTCTTCTCCTTCCATTTTTTTCTTTCACTGATGTCTTACTGTTGCTCAGTACAGGAGATGAATGCTGAAGGCTTTTTTAACATCTCCTTTCTTGACTGGTGTTCAAATCTCCCAGTCCTTAACAGTGGTATATTTATCTCATCCTCAGTTTTGCTTCTGGATCAGTGTGGTTGAAATGCCGTGAGCCTGATAGGTTGCAATTCTCACAGGGAATCAGGTAAACGAACTGGCATGCTTCTTGCATTGATGTATCGGGAAGGGCCCCGAAACATGCTGACATGGCCGCATGACAAAAGGAGGGAACTCACCTCAACCAATCACGCAGTTTAGGATTTCTTTTTGCTACTTAGTTGAAGAGCGAGTGAAGGGTATACATATACAAGATTCTGTGAAATACAAACATTTCCGTCGACCGGACGATGCAGAACCTCGCACCGCCTACGTGGGATCTTCATTTCGGGAGCGTCTTCGTGTTGTGGGGTTGGTGGCACGACATCGGAGAAGGGCGTCTAGCTCAGGAAAATGAGACCGAAACGATCAGCTCGTGTATACACGTGCCTGGGAGAGAAGAACGGTATGCTGCTGTCAAAGGACAACCATCCACACATCCACATTGTCTATGCCAACCCCAGGGATGCACGAGCTGATGGATTGGCTAATTGCACGAAAAGCCGATCTGTCCGGCCGTGATATCTAGAATATTTGGTTGCAGAAATAGGGTCCGTCTAAGTGTAAGTCGACTGAGATTTCTTAGTTCCCAACCTACTCATAAAAGCACGAAATTCCCAACCGACTCGGAAAAGCGTGAAATCCGGTTGTAAATTACACTTTTTCACTAAGCTATGGATTTACGAGAGCGGCGTTTTGGCTCCCGGGCACAGATGCTCCCGGTAGATTTCAAAAAAATTTCAAAATTTGAAAACTCGTCAAAAAAATCTGAAAAAAATCATGCACGTACATGACCCCGGTACGCACCACCGTATTTTTTTTCGCGACGAAATACCATCGTACGCGCCCTGTACAAAAATGACAAATTTCCTGTCAGACAAGTACAGTTCAAAATTTGAAAATCTGACAGGAAATTTGTCATTTTTGTACAGGCCACATACGATGGTATTTCATCGCGAAAAAAAATACGGTGGTGCGTACCATGGTCATGTACGTGCATGATTTTTTTCAGATTTTTTTGATGAGTTTTCAAATTTTGAAATTTTTTTGAAATATCGGGAGCATCTACACACGGGTGCCAATGCGAATTTCCGTGGATTTACCTTTTTATGTCTTCTTTCTGAATCAACTAAAACTTATCACACAAAAACAATACCACGGCGATTAGTCTTCACGTGAAATCCAAGTGCCAACAAATAAAACAGTTTGACGCGCAAGAAACCACCTAAAACTATCAAGGTGGTATCATTGAACCAATGGTCATTTTCTTCCAAAAATGATGTTTTTCTATGTTGGTTTTATCATCAAAACTAGGGTAAATAATGTCATTTGATAATGGGTGGAAATTCCCTCATTTATATTAAATAAAAATGTGAAAAGAACATTCTTTTTATTCTGACAAGCCCTTTTTTTTAGAAACACAGTACAACGTAGACGCTCACATATACGTGACACACTCATCCCTATGAACGCACACACGCACATCCTACCACTATGAGCACCTCCGAAAGACTAAACCGGCTGTCAGGTCTTGAGATTTGAACTCTGGTGGGCTGGAGGTACAACCACCCTGCTAACCATCTTGCCATAGGCAAGTTCTCAACAAGCCTGAATTATAATGGTACAACATCAGGAGTTGTCATATATGGTTGATTATCCTTTATCTGCGTGTAGTAAAGAAAACTATCTTTACAGTTCTACTTGTATAATACGCAACTCTTTCTTCTCAAGTATAGATATATGTTCTCAAATATCATCACACAAATGCGTTCCTGTAGTAAAACGCAGGGAAGAACTGCTATGAGCCTTCCCTAGAAAAGAACTGCTATGAGCCGGAAGCACTGTTTTTTTCTTCTTCTGAGCAATCATGCGCAGCCCAAAACTATCACCCGCCCTTTCCAATCAAAATATTCAGCCCATCCGTAGCCAACGCCCAGGACCCAGCCCATCTCTATTCGCACAAAGAACACGACGGAGACACTTCCCCCACGCGGCGACCGGCGGCCGGCGGCTCGCCGCGCCGGTAGCCACATTCCTGCGAGGGATCGATCCAGAGTGGCGTATCTCTGACCTGTCGTCCAATCCCGCAGTTTCCCCCTGACGGTGTCGAGGCGGCAACTTGCGACACCCGGCGCAGCGGCAGCTAGGGATCGCCGGTGAACGGATGCCGGAGGCTAGGGGGCTGGCGCACTCTTACGAGTACTGAGGTAAATCGCACGAAAAGTTAACTTTCTACGAGTATCGGTTTGAGTATACTAATTAGCGACTGCAGTCCTTCCAAGATCCGCTCAGCTGCTACTGCTCTGTACCAGCAACACATTATGGCTAGTGTCCAGCCTTACGTTCCATCAATTCAACTTGTCTTGTTGCTCATAAACCTGAAACATTAGCATGGTTCAACTAAACCAAAGTTTGTTGCCAAGAAATCAAGGACATATGAAATCAGAGTTGTACTATAGATTTTGTTTTCCAGAAAAAACAATTATATGGAATTCCGACAAGTTTGAGTTTGCGACACAAAGAGAATGCTGCGGTTCGAATCGTCTTGTGTTATTACATAATTTTACATCTCAGAGAATTGGAGTCACTCGTCACCCCTGAATAATTTCCATAAGGAACTTAATGGCAACCCACACCTATAACATAAGCTTCTTCACTAGACATGTTGCTAAACATGAATAGCACGCTAATCTGAACAAAGTTGACGATACAAAGATATATGAACTGGAGTAATACTAGCCAAAATATCTTGATAACACTACTTGATCATACAACACACCTACAACAAAGAATGCACTGAAAGCAATCATGAAGGCGATCTTATGGCTAGCTTCTTTTGTTGACAGAATGGTGGCTTCAGGTGCTTTTGCTGAAACACATTTGCGAATGAGCATAGAGCCACAGAGCTTTGTATTTCCTTCGAAGCTAGAAGTGTCAAATGTGTTAAACTAGCCTCCAGATGGAACAGGACCTTCTAGGTCGTTGTTAGAAACATTGAACGCTGAAAGTGAGTGCAGGGTGTTCAATGCAGATGGGATTGCACCTGTGAGATTGTTGTTGGACAAATCCAGTACAAGCAGTCCTGTGAGATTGCATATGGATTGTGGGAGCTGTCCCGTCAAGTCGTTTGAACTCAAATTGAGTGAAATGAGGGATTTCAGCTTGCCGATCTCCTGGGGGATCTCGCCGATGAATTTATTGTTGCTTAAATCCAACACTTTGGGAAAACCAATGGGTTGGCGGTATTGGCGTGATAGACTACTATAAATAGGTAGTGTGAAGACCCTTGAATCTAAATGGGATTCAGTCATCTCTGACTTCAGCATTGGCATATCCGTCAGTGCTGTTGGAATTTCTCCAGTGAGGTTGTTGTTTGATATGTCTAGATAGAAGAGGTACCTTGGGGCTTTGATCCAGGCTGGTATTGATCCAGTGAGTTGATTGCTAGATAGCATCAACATCTCTAAATTTGCTATCTTTGATATCCAAAGAGGTATATGACCTAACAATTGGCAATCCTCGATGGCCAGGACCTGAAGATTCTCAAAACCATCAATTATGTCATCCTCAGGCATGAGCTCTCCTCTGAAGTTATGCCCGAGAAGCAGGATGGTAAGCTGCCTGCAGTTTTGTAGAATCTGAAGCGCATTTGTGATATTCTCGAAAGAGTTGAAAGCAAGTGAAAGGAAGATGATGTGCTTCAGATCGCCTATTCGTGGTGAAAGCTGCCCATGTAAGTTGTTGGCAGATAGTCGAAGTGCAATCAGATTGCTGCAAGTGTATATGTTTTCTGGAATTGTTCCAGTGAAGTTGTTCAACAGCAAGTCTAAAGTTCTCAGATTAGGAAGTTTGGAGAAATCGACCTTGCTAAGTTCTCCGCTGAATTTATTTATCTTCAGGTCGGCTGTTATAAGATTTGTGCAGTTGCTGAGAGATGATGGTAGCTCCCCTGACATGCTGTTGCTGTCAAAATAGAGCTCCTCCATTCTCTTTAGATGACCTATAGAATCTGGAATCTTGCCACTGAAGTTGTTCATTCCAAGATTCAAGGTCACGAGATTTCTGAGGTTGATTATGTGTGCACCATCAAGTACTCCATGTAACTCATTGTTACGAAAAGACATATACTCCAATGTGGTTGCATTGAAGAGTTCATTGGGGAGTGTCCCACTGAGATTGTTATAGCCAACATCGAGCACTCTCAGGATGGAACAATCACCAAGGCCCTGGGAATGCTACCGCCAAATTTGTTGTAAGACAGATCAAGCACCATAAAAGATAGCGAGCTGTCACAGAAATGAGTTGGTATCTGTCCAGTGAAGCTGTTATTGCTGGCATTGAGCGCAATCAGATTCCCCATTTCTTTCCCTATTGAGGACGGGAACTCTCCAGTAAATAAGTTGCTTGAGATATTCAGTACCTGCAGATGCAAAGGCCTGGCAGCGGTTGAAGATGGCAGTTTGGGCAGTGCTCCATTGAGGTGGTTAAAGCTGACGTCCAGTGTGGTGATGCTGTGGGATGACAGCAGTTCTCGCGGCAGGCCACCGGACAGGGAGTTGTGGGAGAGGTTAAGAAGCTTCAGGCCGGTGAGGTTGCCGAGTGACACCGAGATGCTCCCCTCGAGGTTCCTCGATGCCAGCAAGACACCGGTGACCGTCTTATCTGTGCTGCAGGTGATCCCTTCCCACTTGCAGCAATCGTTGCCATCCCGCCACACCGTTGCGAGGCCACTGTCGTGCGAAAGCTCCCCGAGGAACTGCAGAAGCGAGCCCTTCTCCTGATCTGTACAGGAACTGGTGGGAGAAACCAGGGATATGAGCAGCACGAAAGCAAGGCCGAGGGAAGGCATTGGTAAGTTTTTGCTGCTGTTTCATGTATGGAAAGTGGTACAGTATTCTGGTGAAACTGCTAGTTAGCATGGAGACCAGATGGTTAAATCTTGTGCCCTGGCTGGGTAAACCGTCAAATCCAATAGTCTAACGAAGAAAGAGCACGTGAGTTCTCACAAGGGATTTTCTGGATTGGATATTGATTCAAGTAAGCAGCGTGGCACGTGACGTGAGGAATTTGTTGACAAAATATCACTGATGCTTGTGCAGAACGGAGCCAGCTGAGTTGAATTCTTCAGTCTGAGTTTTCACATGACGTCGTTTTTATGCACACCTGTAATTTCTCTCCTGTTTCCGTAGGAATAAATATACGCTGAAAATTGTACCCTCCAAAAAGAAGTATTATCACTGGCGCTGCGAACGCACACATGGTGGACTGTATTCGTTCCCGCTGAAAATTACTTGTCGTTGATACGTACTCGATTGGCTTCTAGAATTCAGCTTTTACTTTACTTTTTCCCAGCGTATTTGTCAATGACATGTGTTCTCGGGTTCAGAATAAAAACACTTCGTATATATAGCCCAAAAAAAAAGAATAAAAACACTTCGCTTTCCATCCCAATATGTTCTTCTCCCTTTTCATGCTTATAATAATTGTGTTTAGGGTGGATTACAATAATATCGTTTGCACTGTCTGCATTGTCTATTTTAGTGTTCGTTTGACCCATTTTCAATATTTTTGTGATTATTTGTCTATGACATATTATAAAATAAATACAAATTACTGTTTGCAAATTGAGCATATGTACACAATATATATTTTTAGAAGAAGGGTTTCCCTCCATTTTTAAATTGATAAAGCACAGAGCTGCCAACGGTACAACCATGAATCACTGTTTGGGACGCCATATTACAAATAAATTGCTCAGAAAAATGGTGGACAATCAAACAACAAAAGATGGAACTACTTTTTTGAGTTTTAAAGGCAGCCGTTCTGCCATCCGATTAGATAGAAAATAGATGTTTATGTACATTGACCGGCAGCGAACCAAGAAACTAAACAAAAGCAAGCCCTCCCGGGTCCTGAGTGTGGGCGTAAGCCTGCTGCTCTATCTCCTCCCACACAGGGTGTGCCACCGCCTCTAACAGAAGGCCAACGTTTCGGAAGGTCATGCGGTTCCTTTCCTTCCAAACGCCCCACATTGTGTAGATTAGGGCCCCACTTGCCACACGGCGTCTCTCTTTCGGGATGGCGACTAGGATCCCATCCCACCAGTAGTTGATGTTCTTTCCCAAAGGAGGTGGTGGGACACCGATGGAGCCCAGCCACCCGAAGATCTTGTCACGGACGGCGGTCGAGAAACTGCACCCGAAGAGGAGGTGTTGGTCCGTTTCAGGGTGAATGTGGCATAATTTGCAAATTGGGGCGTGCGGCCATCCGCAAATAGCAAGGTTGTCGGCCATCATTATCTTGTCGTGGAGAACAAGCCAAGCGAAGAAACAACACTTGGGCTCCGCCTTTGCCCTCCAAACCTTCAGTATCTTGCCGTGGAGAACAAGCCAAGCGAAGATGGAACTACTGGAACTAAAAACAAAACCAGTATGAGACAAGAGAAGGTTATCAGACAACTTCGAATCTTCATTGTCTGTCCAAAGAAGAGCACATGGCATCAACGGACCAAGACCCTACAATCACTCCAACTTCACGCCAACACCCAACACAGGATGTCAATGAGCGACGAAGAGCGAAAAAGCCAACTTACGGCCAAAATCAAAGGCAACACAAACAAGAGGGGACGACACTCCACCGTCGACCGATCATGCTGGATTTTGGTTTTCGCATGGAGATATATGAACATGATGGAGGAGGCGTAGCGTATGCAACAACGCCTCCAAGAAGGGAGATGAGGACATTTACGTTGCCGGCAATGGCGAAACCAGAAAAGACTATTGCCTAGATCCTTTCAACTTTTTTCCAACGACTATTTGCATTAATTGCTTATTTGAAAAAAACGAACCAGTGGAGGGAGGAACCCTCGTCGTTTTTTTTTTAGGTAAGTGGGGTGAGGCTCGAACCCTGCCGCCTAGCACTTGCATTGCACTAGCCAGTAAGCCGAAGGGTCTTTCTTTTAGTTACTTACTAGAAATATAAAATTTTGTGAGAAAACTATTAGATGAAGATGGAAATAATTGGGATAGCAAGTTGGCACACCCAGTAGGAAACCCGCTGTGAGCGTTCGATCTCGGGACAAAAACCTACTAGCACGACAACAACTCCTAAGAGACGAATGCATGAATTACCGGTTATGAAAAAATTCCAGCTAAACATCACATGGAGGAGCCAATACACACTAGGTTTGTTGCTAACACATACTCGGTTGTCTTGAGAGCTTGCCAACGTGAACTCTCTGCATCAGCCAGCAGCTGGAGCGTCTTGTGGCTTCGAGGCTCTGAACTCCCAAGACGTAGCAAGCATCCAGTCCACGAACCGACAGCGTAGCAATTCTGCGTCACCGTGCCTTCCGTGAACGTCTCCGTCTTCGGATCATATACCTGCGGCATACCGTCGTGGGACCCATCCGTCGTCGACGACCAGACGAGATCCTCCCGTCGTCCAGCACCTGCAATGGCTTCTCGAAGCGGAACCGAGTGTTAAATGATCGGTCCATGTATGAGGTTGTGTACCATACGTGTTGTATATGCCTACTGATATATAAAGAGAGGTGGAGGTGATGTTACACCTAGGGCTGGACTAACGAGCTGCTCGGCTCGTTAAGGCTCGGCTCGTTAAGACTCGTGATCGTTAAGGCTCGAATCGTTAAGCTCGTTAAGCATAACGAGCTAAATATAAAGCTTGGCTCGGTTCGTTAAGTGTTCGCGAGCACTCGCGAGCAGCTCGTTAAGACTCGTTAAGAAAATGTATCTGAATTTAGAGATGGCGTGGTGACTGAAGCTTCGATGTTGCCTGCATGAGTAGACCGTAAATCTTGGCTAGTATATGGGCTTGTCGAGCAGTGTTGGGTTGTCACCTGTCAGGCTCCTAGTTAGATGGGATCTACCCCTCGAAAAAAGATGAGATCCAAATTAACGAGCTTAACGAGCTGCTCGCGAGGTTTGTTAGCTTGCTTGTTTAGCTCATTAACGATAACGAGCGAAAATTATTGTTTGGCTCTGTTCGTTAGTATAACGAGCCGAGCTAAACGAGTCGAGCAAATGAGCGCTCGTTAAGCTCGTCGAGCTTCGAGCTTTTTGTCCAGCCCTAGTTACACCCCACGAAACCCTAAACACTTTTATATGGTATCAGAGCCAGAGGTCTAGAGTTCAAATTCTGGCTAACGCAGTATTAAAAATAAATATCTGCGGACACCCTAAAATCCACGTCCTAGGCTCGTGAGAAAAGTCCACAGCTGGACGTGAGGGGGAGTGTCAGAAATATAATATATGTATTGCACAACCCTTTCATATCAGTTCGGACTTTTGTGATAATTGGCTAGTGCATCAATTTACCGAGAGCTTCCAATGTCTGGCATGGCGATCGTGTACAGCGGTGACCACTTAACAGTCACCTCGGTTTTTTCCATCAGAAACCACAGCTTCACAGCAGAGGCTCCGTGTCTATGGTGGTGAGCTGCGACCAGGAAATCGTTGACCTCGGCCAGGCTCATGTCGCGGTGGTCGACCTCCTCGTGTGCCCGGGGGCCGTGAAGCGTGAAAGGCAGGCAGCCATTTTTCGGTCCCGAGGTCGAACTCCACGATCACGTGCTCTTCTTGCTCATGGCCGCCTAGACATGATTTCATGGAGAAGTAGGCGACCCCCTTCACTACGGCCACGTCGCTCTGGCTCCGACGTACCATCACCGGAGGCCTTGCTACCTCCCTCCAGCGGCCGCCGCCGTTGCTACCGAGGGTGAGTACCATGGCCAGCTGCTCGTGCCGGAGGCCGCAGCAGCCCTTGTGCGTCTTAGTGACGATCGTCAGAACCTTGTACTCTCCCGTGGAGGGCACCCTCCCGAGCGTGCACGTCAGGGCCCCGCGAGGACGCGGCGGGAAGGCAGCGACGGCGCCGGTAGCCATGTCGAGCACGCGGAGACGCCGGTCCGTCCCGAGTCCCGACGAGGCAGGCGAGCTCGCGGTGAGCGCACATCCCGTACAGAGAGCACCCGGTCACGGCCGCGTGGCTCCGTATCTTCTTGACGACGTTGCCGGAGGTGTCCAGGAGGTTGACGCCCATGACCATGCCGTCGCTGCGTCCCACGCGCACGGTGGCGGCGATGAGAGGCGCCGGCGGGTGGCGGGCCTTGTGGGCGGCGATGAAGTTTGGATGGCGGAGGAGGGACCTCCACGAGGTGGAGATGCAGCGGAAGCGGCAGATCGACGTGGCTGACGGGACGCGCATTAGGATCTCGCACGTCACGTCCAGAGGGAAGATGCCGTCGTTGGAGGTGGCGGCGAGGTCTATAAGGAGCATTGTCGATTTGCCGCCGTCGTCTGTGGCAGCACCGTCCATCCCGCGTTTGGAGGTGGCGATGTCGCTGCCGAGCATTGCCGATTTGCCGCCGTGGTCCGTGGCGGTACCGTGCATGCCGGGTTTGGAGGCGGCGACGAGAGCGCGCTGTTCATCATAGCTCGGATCGGGGCTGTCGTCGTCGCCGTCTGTGTCAATGGCGACGACGAGAGGTCCACTTGCTAGCAAGTCCATGGAGAGGAGGTCGTCGTTATCGTCGGCGGTGCCGACGTCCAGGGGCAGGACGCCGTCTTCGATGACGGCTGCAACTTGGACACCGTCGTCAATGGCGGTAGCGACGTCGAGGGGCAGAAGTAGGTCGGCGTCGCCATCGACGTCGTTGGCTTCGGCTAAGAGTTGTTCGGCGCCTCGCACGTCCAGGGCCAGAACGCCCTCTTCGATGGTGTCGAGAAGACGATCCATCGATCAATCGCCGACCGGGTCGAGCAACGGAAACAATTTTTCGGGGCGCGAGGATTTCTTCTTGCCGTACGCACGAGTTGATCACACATCAACTTTTATACACAGCAGAAGGGCCTACAGCAATACAAACCGGACGGCTATGGTGACTCCTGTAGAAACTGACGGTGATTCTCTTCACGTGGAAACTCCAACTCGATCTGTACTATGGTAAACAGCTGCCATCCTGAATTTGTATCCAACTCGATCTGTGCAGTTTGACACAAATTCAAATCAAATTCATGCACTACGACACGGATATACAAATACTATTTCGAACACTAAGAACATGAGTCCACGTGAGTGAGAGCATCTCCACTCATAAATGTCCAAATGACCGTGCAAAGGCCGTACGGACGATCTCATGACTACGAGCGTCCCTCCCCATCCAAGCGCCCAAATCAACCTCCTAAACTAAGTTTTCTATCTAACTCAAATATTTTGACAAATACAAATCAAACATATCGTTTTGAACGCATACAATAAGTTTTCAAAATAATTAAAAATAAAATTACAACTAGAACATCCGGCGCTTTTGGGTATGCCGATGCCAACGCCCCGTGCGTCCACGGATGCCCCCCATAGATAATTTTGGAGTTTATGACGAGTATTTTCATCACGAATGATCCATATGCATTGAGAGAAATTCAGCGAAATCTGCCGACACGTCATGATTAACATCGGCGAGAGGACTTGAAAGTCATATGGCATATGATCGGATTAGCACGCTCACTCTCGATAATCATGTTGTGCATCACACACACATTCATCACCTCTCACATCTAGTCGTTCGACCATGACAGAGCAGTGTACCGAATGATAGCAAACCTTTGCTGGAGCACTTCAAATGCCCGCTCGACATCCTTCCTGGCACTCTCTTGTTAGCCGGCAAACCAACAAACTTTGTTGCTGTGAGGGTTGGAGATTGACTTCACAAACATTGTCCACCTTAGATAGATGCCATCGGCTAATTAAGTAGTACCCTTTATTGTACTGGTTGCCGTTGATCTCAACTTGTCCACTTTCCATGCTTTTGACGTTATATTTGGCGGCCGACCACCTCCGCGACGGTGGGCTTTCACCGGTGCCGGACTCCCCATGCCAAGAAACTCGTGGCGACGCACAAATAGGATTTGTATCGTAGTATAGGGCGGTAGGGAACACCAAGAAGGAAAACATACCTGAGAGACAACGATGGGTAGGACACTAGGACAAGAAATTCTAACTCTAATAGGGTCTCAATTTTACTCCTAAATCCTAATCCTACTCAAACTCTAGCAACAGGATTAACAACAACAGTATCCGTCTCACGGAAGGGTTTCTCTTCTTCTTCTTCGCTGCGGCCTCTTTGTCAGGTCATCTACTGATGGTTCAATCGACGCTGCCATCATACCTTCTCTTTCACAATCGTCCTTTCTCTTGTTTAATCTGCTATTCTCGCCGCAATCTCATCATCTGACAAAGACTGAACACCGATTCAGGGGCAGCCCTCGTGGTGATTCTTTGGCCTCCGCTAGCTCTGCTGCTAGTCCGTCGATGCCTCACCAAACGGCGGTGACAAAGACGGCCTCGAGCTGCACGGCGGAGCACGTGCAGGGCAGCCATGTGTTCAGCATCTTCGGGTACAGCAAGCTTAGGGGCGCCGGCGTCGGCAAACTCGTCAGGTCGGGTGCCTTTTCCGTCGGAGGACATGAGTGGGCTATCAGCTTCTACCCTAATGGCCTCTCCGACAACTCCAAAGACCACATCTCTGTTTATCTCGAGCTCCTGAGCATGGACGCCAAGGTGCACGCGTCCTGTGACCTGAGGCTGATCGACCAGAGCACCGGGATCTCCTCATCTGTCGACATGACAGCGCCGAGGGTGTTCAATCAAAAAGAAGCCAGCAGATTTTCTCCAAAACATAGATCCTTTATGAAAAGGAGTGAGTTCGAAGCATCCACGTACCTTCGGGATGATAACCTTGCGATCGAGTGTGTCATAACTGTCATGAAAGAAGCACGTGTGTCTGAAACCAGATCATGCCCTAGAGTAGTAGATGTGCCACCGTCTGACATTACGGCACATCTTGGCAAGCTCTTGGAAGCAAAGGAGACATCAGATGTCATATTCAGCGTCGGAGAAGAGGCTTTTGCTGCACACAGGATCGTACTCGCCATGCGGTCGCCTGTGTTCAAAGCACAGTTCTATGGGCAGATGAGGGAGACAGGAACGCAGACCGTACCAATAAAAGACATCCATCCTAATGTCTTCAAGGTCCTCCTACATTTTTTCTATACCGATTCCTTGGATATCATTGATGATCTCGAGGGAAGTGATCGTCGTGAAATGATTCGGCACTTACTTGTGGCCGGGGATCGATATGCTATGGAGAGGCTAAAGCTGGTATGTCAAAGCTTTCTTTGTGAGAACCTTGATGTGCAGAATGTGGCGACTACCTTGGCTTTGGCGGACCAACACCATTGTGATATACTTAAGGATGCTTGCATCGAATTTATCTCGTCTTTGAATACCATGGATGATCTGGTGGCAACCCAAGGGTACGTGGATCTCAAGAGAACTGGTGCATCTATCTTGCTAGATGCATTTGTGGAGATGAGGGGGAAGTCCTACAAGAGACTTAGATCAGCAGCACCATGAAAAATTATGAGCCGCGGGCCGTCAGTTTAGTTATTTTATTCCACTAGTTGAATTCTACAACAGTTCATCCTGACGCTGAATCTAACGTACGTAGTCGAGCTACTTTCTAAATCACCTCATATGAATTGTTTCTTCAGGTTTGGCTATGGTGGATAAATATTTACTATTTGATTATCTACAAGTGTGGTGCACATTTACTGAATTGTTGTTTAGTTGTACATAATTTTACATATTTTATCCTCTTCAATTCATGGTTGGTTAAATATTGGATGTCCAGAAGCTAAACATTGTCATGCCAGTTTTTGACACTGAAACGAGAACTTAAACATTGCAAGTGTTCTAGAGAATGTAGATGTGACATACACATTGTGGCAGTATTAGTTGCGTTTTCTTTGAAACTAAGGTCAGTTCCGTTCAAAAGAAGGAGTACAATCTTTATCTCTCTTAGTTGCGTTTTATTCTAACCATGCTTGCTCGGTCACATATAATTCTTGGCTTGTTATGATCGCGTAAGTATGTCCTCAATTTTTGATCTAACAGTATATTGTAGAACAAAACAGTGTTACTTGAAAACAGACAATTTTGATGAATGAGCACACATAGTTTTAGTTCACAAACCAAGTACCATCAGCGTTTCTGGGATGTCCCTTTTTTGGTACCCAAGTTCATTTACTCAGGCATCGGAAATTTGTATCTTTGCTTGCGAATTTTCTCACTTCTCAAATTGTTTTATCAGTTTAACATGTGCACGACTCTTGAGTCCATACTTGTTTTTATCACCACATTTGAGTTTGATATTTAGTTATCTTTTTGCTAAAAGAAGGAACCAAAGAGGAACGCGTTTGACTCCCGAGCTCATATGCTCCTGATAGAAAAAATGGTAAAACATTTTAGAACATTTTAAAAAAATTGGTGACGAAGAAATACATGTTTTCTAAATACATGTCAAATTTCGTGATGAAAATAATCGGTGCTCTAAAAATGTTTTTGAAATCTCATTTGGGTCACTGATTTGTCTTTCTTTTTTGCAGAAAACAGACCAAATGTCATTTCACCATGAAAAATAGCACGTAAGTAGAACATTTGTATACGTTTGTCTCCAAATTGTTTAAGAAATTTTGGAAATGTTTTATTATAAAAAATGTTTATTCTATGGGAGCATATGAGTTCTGGAGTCAACGTGAATTTTCTGGAACCAAGCATTTACTTTATCGCCGGTTATAATGAATAGTTCAAATAATTTATATGGATGCTTTAACAAGGGACTAAATGGAAATAAAATGAGAACAGTTTTTAAAAATAATCCAAAGTAATATTTGTATTCAGCAAAATATTCTACATTGTCAAGCACAAAATATGCCATAATTCTTGTGGTCACAAGGCTAGATGATTCTAGAGTCAACATCACCTTCGACCTATTTAGCTCGAAGCTGCGTAGATGTCGTGATTGTTGATTCTTTTATTTTGATTGCACATTCAGACATATGCAATGTCTCACATAGATGAAAGCTTTGTAATATCTTTCAAACCTTTCTCTATCTAGTGCGAGGGAGCTCGGGCGTGAGTGCGAGCAGGGTATACAGTGGCGTAAGATCTTTGAGGCGGCAAGGTGAGGGAGACAGCCAGACAGGCGGGGTTAACGACGAGTGGGAGGGTGGTGGCACTATAGAAGGGAAACTGGGAGAGGATAGGTGCTCCCGATCGACTAGAAAGAGAGAAAATAGAGAAACATAAGTCATGAGGGGAGTGAATAGGGCTAGGTCAATAACATGTGGGTGCAGAGTGGACAATAGGTGCTCCCTTATTTCTTCCCCATATTTGAGGCAGAGATAATGGATGGAGACAAATTGTGAACATATTTTTCCTTGTTGCGGAACGTTCCACCGATCTATTGATAATCATCCATAGTACTTCATCCGTATCAAAATATAAGACTTTCTACCTTCTTCTGCACACATCTATCTATACATATTTTAGTGCGAAATTCATGTGAACCTAGCTATAAACATATCTAGATACATATGTACAGATAAATGATACTAGAAAGTATTATATTTTAATACGGAGGAGTAGCAGGAAGAGAACAAAAAGTAATAAAATTATTAAAAAAGTTTCTTGGTCCACCTAGCGACGACTACAGACACCGACACGAGCCGAAGGCACACCCTGTCCTCGCCCTTCCATCGCCAGATCCGGGCAAAGATTATCGAGTAAAGCTTGTTGAAGTAGATAAATGGGAAGTCGTCGTGATAAGGCCACGAAGGACCAGCGCGACAGAACAGTGTGTTACAACAATTTTTAAGCTGAACTCTAAGGACATGTACAATGAGGTGACGTCAGCCTTCTCTTAGTGTTAACACGTAGGACAATTGTCTATTTGGCGGAGAGAGAATGAAAAAAGAGGAGGTTGTCTTCCCTTAGCTAAGAGATAATCTCTTACGAATAATTTCACCATTGTACCATTTGTCTTCCCTTAGAACTACAATTTTCTACTAAAATATAATTAATTCTTATTAATTGTTAGAGATGACAATAAGAGATAACGCATTGTACTTATAATTTTGTCTTTCCTAAATGATGTGGACGGCTAAAAAAAGGCACGCCTTTTCTACCGTTCTACATTCTACATGCCCTAAATAGCAGTTTTTTCCGGTTTGATGGAACTGGAACTGGAAGGCCAGCCCAAACTCTCACATCTAATCCCAAATACGGAAACCCCCATCTCAAATCCAGAAATACTGATCCCCGAAGGCCCAACGTTGCATCCCTGCGCCGGCAGGCGTGGCTGAGCGCGCCGCCGCACCGGTACTCCTGCGTCTGGTGGACGGCGGCCAGGGCCAGACAGGAGTCGAGCCAGGCCCGCGGGGTGTGCTCCGCGCCCGAAGTTCACCCTGAACTGTTCAGGGGGTGCAGCGGGCGACCCGGCCCAGCGGCAGCTCCGTGGTCGCTTACCGCGCCGGCGGACGGACGCTGGAGGCTAGGGCAGCAGGTCGTACGCTGCGACTTATTATGGATAGTTCACTAGTAGTGCTGCATCTAAAGTTAATACGAGTATTTTAGTTACTCATGTAACTGACGACTTCGCATGATTGAACTGCATAGTATCATTGTACAGGAAGATAAGAAAACGGTGAAATCTAAGTTGCTGTAATATTAATACGCAATGCTGACTTGATTTGATTTATGTATGCCCCAGCAAAAGTAATCTTGCATCGTTACATACTGTTACATGTCCATAGATTAAATCACTCTTCACCATATAATATTGTTTGCGAACCTAATACTGGACTCACACCTATATGACAAGATTGTTCGCTGGAAAGGTAATTAAATCAGAGTAGCATCCTAATATGCACAAATCTTCATAAACCAAAGAACACTGAGGTAGCCAAAATACCTTGATAAGACTAATTGATCATACAGCACCCCTATGCCAAAGAACGCACTGAAGGCAATCACAAAGGCAACCTTGTAGTCAGTTTTTTTACTTGGCAGAATGACGGCTTGATGTGCTTTTGCCGAATCACATTTGTGAGTGAGTATAGAGCCACACAGCTTTGGGTTCCCATCGAAACTGGAATCTGGAAATGTATTAAACTGGCCTCCAAATGGAATAGGCCCTTCTAGGTCATTGTTTGAAACATTGAATGTTGAAATGAAGTGCAGGCTGTTCAATGCAGCTGGGATGGCACCTGTGAGATTGTTGCTGGATAAGTCTAGCACCTGCAAGTTTGTGAGGTTACAAACCGATTGTGGGATCTGTCCAGATAACTTGTTGAAGCTGAAATCAAGCATAACAAGCATTCTCAGTTGGCCAATCTGTGGGGGAATCGCGCCTGTGAAGTAATTGCTGCTTAGATTCAACATTGTCGGGAAAGATGTAACCACACGGTATTGAAGTGATGGACCTTGCGTAAGAGGCAGTTCAAAGACCCTTGGGTCCAAATGAGTTGCATTCTCAGTTGATTTTAGCATTGGCATCTCCATCAAGGTTAGTGGGATTTCTCCTGTAAGTCTATTGTCTGACACATCCATATAGAAGAGATTTCTTAAGGAGTTGATCCAGCCTGGTATTGGTCCAGTGAGCTGGTTGGTATTTAAGAATAAAATCTTCAGATTTGTGAGCCTTGATATCCATAGAGGATTTTTTCCTGACAACTGGCTATGTGAGAAGACCAGAACCTGGAGATTCTCAAAGCCATCAATTATGTCATCCTGTGGCATGAGCTCTCCCTCAAAGCTACCTCCGATAAGCAGGGTGGTAAGGTTCATAGAGCTCCGAAGGATGTGCAGTGCATTTGTGATATTTCTGAAAGAGTTTGAGCCAACTGATAGGAAGTTGAGGTACTTGAGATTGCTTATTCTTGGTGAAAGCTGCCCATCCAATTTGTTGCCAGATACCCGCAGTGCAGTTAGATTGCTGCAAGAGTATATGCTTTCTGGAACTGTGCCGTTGAAGTGGTTGAACAAAAGGTCTAAATTTTTTAGACTGGGCAGGTTGGAGAAATTGACCTTTCTAAGTTCTCCACTGAAACTGTTGCTCTTGAGATCAATTATTATCAGATTTGTGCAATTGCTCAGAGCTGATGGAAGCTCCCCTGTCATGTTGTTGTTGTTCAAATGCAGCTCTTCCTATTTCTTGAGCCGACCTATAGAATCTGGAATTGTGCCACTGAATTTTTTCCCTCCAAGATCGAGGATTACAAGGTTTCTGAGGTTGGTTATGCGTGTACCATCAGTAACTCCATGCAAGTCATTATTAGGAAAAGACAGATACTCCAACGAGGTAACATTGAAGAGTTCATCTGCAAGTATTCCACTGATGCTGTTGTACCCGGCCTTGAGCTCTCTCAGCATGGAGCAACCGCCAAGTCCTTGGGGGATGCTGCCACTGAATTTGTTGAAACTCAGATCCAGCATAGTGAGGGATGGTGAATTGTTACAGAAATGAGTTGGTATCTGCCCAGTAAAGCTGTTATTGCTGGCATTGAGCAATAACAGATTGTCCATTGCTTTCCATGTGGTGGATGGAAACTGTCCTGCAAATAAGTTGTTTGTGATGTTTAGTACCTGTAGAGGCGCTGCAGGGGTTGAAGATAGCAGCTCGTGGATTGGTCCATTGAGCTGGTTAAAGCTGACATCAAGGATGGTGATGCTGCTAGACGACACCAGAGAGCAAGTTGTGAGAGAGGTTAAGGTACTGCAGTCCAGCGAGGATCCCAAGGGACTGTGAGATGCGCCCCTCGAGGCCCTTTGAAGAAACAAAGACACTGGTGACCGTCCTATCTTGTCTGCAGGTGATCCCTTCCCATCTGCAGCAATCCGTGTCATCCCTCCATGAGGCTGCAAGGCCACCATCATTTGAGAGCCCCTCTAGGAACTGGAGAAGGGCAGCCTTCTCATGCTCTGTGCATGAATTTGTGGGAGAGACCAAAGAGATCAGGAGCACAAGAGCAAGGCCAAGGGAAGGTATGTGCAGTTTGTTGTTGTGTTTCTTATATGAAAAATGGAGTGATTGCATGGTTCCTGATGAAACTAGCATAGCTTCTTGATAAGGCATCGATGGTCATATGAAGAAAGAAAATGAGGTGGATCAAGAAGTAGCTCTTGCTTCCATTAAATGTTTTTTCCTCTTGTAGTCGTAATCACCACAAGAAAGATTGGGTCAAGGATTTTGTCTGCTGTTGTTTTCAGTTAGTTATATTGTCTCTGCATCTCCACAGGTGCAGTATCAAGGACGTTGACCATGGAAGGTGGCCATCCTATCTTGGACCCTGTAGTGTGTGACGAATTGTAGTTGCTAGTCTCTTAAAGGTTTAGTTGAATAGTTTTGTATCCAGTTTTGATGCTCTTTATTATGTGTAGTTGTGCTTCAGTTCCTTATTAGTCCTTGTACGGTTATTTGTCGTCGATCAGTGTAGACATGTTTGCATTTAAACTGAAGCATATCATCATTGTTTTCGTAAACCACATGTTTAACCAGTATTCTCACTTCGCTACAGATAAGGCGTGAAATCGTAGTGGATGGCATGTTGTGCCAAGAAATGATCAAGGAAGGTGTGTGGCACAGGGAGACTAACAGATCGTCTTCTGTTCAGATGCTGTCAGGGTCGAGGCCATGGTAGGGCATCTGATTCTGAGGTGAGGTTAACAGGATGTGGAGGACCGTGGACAGGACCTGGTGCGTCATTACTGCTGTTTTTTTCTTCAAGAGGACTTAGAGTAGCCGAATGATCGTGAGAGCAGCGGGCCGGGCGAATTCGCTCCCACCCCTCGCGTCGCCCGCACCGGGCGACTCGGGGGGAACCCTAGCGGCGGCCCCCCGCCTGCTGCCCTGTCTCCGCTGCGGTGGCGGCGGCTCCCGCCCCCAAAAGGTAGGTTGGGAGAGAGCTCGCGGTGGACGCGTTGGAAGATCTCAGCCGCGCGAGGTGGCTGTCCTCGGCGGCGGCCAGGCTCTCCCGGCGGCGCGTGTCGGCTGTCCTCGGCGGTGTCCAGGCTCCGGCGTTTCGCCCAGTGTGTCGCGCCGGCGCTACGCCCGTCGGTAGAGGTAGGCTATGGCGGCCTGAGATGGCATCTGGGTGGCGGCCCAGCGCCTCGTCGGCGTTCCCTCGCCGTCGTGGTGGAGGCAGCGGCCGTTGGCTGGTTGCGGCGGCCTCCTGCTCGCCGGCTTGGCCTCCTGCTCCGCCCTGTGGTGTCTCCCACGCGCCGGCTTGGCGGCGGAGGTGCGGCGGCCTCGCAGGCCCGATCTGGGCCTCACGGGCCTGATCTGGGCCGCGCGGGCCGCGCGCGTCACGGCTCTTCGGAGGCCGTTTTCCCGCTCCGGCGGAGGCAGCCCGGGCCGTCGGTCGGAGTTGTGCTGCTGGCAACCGGTGGGTGGTCTGGGTGGCGTTGAGCCCTGCCTCCCGCGGCGTGCTTCCCCTGCTGTCATTTGAGGTCATCGCCGACGTGGCGGCTGATGGTGGCGGCGGGGAGATCCCTCACATGCATGCGTGTGTGGGGTGTTCCTCCTTCCTCCCCTCGATGGAGCACGGTGGCAAACTCCGGTGTTGTCCCGGCTCTCCGTCTTTGATGTGTTTCCGTTGTGCTGGGCTTGCACACCGAGTTTTCCCGAGGTTCGGAGGTCGGTGAAGCCGTCCTTTGGTGTTCTTCTCCGCGTCCTCGTGAGGGTGGCTGACGTCTGGTTCTGGACGGGTCTCGGTGAAAACCGTGCACTGGTTTGTCCAGTGCTGGCGATGACAACACCTTCGGGTGTCGTTAAGGCATCGCCATGAAGATCTTCCTTGTTACTGGACGGTCGGAAACCGTCTCGCTGTTCCGCCCCGTTTCCCAAGTGCGTGTGTCTGGTGAAGGCTCTCATAGCGGCTTGTGAATCGCCCTACTTCTAGGGTTGGTGTCCCGGGGTCTTGGCGAAAGCTCTGCAAGATCTCTGCCGGCAACGACGACGTCTTGGACGTTGTTTTCCTTCTTGGAGGCGCCGTTGTAAGCCCCTCCCTTTGGATTCATAAGCTCTGCTCGGCTCCTCGACGACGTGTCTATGGTGGTGATGGGGATGGCGCAGTGGAGGTCTGTTGGTTTTGATACCTCCGACGGTGTCTCCGGGCAACTGAAGTCAAGGCGTCTGCATGATCAAGCAATTATCTTTTAGTTTGTGCCTCATTTTGTTGCTTGGTTGTTCTCTCTTGTGATACTGTGTTGCTTCTAAGGGGTGCGTGTGTGTGGTTGGTGCGTGTTGTAAGCTGTAACTGTTAGCCGGTTGTTGGCTTTGTTAATTCAAAGTTGAGCTCATTGCGAGCCTTCTAAAAAAATGATCGTGAGAGAATTGAATCAGACTTGGTTACTTTGCCGGTTTATATAGCTGAATAGCTGGTGTTAGGAATTGTGGTTGCTGAATTGTGTTTGATGATGACATGATGTCGTTTTAACACCCTATATACAGTCTACCCGACAAGTCTAAATTTCTCCGGTTTGTTTATCTGATACACCTGATATAAGCTATACACAGAGTGTTCTCCGACGATGAATTTGCAGCATTACTGCTGTGTTTTCTTCAGATAAGAAAATCTAGCCAACACTCTGTAAGTACCTTAATTATACATGAATAAGCTAAGTACCTTAATCGTCGCCCTTCCAGTTGTGTGCTTCCTCATCTTCTCTGTGTACTTTTGCCCACTATTACGGATAAGTTATACACAAAATAAGAATGACTAGTTTTTTTTTGTTAGTGCAATATGAATGGTGAAATAGTCCAGATCAGTCGCCTCCGTGTTCAGAAGTCAGCCAAACTATTTCACCTTTCAGGTTTCAGCCCAGTGCTCACGTCGCACGAACAAACGCTGAATACGGGAGCTCCTGTATATCGCCAGGTGACGGGACTCCCCCTGCACAGTTCGTTTTCTTTTTTAGCAATCGTAATCACTTTTTCAAATTTGAACAAAATTCTAATCCGAATAAAAATTAAATCTGAACAAATTTTCAAAGCCAAACAATTTTTAAAATCTGAACATTTTTCAAATTTGAACAAAATTTCAAATCCCAACAAATTTTCAAAACCGAACAATTTCAAATTTCAACAAAATTTAATCCAAACAAAAATCAAATCCGAACAAATTTCTAAACGGAATAAATTTTCAATGAAACAGAGGTAACACAAAAAGAAACTAAGAAAAAAAGAAAATGAAAAAAAGCCAAACCGGGCCAGCCCACCAGCGTCGCCATCCCGCAAAGCGTCGTAGGGCGATGTATAGGGTTTTCTGACGAATACTGTATATCCCTAAAAACGCTAAATATTATGAAACCCGCTGTCCGACCCACTTCTGATGCCCAGTACATCTCCTACAGCCCGGAGCCACTCCACAGTCCACACTTGGTGACCCGGTAGCTGTTGGGCGGCGTCTTGGCTACTCACAGACAAGTGCTCCCTCGTCTGGTGGCCGGAGCTTAGGCCGGGGATCGGACCCGGGTTACATTCCTTTATCTGTGCTCTGATCCTGCTGTTATCTACGAGGCCGAGGATTCAACTCCCCGTGACCCGACGAAGCGTCGGTTCAGAATCTCCGAGTTGGCTACGTGCGCTGGCCGACGGATGCCGAAGGCTGGGGAAGCAGGGCCATTTACGTGCACGACACCCCATGACCATAAGGTACATTGTCACAACGCGATGCCGCTAGCGATTGCCAGGACATGATGTTGGATATAGTGTCTGCTTGTGGTAGCAGCCGGACTTGAAAAGACGGAGAAGAACAATAGAGGATAGAGGAAAGAGACATGGTTAATTTCATGTTTTGTTCGTTGCCTCTCGTGCTGACCAAGGATGTCTCTTTATCACTCATCTGCACACCTTGATCTGTTGGGCTGAGTCCAGTTCAGCAGTCCATCATTATATTGTGGGCTGCTGTATCACATAAGATGTTTTCGTCAACAGGAGCCGATGACTGATTCTAAGCTGTTGTGATTGGCGCTGACGCTTTAAAACTTCATGTTTATTGTTTGCATAATACTCCCTATCCCTTTGCCTTTTAACCTCGGTAGGATCGGAATATATGACCGCATAAGTTTATTGTTAATTACCTTTGGAACCAGAGAAGAAACATTAGTGATTCATATATAAATAGGGCACACGAAAACATGACATATATATGTTGTGAGTTTAGAAAACATCACTTCTGCACATGACTGCTTTTTAAGCTCACGTGATTGGCGTCGTCGATTCAAAATCTCATCTGTTTTTGCATAATACTCCCTATCCCTTGTCATGTCATACTTATGTTATGCATATATGACCCAATTAAGACCTGAATAGTGCCTGCTTGCAAATTGTTAGTAGTTACCTTGTGTTTTCCAGATGGTTATGTCCTCAAATGGATTATTGTTCGAAGATGACATACGTTTTAGTGTGTATGTTTGCATGCTCAGTCCCTATCTAGTCAACATGTGAGTACATAAAATATCTTATATTTAAAAACAGAGGGAACACATGTTGATGTATACAAAATTAATTTAAGTACGAGTACACTACATTGAAAAAGACGTGTATAAAATACACATGAAAATAGATAACAAAGAAATGCAAGTACACAAAAGACAAAGTATAAAATACATGAGAGAGGGGTATATGTACATAGGAAGACGAAGTACATAATAGATGAGAGACGGGAGTACATGTAGACACAAGAAGATGGAGTACAAGTACAACGAAATACTTAGTACAAAATATACCAATGAAGGAGTATAAGATACACATAATACAGAATACAAGAACACAAAAACACATAATATAGGTACACTGAAAACGAAATACAAAGTACACAAACACACAGATTATAAGTACACTATAACACAATATCACAGAGTAGACCGGTACTAGTATAGGGACTTGACAAAAAGTTTCTCAAAACCTATCAACGTGAGATTTAGTTTTGCAGATATCAACGTGAATGACCCAAAAATGAAAACGATTCGTAATTTTGAAGAACAGTTTTATAATATATCTTGTTTACTCCCCCCGGCCCTTTCTCTAACCAAAGGTGCCGTGTAAATGAGAACATGCCAAGTGGCGCAGCGACGTGTAACCTTTGAAAGGTTTTTTTAGTTATTTCAATATACTTTTTACAAACTTAGAGTGAGGATTGAGAGAACTGGGCTCAATTGCTTGGCCCATTTGGCCGTTCGACAAAGCAACTAGGTCACGAGCGGTTCCGACATCGCACACGGCCGCCGCCACTTCCAATCCAGCTTAACTCTCGCTCGCGGTTCCGGCCGCTGCTCCACCGCCGCCGTAACTCCGGCGAGCAATTCCTGCCGTTCCAGCCCCTCCCGGCCACGATGACCACGGATCGGGCTTCCACACTTCCTTGCGACTTTCCCCGGCGTATTTCACGACGTCCGTGACCTCACGATTTCCTTCGCTGCCGCCATCTTTACCACCTGTCTTCCCCGTCTCCGTCCAGGCTAGCGAGCCACCCGAGCCACATCGAGTTTCTGCAAAGCCCGAGCCGACCTCTCCAGAGCGGCTCGTCTTCTCCCCGGAGCCAAGCCAGCTCGCTTCCAGCCTTAAATGGCGGTGGCAAAGACATCCTCGACCTGCACCGCGGAGCACGTGCAGGGTAGCCATGTGTTCAGCATCTTCGGGTACAGCAAACACAGGGGCGCCGGCATCGGCAAACACGTCAGGTCCGGTGCCTTTTCCGTCGGAGGACACGAATGGGCCATCCGCTGCTACCCTGCTGGGGTTGAAGAAAGCAACAAAGATGACATCTCTGTTTATCTCGAGCTCTTGAGCAAGGACGCCAAGGTGCAAGCATCCTGTGACCTGAGGCTAGTCGATCAGAGCACCGGGATCTCCTCATCTGTGAACATGACAACGCCGAGGGTGTTCAATCAAAACGATGCCAGCAGATTTGCTCCACAACATGGTGCCTTTAAGAAAAGGAGTGAGTTCGAAGCATCCGCTTACCTTCGGGATGATAACCTTGCGATCGAATGTGTGGTCACTGTCATGAAAGAAGCACGTGTGTCTGAAACCAGATCATGCCCTAGAGTAGTAGATGTGCCACCGTCTGACATTACGGCACATCTTGGTAAGCTCTTGGAAGCAAAGGAGACATCAGATGTCATATTCAGCGTCGGAGAAGAGACTTTTGCTGCACACAGGATCGTACTCGCCATGCGGTCGCCTGTGTTCAAAGCACAGTTCTATGGGCAGATGAGGGAGACAGGAACGCAGACCGTACCAATAAAAGACATCCATCCTAATGTCTTCAAGGTCCTCCTACATTTTTTCTATACCGATTCCTTGGATATCATTGATGATCTTGAGGGAAGTGATCGTCGTGAAATGATTCGGCACTTACTTGTGGCCGGGGATCGATATGCTATGGAGAGGCTAAAGCTGGTATGTCAAAGCTTTCTTTGTGAGAACCTTGATGTGCAGAATGTGGCGACTACCTTGGCTTTGGCGGACCAACACCATTGTGATATACTTAAGGATGCTTGCATTGAATTTATCTCGTCTTTGAATACCATGGATGATCTGGTGGCAACCCAAGGCTACGTGGATCTCAAGAGAACTGGTGCATCTATCTTACTAGATGCATTTGTGGAGATGAGGGGGAGGTCCTGCAAGAGACTTAGATCAGCAGCACCATGAAAAATTATGAGCCGTGAGCCGTCAGTTTAGTTATTCCACTAGTAGAATTCTACAACAGTTCATCCTGACGCTGAATCTAACGTAGTTGTGCTACTTTCTCAATCACCTCATATGAATTCTTTCTTCAGGTTTGGCTATGGTGGATAAATATTACTATTTGGTTATCTACAAGTGCGGTGTTCTGAAAGCATATTCACTGAATTGCTGTTTAGTTTTACATAATTTCACATTTTTTATCGTCTTCAAAAGCAGGAGTACAATCTTTATTTCTCTTAGTTGCGTTTTATTTTAACTTAGCTCTATCACACATATTCTTGGCTTGTTCTGATCTCGTGAGTATGTCCTCATTTTTTGATCTAACATTATACTGTAGAACGAAACAGTGTTACTTGAAAACCGACTATTTTGATGATTGAGCACACATAGTTTTAGTTCACAAACCAAGTACTCTCAGCGTTTCTGGGATGCCCCTTTTTTGGTACCTAAGTTCATTTACTCAGACATCAGGAATTTGTATCTTTGCTTGCAATTTTTCTCACTTCACATATCGTTTTATCAATTTAATATTTGCACGAAGCTTGGGTCCATACTTGGTTTTATCACCACATTTGAGTTGTATATTTGAATAATCTTTTGCTAAAAGAAGGAACCAAAAAAGAAGGTGTTTTGACTGCTGAGCTCATTTGATCCTGATAGAATAAACAAAATTACAAAATAGTAAAACATTCTAGAATATTTTGAAAAACATTGGTGAGGAAGATATACATGTTTTTCTAAATACGTCTCATGTCTGGTGCTTTGTGCAAAAATAACAAAACCAGTCCTCTAAAAAATGTTTTTGAAATCTCATTTCGGTCAATGATGTGTCTTTTTCACCATGAAAATTAGCACATAAGTGAATATTTGTATACGTTCGTCTCCAAATTGTTTCAGAAAATTTGGAAATGTTTTACTATTTTTAAATTTTGTTTATTGTATCAAGAGCACATGAGTTTGAGGCATCTCTACAATTTCTCAAGTTGATATGTAATTCGTCTTTTAATTTTTGTTGTTTCGAGACTTGCGAACTTGGTGGGTTGTGTGCATACTAGTTATGCAGAAGCCGGGTGTAATACTTAAAACTCTCGTTAAGTAATAAAGATCCCTTTATCGAAAAATGAGTTTGGTAGCCAATGTGAAATTTCTGGGAACCAAGCCTTGACTTTTATCGCCGGTTATGTTGAATAGTTCAAATAATTAACATTGATGCTTTTACAAGGGACTAACCAAATTAAAATGACACCAGTTTTAATAATCCAAAGTAATATTTGTATTCCGCAAAATATTATACATTGTCAAGCAAAAAAATGTCATAATACTTATGGTCCCAAGGCTAGATGATTATAATAGTCGACAACTCGACATCACCTTCGACCTATTTAGCTCTAAAGCTGCGTAGATGCCGTGATTGTTGATCTTTTATTTTTGGATTGTAGATTCATGAAGTTTGACAGATGTAATGTCTCATAGAGTTGAAAGCTTTATAATATCTTTTGAACTTTTCTCTCGCTAGTGTGTGAGAGCTCGGGCGTTAGTGCGAGTGGGGGGTACAGTGGCTCATGATCTTTGAGGCGGCAAGGCGAGGGACAGTCGGGGGTTAACGACGAGCGGGAGAGTGGTGGCACCAGAAGGGAAACGGGGAGAGGAATATGTGCTCTCGATCGACTAGAAAGAGAGAGAATAGAGAAACATAAGTGGTGAGAAGGAGTGGATAGGGCTAGGTCAATAACATGTGGGTGCATAGACACTTCTGCTGAGGTGTTAGCAAAGAGTGGACAATAGGTGCTCCCTTATGTCTTCCCCCAAATTTGAAGCAGAGATAGTAGATGGGGGACAAATTATGAACATATTTGGACAATGCCTTTGGGATGGATTTTGGACAAGCTGAGGACAAATGTACACATATGAAAGGTTTAGGAGATACCCATATTGGAGATGATTTAGCCCATAATGGCAACTTTTTTTAGAGAACAACTAGAGTAACTTTAAAAATATCTTAACCACATTTTGAATACCCATGATAAGACAAATGTTGAGGGCATGGCATGTTTTATATGAAGATAGTGAAAGTGCATGGTTGCCCCCATGCGTGGTTTTGGTAATTAATGACAATCCTTATGGACTAATGTTTACATTGAGATATTCTTATAGATCTTGTCCATGGGAAAATATAGGAGTTCATGTGTTGGACTCTTGAAGATGACATGATGACCAAATGCTCTATTCAAGGGTTTATATGAAGAATGGTCATGTGTAGAAGATGAAGTCCAAGTTCAATATGATGCATCTCGGAAGATATCATTTGAATGAATCTTGCAAAGGAGACATGAAGGCGGAGCTTAGCGAGGCTCTCCCATAATGGAGTATGGGGGAGCATTTGGAGAAGTCTTCATCAAGCATGTGCTAGCAAGCACAATCAAGAAAGGTGTTCTGATGCGCATAAAGTCACACGTCCGTTGGGAACCCAAGAGGAAGGTATGATGAGTGCAGCAGCAAATTTTCCCTCAGTACGAAACCAAGGTTTAATCGACCAGTAGGAAATCAGCGATGCTCTGAAGGTTGTTGGTGAAGGAATGTAGTGCGGCGCAACACCAGAGATTCCGGTGCCAACGTGAAACCTGCACAACACAATCAAACTACTTTGTCCCAACGTAACAGTGAGATTGTCAATCTCACCGGCTTGCTGAAAACAAAGAATTATGCGTATAGTGTGAAAATGATGTTTGCTTGCAGAGAATGTAAAAGAACAATGATTGCAGTAGGTTGTATTTCAGATGTAAAAGAATGGACCGGGGTCCACAGTTCACTAGTGGTGTCTCTCCATAATAAAATACTAACATGCTGGGTAAACGAATTACAGCTGGGCAATTGACAAAATAAAGAGGCGCATAACAATGCATATACTAGTCATGATGATCACTATGAGATTTACTTGGGCATTACGACAAAGTACACAGACCGCCATCCAGCATGCATCTGTGTCTAAATAGTCCACCTTCAGGTTAGCATCCGCACCCCTTCCGCTATTAAGTTGCAAGCAACAGACAATTGCATTAAGTATGGTGCATAATGTAAACAACACTAATATCTTAGACAAAGCATTGTTGTTTTACCCCTAGTAGCAACAGCACATCCACAACCTTAGAACTTTCTGTCACTGTCCCAGATTAAATGGAGTCATGAACTTACTATCTAGCATAAATACTCCCTCTTGGAGTTACAAGCATAAACTTGGCCAGAGCCTACACTAATAACGAAGATCATGCAAGATCATAAAAACATATATAAGATAGATCAATAATCAACTTGGCATAGTATTCAATACTCATCGGATCCCAGCAAACACAACATGTAGCATTACAATAAGATGATCTTGATCATGATAGGCAGCTCACAAGATCTAAACATGATGGCACAAAAGGAGAAGACAACCATCTAGCTACTGTATGGACACGTAGCCCAGAGATGAACTACTCACGCATCACTCTGGAGGCAGGCATGGCGATGTAGAGCCCTCCGGTGATGATTCCCCTCTCCGGCAAGGTGCCGGGAAGAGCTTCAGGAACCCCCCGAGTTAGGGTTGACGGCGGTGGCGGCAGCGGATGTTTTCTGGAATAATGGCTCGGTGTTTTAGGGTTTTCGCGTCGGGGAGAATAAATAGGCGAAGGGGCGACGTCGGTGGAGGCGCAGGGCCCGCTCCCCATAGGGTGGCGCGGCAGGGGGCCCAGCCGCGCCGTGGTGTGGGGACGGCGCCCTGCTGCCCCCCTTCGTCTCTCCTTCGGACTTCGTGATCGTGTCGGAAAAATAGGCATCTGGGATTTTGTTTCGTCCAATTCCGAGAATATTTCCAGAACAGCTTTTCTGAAACCAAAAACAGCAGAAAACAAGAACTGGCACTGTGGCATCTTGTTAATAGGTTAGTCTCAGAAAATGCATAAAAATGCCATGAAGTGTGAATAAAACATGTAGCAATTGGTATAAAACTAGCATGAAACATAAGAAATTATAGATACGTTGGTGATGTATCATGTTCCAACTTGAGAGAGTCAAGATCGTCATCATCAAGTCAAGTGGAATGCGCAAGGCAAAGGTATGATCTTAATAGGTTTTTCTATTTTACCGGTCTCATGTTGTTAGTGGGAGACCGGGTTATAGGATAGACGGCGTACTATCAAGAGGGGCTCTCAAGTGAGTAACTTGATCGCATCTTTGTGGAGAGCTCAAACCTTTGCATACTTGGCTTTTCATCTTTCTTGGTTCTTATGTGGTTTTTCTCCTTGTTGGGTTTTGGTGCTAGTCGTGATCTTCATGACAAGACCAAGTTCTTCGAAAACGGACTTTTTATGAAAAACTTGTTGCGTTTTCATGTTGGAAATATTATCGGTTTATTCCCGAGGAGAGTTCCACACCTTATTATGTGTGCCAACTTGACTCTATTCATGTTCTTAATATTTCCTCGTCGCTAGATTTCCAACAAAGTTCGTTTCATATCGTTTGGATTTTTATTGAAAAAGATATGATTTTTAGATGTGTTTTTCTGCGCGGGCCAGCTCCCTGGCCAGCCCAGGCCGGCCGCATCGGGCAGCTGACCAGCCGCCAGGCCGGCCCAGACCGGGCCACAGGCCAGCGCGCCCTGGCCAGCCCAGCTCGCCTCTCGCCCGCGCGCGCTCGCTCTCTCTCTCTCTCTTCGACTCGCCCAGGCCGGCCCTCGTGCGTGGCCTTGCTCGCTGCCTGGTCAGCGGCCGGCACAAGCCAGGAATCGTTGCCCACGCACAGCTTGGCCAGCTCGGTCGGCTCATTTTTCCCAACGGCCATTTCTTCTAGTTGACATATAAAAAGCTCTTCTTCCCCAATTTGACCAAGGAAAAAAATAGCATGCTATATCTCCGCTAATAACACGCTATAGCGTTTTGAGGATGGTCACGCTACATCAATTCGTGTATTATAGCGCGCTGTAGCGCGCTATAATACACGAATTGATGTAGCGTGACCATCCTTTGAGCAAGCTTTTCCCCTCTCTCTTATCCTCCATTGTTGACACTTGAAAGCTTGCCTTTCCTCTCAATCCCTCTCATGATTCTTGCTTATATTTGAGGGAAAGTGAGAGGTGATCGTGATCTACATATTCACCGATCGATTTCTTCTCTAAGTGAGGGGAACCTAGTAGATCTTGATCTTGGAGTTCTTGGTGCATCTCCTCATTGTTCTTCCTCTCTTATTCCCCCATAAGCATTTGTTGCTTTGTTGGAATTTGAGAGTGAAGGATTTGAGCACTTGTGCTCTTGCCATTTGCTTTGTGCATCGGTTTGTGCTCTCCACGAGGATTCGTGGAAGTTGAAAGTTTGTGAGCTTGTTACTCTTGGGTCTTCGGGACCCTAGACGCCCGTGTCGTGGTTGGACCTTTGTGGTCACTTGTAAAGCCGTTCGGGAGCCCCCAATCCCGTTGTGGGTTGTGCCCCGGATTGTTGTTGAAAGCCGTTCGGGAGCCCCAATCCCATTGTGGGTTGTGCCCCGGATTATTGTTGAAAGACTCCGGATTCCGTCTCGAAGGATTCCGATAGTGGAAGGTGAACCAAACCTTTGTGGTGCGGTTCATTGGAGAAGAAGGTGAAACCTTTGTGGTTGTTGAACCGTTGTGTCGGTTCACACCTCTCCAACGAGACGTACTCCCTTAACAAGAAGGAACTCGGGAATACATCCTCGTCTCCGCGTGCCTCGGTTATTTCTATACCCGAGCCTTTTACTTATACACTTTACATTGTGATAGCCTTTGTGCTTGAAGTAATCTATATTGCTATCACCTTGTTGCTTGTCTTGCTTAGCATAAGTTGTTGGTGCACATAGGTGAGCCTAGTTTATTTAAGTTGTCGGCTTGTTAATTTAAACACCTAGTTTTATTCCGCAATTAGCAAGACTAAACCGGAAAAGTTTTAATCGCCTATTCACCCCCCCCTCTAGGCGACATCATTGTCCTTTCAGATAGTAGTTGGAAAGTGCTTTTAACTCACGAGCACCAGTACTTTTAGTTTTTTTAATCTAAAATTGTATTTACGAGTTTCAAAAATTCTGAAAAAATCGAATGTAACCAATGGTGTGTCCTACAGATGTGCAACATATCAATTTCAAATAGTTTCTATTATGGGTTACATAAAGACGACAAAATCTGAGAAAATTTAGAGATTCGAAATACACATACACATCATTTTTGTCATTTTTGTGTAGCTTAAAATACAAAGTATTTGGAATTGATTTTTTTTACGCTTGTGAGATACACCATTGGCTACTTCTGTATTGTTTTCCAGAATTTTTAAGACTCGTAAATATGGGTTTCGAATTTTTTTAAACAGCAGGAAGCACTAGAAATTTGTAGAGAGCCCAAAATCTTCAGGCCCTGTTTGTTTTTAGAATTTTAGTGGGGATTGGTGGGGATAATCCTCTAGTGGATTGGGTGAAACCCCAAACTTCACCCAATCCCTAGGGGAGTGGGGATCAATTCACTAGGTAGGGGTAGTGTATTGAATCCTCTAGGGGATTAAGAAAAAATGAACTAGAGTTTGGAGATTTGTGGGGAAAGGTGGGGATAAAATCTATCCAATACACTAGAAACAAACGATGTTTTAAAGTTTGGGGTTTCACCCAATACACTAGGGGCGCGATTGGTAGCCTGCATTGACTTTTGCGCTCCGCGGGACAAGCTCCCCAGGGCCTGGTCTAGCGAAACCACCATCTCAGCCATCTTATGTATGTCGTTTGGTTGCCTGCATGTCTCTTAGGCCAGGCTTGCCATATGCAGCTCACCAAACAAATGTTTGTGTTTCCTGTGATAGTTAGTCTCACCTTCTCCACATGGGTGGAGTTACCTCCCATCACCACACTTGAACAAATACATGTTGACCGGCGAGCTGCTGCAGCGGCGGAGGTCGCCGGCGAGTGGCCATGGCGGCGGAGGTCGCCGGCGAAGGACGTGGCGAGCCCAGTGATGGCGTGCACGGCAGCGGCGAAGCTCGGTTAGCCTACTAGCTACTAGCTGCTGCTAATAGGACAGAGTTCAAGACGAGGAACAGAGGTTGAAGAAAGCACGTACAAGAACAGTCTAAGTACGCGCAAATATGGCACAAGATCTACTCTTCTACGTCAACGAAACGAAAAACTTAGGTAGTGAAAGTTGTGTCAAATGGTGATGCGAAGCTATTCCTAAAAGGAAATTACAAACCGTCGATTGTGTGCGATTAATTTGACGAAATTCGTCCAAAAAGGGTTCAAGCATGAATACGAAATTAGCAGTTAACAATTAACAAAAGTCAAAAGCGATTGTCAGAATGAAACCACATCATCAATGCGCATCATTTTCGTGTAGAGCTTGTTTTGATTTGAGCATTGTAGGAGTGATTAGAAGGAAGAGGATGAAGTGAGGGTAAGGAGAGTACCCGGAAACGAAATTCACGTGCAAGGTTGCAGCCACCGAGCGAAGAACCAGACAGGCCGGCCAGGAACGGTGGATCTGAGCGTTCCTTTCGGGCCTGGTTTTTCATTGACCATTACAGCTGGAGAGCCTGGCCCATGAGCTCATGCAGGCATCCAATCACTGGGTCGCTGCAGCTAGCGGGCCTGACCGGCCTTGCTGCATCCTACCAAACATAAACTCTAGAAACAAACAGGGCCTCACTTGTCCACTCATCTTCCTCCCCGTTGCCTGCCCCAAACTCTCACCTATAATCCCAAATACTGAATCCCCCATCTCAAAACCAGAAATACTGATCCCTGGAGACCTAACGCTGCATCCTGTCCGGTACTCCCGCGGATGGCGGGCAGGAATCAAGTCAGTCCCGCGGGGTGTGCTCTGAGCCCCAAGTTCAGGGGATGCAGCGGGAAACCCAGCGCAGGCGCGCAGCGGCAGGCCGTCGGCTCTGTGTTCGCTAAGCACGCCGGAGGACGGGCGGTGGATTTTAGAGGCTAGGCCTGCAGGTTAGCCTCCTAATTATTGCTCAATTGTGATGGATTTTTGGACGCGCTGCAACAAATTATGGCTAGTAGCATAGTAGTGATTGCATTATGTTTTTAGTTACTCGGGTACCTGACGATTTCTCATGGCTTCGTATCTAATTGCGCAGGAAGCTAGGGAAACGTTGAAAGTTAAGTTAGTAGTCCATATTCTGTTGTCTTGGAATATGATATAGGCGATGCTGACATGGTTGAGTGTTCGACAGAATTATGCATGCTTCAGCTTAAATCATCTTACACTGTTACATACTTTTACATGTCCATACATGAAATGACTCTTCAACCTAGAATATTGTTTGCAAACCTAATACTGGACTCACACCTATAGGTGAAGATTGATCGCGGGAAAAGTAGCTAAATCAGAGTAGTACACTGGTGTATCTAAAATACCTTGATAAGACTAATTGATCATACAGCACCCCAACGCCAACGAACGCACTGAAGGCAATCACAAAAGCCACCTTGTAGTCAGTTTGTTTACTTTGCAGAATGACTGCTTGATGTGCTTTTGCAGAATCACATTTGTGAGTGAGCGGAGAGCCACATAGCTTTGGGTTCCCATCGAAACTAGAATTTGGAAATGTATTAAACTGGCCTCCAGATGGAATAGGCCCTTCTAGGTCATTGTTTGAAACGTTGACTGTTGAAAGGAAGTTCAGTCTGTTCAATGCAGCTGGGATTGCACCTGTGAGATGGTTGCTGGACAAGTCTAGCACCTGCAAGTTTGTGAGGTCGCATGTCGATTCTGGGATCCTTCCAGATAGCTTGTTGAAACTGAAATCAAGTATAGCAAGCATTTTCAACTGGCCAATCTGTGGCGGAATCACACCAGTGATGTAGTTGTGGCTTAGATTCAACATTGTCGGGAAAGATGTAACCACACGGTACTGAAGTGATGGACCATTATAAAAAGGCAGCTCAAAGACCACTGGGTCCAAAGGACTTGCATTCTCAGTTGATTTTAGCATTGACATCTCCATCAAGGTTAGTGGGATTTCTCCTGTAAGTCTGTTCTCTGCCACATCCATAGAGAAGAGATAAGTTAGGGAGTTGATCCAGCCTGGTATTGGTCCCGTGAGTTGGTTGCTATTTAACGATAACATCTCCAAATTTGTGAGCCTTGATAGCCATAGAGGTATTTTCCCCGACAATTGGCAGTTTTCGATGTTCAAAACCTGAAGATTCTCAAATCCATCAATTATGTCATCCTCTGGCATGAGCTCTCCCCTGAAGTTGTGCCCTATAAGTAGGGTGGTGAGGTTCTTGCTGCTCTTAAGGATGTGAAGTGCATTTGTGATATTTGTAAAATTGTTTTTACCAAGTGACAAGAAGGAGAGATATTTCAGATTGCCTATGCTCGACGAGAGTTGCGCATGTAAGTTGTTGCTTGATAACCGCAGTGCAGTCAGATTACTGCATGAGTAAATGCTTTCTGGAACTATACCGGTGAAGTTGTTAAACAAAAGATCTATATTTCTTAATTTGGGCAGGTTGGAGAAATTTACATTGGTAAGTTCTCCACTGAAACCATTGCTTTTGAGGTCAATCGTTATCAGATTTGTGCAGTTGCTTAGAGCTGATGGTAGCGCCCCTGTCATGTTGTTGTTGTTCAAATGGAAATCTTCTAGTCTCTTGAGCTGACCTATATTTTCTGGAATATTTCCACTGAATTGATTCCCTCCAAGATCAAGTGTCACGAGATTTCTGAGGTTTGCTATGCGTGCCGTATCAAGAATTCCATGTAAACCATTGTTCTCCAAAGACAGGTATTCCAACGAGGCTGCATTGAAAAGTTCATCTGGGAGTGTTCCATTGAGATTGTTGTAGCCGGACCTGAGTACTTTCAGCATGGAGCAATTACCAAGCCCTGCGGGATGCTGCCACTGAACTTGTTGAAACTGAGCTCAAGCACAGTGAAGAATGGCGAGCTGTTGCAGAAATCTGTCGGTATCTTCCCAATGAACCGGTTATTGCTGGCATTGAGTGCGACCAGATTCTCCATTGCTTTCCCTATGCTGGATGGGAACTCTCCTTTAAATAAATTCCTCGAGATATTCAGTACCTGCACAGGCAGGTCAGGGGTTGAAGATGGTAGCTCGTCGAGCGCTCCATTGAGCTGGTTAAAGCTGAGATCAAGGATGGTGATGCTGCTGGAAGACACCAATTCCATCGGCAGACCACCAGACAGCGAGTTGTGAGAGAGGTCAAGGTGTTGCAGCATGGTGAGGATCCCAAGAGACGGTGAGATGTACCCCTCAAGGCCCATCGAAGCAAGCAAGACATCGGTGACCATCCTGTCTTGCTTGCAGGTGATCCCTTCCCACTTGCAGCAATCTGTGCCGTCCTGCCATGAGGCTGCGAGGCCACCATCATATGAGAGCCCCGCTAGGAACTGGAGAAGGGAGGCCTTCTCATGCTCCGCGCAAGAACTTGTGGGAGAGACGAAAGAGATCAACAGCACAAGAGCAAGGCAAAGGGAAGGTATGTGCAATTTTTTGTTGGGTGTCTTGTATAAAAAATGGAGTGACTGCATGGTTTCTAATGAAACTAGCATGGAATCCAGATCCTTGAGTTGTGCCCTGGCTTGCTGGTAAGGCATCAGTGGTCTTATGAAGAAAGAAAATGAGATGTACAAAGAAGTGGCTCTTGCTTCCATCATATATTTATTTTTTCTGTTGCAGTCGTAGCCACCACAAGGAAGATTGGGTCAAGGATTCTGTCTGCTGTTGTTTTCAGTTAGTTATACTGTCTTGGCATCATCACTGGTGCATTATCAAGGACATTGGCTGGGATTTATGGTACCGGTGAAGGTGGCCATCCTATCTTGGACCCGGTAGTGTGTGAGGAGCGGTAGTGGCAAGTGATTCAGAGTTAAAGATTTAGTTGAATAGTTTTTGTATCCACTTTTGATGCACTTTATTATTAGTAGATGAAGCTGCAGTTCAGTTCCCTTGTAGTCTCTGTATGAGTTCCCTTGATCGGTGTAGCCGTTTTTGCATTTAACCTGACGCGTATTATTATTAGTTTCATAAAACCACATGTCTAACCAATATTCTCACTTTGCTACAGATAAGACGTTGAATCACGGCGGCTGGTCCATGCCTCCATAGCGATGTGGACGGCGTGCTGTGCCAATAAATGATCAAGGAAGGTGTGTGGCAAGGGAATGCCCAGCTCATGCTAGAACGTCCTGAGCGCGGGCCTCAGAGTCGAGTTCATGGTACTTGGTAGGGCCTCGGAGGTAAGGTCAATAGGATGTGGTGGACCGTGGACAGGACCTGCTGAGTCATTCACGGCCACACCTTGAATTCTGGCCTCAAGAGAACTTAATTACTGAATGATTGTGATAGAATGCAATCAGGCATAGTTACTTTGCCAATTCAGCTGAATAGCTGGTATTTCGAATTGTGCTAGATGTTGTCGTTTTGACACCCTCCAGGCTACAGTGTGCACTTCAAGTCTTGTTTTATTTAGACTCCAGAATTTGTTTATCTGTCAAAGACAGGGATGCCGTAGTTAAGCTGGCCCAGAACGTAACTGTGTCAACTTTTTTAGATGGAAGGCTCGAGCAAAGCTCAGCTTTAAATTAATAAAGTCATCCGGCCAAAGATCCACATACAACACATAATCTCTGACCAAGGCAGGACAACACATATGTCCACGGTAGCACGCAAGCTACAATACGCTAGAGCGATATAAAAGGTAAAGCCTAAGGTACTGGCAGCGCATCCGGTCTGTCACGGACGGAGTCGTGAAGCGAGCGAATCCTGCCAATCGCTAGCCCCAGTGCTTCCCGATCCTGCCTCCTAGCAACTGGCTTCCACACCTGCATATACATCGCCATTTTGTATAACCCGTCAGCCGGTTGAGAAGGAAACACCCACTCAATCGAGAATTTGTTCCTAATGTTCCACAGCGACCAAAGTAGAGCCGCACAGCAAATCCAAAGAATTCGCTTATGTCAAGTTCACTGTCTTTTTTTGCATGTTGTTATAATTAGATTTGCACTTCAATTTATAGGCGCCAACATATCAGTACCTGATGTTAGTTTTTTTTTTTGAGAGGATTTACACTGCGTATTCAACAAAGATTATAGAGAAAACAGAAATACGCAGAGTACAAGCAGAAGGAACCCAGTACAACAGCAGCGCCGGAGGAAGCCGCTGCACCACCGCATCGCCTGAGAACGAACTCCAACGCCGAACACCGCCGGAGAGTAGGACGCCAGGCCGCCGCCATCCCCGAGCAAGGAAGCGCCCCACACATGTAGAGACCGCAGAAGCCGCCCGCCGCAAGCGACGGGACCGAAGAACTCTGAAAGCGCACGGCCATGGCGCCACCTCCCCGCAACCACCACTCTCCCAAACAGCCCTGCACTGAGCACCACCATTGCTCGCCGGAGTCACCGCAAAGCACGCCTTGACCACCCCTTCTCCCCTCGCCACCACGGCCGGCCGGAGAAAGAGGAAGCAAAACGATGAAGAAACAGAGCACAAAGCCGGCGACGAGCTCCGAAATCCAAGAAAGCCGGAATCGAGACACCAACACAACAGCAAGAAAGCTGAACCACCACTGACCCTGCTGCCGCAGTCCACCGGCAGCAACGCCGCCGAGGAAGAAGAAGCAAGGTCGCCACCATACCTGGAACAGGGAGCACCCCCACACATGTAGAAGACCGGAGAGGTCGTCCGCCGTAGCACGACGGAGCTTGGCTCGCTGAACGAACACCGGCCATGGCGCTCCCTCCCCAAGGTCCAGCAGCAGACGAATCCGCACCGGAACTGCCACCAACAAACCACCTTCCCTGTGCTGGATCCGAGCCCGAGCAGAAGACGCTCCTGTACAAACACCTGGAATCTTCACCGCCCGCGCCAGAGCCCACGCGAGCGAAGCGGAGAAGAAGATCCAGGACAAAAGCCATAGCTTGACCACCGCCGCCGCCTCGCCGGTCAAGCCCCGGCACCAAACTAACTCCACTACCTCCCCGGCGCGAACGCCGGAACGGGGAAAGGAGGGGGAGGACAAACACCCAAACACCGACGACCACGCCACCGTCTTCGTAGCCGTCGCCCGGGAACCGAACCTAAACCTAGCTATCCACACACGACGAGATCACGGAGCTCCCCTCCACCTCACGGCGCCGAGACGGCGACCAGAGGTGAAGGGGAGCGGCGGATTCGCCGGAGAGGACCAAGAACTGGGTCGCCTCTTTTCCGCCGCTCTCAAACAGTACCCTTATCCCTTCGCGTCACTCTATTCTTGTGTACCTGATGTTAGTTATACACAATGTGTTATGAATTGGCAGCATTATACACAATGTGTTATGAATTGGCAGCATTGCTGCTGTGTTTTCTTGGAATAAGAAAATATAGCCAACACTCTGTGAGTACCTTAATTAAACCTGAATGTACTAGCTAATTAGTACCATAGTCGTTTGTTTCCTCATCTTTTCCGTGTACCTGAAGATGTACTTGGTAACCTCCTATATATGTTGTCGCCTCTTGACCTTTGCCAAAGCGCCATAGCTCAGCTGACACCACATTGTACTGTGTTTGTCGAAGAAAAATAGGAATGACTAGTTTTTTTCTTAGTGCGATATGAATGGTGAGATAGTCCACATCAGCTGTCTCCGTGTCCAGAACTCAAACCAAACAATTTGACCTTTCGTCCCGGTGCTCACGTCACACGGACAAACGCTGAATACTGTGGACCCCGTGGCCGATGCCCAGTACATTTCCTACAGCCCGGAGCCACTCCACAGTCCACACTCGGCGACCCGGTGGCCGGTAGCCGGTGGGCGGCGGCTTGGCTGCCGGCGCACAGGTGCTTCCTCGTACAGTGGCCGGAGTTCAGGCCGGGGATCGGACCCGGGTTGCATTTTTCGATCTGTGCTCTGATCCCGCTGTTACCTACGAGGCCGAGGATTCAACTCGCCATGACCCGACGCGGCGCCGGTTCAGAATCTTAGAGTAGGCTATGCGCGCTGACGGACGGACGCCGGAGGCTGGGGAAGCAGGGCCATTGACGCGCACGGCACCCATGAGGTACATTGTCACACCCCGTTGCCGCTAGCGATCGCCGGGACATGAGGCTGGATATAGTGGCTGCTTGTGGTAGCAGCCGGACTTGAAGAAGACGGAGAAGACAAGAGAGGCCAGAGGAAAGAAAAAGGGTTCACTTTCATGTTTTGTTCGTTGCCTCTCTCGTGCTGACCAAGGGTGTCTCTTTATCACTCATCTGCAATCTGCACACCTTGATGTGTTGGGCTGAGTCCAGTTCAGCAGTCCATCATTCGATTGTGGGCTTCTGTGTCACATATTCACATAAGATGTTTTCGTCAACAGGAGCCGATGACTGATTCGTAAGCTGCTGTGATTGGCGCTGACGCTTTAAAACTTCATCTTTATTGTTTGCATAATACTCCCTATCTTTTTGCCTTTTAACCTAGGTAGGATCTGCATATATGACCTCATAAGTTTATTGTTCATTACCTTCAAAATCAGAGAAAAACATTAGTAATTCATATATAAATATGGCATACGAAAACATGACATATATATGTTGTGAGTTTAGAAAACATCACTTCCTGCACATACAGTGTTTTCGTCATTCACGGTCACCAATGACTGCTTTTTAACCTCACGTGATTGGCGTTGTCGACTCTAAATCTCATTTTTTTTTTTTTGCATAACACTCACTATTCCTTATCGATGTCATACTCTTATGTTAGCATACATGACCTGATTAGGACCTGAATAGTGCCTCCCTGCAAATTGTCAGTTGTTACCTTGTGTTTTCCAGTTGGTTATGTCCTCAAATGGATTATTGTTCGAAGATGACATACGTTTTAGTGTGGGGTGCCATGGGGGTAGTGGTGCTCATTTCAGTCATATCTCTCGTCTATCTTGTACTATGTCTTCCTATGTATATATACTCCTGTCTCTCGTGTATTTGTATTCCTTTGTTCTCTATTTTCATGTGTATTTTATACACGTCATTTTCAATGTAGTGTACTTGTACTTAAATTAATTTTGTATACATCAACATGTATTCCCTCCGTTCCTAAATATAAGATACAATGCGGATTTGGTGTCATGGGGTAGTGGTGCATAGGGTATACACCGTTGGATAAAGCAATCACGTGCTCCCTTGATAGATCCATGATTAAAGAAAGTTGTATGTGCATGCAACAACGGCTACATGTGCTCCCTCCACATACATTGGACATTATCGGATGGTTGTGGCACCAAAAGGTGGACATTTTTCTACTCTTCTCTATCTGCATGTGCTAGCTGGCCATGTCCATGGAAGAATTTCATAATGTGGGTGAATAGAGGAATTCCACAGTGGTGGTGGATGGTTGTGGTTCATAGAAGAATTTCACTGGTGGATGGTTGTGGTCCCCAAGTACCACGTCCACGCAACATAAAGATTTTCATGCCCAATGGTCGTATGCGGTGGAAATTAAGGAAAAATCTTTAACGCGGGAATTTTTATGCATGGGGTAGCTGGACTCCCGCGCATTTTGTTCTCCCGCCACTGAAAAAGAACTTGGGTTTCTCCTCACCCATATAAACCAGCGGATGGGTGTACAATGCAAATCTGTCCACCCTCAGATGAAATGTTTCAAGCCCCGTGGTCCATCACCATGTAACAAAACCACTCCATTGGATGTGAAAGTGTTTAGAGGATATGGATAGGAGAGAGAAAGAGCCACGTGCACCATGCAACAAAATCACTCCATGTGATGTGAAAATGTTTAGGGACTATGAATAGGAGAGAGAATAAGCCACATGCAGATGATTTTTGTGATCTCTTTTTTTAGTTATTTCATTCTTACAAACTTAGAGCAAGGATTGAGAGAACTGGGCTCAGTTTCTTGGCCCATTTCGCCGTTCGACAAAGCAACTAGGTCACGAGCGGGCCGTGGCAAGAGCTGGCTTCTTTCTCCCACATCCGCCGCCACGTTAATCTCAAAAAAAAAAAAAAAACATCCGCCGCCACGTCCAATCCCATTCCCGCTTCACTCTCGCTCGCGACTCCGGCCGCTGCTCCACCGCCGCCGTAACTCCGGCGACAATTCCGGCCGGTACAGCCCCTCCCCAGCCACGATGACCACACTTTCTTGCGACTTTCCCCGGCGTATTTCTCGACGTCCGTGACCACGGCGAGCTTCGCTGCCGCCATCTTTACCACATGTCATCCCCTTCTTCGTCCAGGCTCGCGAGCCACATCGAGTTTCTGCAAAGCCCGAGCCGACCTCTCCGCACAGGCTCTTCTCCCCGGATCCAAGCCAGCTCGCGTCCAGCCTTAAATGGCGGTGGCAAAGACATCCTCGACCTGCACCGCGGAGCACGTGCAGGGCAGCCATGTGTTCAGCATCTTCGGGTACAGCAAGCTCAGGGGCGCCGGCGTCGGCAAACTCGTCAGGTCCGGTGCCTTTTCCGTCGGAGGACACGAATGGGCCATTCGATGCCACCCTGATGGAGTTGACGAAAGCTCCAAAGATCACATCGCTGTTTACCTCGAGCTCTTGAGCAAGGACGCCAAGGTGCACGCGTCCTGTGACCTGAGGCTGATCGACCAGAGCACCGGGATCTCCTCGTCTGTGATCATGACGACACCGAGGGTGTTCAATCAAAAAGATACCAGCAGATTTGCTCCACACCATGGATACTTTATGGAAAGAAGTGAGTTCGAAGCATCTGCTTACCTTCGGGATGATAACCTTGCGATCGAATGCGTGGTCACTGTCATGAAAGAAGCGCGTGTGTCTGAAACCAGATCATGCCCTAAAGTAGATGTGCCACCGTCTGACATTACGGCACATCTCGGCAAGCTGTTGGATGCAAAAGAGACAGCGGATGTCATATTCAGTGTGGGAGAAGAGACTTTTGCCGCACACAAGATCATCCTCGCCATGAGGTCACCTGTGTTCAATGCAGAGTTCTATGGGCAGATGAGGGAGACAGGTGCACAGACTGTACTGATAAAAGACATGCAGCCTAATGTCTTCAAGGTCCTCCTGCATTTTTTCTATACAGATTCCTTGCATATCATTGATGATCTCGAGGGGAGTGATCGTAGTGAAATGATTCAGTACTTACTTGTGGCAGCGGATCGATATGCTATGGAGAGGCTAAAGTTGGTATGTCAAAGCTTCCTTTGTGAGAACCTTGATGTGCACAATGTGGCAACTACCTTGGCTTTAGCCGACCAGCATCATTGTGACATTCTTAAGGATGCTTGCATTGGATTTATGTCATCTTTAGATACCATGGATGATCTGGTGGCAACCCAAGGGTACATGGATCTCAGGATAACTGGTCCATCTATCTTACTAGATGCATTTGTGGAGATGCGGAGGAGGTCTTAGAAGCAACTTAGAGCAGCAGCACCATGAACTTCTGAGCCGTCAGTTCATCCTAACACTGAATCAATAGTAGTCGAGCTACTTTATCAATCACCTCATATGAATTGTTAATTCAGGTTTGGCTATGGTGGATAAATCTTACTATTTGGTTATCCACAAGTGCGGTGTTCTGAAAGGATATTCACTGAACCTCTGTTTAGTTTTAATTTACTTTTCTTGTTGCCCTGGAATGTGTTATATGCAATGCTGACTTGATTGAACTTATGAATGCTCCAGTCAAATAATCTTGCATTGTTACAAACTTTTACATTTCCACAGAATGAAATCACTTTCCACCCTAGATTATTTTTACAAATCTAATAATGACTCACACCTACAGGAGAAGCTTGTTCGCTGTAAATGTGGCTTAATCCGAGTAAAAACCCCAATATGCATCTAATGACTAATATGCACAAGTCTTCATCAACTAAAGTACACTGAAGTAGCCAAAATATCTTGATAAGACTAATTGATCATACACCACCCCTACGCCAAAGAACGCACTGAAGGCAATCAGAAATGCCACCTTGTAGTATGTTTGTTCTGTTGGCAGAATGACGGTTTCACGTGCTTCTGCTGAATCACATTTATGAGTGAGCATAGAGCCACACAGCTTTGGGTTCCCATCGAAACTAGAATTTTCAAATGTATTAAACTGGCCTCCAGATGGAATAGGCCCTTGAAGGTCATTGTTTGAAATGTTAAATGCTGAAAGGAAGTGCAGGTTGTTCAATGCAGCTGGGATTGTACCTGTGAGATGGTTGCTGGACAAGTCTAGCACCTTCAAGTTCGTGAGGTTGCAAGTTGATTCTGGGATCTGTCCAGATAACTTGTTGAAACTTAAATCAAGTATAACAAGCATTTTCAACTGGCCAATCTGTTGGGGAATCACACCTGTGAAGTAGTTGCTGCTTAGATTCAACATTGTCGGGAAAGATGTAACCACACGGTATTGAAGTGATGGACCATTATAAAAAGGCAGCTCAAAGACCCTTGGGTCCAAATGAGTTGCATTTTCTGTTGACTTTAGCATTGGCATATCCATCAAGGTTAGTGGGATTTCTCCTGTAAGTCTGTTGTCTGACACATCCATATAGAAAAGATGACTTAGGGAGTTGATCCAGCCTGGTATTGGTCCACTGAGTTTGTTGCTATTTAAAAGTAACATCTCCAGATTTGTGAGCCTTGATAGCCATAGAGGTATTTTTCCCGACAATTGCAATATTCGAGGTCCAAAATCTGTAGATTCTCAAATCCATCAAGCATGTCATCCTCTGGCATGAGCTCTCCCAGAAGTTGTGCCCTATAAGCAGGGTTCTAAGGTTCTTGTTGCTCTTAAGTATGTGGAGTGCATTTCTGATGTTTGTGAAATTGTTTTTACCAAGTGACAAGAAGGAGAGATACTTGAGATTTGCTATGCTCGATGAGAGCTGCCCATGTAAGTTGTTGCTAGCTAGCCGCAGCGCAGTCAAATTGCTGCAAGTATATAAGCTTTCTGGAACTCTACCGGTGAAGCTGTTTAGCCAAAGATCTAAAATTTCAGACTGGCCAGGTTGGAGAAATTAACCTTTGTAAGTTCTCCTTTGAAATTATTGTTCTTGATGTCAATCGTTACTAGGTTTGTGCAGTTGCTAAGAGCTGATGGCAGCTCCCCTGACATTTTGTTGTTGTCCAAGTGCAACGCCTCCAATTTCTTGAGCTGACCTATAGAATCTGGAATCTTTCCACTTAATTTGTTCCCTCCAAGATCAAGGGTTACAAGATTTCTGAGATTAGTCATGCGTGTACCATCAATAGCTCCATGCAAGTCATTGTTAGGAAAAGACATGTACTCCAACGAGGTTGCATTGAAGAGTTCATCTGGTAGTGTTTCACTAAGGTTGTTGTAGCCGGCTCTGAGCTCTGTTAGCCTGGAGCAATCACCAAGTCCTGAAGGGATGCTGCCAGTGAATTTGTTGAAACATAGATCAAGCACAGTAACGAATGGAGAGGTGTTACATAATTGAGTTGGTATCTGCCCAGTAAAGCTGTTGTTGCTGGCATTGAGTGCGACCAAATTCTTCATCACTTTCCATATGCTGGAAGGGAACTCTCCTGTAAATAAGTTGCTCGAGATGTTCAGTACCTTTAGAGACCAGGAAGGGGTAGAAGATGGAAGCTCACTCAGGCCTCCTGTCAGGCTGTTAAAACTGACATCAAGGACAAGGATGCTGCTGGAATGTACCAATTCAAGCGGCAAGCCACCAGACAGCGAGTTGCCTGACAGGTTGAGTCGCAGCAAGCTTGTGAGGTTGCCTAGGAACGGAGATATGGACCCCTTGAGACCTCGAGAAGCCAGTGAAACATCAGTGACCGTCCTATTTGGGCTGCATGTGATCCCTTCCCACCTGCAGCAGTCCATGTCGCTGCGCCAAGATGCCTTGAGGCCGCCGTCCTGCAAGACCCCAGCAAGGAGCTGGAGAAGGGAGCTCCTCTCCTGCTCTGTGCAGGAGCTGATGGGAGAAGCCAAGGAGAACAGTAGCACAAGAGCCAATACAAAGAAAGTGGTTGGAAATCTGTTTCCGTGTCTGTGACTGAATGGATGCATGGTTTTCTTGAGAAACTAGCTTGGAAACCACAGGCTTAAGCTTGGCCTGCCAGGATGAAATGCTAATTTGTCTGATGAAGGAAGAGCAAGAGAGGAAAGGATCATAGGCGGAGGTTCTTTACAAGCACTGGGTTCAGTTGAACCCAATTATATTCAAACCTTTGCCATTGTTTTTAGTAGAAGATTATACCATAAACCAGAGAGTTGAACCCAGTGCTGTAGTCATCTGGCTTTGCAGTTACCTGCTTTATTCTCCGTTTCGTTTGATCTGTTCTGGTCATAGTGACGCAATGAAAACTTTGGGTCAAGGATTACATATGTAATGTAGAGTATTGGTAAGTCTGACTTCCAAGCACGTACTGGTGTATTTGACTGCGTATAATTACATCTCATCTCGATGTCAGGGTCGATGCACATACAGGATCGAGGTATGTGAAGGGGACGTTACTGAACAATGTATTTATTTTCATACAGTTCAGATTTAGATTATTATCTTGATGGTATTGGTGCAGTTACAGTCAAAATAGGAGTCAGCAGTAACTGGTCACTACAGTTGGTTAATGGAATAGTTTATTTTAGCTATTGGTAAGTGGGCAGTGCAGTTGGTTGATGGAATAACTTGTTAGCTATCATTGCATGGCCTTGCGTAGCTTCTTACTGCTGCTCAAATCTACTTTTTTTGTCTTCCCAGCATCCCTTCATTTGTATTGGTAGGGTACATGCCGCGAGCTAGCTGGATCGAATAGTTTCCCCAAAAGTTGCCCTAGCTTCCTAATTTCATCTAGTCAGTGTCATGTCGTTTATTGCCTATTATCTGTCAACATATGCACATATAGAAGTGACAATGAACACCTACCCACAAAAGCTACACCATGAATATAGCTGGGGTTTGACTTGACTTGAGCTGATCTGATTGTTTTACAACTGACTGATGACAGCTACGTCCTTTATACTTAAGCAAAATTATGCTCCAACCTACTAGGTGGAACTGAATCAGCAGGAGGTTGAAATTCTATGGCAGTTTACAAAAAATAAGTGTTTTCTGTTAACTTTTTTCTTTTCAAAGATCGAATGAGGAGCAACCTAATTTCATTCTAATCCATAATAAATATACCTTTTTTTCTAAGATTTAACAAGGATGTGTCTCATTTTGTTAGTGTAACCCATAGTTAAGGTATCCATGTAATGTGCACCATGTTTTTCCTATATATTCTGATACTATATATCAGTGGGAACGACTCTTGCAAGTAGCCAAAAATAATTTACTGAGTGAACGGAACCTTTTGTCAGGGCCAATGAACGCAGCCAAGGGCCTCACTCATTTGCCTGATTCTAGAATGTAATCCTAGGATTGAACACAGTGAGACCTTTTAGCAGAAAATAAAGCTAAAATTTTGACAAAAGGATTTTGTAAACCACGAAAAACCTAATAATCTTTCAAAAGGTTGGAGTCAAGAATTGCTTTCCAGATATTTAGTTGATGTTGTCCTGATTCTCTTCAATGTGTATCGGCATTTCAATTACTTTCCAGTTGTTGCAGGAGTATATATAGCTGATCAGCGTAAAGGTGTTTGCAGGAGTATATATATCATCAAATATTTTTATTTCACCAAGAAGCTATCGAGGAAGGTCGGCACATGAGCGCCTTGAGTACCATGCGACAAACAGGTCGTCCCTGCTGCCACTGCCGTCAGAGGCCTCCGGATCAACGAAATTCTTCCCTGTGTAGTGCAGCCCCGAGATTAATAGATTCGGGTGGTACCTGTGTCCTGTGTGTACTTTGCTCTGTAACAATGTGTGTTGAGAGTTGTATTTGTATACGGCTAGGTTTAGGGTTTAGCCTCCACTGACCTCTCTCTCCTATATATACTTGTACCCTTTGGTGATCAATAGAATTAATAAAACACAACCTATTCTACTTGTCTTGTTGGTATCAGAGCCTCCCTCGCCGCCGCGCAACCCTCCGCGCGCCACCATGGCGAGCTTCTCCCTCCCTACCGATACTCTACCTGCACAACCCACAGCCCCCAACAGCTCCGCTGCACCTCCTACCTCCGGTGCCCTCCCTACTTTCTCCGGTGCCCTCCCTACTATCTCCGGTGCCCTCCAGAACCTCCCTCCCTCGACCCAAAACCTCCCTTTTGCCACAGATGCCCTAGGCCTTCGTAGTCTCGCAACCGATCTACAACTTTCCCACACATCAGCCGCGCCGCCGCCGTTTGTTTACCACCAGCCGATCCCCTCCACCCACCCCATCCTCAACGTCCACATCACCAACTATGTCAAGTTTCAAGTCAACGCCGCCGACGAAAACTTCTCCAAGTGGCGGCAGATCGTCACCTTCCTCCTCACCATGTACAAAGCGTTGGATCACATCACCGAAGGTGCGGCTCCTCTTGTTCCCGACGATCTCTGGATGGCCGTGGACATCCACATATCCCTGTGGTTCATGGGGACCCTGAGCGACGACCTCTACCGTCTCGTGTCGGGCGCCGATGGCCGCGCCTGCTCCACCTGGACCCGGCTCCTGCGCTTCTTCGTCAACAACGAGGCCTCCCGTTACCTCTTCCTCAGCAAAGCTTTCCGCTCCACCCCGCGCGGCGATCTCGACATCTCCACCTACGCCAGCAAGCTTCAGCGCATTGCTGATGATCTGGCCGCGATCGGTCGCCCTGTCGACGACCGCGATCTGACGCTCCAATTCATCGGCGGTCTCGGCCCCAAATTCAAGCTCCAAGCTGAGATCATGAAGACCGCCGTCCCCACGTTCTCGGATGCGTGCTCCACGCCTCCCAACAGCAACAGGCCGGCGCTCAGGCCATGGCCGTGCAGACTGGCGGCCGCAACACCGCCACCTACGGCGGTCCCTCGCGTCCCACCGGCATCAGTCAAACTACAAGGGAAAGAATCCGATCCCCGGGTTCGTGCATCCAAACCAGAACGCCAACGGCGGTGGTGGCTCTCCCTCGTTCTCTGGTGGAGGCGGACGCGGCCGCGGACACGGCGGAGGCCGTGGGCAGAACGACCAAGGCGGCCGCGGGCACACCGACCAAGCAGGAGGTCGTGGCAGCAACCAGCAGCCCTGGCTAGGCTACTTTGCTCCCATGGGGACACCCTTCCCCCCACGCTCCCCTTGGATCCCACCCAATGCCTCTGGTGTCCTTGGACCCCGTCCCGGCGCGCCGACGCATGCATATCCGGTGATGCACCACCCACCTGCGCCAGCACCGCCGTCGCCATCTCCATCATGGGATTACATCGCCCTCTACCAGAACGCTCCAAGCTACGGCAACACCTTCCCTCCCTCAAGCGGCGACTGGATCATGGACTCCGGCACCACCTCTCATGTCACCGGCAACCAAGGTATATTGAACTCGTCTCATCCTGTTTTAGACGTCAATTCTCATCATATTGTTGTTGGCAATGGGTCTCGTCTTCCTGTCGTTGCTACTGGTACTGCCCAACTCACATCTCGACCCTTTCTGCTTAACGATGTTCTTGTTTCTCCAACCCTAATTCAAAATCTTTGTGCCACTCAAAAATTTGTCCGTGACAACAACTGCTCCGTTGAATTTGACCCATTTGGTTTTTCTCTGAAGGATCTTCACACCAGGAAGGTTATCATGCGGTCGAATAGCTCCGGCGACCTCTACCCTTCTTCGGAGATCATGGTTGCTCCACCTCCACAGTTCTTGCCGTCACCAACGACCTCTGGCATCGACGTCTTGGCCATCCCAGCTCCGCCGCCTTAGCTCATTTACCATTAGATTTTCTTTCTCATTGTAATAATAGTACCAGCAATCAAACACTATGCGATGCCTGCCAGTTAGGGAAACACGCCAAATTACCTTTTCCTGTATCGAATTCTCGAGCTTTATCACCTTTTGATCTTATTCATTGTGATCTGTGGACCTCCCCCGTTACTAGTTGTTCTGGCTATAAATATTATCTTGTTGTTCTAGACGATTTCTCTCACTTTTCTTGGGTCTTTCCTATACGAGCTAAATCTGACACATGTGATACATTGCTCCGTTTCTTTTCTTTTGTCAACACCCAATTTCACACCACCATCCGTTGTCTCCAATGTGACAACGGCGGGGAATTTCTCAACACTACCCTACGTACTTTCCTCTCCGACAAAGGCATTACCCTACGACTCTCGTGCCCCTACACCTCACCCCAAAACGGCGTGCTGAACGCATGATCCGCACCACCAACAATGTTGTTCGTATCCTCCTTTTTCAAGCCAAACTTCCACCTCCTTCTGGACTGAAGCACTAAACACTGCAAACCACCTTCTTAACATCCGACCCTCTCGTGTCATTGGCAATTTCACTCCTTACTTCCTCCTATACGGCGTTCATCCCACCTATGACCATCTCCGTACTTTTGGCTATCTTTGTTTTCCCAACCTATCTCACTCCCTCGACCACAAACTATCTCCCCGCTCCACCCGGTGTATTCTACTAGGCTACCCTCGCGAACATAAGGGCTACCGCTGCTTTGATCTCTCCTCTCGCAAAATCATCATCTCGCGTCACGTCGTTTTTGACGAAAACTCCTTTCCGTATTCTGACGGCACACCCCAGCCCCCACCAGACATACCCACAGAAGATCCCTCTCCGACAGCCACCCCACCTGATCCGATCTTTCTCCATCCGCGTGCACCATCCACGTCGCCATCATCACCCCACCCACCCTCCACTCCCGTGTCGCCACCTACTCCCGTGTCTCCCCAGCACCCACACACGCCATCCACATCGCCTGGCCCACCGAATCCCACCTCACCTCCCGGCACACGGTCACCCTCGTGCTCCCCGCCCACACGCGCGCCCTCGCCGACCGCTTCTCCCACGTGCTCCCCGCCCACACGTGCGCCCTCGCTGACCGCGCCCAATGCTCCCCCGCCCACCAACCCAGCACCGCCACGTCCGCCTCTCCGGCCGACCGGTTCTATCCCGGTACAGCCACCCGAGAATCCACACCAAATGCGCACACGCGGCAAACACGGATATTTCATGCCCAAAAGGAACTTCAATCTTTCCGTTTCCACCACTACCTCTCCTATTCCCTCGTCTTACCGCACAACACTAAAAGATCCCTGTTGGCACGACGCTATGCGTGATGAATTTGATGCTCTAATTCGGAATGACACTTGGTCTCTAGTTCCTTGTCCTGCAGGTGTCAATGTGGTTACCGGCAAGTGGATCTTCCGACACAAACTGAATCCTGATGGCTCGTTGGCACGGTACAAAGCTCGTTGGGTTCTCCGTGGATTCACTCAGCAAGAAGGCGTTGACTATGGTGAAACATTCAGTCCTGTGGTGAAGCCGTCTACAGTGCGTGTGGTTCTTAGCATTGCTGCCTCTCGGTCTTGGCCTATTCATCAACTGGACGTGAAGAACGCATTCTTACATGGTGATCTCGCTGAAACAATTTACTGTACGCAACCAGCCGGTTTTCTGGATGACACTCGGCCAACTCATGTCTGCAAGCTCAACAAGTCACTCTAAGGCCTCAAGCAAGCTCCCCGCACTTGGTTCTTGCGTTTCACAACTTATATCCATACACTTGGTTTCGTGACCTCCAAAAGTGACACTTCCCTATTTGTCCTCCACTCCACCACTGCCACTACCTATCTCCTACTATATGTCGATGACATCATACTCACTGCCAGCACCACATCGCTCCTCCAACATATTATCGCCTCATTACACTCCGAGTTCTCCATGAGTGACTTGGGTGCGCTGCATCATTTTCTTGGTGTTAACGTGCATCACACGCCTACAGGTCTCTTCCTCTCTCAGCAGCAGTATGCTCTTGACCTTTTGGACCGCGCCAACATGTCCAACTGCAATACTATACCAACCCCCATCGACACAAGTGCAAGCTCTCGGCAAGTGATGGACAGCCGGTCGCTAATCCCACTGAATATCGCAGTCTAGCGGGAGGACTTCAGTATTTGACGCTCACGAGACCTGATTTGTCACACGCTGTGCAGCAGGTGTGTTTGTTTATGCATGATCCACGTGAGGCACATCTTCAGCTTATTAAACGGATTCTGAAATATGTTAAAGGGACTGCTCATCTTGGACTTCAGCTACATGCGGGTTCTTCCTCCGAGCTTGTGGCCTATTCCGATGCGGATTGGGCAGGGTGTCCCGACACACGCAAGTCTACCTCAGGCTTTTGCATCTTCCTCGGAAACAACCTGGTGTCATGGTCTTCAAAACGACAGCACACTGTGTCACGTTCTAGTGCTGAAGCTGAATACCGAGCTGTCGCAAACTGTGTTGCCGGATCTGTCTGGCTCCGTCAACTTCTCATCGAGCTTCATCAACCAGCGTCCAAAGCCACTGTGGTCTACTGTGACAACATCAGCGCCACCTACCTGTCGACTAATCTTGTACAGCATCAACGCACCAAGCATGTCGAGATTGATCTACATTTTGTTCGTGATCGCGTCGCTCTTGGAGAAGCCCGCGTCCTTCATGTGCCTACCAGCTCACAGTATGCTGACATCTTCACCAAAGGATTACCCACTGCCGTGTTTCAGGATTTTCGAACCAGTCTCAATGTTGTTCCTCACCCGGTTTCGACTGCGCGGGGGTGTTGAGAGTTGTATTTGTATACGGCTAGGTTTAGGGTTTAGCCTCCACCGACCTCTCTCTCCCATATATACTTGTACCCTTTGGTGATCAATACAATTAATACAACACAACCTATTCTACTTGTCTTGTATGTGGGCTTTCTTCCCAGTTGTTTATCTGTCATTTATTTATCAGTATCGAGTGGGTTTTTTTTTTGCGGGAAAAGAAGAAGCATTACATCGGAAACAATACAGAAAGGACCCCGACAAACACAAAATTACAGCACCGTCCCTCTGCACATTGACCACGTCGTCGACCCGCCGTTGCCGTCGGTGGCGCGCCGTCGCCGCTGCCTCCCTTGAAGCCTTGGATCGGAGGCAGTCCCCAGGCGAGCGGGAAGTCGCCGAGCGCCGGTCCCGGAGGACCTACACCGTCGAGCGCCGCCACGGACGATCCGATACGCCGCCTCTTCTTCTTCAAGATCTCGATCTGGAAGCTCCGCCGCCCTCGGAGCCGACCATGGGGAAGACGCCCACGGCACCTCCGCGGAGATGCGAGGACGAAGGTGGCGGTGGATCGAAGTCGGAGCTCCGCAGAACGCCGACGCCGGAGAGGAGATCCACCACCTGCAAACAACAACCGCCGCGCCTCCACCTCCAGAACGCCGACGGCCTGAGTCCAAGGAGCTCCTACGCTATGTACAGGACACGAGACGGGGATCCCCGGCCTCCCGCCGCCGAAGCGGCCGGCGGAGGCCGAGGGATCCGGCGAAATCGCGCCGGCGAGGTGGAGTTCTTCGGGGGATTCACAAATCGCCTCCTCTTCACTGTAGACGGGGGAGGAGAGCGTCCAAGGTCGCTCACTTGACCGAACTTAGTATCGAGTGGTTCTGTATGAAGACAAAGCAAAACGAATATCAGTGTACATGTGGCTAGTCATATTTCTCTTTTTTTGGTTGGAATCGTCATATTTCTATACTGAGTGAGAGCAAAATTCAAGTCGTCGGGGATCAGTAAATGCAATTGCTCGTCCTTATCCCCTCCCCGTCGTGTGCAAGAGGAGAGAGGCGACTTTTTGGGCGTTCTCCGTCGATCCGCCGTGCTCGCCGCCGAGCCGCGGATTCTCCTCCTCCGTCGGCCGCTTCGGCGGCGGGAGGGTGGGGATCCCCGGCTCCGGCTTGTAAAGACGGTAGGGTAGGGTGGGGTTCCTGCCGTCGGCGCCGTGGAGAAGATGGAGCTGGTGGCGGGCGGTTTGGTGTCGGGGAGGCCTTCTCCGGCGGCGCAGCTCCTGGGGGCTCGCCGTCGTCGTCCCCGACTTGCGGAGGCTCGAGGCCCGGCGTGGCGCTCGAATCCTTCGGGTTCTCGTCAGATCCGCGCCGGCGGCGGGTCTGGCGCCTGGAATTCAGAGCTGGGCGAGCTCGGCGGCTCTTCTCTGGGTCGACGTCGAAGGAAGCTGCGGCAAGGTGGAGAAGCTGGAGAGAAGGGGCACTCGCCGTGCCCGTTTATCGGTATAAGCTCCGTCGCTGCGCGGCGGACGAGCTCTGCGGCGATCTTCTTCAAGAACGGTGCTCTCGGGGCGAGGTAAGAAGGAGGACGGCGGCCTTCGTCTTCGACGCCGGTGGAGCTGCTGCGATCTGCTCAGGCTCTGTTCCCCTACGTATGGTGTGCTGTATGTTGTTCCTGTACTTTGTACTTTGTACTCTGTACGGTGTATCCTGGTGAATGTACGTAGGCTTTCAAAAAAAAAAAAAATTCAAGTCGTCGGCAGCTTGGTACTCTGATATGAGCTTGCCTTGCCGAACTGTTGTTGAAGTTTGAATACTTGCACATCCAAAATGAAGCCAATTCAGGCTCAGATATGATTTCCCCAATGCGCTCTTGGCAGTACTATGAATTTCATGATCAATATGGACCGACAAGCCTCGTTACTCGTCTTAGAAACAAAAACAAAAACATAACAATCCAAGAATTCACGGATGAGCTGCCAGGTTTTATTTTTATTTTTTAGAAAAAGGATGAGGTGCCAGGGGTGCCCCTTTATGCCGCCGGTAGGCGCCCCGGAATTCGGGGGCGCCTACAGGGTTTCCTTCGTGGGCCGGCCCAAAAAATCCCTGCTTCGTTTTTTTTCGTTTCTTTTTCGTTTCTTTTCAAAATGTTTTCGTTTCTTTTTTGTTTCTTTCCAAAATGTTTTCGTTTTTCTTTTTCGTTTCTTTTTCTTTATTATTCTTTTTGTTTCTTTTTCTTTTTTGTTTCTATTTCTATTTTTTTCTGTTTTTGTTTTTGTTTCTTTGAAAAATGGAACCGTTTAAAAAGAAAATAAGTTTAAAAATGATTCTCAATTTTAAATATGGAACCATTTTAAAAAATGGAACCGATTTTTAAATTCGGAACCATTTTTAAATTTGGAACCATTTTTAAAAATGAAACAATTTTAAAAATTCGGAACCATTTTTTTGATTCGGAACCATTTAAAAAGGGAACCATTTTCGGAAAAATCGGAACCATTTTTCAAAATGGAACCATTTTAAAATTTGGAACCTTTTTCAAAATGGAACCATTTTTTATTTGAAACCATTTTTAAATTTGGAACCATATTCAAAATGGAAACATTTCCAAATTTGGAACCATTTGGAAAATGTACCATTTAAAATTTGGAACCATTTTTTAATTTCCATCCATTTTAAATTCGAAACCATTTTTAAATTTGGAACCTTTTAATTTGAACCATTTTAAATTCGGAACCATTTCTTAATTAGGAGCCATTTTCAAAATGGAACCATATTTTTCGATCCAGATCCATTTTCGGAAAAATCGGAACCATTTTTCCGGTTTGGAACCATTTTCAGAAAGGAACCATTTTTTCATTCGGAACCATTTTTCGGTTCGGAACCATAATATTCTAAAGAAGTAACCATTATTTCAGTTCGGAACTATTTTCAAAAAATCAGAACCATTTTCAAAAATCGGAACATTTTTTTTTTGGTTCGGAACCATTTTTGAAAAATTGGTACCTTTTTTCATTCGGTACATTTTTTCGGTTCGGAACCTATATTCTAAAAAGAAACCATTTTCCTTTTTGGAACCATCTTCAAAAATCAGAACCATTTTTTAAAAAACAATTGTTTTCCAAAACAATTATTAAAACATTTTCATAAGAAAAAGAAAACGAAAATTTAACATTTTTTTCGTTCGGAACCATTTTAAAAAATGAACTATTTTTTCGGTTCGGAACCATTTTTTTGTTTGGATCATTTTTTAAAAATGGAATCATTTTTTTTGGTTCGAAACCATTTTCAAAAAGCGAAAATTAAAACATAAAAAGGAAAAAGTGAAACAAAAAAACCTAAAACTAAAAAACTAAACCGAAGAAGAAAACATAAAAACAAAACAGGATAAGAAACAAAAAAGAAAACGGAAAACGGAAAATAAAAAGACGGAAAAAGAAAACAAAAAAGAAACCCGAAAAAACAAAACTGCAACAAATAAAAAGAAGAAGAATGATTCACGATCATATACACTATCGTAGCTTAGTGGTTCTGTACCACGCACACGCACGTTACGCCCTCGGTTCGAATCCCGCCGTAGCATTTTGCTATAATTATTTTAGCGGTGAGGAGAGCCTAATGGGCCGGCCCACGCGAGGAAACTCTTCAGGCGCCCCTGAATTTAGGGGGCTAACGGGCGGCATATAGGAACCGCGAGGTGCCAGGTACAAGCGCAACCGCTAGCAACGCTGCCATGAACGTTAATAATCTATTGGGCCGTGGAAGAGTTTGGGCTGATACCGTTTACTTAAAAGTAGAAAAAAGTATAGAATTCACCCCCAAATCCACCTCTCCGGACACATTTCACCCTCAACTCAAAATTGGTTTAATGGTCACCCTGAAATCCAGAAAACCAGACTAATAATCCCCTGAGTGGTTTTGTGTCACATTGGAGGCGGTTTGACTGCTGATTAGGACGCTGAGTAGACTGCGGAACCCACTTGTCTTTGAGCTGACTAGGACTGCTCATTAGGTCGCTTGCCCGAGTCAATTCCCCTCCGCCGCTGCTCACGAACCCTAGCCCAGCGTCGTGCTAGCTCGCCTTTCTCGCCGGAGTTCCGCCGCCGTAGATCGGTCGCCATGGCAAGCGCGAGCTCCAGCACCAGTGCGCTCCGCCGCCGGGGTCCTTTCATCCTGCTGATCCCCTGCCCCGACTGCGGGAATATGGTGAAGCGGAGCGTGTCGTCGACGCCGGAGCACACAGGCTGGGTCTTCTTCAAGTGCCAGTACCATGGGGTAGGTGTCCAATTGGAATTTGAGTTTTATTAGGAATATGTGTTGAATTTACTGTTTTTCATCTTCAATTTCACTGACTGGCATTTTTTAACTGAATCCAATTGGACAGAATGGTTGTGTTTTTTAACTGAAAAAAGAAGGGAAGAGCTGGAGTTGAAGCAGGCTGAGAAGATGGCGAACAGAGATGCAGGTGCTGGAGCTAAGAAAGAGAAGCATGCTGAGAAGATGGCAACCAGAGACGTTGGACATGCTGGTGCTGCAGCTAATAAGGAGATGCTCTTTGCGTTGGTGATGGCAGTCAAAGAAGTGGTGTTTCTGCTGAAGATAGGACTTGGGATGCTGTTCCTTCTCTGTGTTATGGTGATCCTGAAGAAATGATCTCGAAATTACTCTGCGTCTGACACTTCCTGTATGATTCTTGTACGACAAACGCATCGGCCGGAGCAGGCTGATTATTTGATGCCATCAAGCGGTCATATGTTTCCGTCGGACAAGCGTCGGACGGGAAACCGTCGGAAGCATAGCAGCTCTCATGATGTAGTGTAGATGAACTACTGTGATGTTTTAGGAGACAATGAGTTTGTGTAATGATCTTTGTATTTCGTCTATGATCAAGTACTGTGATGTTTCAATGAAGATGAAATAATGTGTTTCTGTTTGGGCAATGCTTTCTGGCAATGATTATTCACTTTTGTCCGAAACTGAAGCTATGAAATCATGATTATTATAAGTAAAACTTGAAAGAGACAAGTTCAAATGGTTGTACTGCTATGACATCATGACAAGTTCAAATCTGAAACATGATATAGCCAAAATTACAAGTCTGTGACTGTCAACAACAAAAGCTATCTATTTGAGGGTAATTAAATTGGAGGTCCTTCTCTGCTCTTCTTAGCTGCCTTGTAAGCTTCTAAATTGAAAACACAGTGCTGTGGTACTGCTGCTGCTTGTTTTGGAGGGACAAAAGGCTTCATTGAGGTTGGCTTGGCATAGCTTTCTTGTTACCTTGCTCAGTGATTATTATACCTGTAGGTTTCCTGGGCATGTGACTACTAGGTTTCTTTGGCTTGTGACTGTTTTCTGGTATATCACCAGTTAAAGACACAAGTTAGTCACACAGTAATTACACATGAATCGAACAAAAACTTATCAAAATGAAGAAAATACCTTTGCCTTCTTTTTAGAGCTTTCTGCCTCCAATGCTGCTGCTTTCAGCAACTTCCTTTTCTTATTTCTGTCCTGCACGACATGTGCATTACCATGATGCTTAGTAGCCTGGGTATTATTTGTGCAGCCTGACATGTTGTGCCCTGTTCTACCACATGAACTGCAGGTAATTTTTCCACCTGTCTTTTTCATCTTTGTTCCTTTTGGAGGTTCTCCAAATTCTCTTCTCCTTTCTACTTTGGGCCTTCCTGGTAGCTTGATGTAACCAGGAGCTACTGGCCTGACATGATCTGATATTGGCCAATTTGGTTGTCCTTCCAAAGGCTCCAAGTAATGATCATATATTTTCTTGTAAACCTCAATTGAGTAACAGGGAGCGATGAAATCATCTAGTACCTTTGAGCTTTTGTAGATACCACAAATTGTATGGCAGCAAGGAAGGCCTGAAAGCTGCCAGTACCTGCAGGAACAAGTTTTCTTTTCCAAATTAACAGTGTACTTGTATTTCTCATGTTCTACCACCTCAAAACCATCTTTGCCATTTCACAGTACTTGACAATTCCCTGACCTTCTTATGTTGATCTTAAGTTTCCTGAAAATGTTTGTACAAATTGTTCCATGCATCTTTTCACCTTTGGCTTTATTTTCTTGAATTCTTACCATCATCTTCCTTCTTATCCACTCAAGCATTGATACAACAGGAAGGTATCTAGCTGGCATGATATAATTGTTAAATGATTCACACATGTTGTTGTCCACAGAATCACAGAAACTTCCCAACTTCATAAATGCCCTGCACCAATGGCTTGGATCTGTGTTCATCATGTCAGCTGCACCATCAACTGTAATAGCTGCCAACTTTGCTCTGTTGTAGTTGAATAATGCCCTGTTAGGGGACTTTGCACATCTCCAAAACATTTTCTGCAGGTCCTTGTCATTGTGTTTCTTTTTCCAGTTAGAGTAAATGTGTCGTGCACACATCCTGTGTTCAGCTTTTGGCAGGATATCTTCCACTGCACTGAGTAGCCCTTTTTGCTGGTCAGACATTAGCACCCAGCCTTCCCCTTGCTCTGCAATTTTTAGGTCCCTGTTCACCTTCTCGAGAAACCAGAACCAAGAATCATATGTCTCTTTCTCCACTACTGCCCATGCTACTGGATAAATTTGGTTGTTTGCATCCCTTCCTAAAGCACACAGTAGCTGCCCAAAACAAGCTCCTTTGAAGAAACATCCATCCAATCCTATCACTTTTCTACAGCCGGCAAGAAATTCGAGGAGGTCGATTCGAGGAGGTCGATTCGAGGAGGTCCAAACGAGGCGGCGGTGGAGATGAATCCACGGTGGTGTCCGGCGGCCGCTCGAGGCGTCCAATCGTACAGGCGGTCGACGAGGTCGGCGAGCTCGGCGAGGTTGAGGAGGTCGACGAGGTCGAGCAGGGCGACGCGAGGAGGTCGAAGCGACGCGGCGGTGGAGGCGACTACGAGGTGGTGGCTGGCGGCCACAGCCGCAGCCGGTGGAGACGACGGCCGGCGGTGCCACTGGAGCCGGTGATCGAGGTATGCAGAAAGGAGGCGAGAGTGCGAGATAGGGGCAGAAGAGGAGCAAATCAGGGGAGATTGGCCAAATTTCTGACAGATGGGGGCCACCACTTTGATTTTTCTTTTCTGCCAACTCAGCATCCTACTTAGCATCAGAGGGGGACAAAACCGCTTCGATGCGACACAAAACAGCTACAGGGGCACATTAATCTGGTTTTGTTGATTTGAGGGTGAAATAAATCCCAAATTAGAGTTCAGGGGGTTTGTGTCCGAAGGGGTGGATTTGAGGGTGATTTCTATACTTTTTTCTTAAAAGTAACACTTCCAATTTTTTGAGCCTTGATATCCATAAAGGTATTTTTCCCAACAATTGGCAATCTTTGATGTTCAGAACCTGAAAATTCTCGAAACCATCAATTAAGTCATCCTCTGGCATGAGCTCTCCCTTGGAATTGCCCTACTGCCCATGCCTGGCGCACCCCAACCAAATCGAACCGAACTTTGTGAGCATTTCGCTTGAAATTTGCAACGAATGAAGCATTTGGCAAAGCTTGGCTTAAAGACTGTAAGTACAAATCGTCATCGAAACATAGATAATCTGGTCCATTAATATACCTCAGGTCCATTTCCATTAATGTTCCGTAATAACACCCGAAATTGCAGTGCAAAAGAGCATCATGGCACCGACCGACAGGTACAGCTTGAGCCAGTGCACACCAGCTTCTTGATAAGGCACATTGATTCCTTCCCGATCGAAACAGAATATTACATTGATAAGTCGGGGTAAAGTCGGGGTAAAGTTCACATAAAATAGTTTCATTCCGACATAGACCGAAGAAACATGTGTCACCTGGTTCAAGTTCTCAGTTCTATCTTAAATGACAAAGTCGGGGTAAAGTCCCCCTCCAGTCTTGTTATTATTTTAGATTGGTTAAATTCCTTTGATGTTAATAACTCAGTACGGCTCTAAAATCTCAGATCGCATGATACTACGATGCTAGTATATTACAAATAAATAAACGGGAAATCTAAACAGCAGGCGACTTATATCTGGCAGAAGTGTACGCACGCTCGTTGACCGTCCGATCTAGGACGGACGGCAGATCTCGCGCGTCGCGCGGTTAATGCACGCGCACGTCGCGGACGTCCGTTACAGGTGGGTTCCACCCCGGAGATAACCACGGCCGTGTCGGTTTTCGAATCCCGTGCCCAGGCGGTCGTCTCTCTCCTCGCTCTGCTCTCCTCTGCTCTCCTCTGCCCCCGCCCGCCGGTGTGGCGATTTCGCGGCGCGCCGGCGTTTCCCCACGAAATCTGTCCAGATTTCCGCCGTCGGTGAGTGCGCCGTAGGTGAGGATCCATCTCTGGTGCTTTTCTCTCTCTTCCTCGCTCGGGTCAGTCCCCATTCCCATGCCTTAGGGAGGGTTTGTTCTCGTTTTCACGGCGCGCCGGTGTGGCGATTTCGCGGCGCGCCGGCGTTTCCCCACGAAATCTATCCAGATTTCCGCCGTCGGTGAGTGCGTCGTAGGTGAGGATCCATCTCTGGTGCTTTTCTCTCTCTTCCTCGCTCAGGTCAGTCCCCATTCCCATGCCTTAGGGAGGGTTTGTTCTCGATTTCATGGCGATTCGCCGATTTTGAAGACTGATTCTGGCGATTTATCTTACCTCCGTCCGTGCGCCGGCGGTTTTAGATCCATCTCCGCGCATTTTTCGTGGTTCGTAGGTCGGGTCGTTGAGTACCTCCGTTCCTTGCGGATATTTTCTGTCAGAGATTGAGGTAAGGCGGTTTCGATTTCAGCGCGCATGCTGGTTCACTTGCAGATTTCGGGGGCGCATGGCGTTTACCTTGTCGCATGGTGGTGCCGCGCCCGTAGATTAGGATTCATCTCGTTTAATTTTACTTCTGATTCCGCCTACTCCTTCGGCTGCAGTTTGAGCGCCGGCGGATATGTCCCATCTCCGTGCCTTTTGCTTTTGGTAGCTCGTGTCAGTAATCAGTTGTTTTTAGATTTGAGGTGAGGTAGATGCAGTGTCTGTTCCGTACGCAGTATGCTTTTTCCTGTTTGATTTTCAGGTTGTGCTCTCTTATGTGTGCTCATTTTTTTTGTTGTGGACGCATTTGTGGTATCTGGTGGTGTATTTTGGGGTTCTTCACTCACCTGTGTGCATACATGAACATGTGTAACTTGTTCTCTGTTGGGGTTTCCCCATTTTAATGTGGCCAGGTTACATTTAAGATGTGACAATTTGGTATGAGCAATTTCATTCATGCAGGGCAATTGGTTATGTAGTTGATTGCTCAATCTTATACCAAGTGTCCTAATGCTGAAACTTTTCCTTAGTGAGTACTTAAGGTAGCTGTCCTGACACATCAGTGCGCACTGCTACTAGCTGACAGGGTTTCCATGCTTTCAGCCTCTAGGAACACTTCATCTTCACCTGCAGCTTGTATGAAACATTATATCATCTTTTAATTTGCCATGTTTCTTTACTCTTTTTGTTTGTGCAACTGGAAGTAATAAATACATTTTGTTATTTTTCAGTGAGTAGTAGGGTGGTAATTTTAGTCTAAATCATTTGGTAGTTTCAGTACACCGTATGTGGCAAATTCTATACAGCTGAGAGCTAAGCAATAATTTGTTGGCATGTTTTTTTTGTAGAATTCAGTGAGAAACAGAATGGTAACAAATAACCTAAATTGATTGATAGTTTCAACTGAGATACTTTTTTAGACATCTAAGTGCTAAGTATTAATATTCAGGCATGTTTTTTAGTGGGTGGTAAATTCAGTCAGAAGTGGGTGGTAAGTTCAGAAGAAAAATAATGGTGTCATGCATTTCGTAACTCAAGCAATTATGGATGGATAATTGTCATGCGTATACCTGCATTTTCCACACCAGCATTGTTGTGTGACAAGCCTTCATTGATGTCATCTGTTTGCAAGTTGATATCTATATCCATGGGTACCCTGTTCAAATTTTATGCAAAACTTTGGCATGGTAACAATAGGGGTATAGTCTGGTGGTAACTTTTTTAGTGTTACTTCAAGTATAACTATCCCAACCTTAAGCAAACAAGTTTGTACCATAATTTGTACCAACAACTCCTCCTGTTTGAAATCATGTCGAAACTCAATTGTAATTATAGCACATAGTGGGTGGTAACATTAGTATACGTGGGGTGGTAATTTTAGCACACGGTAGGTGGTAATTTTTTTGAATTCACTGTGTGATAACTCTAGTGCTACATGTATAAATCTAGCTATTCTACATAGATAACTTTCTAATTTTTTAAATCATGTGTAACTTAAGTATGTGTAACTTAAGTATTATTAATAGTTTAATGCATGTGTAACTTAAGTATTATTAATGATGTACAACATTGATAATAACAAATCATGTAACTTTAGCTTTTCCCCCATGATAACTAACTGTGGCACGCATGTGTAACTTTTGTACTTTTTTTATAGATGACATATTGCTAACAAAAAGCATGAGTAAGTTTAGAATTTCCCCCTGGTAACTAATGGTGGTATAGATGAGTAACTTAAGTTTTTTTTAGTGATGTACATCTTGTTTGCTTTTTAGTGATAACAAAAAATCATGGATAAGTTGTACTTTTTATCACTTATAACTTGTGTTTTTTTTGCTTTGATAAGTTTTATGCCTTTTGCTTGATAACTTAAGATCTTTCTTGTTATCGTTGATCACACAGCTTAAACCTGAATTCGGTTTCAATTACTCGCTTTTTGGTGGAGCTAGTGGTTTCGATAGGTGGATTGACACTTGCTCTTATCCAAGCTGCCCAAACGAGGTACATAAATAGTTGTGCTTAATTTGACTTTTTTTATTCTTTGATGGAGAGCTGTGTTTTTTGGCTAATGTTTTTTGTTTAATACTTTCAGCAAAAAAAGGAAGTTGCTAATGCGATGGGCACCTTTGTGTCCGGTCTAGTTGGGTTAATGAGCAGTCTTGTTGGAACTTGGACACAAATGCTACCACCTTCTTCAGCTGAAATGGGCCATCAGTTTGGTAATTTGACAGAAACATTCGTTGGCTCCAAGAATACATCATCTCGACCGCTTGGTAGGCAAGCAAGATCATCTGCAGCTCCAGCAGCAAGTAAGGGGTCGTCCTTGGCTGGTTCAGAAGGCAGTGAACCGACAGATCAACACTCCCGTGGTGCGGATGAATTGGGTAGGGATCATACCAGTTCTCCCCCTCGTAGGGTACTGCGTTCAGCAGCTGTTGCAAGTTCAAGCAAGGTTGTTTGCTCTGGTGGTTCAGATGAGGTTGACCCCACTTTTTCCGCTGGTGACGTGGAGATGAATGATACGAGTTCTGATGGTGGTTCAGATGATGTTGATATCAGCCCTGCTAGCGATGGTGGTTCAGGTGATGATGAGAGCAGTTCTGATGGGGATTATGTCCTTGCTGCTAGGGAAAAAAACACGGACTCTCAGGAAGATGATTCTGTCGAGCCGGACCATCCATTTGGAGACCCAACTCCCCCTTCGCGTAGTGAAGATTTCCATCTACATAGCCCTGGGACTGCTGATGCAAATGCTCCGCCTTCGCATAGTGCAAATTTGGACAACAGGCCTTCTACTCCTGCTTATAATGTTGCTTCTGATGTGTCATCCATTCCAGAAGCTAGTGCACATGCAGGTGAGGTGAGCAACCATGAGGAATTAATTCAACCTGTTATTAGGAGGAGACTGCGATCTGCTGGGCATGTACACAATTCTATTAAAGGCCTGGTTGTTTCTGAGCTGCTTGAGGGAGGTATTGACCTTTCTACACAAATTCCCCTTCAGGATTCTGAGAAGCGGACTGATTTGCCTGCTCCAAAGAAGATGACACCTAAGAGGTACATTTTATTACCCTTTTCTGTTTCTCATTTTTCTACAGTGTTGGTCTCCATGATGTGGGTGTTTTATTTGCTTTTATGGTTTTTTTTAGTTCTGTGAAGGCTTGATAAATTTAGTCCTGTTGTGTGGATAATTTTAGTTGTGTATCATAGATAACTTTAGTTTTGTAGACTTCTTTTTTTTTAACAATTCGGATGTGTCCTTTTTATTGCACATTGATGTATCTCATCTATTTTTATCTCAATGGCTGACTTTCTGTTTTTTATTACGCAGGAAGGAAGTCAATAAAGTTACCGTTGATCCTCCAAGGTCATCACCTCGGCTAGCAAAGTTGTCAGCGGGGGTTGTCAGCACTTCTTCAAATCCTGCTGTAGTTGTTGTTGGAGAGCTGAATAATGCTAGCAAAGTTGTCACTGCAACATACAAGAGGTATAATCATCACCTTTCTTCTTCTTTTATACCTTTAGATATTTGTATGCTTGAGATAGGTAGTTTTCGTAGGGATAAGTTTTCTTCATAATGGGTGATTACTTTAGTTTGTTCGTGGTGATAACATTTGTACTTCATTAATGATGAATAACCTGCATTAGTTTTGTACCCTTTGTATTCACATTCCTTTTCAGTAATATGTTTCTGTTTTACAGGAAGAAATCATTGAAACCTATGGTAGAAGCTTCGAGGTCATCACCTCGCTTGTTGGCCAAGCAGAAACTGGATGGGTCTGCCACCAGTCCTGCTTTTGATGTGGATGTTTCTTCACATGTTACTGATCCAGCCGTGGGTGCAGATGTTGTTATTGGAGATGCCAGGCCATCTGAGGCGCATTCAGTCACTGCTAACCCCATTGTTGCAGCTCCTTCGAGGTCATCACCTCGCTTATTGGCCAAGCAGAAACTGGATGGGTCTGCCAAGCAGAAACTGGATGCCAGGCCTTCGAGGTCATCACCTCGCTTATTGGCCAAGCAGAAACTGGATGGGTCTGCCACCAGTCCTGCTTTTGATGTGGATGTTTCTTCACATGTTACTGATCCAGCCGTGGTTGAAGAAGTTGATATTGGAGATGGCAGCTTAGCTGGGGGTCATTCAGTTGCTTATACTACCACCATTGCAGCTCCTTCTGTTGGTGTTCAAGCTGGGTCGATTACTTGTCCACTTGGTGTTGCGGTGCCCATCTTATCGGATTCTGTTCGCACATGTGCAGCTGACACCATTGCTCATGATGTGAATGTGCCAGGAGCTCAAGCAAACCCTGCATGCATGACAGCTCCGAGTGATGGGTCAATTTCTTGTCCACTTGGTTCTGTGTCCAAGACAGTTGATACCATAGGTGGTGATGTGCACGTGCCAGCTGAAGCAACTCCTGCAGCCGCGACTTCTCCGAGCAATGTGCATGCACCAGTTGGACCGTCAGCAACCACCACCTCTGCTGAAGCTGTCAACAACTCTGCTCCATCCAGCAAACTGCCATCTGCTGCAGAGTCACATGATTCGTTGCAGAAGAAAATTGATGAAGTAGCTGCAAAGAATGGTGGTTTTTATCCTGCAAATATGATGTTCCTTGAGTGGGGTGCACCTGACGCAGCCCCTGAATTGGCTTCGCATGTCCCCCTGAAGATGAACCAGCTGAAAATACTGAGTTTGTGGCTGGCAGTGCCCCTGGGTCATCTGGAACAGCTCATTTTCCAGCTGCAAGTGCTACTTTGCCCACTGATGCACCATCTGTTGCTGGTTATAACACTCCCAATGTTCTTGAACCTGAGGATGTGCTCCCTTTGTCATTTGCGATTCCTACATCTACTGGTAAGATATGTAACATTTTTATAAGTATGCAGATGTGTATTATATGTTGATGTAATTGTTTACATATTTGTTTTTGTGATGAGTATGCTGATAACTTTATTGTTTAACCCCTGGTAAATATAGTGTATGCTTACTGGTAACTTTGATGTTCTTTTTTGCGGTAAATGACCCCAGTGTAACTTTGAAGTAACCTGGAATGTTTAATGCCCTCCTTTTTTTGTAACTTTTTAGACTGTACTGCCTGATAATTATATTGCAATATTCTTGGTACCTTATTCGTAGTATGCCTGGTAACTTCTTTTTTTGCTGTGGTGGTGGTATTAATTGATGTTATATTGTCCTTCTTTTTGTTCTTGTCTTGTTGCCATTTCGTGGGGCACATTTTTTGTGCAGATTATCGGTTAGGGAATGTTATCAAAACAGCCGTCTCGCCTGCAGCGACATACTTGGTCAATGATGGTGGCAAAGGCTCTGAATAATTGCTGGTTTTCATCAAATATATGGAGAATTGAAGATCTATATGGGGTAGTGGGACTTTCGGTGTTGTGGTGGGGCGGTGGTGCTTGTAGGGACCTTTTTGTTTTAGTATCAGAATGCTTTCGGAATGCGACAGTACTTATTATCATGTATAAAACTTAATCACTTGTCCCGTATCTATTTTATGTCTTTTTGTTGTAATAACGTCCGTCCCATAAGTTACTTTTATTTTGTTGATTGATGTTTGCTGTGTGATGCTCACAGTTTTCATATGTGAGTTTATGATGTGCTTGGTTGTGTACATTTTCTTGGTTTACATTTTTTTATTTTTCAACTGTTTTTATTTTGTTGGTGATTAACATGTGGTATTTCTTCTAATTCCACGTGGGGACCACCTTTTTGTTTTATTTTTCATTACCTTTTTCTTCTTTGCCCTTTTTAAGTCTTTATAGCTCAACATGAACTAGCAGCTCATGATAATGGAAAATCGCATGCCAAGGATGTTTCTGGAATGATTTCACTTGATGATTTGTGATGTCTACGCACACTTCTATTCTTGTAGACAGTGTTGGGCCTCCAAGTGCAGAGGTTTGTAGAACAGCAGCAAGTTTCCCTTAAGTGAATAACCCAAGGTTTATCGAACTCGGGGAGGTATAGGTCAAAGATAACCCTCTCAAGCAACCCTGCAATTAAGATACAAGAAGTCTCTTGTGTCCCCAACACACCCAATACACTTGTCAGGTGTATAGGTGCACTAGTTCGGCGAAGAGATAGTGAAATACAAGTGATATGGATGATTATAAGTGGTGATGGCAATCTGAAATAAAAATGGCAGCAAGCAAACTTGAGCCAAAATGAGAGCAAACGGTGTTTCAATGCTTGGAAATAAGGCCTAGGGATCATACTTTCACTAGTGGACACTCTCAACAATAATAATATAATTGAACACATAGATATTTCCTCTTCACTATGCTACTCTGAACTATTCTCATGTTGGATAGAAATACCAATCTACTGCGTAGGGCTACAAGAGCACACCTTAAAGTCTGAGTGAACAAACACCACAATATCATAGAACACCAAGACCATCGTGTAGGGCTACCAAAGCACATCTTAAAGTCTGTCTTCCACATCTAGGGAACCCCAAGGTCACTATGAATGCCCCAAAATAGTACTAAACAAACACCACAATTTTATAGTGACATCCAACACAAGAATAACTCATGGTAAGTATTTCTGTAACCTTTAGCCTAAGAGTCACACACGGTGCGCACACTGTCAACTTCACACCATGGGACAAAGGTGACTCCGAAAATTACATTAATAAAACCACTCAAGTAGCATAATTCATATCTATGGATTCAACTAGATTACAAAGCTCATGATCACATAAAGATCACACCATGAGAGAGAGATGAACCACATAGCTACCGGTAGAGCCCTCAGCCTCGATGAAGAACTACTCCCCCTCATCATGGGAGGCAGCAACGGCGATGAAGATGGCGGTGGTGTTGTTGGAGACTCTGGAGGAGGGACGGAGGAGCCTTCCGGAGGTGATTCCGGCGGCGGTTCCCCCCTCCAATCTTCTCCGGCATCAGCCTTCTATCTTCTGTTTCGTGGTTTTGTGTTTCTCCGCCACCTCCTTTCACGAAACGCCAGGGGACCTTTTTTATAGGCGTTTTTAGGTCAAGACGGAGTCGGTGGACGAAAGATCGACGGCCACGGAGCTCCGAGGGGGAAAAGAGCTGGGCCCACGTGGCCAGGTATTTTAGGCCGCGTGGGACCCTCCCATTTCCAGCCTGTTGGGCTTCTGGTCTTCAATTTAAGCCCATTGCGTTCGTCTCGAAAATTCTGAACCGTGCTCTTTGGCCTTGCCCTTTTTGGAGTCCCGAAGCTCCCGGAAAGTCTGAAACACTAAAAAAGACGTTTTCTAAAAAACAGGGTTAATTCCAAATAAATGGGAAAACTATGAAATATTCCCAAAATCATTATAAAATATTGATATAACCCTTATATGATGCAAATATGATTGAAATATAAGCAATTAAAGTGCAAAGTTCATGTATGCATTTTACATGCATCAATTTGTTGGATGAGAAGATGGCAGTTCAAAAGTCTTGCAGTTCAAGTAAAACAGTTCATGTGGGTAAATACATTGGGTCTGAAGGTAATCCCATTTTTCTCAAGTATTTTATATAGTTTAAAACCAGTTCATTACTGCTTTTTTTGTACACTTGTGTAGCATGATTAACCCTTCATCTTCATTTTTCATGTAGATGTGCAAGATTTTTGCACTCCAGCAATGGCTGCTCCACCTTGCATTATTGATGTTCCTAGCAGTACTCCAAAGTCCAGGATTCGTATGGAGAGAGTTGTTCAACCATCCCAGTACCTACTGCCTCCTTATATAACTATCAGAAGCACTGCTCATCAAGACGCCTTGTATCAGAAGCTTATTATACACACAGATCTTCCAAAGTGTCGAGGCTTAAAGAGTACGTAACTGTAATTCCTGCTATTGTACTGATCACTATCTCTGTTATATTAAAGCATGGTAAATTTAGCTTCTTGCCCATGGTAACTACTGCTGATATGCATTGGTTACTTCTTTATTTTACTGATGAATATTTATGTGTAACTTATATCATGGTAACTTTAGCATTATGTCCCTGGTAAATAATGCTGATAGGCATTGGTAACTTTGTTTTTTAAGATTATTTTGTTGGTTCATCCATGCAGCTTAAAAACTATGTAACTATAATGCTTTTCTGGTGTGGTAACCCATGCTTTTATTTGGTGGTGGTAACTTTATTCTTTTTGTTTGTTTGGTAACTATAATGTTTTTCTCTGTTTGCAGGACTATAATTTTGGAAATTGGTCCTATGTGGGTGTCAGCTGGTGAGCTTGCTGATAGCATGAAACCTGATGGCATGCTATCAAACACTGTTATTGAAATCGGAGTACATGTCCTACAGCAATCTTGTCGCGACAGCAACAAGGTCATATTCCCTTTTATTGTGTCAAAGTATCTGCTTGATCATAATTTCAACTCAAATGTTTTAAAGAAGCACTTCCGGAAAGATGACAAGTACAAGCTTAGCCACAAAAACTTGGTACGTTATTGTTTGTTAATTTTTTTGCATCTTCCACATAAACTTTTTTGGTGTGCTTCGGCTTTCATTTATTTCTTTATGGCTTAAACTTGATCTATCATTTTTTTCCTGCTAGCTTTGTTTCCCTGTACTTCAGAAGCTCGGTACATCTGCCAAGGCTTTGTCCCATTGGTATATGCTGTCGTTGAATCTGGCTGCAAAAAGGTTTGAGATCCTTGATTCCATTCGTGGTCCAGATGATGATGGAATGATTGATCATGCTACCAAGCTGATGGATGCTATCAAAAAAATGTTCCTTGTTAATTACAAAGATTCTAGAAAACAGATTCAAGATTATGAGTTGGTGTACATTCCTGCACCAAAGCAAAATAATGAGTAAGTGATTTTGTTCATCTGTTATCTAACAATATTCTCACAGCTCCTGTTTTTTATGTGGCATTATCATAACCACTAGTTAATTTCCATTGCTTTTTTTTTCTTTTTTCCTACAGATTTGATTGTGGGTTCTTCACTCTCAAGTTCCTTGAATTGTGGGATGGACGTGTGTCCCCTGCCATATCATTTGATCAGATCCCAGAATTAAGGAAGGTGCTGGCAATAAGGTGGCTGGAGCATAGAGACAATAAGCTTACAGAATGGAGGCGTCTTCTTGACAAATATGTGTTTTGAGGTATTCCATACATTACCCCTTGTGTTTTCACTGTTCTTTGTTGGGATGGTGTAACTTTTCCTATGAACTCATGATCACTTTACCTACATCAACATGGTAACTTTATTTAGAAAATCATGCCAAAAACAACATGGTAATTTGGTTGATAACTTTAGTTTGATCTACATGGTAAATTCAGTATACGCTCTCTGGTAACTTTTACTTGTTAGCCAGTTCATTTTTTCATCCTTAGTATGTCTGATATTTTTAGGAAAACCACACGGTAAAGTTAGTTAGAACCAAATGGTAACTTCAGTATAAGCTCTCTGGTGAATTTACCTATCTGCCAGGCCATTTTTTCACTCTGAGTCTGTCTGATATTTTTAGCAAAACCACATGGTATAGTTAGTTAGAACAACTTGGTAACTTAATTGTCAGTAGATGGTAACTTCACTGTAAGGGGGAAATACATGTCTGCATAATAAATTAGATAGAACCATGTCCACATCATACAGTCTTAACATAAATATTCTTAGGCTACATATTTAGCCGAAACAACAAAAATTTGTGCATCTCATTTTTCTTCTGGGGATAGAAGCATCTATCTGACCCATACAGTAGCATATTTTGCTGCTTTGTAGCAAGATATATGCGTGGAGTTCTTCATACGCTCTTCATTGCTTGTAGTCCCAACTTTTTTAGTCTGTCCTGGCATGTGCGAAGGTCGTGTTTTACACTCCCGCAGCCGCTGCACTTTCTTGGCTTTTTTGTTGCAATATCAAGCGGATTTTGATTTGCTGTCTCACATGGCCTTCCTTTGGTCTTAGACCTGGGTGGGTTTCCTATTTTCTTCCCGGGTGGCAAGTTAACTCCTGAATTGCTTGCTGTGGCAACCTCTGCTGCATTGTTGGCTGGTTGATGGGCAGGTGCGGTTGGTGCGCTATATGACGGCATAGTTGAGGCTTCAGCTGCTGCATCTTTTGCCTTCTTCTCCTCTCTTCTCAGCCACAGTTTTATGTCTTCTTTCATATTCATCATATGTGTTTTAACTATGCGTATCGTATCGTTAGCCTTGCATGCCACCGTTGCAACTTTTCTGAAATCATCCCTCATGGATGCCAGCGCCATCATGTTGCGTTCATCTTCTGGCATCCCTTTATTTGGAGCTGACTCTTGGGCACCGGTGTCAGGGTCACCTAGGGCAGCTTCATAATCCCAGCACCACCGTTTTAGTATGTACTGGTCTGGTATTTTTCGCACGTTCAGGAAAGTCATCACCTTTAGCACATGGCAGCATAGTATACCGTCACGTTCAAACTTACAGCAATTGCAGGAGAAAATGTCCTCTTCAAGGTTAGCAATCACCAAGTAGTTTCGATATCCATAGTATGGAACTGGTGCATCTACTATGCTAAGCTCATATATGTACTCTCCTAGGTACTGACAAAAGTATGACATAGTTTCCCTGAATTCTGACTGGAACCTGTTGAAAATGCCTCTTGTGTATGTTTTAGCCATTTGTTTCTCTATAGGATTTCGAGGAGACCACAGATCTGCTTCTGTCAGAGCTGTTTCTGCCTCTGCTTTCTTTTCTCTATTCAGTATATTATCCTGCAGTGCCTCGTACTGCATTAGGAAATCCAGAATAGAGTTCTTTGGGCTCACATATCTTTTCAGTAATGCGTTGAATCCCTCGCTTCTTGCTGTGGTCTGCACGAAGGGAAAGAAGTCATGCATAAAGTAGGCCGGAACCCAGCATGCCCTGTGTTCCCAAATTGCATATAGATCCGCATTGCCTCTTTCATTATGTGCTTCGAGCATTGCATCCCAGTTGTCCGTAAACTCCTGTGGTGACAAACTGGTGTTCACACATGCTTTAATTGCTTCATGCAGCTCAGGGTGTGCGGCCAAGTATGATCCATACTTCTCTGTTAAATTCTGCACCACATGCCACCTGCAGTTTCTGTGTATTGCCTGTTTGAAAACCGATAGTATAGCTGCACGCATAGCATAGTCTTGGTCTGTGATTATGCATCTTGGTGCCACACCACCCATTGCTTCTAAGAAGGTTTCCATTAACCACACATAGCTTTCGGTGAGCTCATTACGCAAGAAGCCACAGCCAAATTGCACGGACTGCCCATGGTGATTGATCCCGATGAACGGTGCGCAGGGCATCTTGTAGATATTTGTGAGGTAAGTTGCATCAAAGGATATGAAGTCTGCATATTGTGGGTATGATCTACGTGATTCACCGTCTATCCAATACATTCTTTCTACACAGTCATCTTCATCCAGTTTTATTTTGTAGAAGAAGTCCTTATCTTTCCTTTCCATCTTTCTGAAGTATTCCAGACAATGCTCCATGTCCTTGACCCTGTGGGTTCGTCGGAATTTTGCTCTCAAGTTTGCCACATCTTTATCATTGTATGGCACATCTTTTCTTTTCCCGTAGAATCTAGACATTAGTTGCATCTGCCGGCAAGTTGGGATGTTGCACTCATGCAACATCTTGAGGAAGCGTTGTTCATCCAAGGGGATGTTGCGATGTGCACGTAGGAACTTAGTAAGAGATGGTTTTTTGATCAGGGGGTGGTTGTGTGCATCGGTCGCTTGCACAACAGTGTACCATCCATTGAGCTTCTTGATGTACATGTGCGCCTGGCATCCAGTTCTGGGGATAGTACTCCTTTTCCTTTTCTTCACGACTGACTTGGGGTTCTGCGTGTCCTCCTTTGGAACTAAAGCTCTGCCACCCTTGGTGCACACAAAGAACACCTTCTGGTACTCTTTATCATCATCCTTCCTCGACCAAGCAATCCTTATGCTGAAACCTTTCCTTAGTGAGTACTCAAGGTAGTGAGCCTTGGCAGCTTCATAAGTGTCGAAACGCATATGTAATGCTGGGGGTTGGGGTGTAGAGTTCACATCATCTATACCATCGTCTTCTCCCTGCTGTCCTGACACATCAGTGCACACCGTATGGTCTTCAATTGTTTCTCCAGTTTTTGTTTGTTGCTTGCTACTAGCTGACAAGGTTTCCTTCATCTTCACCTGCACCTTGTATGAAACATTATATCAGCTTTTAATTTCCCATGTTTCTTTTACTCTTTGTTTGTGCAACTTGAAGTAATAAATACATTTGTGATTTTTTCAGTTAGAAGTAGGGTGGTAATTTTAGTCTAAATCGTTTGGTAGTTTCAGTACACCGTAGGTGGTAAATTTGCTAAGCAATAATTTGTTGGCATGTTTTTTCTGTAGAATTCAGTGAGAAACAGGATGGTAACAAATAACCTACATTGATTGATAGTTTCAGCTGAGATACTTTTAGACATCTAAGTGCTAAGTATTAATTTTCAGGCATGTTTTTTAGTGGGTGGTAAATTCAGTCAGAAGTGGGTGGTAAGTTCAGAAGAAACTTAATGGTGTCATGCATTTCGTAACTCAAGCAATTAGGGATGGATAATTGTCATGCGTATACCTGCATTTTCCACACCAGCATTGTTGTGTGACAAGCCTTCATTGATGTCATCTGTTTCCAAGTTGAGTTCTTTATCCATGGGTGCCCTGTTCAAATTTTATGCAAAACTTTAGCATGGTAACAATAGGGGTAGTCTGTGGTAACTTTTTTAGTGTTACTTCAAGTATTATGTAGCATAATTTGTACCAACAACTCCTCCTGTTCGAAATCATGTCGAAACTCAAGTGTAATTATAGCACATAGTGGGTGGTAACATTAGCATACGTGGGGTGGTAATTTTAGCACACGGTAGGTGGTAATTTTTTGGAATTCACTGTGTGATAACTCTAGTGCTGCTACATGTATAAATCTAGCTATTCTACATGGATAACTTTCTAATTTTTTTTGCCCCTGCTATGTCACATGCAGATTTCTCCAAATAAAGAGGAAAGGATGCAGATCAGGAGTATATACTCACATGAAATATATGGATTCATCATTCATCGTATGGAATAGGAGTTGATAGCTATAGATACCACAGATAAGGAGTATTTGTTCCTACTCTGGTCACCAGATTGATTTTTCATACTGAACCATATGCGCCTGTGTCTCTAGACTTCATCTAGGCTACAGATCATGCAGATAGACAAATATAGACTACAGATCATGCATCTAGACCACAGATCACGCATCTAGACCACAGATCATGCCTGGGTATCCCCCAAAAAATATGTGGAATTTTTCTGTATGAATTCTGAGCTATGCAGTGTTTGTTAGTAGGCAGTACCTGTCTGTTCCCCCGTGGTATCCTTTGATTTGGTGTGTTTTCAGTATTTCTCTGTTGCAGATCTTGGATGCCCATCCATGGCGATGCGAGCCTAGAAGAAGACGGGCAAGGGTTAGCTGCTGCGTTGGGAGAGCGTGGGGATCGGGGGTAGGTAAGGGCAGGATTTGTGTGGCTCTCCGTTGGGGATCCGGTCCTTGTAATGATTTAGCGCTGGGTGTTTTGGTCTTTTTTGACTGGGTCAGCACGTGGTCGTGGCAAAATTTGGCTGGCTGGGCCGCGCGCTGGGGGTTTGGTCTTTTTTGACTGGGTCAGCACGTGGTCCAGCGTGGCAGAATTTGGCTGGCTGGGCCGCGCGCGGAGCGCGCGTACACGGCATCTTTTTGTCGTAGTGGGGCTGTCGCTTTCGGGCGGGAACGCGCGCGTACACTTTCGCCAGATAGCAGGCGTCTGCTGCGTAGTCGTCGCCATAAACGATATACAGTGAACCTCTAGCTGAATTACAATCACGTTCACATAATCCCTCGGTCCGGAATTAACTGTCGCGACAGTAATTTTACAAAAACCACCTTGACTTTTTCCCGACACAACCCGCACTCCCGTTCCCCTCCAACCCCGACACAATCAGCGCCGCTCGCCTGGCCGTCGCCACCACGCCCTCACCTGCGCCGCTCGCCGTGCCGCAGCGATCCCCCTACCTCCTCCTGCACTCCCCCAATGGCGCAGCATACTCCATCCGCAAACCCTAGCGTCGCACGCGGCCCACCGGCAAAGGTCGATTCTTTATGCCGCTCCTGCTGTAACTTGGCGGCTCCGGCGGCTGCTGCGACTTAGGCGCGTGCCGTAAGTTTGAGTCCCGAGACGAAGCATCGGCGACGAATCGATGGGCACGGCCTCCGCCGGCGCTGAAGAAGAAGCCTACGACGCTCCGCGACCGATTCCGTCGGATTGAGGGATCCGCGGAATCCGGCAGAGGCGCAGAGCCATGGCTGGGCTCGGGTTTGTTGTCGGAGCTTCGGGGAGGCATGGCTGCTGGGCTGTCCACTCCCGCAGCACCACGGGCTGCCACCTTGTTCGTCCCCAAACAAAATGTGAGTACAAGTACCTCAAAACTTAGATTTTGTCTGCATAGATGAGTTTTGACAGGATAGCAAGACATGATTTTTGATGCTTAAGTGTAGGTACTCACATTATGCATCTAAGCCATATGCTGTACGGTTCTGAATTCATGTAAACCTGTGATGTTAATTCTGAATTCTGAAACCCCACCTCTTCATGTTAATTCTGAATTCTTACATATGCGGAGTGTTTCTTACATATTCTGAATTCTCTTATTTGGGAATGATTTTCCTAAGTCATATGCGTAATCAGCAGTATGTATATTGTCGAGGTGAGCTTTCGTCGATCTACCCGTTCCGCTTCCTCTCCTCCTTCTGATTTTGGTGTCGAAACCAATAAGCTGTTAGTCTCTGTTCATTAAAAATTCACTGACCAGTATTAAGAACAGTCCAAAATGCAGTGCTTTTTAGGATGGAGTGGCAAAGAGATGAGTAGTTAAACTTCGTTTGTTGTTCTTGTTGTGTCCGCAGTCTTTGTGCATTGAGGAGACCCTCTCCTATGTCACAGTAGTAATTTGAAGAAAGCATGGCGCATGTTTTTCTTCAGAGTTCAGTCTGAATCCTATTAACCCATTCTGATAATGTCACTTCATGATGAGCGCCTTCATTAAAAAAAGGTGTAATCTGTACTGCTCAATGCAATGTGTTTTGAGTAGTGGTTTTCTACTGAAATTGTGTACAAAAACTATTTGGCGCAATTGTAATTCTGAATAATGGCGCAAGTGTAATTCTTAATAATGGTTTTCTGAATAATGGCTTCATGTTTTTCTGAATAATTTGAATAATGGCTTGCTGCAGATTTAGTCTTGATTGTGTACAAGCTGCAACTATCACCAAATTGCTCCGTGTAGTATCCTGTATCCGGCCAGTGTTATTTTCTTCTGGATGTGGAGTTCCATTACCCTGAGATATCGTTGCTCTTTTTTTAGAGAATTAATACTTGGGCCATTCTTTGATCAGCTTGTAAGCGGGTTTCTTCATCACTTTTGTTCGACCACTTAGTTTTATTTATAAAGTGGGGTGAAAGCTGTTTCAAGAGAGAAGACACTACAAAACAAACTTGTCGTGTTGTTGTGGGTTGTCACTTTTTTCTTTCTTTCTCATCTTTTCTTTTATATTCCTAGTTAGTCCACTCATCTTCATCCCGATTCCACCTGCGCCGCTTGGACCCTCCTGTGGCGGCCGTACCCGTGCCCTGCTTCGAATCCGCCACGGCTAGCCCGCCACTCCGCTCGCAGCCTCCACGGCCAGGAGTAACTAGTTTGCGCGGATCGCGGCCAAGAGCAGCTAGCGCCTGAAGTTCACGGGATGTAGGAACACGCGGCGACCCAGCGCAGCCGAAGGCCGTCGGCTCCATGTTCGCTAAGCTAGGCGGCTGAAGGACGCTGGAGGCTAGGGCGGCAGGTACATCGTCGTGCGTTCTCGAGGTTGGCCGTGTGATTATTGTTCAATTGTGATGGATATTTGGGGTGTTGCTTTGTATGCTGCGACTAATTATGTACTAGTGCTTTCATCTTACATTATGTTTTTAGTAACTCGTGTACCTGCCGACTTCGCATGACTCAACTGCGTAGTATCATTGTGTAGGAAGCTAATGAAACGTTGAAAATTAAGTTAATATGCAATGCTTTCAGGCATGATTGAGTTTTCTACAGAATTATGTATGCTTTAGCTCAAAATCAAATCATCTTACACTGTTTCATACATTTACATGTCCATAGAATGAAATCACTCTTCACCCTAGAATATTCTTTTGCAAACCTACTACTGGACTCATACCTGTAGGAAAAGCTAGTTCGCTGGAAATGTAGCTAAACCCGAGTAGCAGCCTAATATGAACAAGTCTTCAACTCTTCATAAACCAAAGTGAACTAAAATAGAACTAGCCAAAATACCGTGATAAGACTAATTGATCATACAACACCCCTACACCAAAGAACGCACTGAAGGCAATCACAAAGGCCACCTTGTAGTCAGTTTGTTTTCTTGGCAGAATGACGGCTTCATGTGCTTCTGCAGAATCACATTTTTGAGTGAGCATAGAGCCACACAGCTTTGGGTTCCCGTCGAAACTAGAATTTTGAAATGTATCAAACTGGCCTCCAGATGGAATAGGCCCTTCAAGGTCATTGTTTGAAATGTTGATTGCTGAAAGGAAGTTCAGTCTGTTCAATGCAGCTGGGATTGCACCTGTGAGATGGTTGCTGGACAAGTCTAGCACCTGCAAGTTTGTGATGTTTCCAATCGATTCTGGGGTCTGTCCAGATAACTTGTTGAAACTGAAATCAAGTATTACAAGCACTTTTAACTGGCCAATCTGTGGGGGAATCACACCTTTGAAGTAGTTGTGGCTTAGATTCAACATTGTTGGGAAAGATGTAACCACACGGTATTGATGTGATGGACTATTATATAGAGACAACTCAAAGGCCCTTGGGTCCAAATAAGTTGCATTTTCAAAAGATTTTAGCATTGGCATCTCGTCAAGGTTAGTGGGATTTCTCCTGTAAGTCTGTTTTCTGACACATCCATACAAAAGAGATGACTTAGGGAGTTGATCCAACCTGGTATTGGTCCAGTGAGTTGGTTTCCATTTAAAAGTAACACTTCCAAATTTGTGAGCCTTGATATCCATAAAGGTATTTTCCCCAACAATTGGCAATCTTTGATGTTCAAAACCTGAAGATTCTCGAAACCATTAATTAGGTCATCCTCTGGCATGAGCTCTCCCTTGAAGTTATCACCGATTAGCAGGGTGGTAAGGTTCATAGAGCTCTTAAGGATCTGCAGTGTATTTGTGATGTTTGTGAAAGAGTTTCTTGTAAGTGATAGGAAGTTGAGGTACTTCAGATTGCTTATTCTTGGTGAAAGCTGTCCGTCTAATTTGTTGGTTGATACCCGTAGCGCAATCAGATTTTTGCAAGAGTATATACTTTCTGGAACTGTGCCGTTGAACTGGTTTAAGTAAAGATCTAATGTTTGTAGACTGGGCAGGTTGGAGAAATTGACCTTTGTAAGTTCTCCACTGAAATTGTTGCTCTTGAGGTCAATTGTTATCAGATTTGTGCAGTTGTTCAGAGCTGATGGCAGTTCCCCTGACATGTTGTTGTTGTTCAATGCAGCTCCTCCAATTTCTTGAGCTGACCTATAGAATCTGGAATCCTACCACTGAAATTATTCCTTCCAAGATCAAGGGTTACGAGATTCCTGAAGCTGGACATGCGTATACTATCAAGTCCTCCATTTAAATTATTGTTAGGAAAAGACAGGTACTCCAACATGGTAGCATTGAAGAGGTCATCTGGGAGAGTTCCACTGAGATGGTTGTAGCCGGCTCTGAGCTCTCTCAGCCTTGAGCAATTACCAAGTCCTAGGGGGACGCTTCCACTGAATTTGTTGAAACATAGATCAAGCACAGTGATTGATGGAGAGCTGTTACATAATTGAGTTGGTACCTGCCCAGTAAAGCTGTTGTTGCTGGCATTTAGTGCGATGAGATTCTCCATTGCTTTCCATATGCTGGATGAGAACTCTCCTGTAAATAAGTTGCTCGAGATATTCAATACCTGCAGAGGCCTCTCACGCCAGGCAGGGTTTGAAGATGACGCCTCGTCGAGTGCTCCATTGAGCTGGTTAAAGCTGAGATCAAGGATGGTAATGCTGCTGGACGACACCAATTCCACCGGTAGGCCACCTGAGAGTGAGTTGTGAGATAGGTCAAGGTGTAGCAGACTGGTGAGGTTCCCAAGAGACGGTGAGATGTACCCCTCAAGGCCTTTAGAAGCAAGCAGGACATCGATGACTGTTCTATCTTGCCTGCAGGTGATCCCTTCCCACTTGCAGCAATCCGTTCGATCCTGCCATGAGGCTGCTAGGCCACCGTCATGTGAGAGTCCCGCTAGAAACTGGAGAAGGGATGCCTTCTCATGCTCCGTGCAGGAACTGGTGGGAGAAACCAAAGAGATCAGCAACACAAGAGCAAGGGAAAGGGAAGGTATGTGCGATATTTTATTGGGTGCCTTGTATGAAAAATGGAGTGACTGCATAGTTTCCGATGAAACTAGCATGCAATCCAGATTGGTGCCCTGGCTTCTTGGTAAGGCGTCGATGGTCTTATGAAGAAAGAAAATGAGATGGGCAAATAATTGGCTCTCCCTTCTATTATATGGGTTTTCCTCTTGCAGTCGTAATCAGCACAAGGAAGACGGGTCAAGTATTATGTCTGCTATTGTTTTCAATTATAGTGGCTCGGCAGCATCCATTAGTACACTATCAAGGACGTTGACTGGGATTTGTGATTGCCACGCAAGTCAGGGGGCGGCGGCTCCCCTGCCCAAACTATTTGTTTTGATTACTACTTAGTAGCTAGCTGACTAATGTTGCAACCAGGGGTGCGACTGATTCTTCGTAAGTGGTAGATTGTTAATCTGTTAGGTTTCTCAGTAGGAGCATATTATCTTCAATTCCAAATTGGGGAATAAGCACAGACTTAGATTTTTCATATTTTTTGATTTTTTTTATATACCCTTTGAAGTTACTCCATATATCAACAGTTGAGTTTCGTCAATGTGAACTGGGCAACATGGTGATGAATTTTGGATGAGCGAGATTAGTCAGTTTAGTCTTGTTTTCAGGATGAACAGTCATACCATGAACAATATAATTTCCTGTGTGGACTTCAATGACAATAAGGTATCCAAGTCAAGTTCATTTAGTACTTGAACGCATACGTGCGTCGAAGTAAGATGATCGCCACAAGAAACTCACCAGTGCAAACAAAAGTCATAAGGAAATGTAAAACACCATGTACATATAAGAGAAAAAATTCATGGTAAAACTTACCAAAAAGCTTAAGTATGCTATCCTCATATTGAATAAAAAAAATAGCGTCGGGTGGCTTGGTGCACTGCCGATCTTCCTTGCTGTATTGCAGCCGGCAGTCCCCCAGATTTAATGGATACGGGTGGTACTCCTATGTGCACTTTGCGCTGTAATCATCTGTCATTGATTAGTGTATAGTGGTTTAAGTCTGAAGATGACGCAAAACGAATATCACTGTACATGTGGCTAGTCATATTTTTTTCTTTTCTTTTATGTGAGAATCATCATATTTCTCTTCTGAGTATAGCAGAATTCAAGTCGCCGGCAGCTTGGCACTCGGTATCCTTGTGAGCAGGACACACTGAACTGAGCTGACATGAGCATGCCGCAGTATACGCCACATCCAAATGAATCTAGTTCAGGCTCAGATTTGAATTCCCGGATTTGCTCTTGGCAGTACTAATTATGGACATCTCTAAGGATATGGATCGAGATGAAGATATGAATTCTCGGGGATGCGCCAGCAATTTTTTTTTTTTTGAATCGGGTGTTATGAATCATTGGGTCGTGGATACCTCAAAAAGAAAATCTATTGGGCCGTGGCCCGTGGAGGCATTAGGGCTGCTACCGTTTCACTGGGCTTAACAAGTCCAGACGAGGGAAGCAAACCTGGAGACGCGAAGAAAGGATTTCCACCAGTGCAGCGCAGGTCGTTCGTTTAGTCCCACCTCGCTCCCGGGAAGTGAGCGGACAGTCAAGACGCCTATAAAATGAGGCGGAGGGCATCATTTTGAACCATAACTTTCTCGGCCTTTTGGCTAAGATCAAGTGTAGTATCTGTTCAGTTTAATATATGATATGTGGGCCGTGCCCATAACGATATTAAATTTATTTTTTCTGGGAGAGGGCCCATCACAGTTGCTTGTAGCTGGGGTCCTTAGGCGTTCTCTGGGCGTTGCACTACTGCCAGGGTGTTGGCGCACCCCAACCAATACTAATTCAAACATTTTAATCCACTTGATTAACACACACAATTTATGCATTGATTCTGTTTGTTTGTAGAAGTTCGGAGAGATCCACATGGTGGAAGCGAGGTGACGACGACGAGCCACTGCTCCCATCTCCACCCTTTATCATATCATGGTTGAGGATGGTGATAAGCAATATAAAAGCCTATGGCTGTGTGCTGTTAGATTAAATCCTACTGTATTTGGCATGCTGAAGAATATTTCATGTGAGTGACATACTGAAACCAATTTGTACAAGTGAATTTATCATATCTTCTTGTCAGAGGCCTCGGAGACGAGTTCGTCAAGATAAACGAAAATTTTCCCTGGTATAGTGCAGTCCTCACGTTAATGGATTCGGCTGGTACCTGTGTCTTGTTTGCACTTTGCTCTGTAATCATGTGGGCTTTCTTCCCAGCTGTTCATCTGTCATCGATGAGTGTCGACTGTCGAGTGGTTCAGTCTGCAGACAAAGCAAAGCGAATAAACGATTCAGATTTCTGAACTACAAAGCCTGAACTGAACGCGCTGAAGTCTGAATGAATTAGCAGGCAAAAGGGTATTTCAAACTAACATTAGCGTTTAATTTTTGACAGTATTGTGGAGTGGATGCATCACCGTCGTGTGCGTGAAGCTATATTGCTCCTAAAGGCATAAAAACGTTTTCATATTGCTCCAAAAATCGTATGATCAACGCGGCGCGGAGAAGCGCTCAAGGGTCTTCCAGTATAACATTAATTTTATTATCATTCATACTTGTGTTTTTCAATGAAAATTCGTCTTATTCTCAACTCTTACACACACACACTATTTCTTTCGCACACTGTCTTCTACTCTGCTTTTCAGGGCGAGTTGTCCTTATACATGGACATGCTCATTACAATCAACACACGACACGACAAGAAGTACACAAGAAGCAGTATGAAAAACAATACCACGTACTATTTGGACGTGATCAAGCAGCGACATAAGGATGATGACCATGCACGGTACGACCACATTCTTAATTTCCGTCGCATCCTCCGCATCGATCAGAAGGCCACTTCGGCATTGGCAAACTCCTCCCTCTTCTGGGTCACTCCCGCCACCATCTCACCGAACCTGCACGGCGGGCTGACCACCGGCACCACGCCACGCGCGCACTGTCCACGGCCGTTCTGGAGCACATCGGCATGCACATCGTCGTTGGACTTGCGCGCGATGATGACGGAGTTCACGACATCGTCGTCAGGGTGGCACACGGCCAGCACCTCAAACCCACCTCGACCAATGTCCTCGGGGTCGACGATCGGGTAGAGGAACCCGCGCGCCCCATGGGCGCTGCGCACAACGAGGGCCGCCCCGTCGGCCATGTGCACACCAAGGTGGGCGATCACCTTGGCCTTCTCCTCGGCGGCCATGCCCACAAGCGCGGCCAGGAACACGACGTCGTACGCGGCGAGCTCGCCGGCGAGGTCGGCGACGTCGGCGGTGTGGAACGACATGCGAGCACCCAGGTCCTTGTCCGCTCGGAACAGCTTACTGGCGCGGTCGTTGGCTGCGCCACACAGGTCGTAGTTGTCGAACATCGTGTCGGGCAGGTGGCGTGCGGCGAGGACGAAGGAGCTGAACGGGAGCGGGCCTGACCCGATGAAGGCCACGCGGGACGGCGTGATGCCACCAGGCACGTAGCGCGCCAGTAGCTCGTACTCCAGCTTGCTGAGGTTGATGTAGTTGCTGTAGTAGGGGAACATGCCGAGGTGGTCGAGCGGGTTGTCGAAGGCGGCGAGCATGTCGGAGTAGTGCGCCTCCAGCTTTCCCTCGGCCTCGGAGCAGAGGCGGATGAGCCCCTCCCGCATCTGCTGCGCCTCCGGGCCGAGCTTGGTCACGTCGACGGGGCTGGGTGGAACGCACGCGGTGACCAGGTCGGTGAAGAGCGCGTTCACGTCCGGGCACGGGCTGAGCGACGGCAGCTTGGAGATGGCGGCGTGGAGCCTGGTGATCTTCTGGACCAGGGCATGAACCTCCTTGTTTTGGGACTCCATTTTACTTTTCTTGATTGTTACTGACCGATGGTTGATGAGCTACTTGAGGACAGTGGTCGAGCTGCTTGATGTGCTACGAAACAGGCACTACGATGTGTATATGTAGAGGTCCAGAGGACTGAAGAAGCTGGGAAAGGTATGCAACATGAATGCAAGCTTCACGCGTCCATGCCCAATCAGGCTGGTTTCATGCCTCTGCTGCGACGTGTGTTAAATTATGGATGTTGAAGTGGACAGGTACATTTCCTTGGAATAAAGGGCATACATGACAAATGTCACAGTTGAAAACTAATTAAATAGCTTAATTCGGATAGTGTCTGTAAACCTAATATGGTGGTCTGCATCAAACACTTGGAAATACAAAAACCAAGAATATTGTGTCAAAATTTGGTGGACATGTATTTCTTGCAAAAAGCAAAACGTAAGCAAAGTTCAGGGGCATTGTATTTTCTGCTACGTGCATGTGAAGACCGTGTACGCAAGCAGATTGACTGTCGATTTTCATACGACTTTGCCAAAGGAGAGATTAGATAAAGCTGATTAGTGATTACCCATGGTACGTTGACATGGAGGTGATGGTGGGAGCAGTGACACTCAGCGATAAGCTCTCCTCGTCCAGGCCTTAAAGTACTGGGGTGCTGGGAAAGGCAGCCGATAGCGGCGGCATCAGCAGGGTTTCTTGGCTCGCTGAGGTAGCAACCTGGCCGGCCGCCTGCTGGGCCATGCTCTAGAAGCGGCTCCCTGATGGCCACGCTGTGTGGTGGATGGTGAGCTCCCACCTCGAAAAAACAACCTGAAAAACAAATACACCAGAAAAAAACTATGTATGAATTGGAGCTTGGAATTGAATTGGGTTGGAAATAACAAATCTGGGTTGGTTTTGAATTGGCCTCATCAAAGCCCTGTTGTTTGGATGTGTATGGTATTTGTTGTAGAAATATAAGGTTGACATCCAATTCCAAATCATATTTGGATGTACAAAACTATGGAATTTGATGGTTTGTGAGTTTGGACACTATAATTTTTTCTACATGTACGAAAAATAGTTGAGTGTATTTCAGAAATCCAAATAAGGTGACAACAACAACAAAAGTAAGAAAAATCATGGAAAGTACATATGCAAAGTATGATCAGAGTATAGGCGGGTAAATGAAACAGCCAAGTTGACAAAGAAACAGGCAAATAATGTAGCATCAACCATAGCAAGGGAGTCTCGATTTCATCATTCCACCTGATAATTTAATTGGTACACAACAGTATAAGCTGAGCAAATATTTATAACTAGAACTTATGTTTCAGAAATGGAGGGCAGATCCTATGTTTGACACCATAGCAGTGAGTAGCTCATTTAGCAAAACTATAGGGTTATACATTAGCCACGAAGCAACGTTTTGGCCTAGTAAAAAATCGGGCAAACCATGAGAAAGGCTAGTATAGCCATAGTCGTCCAGCTCAATGATCTTCAGAATCGCGGAATCTCCCACTTTTTGGCAGAGATGACAATGTGTTCGTGCTATTTGATCACACCGGACGCTTCGCCATGGTCAAGAGCAATCCTGAAAACCGACCGACTCATTTGTAGTGCTAGTAGTCTAGTAGATTCAACCTGTAGGACAAAGAGAAACACAGATGAATACAAGTTATTAGGCAAGCAGAGTAAATTCGTTGGGTCAAAATTAGTCAAAACCAGTTCTAGCTACCCAATACATATATCAGAATCATTCAAGATGAATACAACAGGGCATCGATAAACCAGCCTAACAAACAAGTTCAAGGACACGCTTGATTAACCCATATTACGGCCCAAACAGTTCTAACGTGAAATGCACTAATACAAGCGGTATTTGTGGTCAACAAGCCTAGTACTATCTGCATCTGTTTTCACAGTTATTTATAGTCCTGTTTTGAGTACCATGCTAGTCTAAAGCAGGATGCAAACAAAGAAAGAGGATGCTCACGTACTTCAAATGCGGCCGTGAAGTTCCACTTCAGTTGGTTTGTTTTCAGACGAGGAAGAATGACAACAGACAGAACAGGCATCGTGGGCCTGTACTTGGCAATTAGCCTGCAGGTAGGACAAACAATTTACGAGATTAATTTCCACTAAACTAGAATCGTATAGAAGCAATAATCTAGGCCTTTGCGCTGCCGTTCTGCCTCCCGCCGCTGTTCCGAGCAAGCTAGGGTTAGGGGTGGGATTCGTGCGCGCCTCCTACCGAAGTTCCGACTGTCACAGCTCACATGCGGGGTGAGGGCTCGGAATTTCGTTCGGTTTCCAAGCCCAAATGCCAAAACACGTCCAAACGCTGGAATTCGGGCCTCCGAGTACCGAGCCGAATTCTTACATCCAAAAAGGCCTAAAGAGTGGAGATTTTTGACTTCTGAGCTCCAATGCTCCCTCTCATTTTAGAAAATTCGAAAATCATATTTATAAGTTTTAAAAACAAATTTTAAAAAATCCAGAGGTAGCCAATGATATATCCAATGAACGTGCAAAATATCATATTTGTTATTTTTGTGTAACCCAATATATAAAGTATCTCAAATTGAAAATTTACACATTCGTGGGATATATCATTGGTTAAATCCGTATTTTTTCTAGAACTTTTTGAAATTTATAAATATGATTTTCGATTTTTTAAAATTAGAGAGAGCATTGGAACCTGAGAGCCAAAAAAACTTTCCGCTAGGAAAATCTGTCTATGCCGTTCGAGGAGTGTAAATACATGGGCACTCAGCATATGGGTTGTTTGACAAAACTAGACATACAAAATTATACTCAAAAGAAAATATACTCGGTAATGCAGGTTTTATCTCGAGTGTGGATAGGAAAACACTCGGAAAAACAGACTCGGCAAACAAAATACCATGTGTCCCTTCTCAGCATGTGCGACGTCTTTGTAACATCAACCTAGTCTTTGTCGCGTGTCGCCCGGTAGAGTACTCAGCAAAACACTAGAAAATTATTACCCTCGTCTACTACTAATATTACTTTGGTCCTCTTGTTTGAGTTATCAGTTTGCCTTAGGTCTGTGAGCTTGGGTCCGTTTGTTTTGTAAACTGGTATCCCCAATGTATGCGAGGCCACGAGGCAATACTTCCCAGCAATCGGGGTTCACAAGTGTATATCTGAGTGACCATCTCCTATTTCTCCTCGTCCCCCCGTAGGGCTTGATCGTTCCGTCATCGCGCCTTGGTGCTTGTTGAGAATGCGGACGGTACACGGTGGTACGACACCCTTCATCGGCAGGGCAAGCCTCAGTGGCAGACCACAACGTTGTCGCGTCGCCCGCAACAGTCACACGACTAAGCTTGATGTCCGCACGATGTACTTGTGCATGAGGTGCACTACCCCGTCTGAGAAACTTTTCTGCCAGCAGAAGAAATTGGTGATAACTTTGCGGCCCCCACACGAATACTGCCGCCCTTGCTGCCTCCACCCAATGGCGTTGTCCGGATGGTGACCGGAATCAAGCGGTGGCACCATGACATAGCATGTCGTCGAACCACTGAATCAAGCGGACGAGCGGAGGGAACAAACAGGGTCTTTGGTCATTGGGGTCGATTGGCTTATGGGACCGTAGGAATAGAGCAGTGGAGAGGTGGTGTAATTTCGCGTCTCGGGTAGAGAAAGAGGGGATCTGGAGAAGAAGATGTGGGTGAAATGTGAGAAAAGAGATGAGTGCGATACAGATTAACTAGAATTCATAACACATTTTCTAATAACTAAAAATTTAACACCTACTCTGTTAGTATTTGCCCACATAATCGATCACATACAAAGATCCAAAAACACACGCTCAGAAAATTTAGCCAAGGGCACGTATTGTGCCCCTTTTTTTCGTTTATTTCTTTTCAATGCTCATGGTACAATCTTGTTACAACCTGGTCGTGTATATATACATGGACAACAGGCCACACAACTCAACTCGTACGTGCACTGCGTTGTAACTCGACTCAAACTCTAGCTACTATAGACTTGCCTATTAAAGCTAGACCCTTTCCTAATCTCATGACATGCAAACCGACTTGGACATACCAAATTCACGTACAACTACTACTACTACTTGGACTAGGACACGATCGCACCAGCATGCAAGCCGACCGAACATACTATCATATAGCCTAATTAGACTTTCACGTGATTAAGGCAAGATTATTTTCCAACATACTCTAACCGTGAGGAAAGTACCAAAGTTGTTCTTGGGTCTAACTCTGCTCTAGTCAATTTTAACTGTTCGATCAGTTATATATCGCACACTCAAATGTGGTGTACGATGTACTTGTAAAATCTCTCTTATTTACTCAAATGTGTAGTACAATGTACTTGTAAATCTCTCTTATTTTATTTTTTCCAAAAAAATATCAATTAAAAGTGTCCACACCATTTCAAACAAATAGTAATAAACTGAGGCATTTGGCTCAGCGAGTATTAGTTTGTGTGCCCCAGCTACGAGTAATTAATTAAGTTTGTGTGGCAGCATATATTTTCAACAAAGATAGCCATGTATGAAGCAAGCAATGCCAATAATTGATGCATACAGCATACTTGGTGACAAGGATGAATCCTACAGAATCTTAGAACTGATATAGATCGACTAGCGGACAAAATTGACTGACCATTGTATGTGATGTGTGCGTCATGGGCGACTGCATGAGCAAAACGCGCTCTTGATGCCACTGAATTTGGTCTCAAATGTACATTTGGTCAAGTGTTTTGGTTATTTTTGAGAAAATGACGTTGTAACTTTAGTTTAACAGATTCAGATGAAATAGCACATACTCTACAATGGATTTAGCTATGCCTTGTCCTTGGTGGTTCTAATCGCTAACCATCGGCAGTTGGGGGAAATGAAAATGGAGGCTAGAATAATGGAGCTTGTTCCCCATCTGGAGACACGCCTGAATTGTTTAGTCGAGACTCGAGACACCGCCAAACTGTTTAGTCAGGCGCTAATCCGAGCGCTTATAAGAATATACGTCAAATGTTTGTCGGTGTGTGCAGTTTTTGTTGAGACGCGTAGCTGACAGCAGAGGGCTTAGTTGAGAACTTTTGACTGCTGCATGACGTCATGATGACAGGTGACACGGTTTACTACTTCATTACCTCATGCTGCGTGACGTCAAAGAAGTGGTGAGTTGGAGATGGCCGGAGGTTTCGGGGAACCAAACGCATGCAAGCATAACCCTTTCCAAGACCCAGATGTTAATCACATGCAGAGCCTCGATCCAGAGACTATTTTTTTCCATTGAAGGCTTTTTATTAATGGTATCACAGAGATACAAAGTACTAGCGAACACCCGGCTCTGTCGGTAGAATGCACACAACCAAAAACCAAAAAAAAGTATGAAAGGCTAAATAGAAGAATCACTGAGAGCTCTTAAAATCTCTCAATTGATGCTTGCCGCATAAAAGCATTACCCCTGCCGAGCTTTGAAATGTCAGATTTTGTTGCATGGAACTTGACAAAGAATGGGATTTTTTCGGTTAGATCAGCGTACTATGCTGAATGGGAGTCACAGTTTGGACATCGCATGAATTCTGGTCAAGAACCTGGTATGAGTAACCCTCATCCTATGTGGGAGACAATATGGAAATTACGTGCACCGGCAAAGATCAAAATATTTATATGGCGTATAATGCAGAATACACTGCCTTGCCGATCCATACTTGCTAATAGGCATGTCAAAGTGAGTGGACAATGCCCGATTTGTTTGATTGGAGCGGAGGATGTAAAGCATTTACTTTTTCAATGCCATAGAGCGAAGCAGGTGTGGAAAAATCTTGGACTCGATCGTATAATCTCACAAGCCTGTGGGATAGACAGGGCTGGCCAAGCGGTACTGGAATCAATTCTTTGTGATGGAGTCTCCGGCAGTCCGGTCCTAGGACAGATCGCTTCGGCGGAAACATTCGCAATAACCTGTTGGTATTTGTGGTGGGAGCGCCGACAAGCTGTCAATGGCGAGAAGGTCCAGTCACCAGCCAAATCGGCATCAGCGATTCAGGCGCTAATTGCAAATTTTCAAGTTGCGTACTCACCTAAAGCAACACCAAGGAAGGGGGGATGGGTCAAGCCACCGAATGACTTTGTGAAAATCAATGTAGATGCCTCTTTTGATGCCGATGATCTACGAGGCACCACAGGAGCAATTATCAGGGATTGCCGAGGAGAATTTGTCGCTGCATGCAATACCAAGATTGATCATGCTCATGACGCGTTAACATCGGAAGCCATAGCTATGAAACAAGGGTTGATGCTTGCTCAATCCCTGGGATGCAATAGGATTATGATGGAATCTGATTGCCTCGAAGTTATTGATACAATGAAAAACGGGCGGTGAGCCATGGGATAGCTGCAGCTGTGTTTGACGATTGCTACCATATTTCAAGGGATTTTGTCAAAGTTCAGTTCGTCCATACTTTTAGAGAAGCAAATTCCGTAGCTCATGAGATCGCAAGGTTAGCTAGGGGATCACCTCAATGTACCTGGATTGAGGATCCACCTAATTCTATTATCCCTCTCTTTCTGAATGATGTAACACTTATTGTTAATGAATAAAGAGTTTTAAGTTGTCAAAAAAAAGTATGAAAGGCGAAAAAAAGTTCAAACTTTTAGTTGTATTGGTTAGTGCGTGAAACATGACATGGTATGAGATCCCGGTGTCTATAGTTCGAGTCTTGCCTTCCCTATGCCCTTGCTAACGGTGTGGTTGTGGTGGCCTCCGGTGGGAGGGGGAGGATGAGGGGCGGAGGAGGTGCTGGTCATCGTAGCGTCAAAAGGAGATGAGGATTTTGCAAAGAGACCCTCAAAAGGATGCTTGTGTCAGATTAGGTACATATGTGACAGTCAACAAGTCAAATGTATGGCACATGAACAGAATACTTTTTTTCTTTTGAAATGGGGATACCCCGGTCTCTGCATCAAGTGCACATAACCTTATTGCAAAGTTACAATGGTATCAAGTTTACAAATAACCGATCACTTGAGCAAAATACGTACACTGAAGACCATTAACGTACAAGCAGTCGCTCGTGCTCATCTGCCCTGCTACTACAACTACGCATTCTACCACCACGGAGCTCGCCCAATTCTATCAGCTGTTGTATCTGTTTGTAGACTTCGGATTCTAACCCTACGAACCACTACTCCACTAGTACAATATCTCCACTACTCAATCCCCAAAATCTAGCAAACATAATCGGTCACACATGCCGGGGATATACTGGACTTGTCCTTCCTTACATACATTATTGGCAACCTTTTCCCTTTCTTGCATACATTATTCACAACCTTTTTCCCATTGCCCAACCCTAAACCTGGATATGAACAGTAGCCCAGACTAATCCCTATTTAGGGTCACCACTCGACTAAATCTCGCAGCAAGGGACCGCTCTGACTGATCCTCGCAGCAAGCATCAGTATTCAGTAGTGATCGTATTGTTTCTCAAACGGAACTTGAGGTAATTCTCTATAGCCATGTACTGGAAGTCTGGAACTAGAGTGCCAAATTCCATCCGTTTATCTGATTGTTCTTGTTTGTTTGGATGAGCTCTTAATTTAGCACACTTGTGATCGGGCATAGTAATCCTACATCATCTTCATTAATGATCCTCATTAGTGATCGTTTATAAATACTCCTAGCCGACTCCGAATCAGCTTTAGATTAGACGAGCTTTCCTGTATTGTTGCACTTCCTCGATTGACTCTATCGTTCGTCTGCCGCTCACCACCGAGTTCAGCCTCGATGTCTCCAACAACTTTATTCAGTTCATTGTCAGGAAGCTGAACCTTCATTTGATGCCCCTTCCTTTGGCCATCGATCACATCTTGGTCATTTTCTCCTACAAGCTCCGCTGTAACCTATAAACCTCCCACCCTGAGATGCAGCTCTAGAGGCTGTGATTGCTACTGTCAAGTGGTGGCCACCATGCACCGGCGCCGGCGCCTGCCTCCCATCTTGGATTTCATTTTTCCTTCATTTTAGCTGGAAAATCGCACAGGTAAAAGACTAATGTGGTTTTTTCGATCCATTTAATCTGGTTGTTACAGAACAGGCTCTGGTTAATCACTACGGGAAAGCCACACTACGCCGACGGCCTTATTGTACGCCGACGGCCAAATGTCGGGGCCGTCGGCGTACAGCACGGGCTAGGGCAGACGACGAGCAAGCCGTCGGCATACGAAGCGCCGTCGGCGTAGACATACGTGCCCGACGGCTGCCGTCGGCGTTCTTTCTCCCGTCGGCGTACAAACGGGCGGCATAACGGGACCGTCCAGCAGCGTTGATACGCCGACGGTACGGCCGTCGGCGTACACGCGTTATTATACACCGACGGCTGCCGTCAGCGTTTAGTTGTTTTTTTATTTATTTTCGTATATAATATTCATTTCTTTATTTCTCTATATAATATTTAATGTAGTTGTAATTTATATATATATTGGACCTATAATTGCCCTCCCAATTTCAGTATCCCACCCACGTAAAATAACGGTTTGAGTTTTCCGGAACCCAACCCAACAACATATACATGTAAAACAAATAAAAACTTTTCCTGGCTCACTAAAGAGAAAGTGAACCCGGTGATGTCGGTCACACGTAGGAGTAGATTCTTGCACACATTTACAACACACAACACACTTGTATACATATGGTATGTCACAACCTAGTTTTGGGTGGGGTTCCGACGCTCCGGGGCCCCGCTTCGGTGAAACCCTGAATCCGCTGGAAAAACCCTAACGTTTCCGTCTACCCCCATAGACGTGCGTCGAAAGGGGGTAGCCCAGTGGACTTTTTTGCTTGGTTGTGTTATGTTAGGCCATAGGAACATGAGAAACCAAAGTCTACCCCAAATCGACACACGATTCCATCCGGTTCGTCCGAAAGGGGAGTTTTCACCTCTAAGTGCAGAAACTCACTAGAGAGAAAGTGAAGCCGGTGATGTCGGTCACACGTAGGAGTAGATTCTTGCACATTTACAACACACAACTCACTTGTATACATATGGTATGTCACAACCTAGGTTTGGGTGGGGTTCCGACGCTCCGGGGCCCCGCTTCGGTGAAACCCTGAATCCGCTGGAAAAACCCTAACGTTTCCGTCTACCCCCATAGACGTGCGTCGAAAGGGGGTAGCCCAGTGGACTTTTTTGCTTGGTTGTGTTATGTTAGGCCATAGGAACATGAGAAACCAAAGTCTACCCCAAATCGACACACGATTCCATCCGGTTCGCCCGAAAGGGGAGTTTTCACCTCTAAGTGCAGAAACTCACTAGAGAGAAAGTGAAGCCGGTGATGTCTGTCACACGTAGGAGTAGATTCTTGCACATTTACAACACACAACACACTTGTATACATATGGTATGTCACAACCTAGGTTTGGGTGGGGTTCCGACGCTCCGGGGCCCCGCTTCGGTGAAACCCTGAATCCGCTGGAAAAACCCTAACGTTTCCGTCTACCCCCATAAACGTGCGTCGAAAGGGGGTAGCCCAGTGGACTTTTTTGCTTGGTTGTGTTATGTTAGGCCATAGGAACATGAGAAACCAAAGTCTACCCCAAATCGACACACGATTCCATCCGGTTCGCCCGAAAGGGGAGTTTTCACCTCTAAGTGCAGAAACTCACTAGAGAGAAAGTGAAGCCGGTGATGTCGGTCACACTAGGAGTAGATTCTTGCACATTTACAACACACAACACACTTGTATACATATGGTATGTCACAACCTAGGTTTGGGTGGGGTTCCGACGCTCCGGGGCCCCGCTTCGGTGAAACCTGAATCCGCTGGAAAAACCCTAACGTTTCCGTCTACCCCCATAGACGTGCGTCGAAAGGGGGTAGCCCAGTGGACTTTTTTGCTTGGTTGTGTTATGTTAGGCCATAGGAACATGAGAAACCAAAGTCTACCCCAAATCGACACACGATTCCATCCGGTTCGCCCGAAAGGGGAGTTTTCACCTCTAAGTGCAGAAACTCACTAGAGAGAAAGTGAAGCCGGTGATGTCGGTCACACCTAGGAGTAGATTCTTGCACATTTACAACACACAACACACTTGTATACATATGGTATGTCACAACCTAGGTTTGGGTGGGGTTCCGACGCTCCGGGGCCCCGCTTCGGTGAAACCCTGAATCCGCTGGAAAAACCCTAACGTTTCCGTCTACCCCCATAGACGTGCGTCGAAAGGGGGTAGCCCAGTGGACTTTTTTGCTTGGTTGTGTTATGTTAGGCCATAGGAACATGAGAAACCAAAGTCTACCCCAAATCGACACACGATTCCATCTGGTTCGCCCGAAAGGGGAGTTTTCACCTCTAAGTGCAGAAACTCACTAGAGAGAAAGTGAAGCCGGTGATGTCGGTCACACCTAGGAGTAGATTCTTGCACATTTACAATACACAACACACTTGTATACATTGCACGTTTTGTTCTATCTTAGTTGCTACTACTCTGTTTCGATTAATTTTAATAAATTGCAAGGGACATAAATAAAAAATGGTCAACTCATACGCCGACGGCATTGCCGTCGGCGTATAGGTTGCCCTAATAATTAGTACAAGCACCTGGTCGGAGCGGAGACAAACAAAAAAAAACGTGCCCCACGCCGTGCGCCTCCTCCTCCCCCATCCCGTGCGCCTCCTCCTCCCCGACCTCGATCCGCCGCCGCCGCCTCCTCCCCCATCCCGTGCGCCTCCTCCCCGCCCTCGATCCGCCGCCGCCGCAGCCTCCCGCTTCGGCCGCCGCCGCCACGCGGGCCACCTCCCGCCGCCCCGAGGTCGCGCCCCGGCCGCCTCGACGCACTCCCCACGCCGGCCACCTCCCGCCGCCCGAGGTCGCGCCCCGGCCGCCTCGACGCACTCCCCACGCCGGCCACCTCCCCCTCGGCCGCTCCTCCCCGACCCGGCCGCCTCCTCCCCCATCCCGTGCGCCTCCTCCTCCCCCATCCCGTGCGCCTCCTCCTCCCCGACCTCGATCCGCCGCCGCCGCCTCCTCCCCCATCCCGTGCGCCTCCTCCCCGCCCTCGATCCGCCGCCGCCGCAGCCTCCCGCTTCGGCCGCCGCCGCCACGCGGGCCACCTCCCGCCGCCCCGAGGTACATTTTTGTGTTGTTTTTGTACATTTTTGTGTTGTTTTTGTAGTGTAGGAAATTTAGTGGTAGGAAATTTAGTGTTAGAAATTTAGTCGACCAAGTGTTAGTAGAAATTTTGCTAAGGTGGTAGAGTATAAATTAGGTGTGTAGTTTAGGTACATTTTTGTGTTGTTTTTGTAGTGTAGGAAATTTAGTGGTAGGAAATTTAGTGTTAGAAATTTAGTGTTAGGAAATTTAGTGTTAGAAATTTATTAGAAATGTTATTAGAAAAATTTGCTAAGTCAATTTGGAATGATCGTCGTATAAAAATTTAGTGTAGGTGATTTGCTGTTTTTTATGAGTCGAAAGAAATAATGTTGTCTTCTTGGCTATTCTTAATGCAAGCCGATGATTAGAATAGTCCATTATGCTTGCAAGAAGACTGTCTACAGAACCAAGGGTAAATGCAAGAACAATGCATTTATTTCTACTTCGTTCTTGTAGGCACTCTTTTTGCTAACTAATGGCTTTGACATATGAGGCTTCAGATGTAAAACCACGTTCCCTATGCATAGTCATCTCCATAATATCTTCGTTATTTGGACTAAAAAAAGTCCCTTTGCTTGCAGGATTCCTACTCTAGTGGCAGCAGAGCTTGAGTGCAGGTATAAAAATGCTTGAAATAGATTTCACATATATTCATTTCATATATGACTAACCCCTGTATCAAATGCTTTTACTTAACTAAGTATCATGTCGGAGCCGGAGCGAAAGTTTCGTGGTGTTCACCGGAGACACACGAAGATCCCGACTTGGGCAGCTCAGATCACAGTGGATCACAGGAAGATCCAGCTTGGTACTTTCAGGTGCCCGTGGCAGGCGGCCCGCGCCTACGACTGCGCGGCGGTCCAGCACTTTGGGGCGAGAGCGATCCTCAACTTTGAGGATGAGCGGAGGGTGGCGCATATGTTAGCGCCAGATGGCATGAGGATCGCGACGAAGGCCGAGGAGAGGGAGCACCGGCAGGCAGAGAGGCTGCTGAGGGCGCGCCACCAGCGCGAGGAGGATGACCCCTTGGTCAAGGATCTCCTCCTTGATCCCCAGGTGATGGCGGTCCAGTACCAGGTCTTCAGCGAGAGCCGGCAGCAGCGCGGGCAGGGCGAGGCCGGCCCCTCCGGCACGCAGCAGCAGGGCGAGGACTCTAGCAGCAGCCTGTCCTCTTGTTGGGCCCGCTTGGACGACGTCACTGACACCGGCGCGAGTCGAGTTTAGGATGTCTATCATCCTACCTGTCGTACTACTAGACTTATCTTGCTACCTGTTGTACTGCTAGACTTATCATACATGCTACCTATGTATTATTGTGCTACTTGTCTATATGTGCTATGTTTAGCTGATATGGTTACATCGTTCTATGGTTTATTCTGTTTTATGTTTAATTATTAGGTAAAATGGAGGGATATTTGCTTATATATTTCGATTGTTTGTACTTTTTAGATGACGTAGCTTCCCGCCAGCCAGCACCGTCGGTCCCGCGCGTCGTCGCGGCTTCTCCTGCTGAGGAGGGGCTGCCTCGGTGCCCTTTGTTTTGTCGCCCTCTTCCGGAGCACGTCCTCGACCTTCTCCGGCCACCGATCACGCTTCGAGGGTATAAATCTTTCGCCTCTCTTGCTGCATAGGTTTATTTTGGTCTAGATCACCAAGTCAGTCGCGTAACCCGAGTCAGATCCCATCCGGAAGGGTTACAAATTTATAAATATGCAGGATTGTCCATCTTTGCATATTTATAACCGTAACACTTCCGGGTTGTCCTGTTGGACAGTCCGAGTACGTGTAGATCGGGTCGTGTTCCACGTTCTACCCCTTCCTGAGACGGAATTTCGGCAGCACCTCCCTGTTGTTCTTCGGATGCACACCCTCTCGGCTTGACAAGCTCGAGACGTGTATTCTGAAGAACAGCGGGGAGGTGCTGCCGAAATTCCGTCTCGGGTCGGGGTAGAACATGGGACACGACTCGATCTACACGTACTCGGGCGGGATAGGCCCCTACCTATTAGAAGTGTATGTGAACCCTTGCATGTTGTAAAAGATAAAATTTGGCCGTAATAAAATGGTGACATTGCATGCAAGAAAATAAAAATATGATGCATTTAATTTCATGTTATTATTATTTGGCTCACAGTAAAGCAGCAGAGGATGGCAGATAATGGGTGGATGTACAGTGGCCGAACTAGTTTGGTTGACAAAACAGATGAGTGGGTATGGAAGACGCATTTGTTAGTGAAGGAGTTAGCGCGTAAGGGTTTAGAGTCAGGCGCTCGTGGACAGTGCCCTTGCCCTCGTTGCAAGTTTCGTACACGTCAGGGAAAGGATGATATGATTAAACACCTCTTCTCTCGTGGGTATATGCCGAACTTCGTGACGACAGTCAACTTTGATGAGTACGAGCGCGAGAGTGGCAGGGTGATGCGGCAGCGGATCAATGGCAATGAAGATGATGGGATTAGAAACTGGCTAGATGATCTCCGTGCTGGCGACATGCCAGATTCGCCACCATCACAGGAGGAACCGGAGGAACCTCCAGAACCGGAGGAACCGCGTGAACCGGACGAACCGCGTCAACCAGAGGACCCAGAGCCAACCGCGAAGGCCTTCTTTGCTATGATGGCCTCGTCTCAGAGGCCTCTGTACGAGGGTGCAAATGTTTCTCAGCTCGATGCCATCTCGCAAGCACTAGCCAACAAGCTCCAGTATGGCAGCACCCGTTCATGCTTTGAAGCGCATCTGCAAACAACTGGTAACCTGTTGCCTGAAGGGCATTGTCTGCCTCAAAGCATGTACGAAACGAAGAAAATCCTGCGAGATCTCAGCATGGATTATCAGAAGATAGATTGTTGTCCAAAAGGATGCCTTTTGTTTTGGAAACAGTTTGCCAATGACAAGTACTGTATCTTGTGTAAGGCCTCTAGGTATCATGTGGTAAAAGGACCCGATGGTACGAAGACGCAGTCAAATGTCGCCATTAAGATTCTTCGTTACCTCCCATTCATACAAAGAATCAAGCGGCTTTACATGAACAAAGAGTCTGCCACACAGATGCAATGGCACAAAACGGGGAAGAGATACAAGGATGAGCACGACCGGGAATTGATGGGACATCCATCTGATGGTACGGCATGGAAGAACTTTGATGCGAACCACCCCGATGAGGCAGCAGATGCTCGAAACGTGAGAATCGCGATAGCAACCGATGGATTCAATCCATATGGTTTGTCGACTACCGCGTACAGCTGCTGGCCCGTGTTTGTTATTCCGCTCAATCTCCCTCCTGGAGCCCTAATGCAAAAGAAGACCATGTTCCTCTCGCTGATCATTCCAGGTCCTGAATATCCGGGGAAGAATTTAAGTATGTACATGCAGCCAATTGTGGATGATCTGAACCACTCTTGGCACCACGGGACGTTGACATATGATCGTGCATCGAAGACAAACTTCTTGATGAAAGTTTGGTATCACAATTCCATGCATGACATGCCCGGGTACGCCCTATTCTGCGGATGGTGTACAGCTGGTAAGTGGCCATGCCCAGTGTGCAGGAACCGACTTGAGTTCATGTGGCTAACGGCGGGACGGAAGTATTCCGCGTTTGACACACATCGAAAGTTCCTCAAAAGAGGGCATCCGTTTAGAGAAGACAAAAAGAACTTCAAGAAGGGCAGAGTTGAGCGTGAAGAAAAAGCGATACCAACTTTCGATGGTGCAGCTGTTGACGCCGAGCTAAGTGCTCTCGTGCCTGCTGGGAGAAAAGGCCCACGATATGTGGGATATGGTGTGTCGCACAACTGGACTCACGTGGCAGGCTTGACGCAACTCGAATATTACAAGGACCTCGAACTTCCCCATAGCATCGATGTGATGCACACCGAAAAGAATGTTGGAGAGTCCCTCTTTCACACAATCCTGAACATTACCCCGAAGTCGAAGGATAATGTTAAGGCTAGAGTTGATGTTAAGAAGCTCTGTGATAGGGAGAGAATGCACATGAAGCCTCCTGAAGGCCGTCAAAAGAACTGGTTCAAGCCGCATGCTGACTTCTGCCTTAATAGTATGCAAAGGTCTGAGGCATTCCATTGGCTCAAATTCGTCGTGATGTTCCCTGATGGCTATTGTTCGAATATAAGTAAGGGAGTCAATATACAATCGGCAAAAGTCACCGGGCTCAAGAGTCACGACTATCATATATGGATTGAGCGGCTGCTACCGGTGATGGTTCGAGGGTATCTCCCCGACCGTGTCTGGCGAGTGCTCGCGGAGTTGAGCCATTTCTTCCGCACGCTCTGTGCTAAGCAAGTATGTCCCCTGATTATTCAGAAGCTGCATGAACTAGTGCCGGAGTTGCTGTGCAACTTAGAGACGATATTTCCGCCAGGCTTCTTTACTCCGATGGCACATCTTGTTGTGCATCTTGCGAATGAGGTACTCTTGGGTGGACCGGTGCAGTTTCGTTGGCAGTTTTGTATTGAGAGAGAGTTTAAGTATATTCGAACCAAATGTGGAAACAAAAATAAGATTGAGTCATCCATAGCCGAGGCAACTATCCTTCAGGAGATGGCAGACGCCAGGCTAACGTACTACCCCGATGATGTTCCCACTATGCATAACCAGGCCTCTCGGTACAATGTCGACGAGCCCAAGCGAGACCCCAAGCTCGTCCTCTTCCAGTGTCCCGGTGGCAAGAGCGGTGGCCCAACAAGGTATAACTTGACCAATGATGAGCTGGAGTGCATAATGCTCTATGTGCTTATGAACATGAAGGAAGTGACCCACGACGAGCAGGGAGAAGAGGGCAGTTTCCTTAGGTAAAATGGGGAACAAATTACTTTGCAACTACTATCATGATTTCGTTCTAATACGTATTTTCTCCTTTTAGTCAATTCACGGATGAAATGTGGTCGGGAACATCAGATGGACCCAATGAAGCCGCGTTGGACACTCTTTTGAAAGAGCCTGCCCCCGGAAAGAAAAAATTCACGGTTTGGTTCAGGGAAAAGGTAATTTCAAACCTGTCCCTTCTACCTTGCAATTCGTGTCTTATCCCTCTTACTAATGCACAAAACAATTTGTACTTGTAGGGAGCTGATGCCAACGTTGTGATGTCAGATGAGTTGAGATGTGTCTCCCAAGGTTGTAACCGTAGAGTCGAGAAGTATGAGAAGTATGATGTGAATGGGTACCGCTTCCATACAGAGCATCACCAGAACAGTCGGCCTAATGCAAAGACTATAAATACCGGGGTCTTCACCAAAGGAGCCGGTAATTATGATTACTACGGAAGGTTACAGAACGTATATGAGCTGACGTTCAATAACACGAACATATCACTCAAGCTTGTTGTGTTCAAATGCCACTGGTTCGACCCTGAGCATGGAACCAAAAGTACCCCTTCCATTGGGTTAGTTGAAGTTAAGCCTTCAACCACCTACAATGGATCCGATGTCTTTGTTGTGGCTCACCAAGCCTTTCAAGTTTATTATTTGCCCTACCCATGCAAGAAAGAGGGACTCATTGGTTGGGAAGTCGTGTTCCATGTATCGCCACGTGGTAAGCTACCCATGCCCTCCGAAGACGATTACAACAACATTGACCCTAAAACATACGAGGGGATTTTCTATCAAGAGGAACAAACCTTTGGGGACTTTGGCATACAAGGTCTTGAGGACCGCGAGGACAATGCACAAACAGGTGGTGACGTAGTGGTGAATCTAAAGGATATAGATATGCTCAACAAGTTACAGAGTGATAGTGATGACGATGATGAGCCTCCACCGTGCGAGGAGGTTCCAATATACAACACTCGTGATAGTGATGTTGATAGTGATGATGACAACCCAGGACTTAACTATGAGAGTGATGATTAGGGGTGAGGGTCTTTTATGTCCTTTTGCGTACTATTTACTTTTCAACATGCTTCTTCTTAATTGCATTACGTCTTTATTCTTATTTACTACATTTTTCAACATGCTTAAAAGTTTATCCTTTCTCAATGCAGGTGATTGACCAAGATGAGCCAAGGCAAGGAATCATCGGCCTCGGGCTCTCGGGAGGTGTAGGATGTGTTCGGGTGTAGCGTGTGTGAATTCGAACTTGTTTGGAGTTTGTATGAATGCTTGGATGAATTTGAATCATGTTTGTGTCATTTGGATATGTATGTGGTGTTTTATTTGATGTTTCTGTGATGTTTTATAATTTGTGCAATTTTAATTGTATTTAAAATGCGCCAGAAACCAGCAGCAAAAAGTTTCAGAAACTGAAAATATGGTCAAGTCCATTGCCGTCGGCGTAGTATGCTGCGGGGACGCACAGGATGGCGCCACGTCGACGCTGGAGGACCATATGGTCATCCTTACGCCGACGGCATGCCGTCGGCGTACGACTCCTCCCAGACGCACCGATCAGCACACGTGGCAGCCTAGGCCGACGGCACTGCCGTCGGCGTATAGGTGGAGCAGACGGAGACGTTCGACGTCCGTTTTGTGGGTCCCACTTCAGATACGCCGACGGCGACGGATACGCCGACGGCATTGTCATACGCCGACAGCGTCCTACGCCGACGACCGTCGGCGTAGGTCTACGCCGACGGCGATCGTTGCTACGCCGACGGCGGGCCGCCGTCGGCGTTTTGACGGTTTCCCGTAGTGAATCCAAGGCAACAACAGGAGCCAGCAGCCCAAGGATCGACGATGGGGTTCCTGGAGGGTATCGCGCTTGTTTCACAGCTGTCAGGGCTGCACGTCATCATGCTCATCGCGTTGGCCGCGCATCTCCTGCGGATTCCGCAGTGCAAGGAGGAGTGCGCCAAGCTTGAGGACTGCACGCAGGAGCTCCGCGCGCTGCTACAGTGTCAAGCGCCCATCCTCGATGCGGCGACGCAGCTTCTGGCGATGGCCGCGGAGACCCTGGTGGAAGCGGTTGGCGGCGACATGGCGACGCAGCTTCTGGCGTTGGCCTCCGAGACGCCGGTCGAAGCGGACTGCCTCGACGGCGCGGCGACGCAGCTTCTGGCGACGGCCACCAAGACGCTGGTCGAGGCGGACGGCCTCGTCGGCTCGTACCGCAAGAGCACGTTCTGGTGCCGCGTCCAGACCAGCAGGAGCATGGAGGCGCGGCTCCGTGGCATGCAGGATCACGTGAGCCGCTTGTGCGTGCTCGTGCCTGCAACCATTCTGCTCACACTCACAGACCATCCAGCGTCAGAATCAGATACTACTACTAATGCCTTGTGAGATCCATAATCTAATTGTCTACTTGCACCTGCTCCCGCCTCCCTAATATAACTATCTTCTTTACTTGGTAACTGATGCAGTTACGCAGAAACTTCCATCAGTCAAAGGAACTACAACGGTACAAGCCAAGGAGACGCAGACCATCCGTTAGACAACACCGAGCCTGGCCCTGGAGGATACGAATCGGCCGTGTGATTTTTAACTAGCTCTCTGCATCACACACACACGTACAGTCAGTCAACTGATCTAAGTAGTATATATATTGCTCCTGTTCTCACCATTTTTTATTTGCTCCTGTTTGGTACCAGAGGAGCAGGATTAAGAACTTGCAATAAATAAATATAATCATGCCAACTTGAAAAAGGTGAAAATGTCTAATATATATAGTAAGAGTATAGTTTTTCCCAAGACTCAGTCGGATTTCTGGCACGCAGCGACGACATTGGACCCCATATGCATGGTGCACCTCGCTGGCCATATGGTGGTTTGTCAAGCTTAATTTTTTGCATTGAAACTAGTTTAACAAAAGTTGTGTCTATGCTCACACAACTTGTCATGTGCTTAAGCAACTGAACAAATTTTGGAGGATATGGCGTGACATCCAGCTTTTTCATAAGCGGCAGGGCGTGACACTATTAGCCAGATGTAAAATTCCCATATTGATGTGAGACGTACGTACCTTGTGAATGGCATACCTGCAACTAATTAATTTGATCTGTATTGTCACTAGATAGTGTGGTGTCCTATTTGGATTAAATCTTTCTTTGGAGTTCGTGGGGAATTTTACAGACCGCATAATTTTAAAGAGAGTGAACGAGAGGACTATAAGAATGGAAGAGGGAATTTTCTAGGTACTTTTTGAAAAATATCACCTGTGTGGCATCCGTTAACACGCCACATAGACAGGTGAGAGCTGGGTAGGACTTGCGTCGAACCATTTATCCACTTTTCGGACATGGATATGCATTTTCATATAATTAGAACCCAGTTGACACACCGGAACTTTTCGGACCTCCGATACATTTTACTCTTTTTACTACCTGATATAAAGTACTTTGTTTGGCATGATCTGAAGCTTCCGGGAGATGTTCCGTAATCCTAGCGATAAGAAATGGGCACGCCTGGAGCTCAGTCGACTTAATTCTCAGTCGACGTACACGATACACCAGACATTTTTCCAGCTGTTGTTTGTTTTCCACTCGGCGTCTCGGCCCAAGCTGTGCGTCTGTGTTGTGTTATTTTTGCTGGGCTTAACTAGGCTGGGTTTGGGCCGTGTGCTTGATTCGCTTGCGCTCCAACAAAAAATGATTGGCTTCACTTGAACGTCTATTTGCTAAAAAGCTTACAGCATAAAGAAATTATGACGTGTGTTCACCTGTAACTGAAAAAAAATCAGTTGTGAGCCACTTGCAACCGAAAAAAAATCCAGTTGCAACCCACTTGCAACCGAAAAATTTCAGTTACAACCCACTTGTAACTGATAAAAAACTCAATTGCGAGCCATCTGCAACCAGAAAATCTCAGTTACAATCCAATTGTAACTGAAAAAACTCAGTTGCGAGCCACTTGCAACTGAAAAAATTTAGTTGCAACCCGCTTTTAATTGGAAAATTTCAGTTACAAGTCACCTGCAACAGAAAAAAGGTTAGTTGTAACCCACTTGCAATTGAAAAAAAGTTAGTTGCAGCCCACTTGCAACTCACAGCCCACCATAAATGACAACGCATAGATGAGTATTTTTATCAGTTGCAACCCACTTGCAACTGGAAAAGCTTGGTTGCAACCCGCTTGCAACTCACATCCAACACACATCACAAACGCGAAGATGAATATTTTCTCAGTTACAACCCACTTACGACTGAAAAAACTCAGTTACAAAGTTTACAATCCACATTCACCTGGAGAAAACTCAGCTGCAACCTAGTTACAACTCCCAACCAATACAAACCATGACGCAAATTAGACAGTCAAAAAAATTTCTCTCGACTACAACCAACTTGAAATCAGAAAGTAAAAAAAACTCAGTTACAAACTACTTGCAACTGGAAAATTCAGAATTGTAACCGTCAGACTAGGAAGAATTTGCGTGATCCAGCAATTGCGAAGGTGCTCAAACTTAATTATCTATCGACCAAAATATTAACAAAACCCACAAAAAATAGAAAAACACGACAAAAGGTACAAGAAGGGCGTACACTAAGCTGACAACTGAAAAATAGACGGAAAGACTCGCATGGTCACATGACATACTACGTTTTTTAGGAGGGTGGAGTTTTGGAACCCGGGTCCAGATGATCCCTAAATCTGGACCACGGAAACGTCTCGAGATATGTGAGAAGCGAGCGTACGTCTACGCTATTCCTCGTTGTATAAGAATTTGGAACAGTGTCAGGCAGGCCGTCAGGCTGCATTTACGAAGGAAGAGGGCCGTTTGGACGTCGACGGTCCAGAAATAATGGGCTTTCCCTGGACCGGACTCTAACAGATGAACCGGTAGTCCACGCGTCTCGAAGGTGGGCACGCGTCGTGCGATGCCATCTCTTCTCCCTTGCTTTTCTCTAAGGATGGCAATTTTACACACGGGTACGGGTACCCCCGTACCCGCGGGTACCGTACCCGTATGGGTAGGGTATAGGCATAATTTTATACACATGGGTAGTACCCGTACCCTACCCGTTAAGTCACGGGTAGGGCACGGGTATAACCTCATACCCGTGGGTATACCCATACCCTGCCCGTTTATAACCTTACCCGTGGAGGTACAACATTCATTCTCGTGAGCTTGTGAAGCTATGTTAAAGTTGTCATCAATTGTCAATTAGAATTGAAATAATTGTCATGTACTCAAATATATGTTATTGAGTTGAGATAAATGTTTTTCTTATATCAATGTGTTATCGACGAATGTAAAATTATGTATAACATGTGTACTATTTGATCTACCCGTTGGGTACCCAGTGGGTATGGGTATCCGCCGGATATGGGTACGGGTAAAGTTTCATACCCGTGGGTGCGGGTATGAGTAGAGTTTTGTACCCATTGACTACACGGGTATGGGTATGATATTGCTCTACCCGCCTCATACCCTACCCATTGCCATCCTTTTCTCAAAACAAAACAAAAATCTCTTCTCCCTTGCGCTGACCCTCTCCCCAGGTATTCTCCACCCATTTATCGCGCCCGCTCTGGAGTCCGGCTGCCAAATCCCAAGCCGATCCCCAACGAAATTGAGCCGGCGGCAAGAGAAGTAGAATCCATGGCCTTGTCGCACTCCTCCACGCAGAACCATATGCCCAATGACCCACCCCTCCCGTTGATCCCAGGATTTGGATTCAACAGATTTCTTGGTCCACCTATCATCATAAATTACAAACTGAAAACATTTGTAACATACATCATACGCGTATGCTGTCTATGGAGAAATTGAAATAATGTTACAGCGACAACCTATTTTTCTTCCCGCACAGATCCTTCCTATCATCCTATGCCTTGCAACGCCGCGTAGGGTACATTTCCCAGACTTCGTCAGAATTTTCGGTTCGTCACCACGATGTGAGCAAGTGGTTCTTTTTGGTCAAGCCTTCGTACGGTGCTCTGTCTCGGCTTGTAGTAGGCCTCCCCGGTTTCAGTTTCTTCAGTGGAGCTGTGAGGCCTGCAAGGCCGTCGCCTACCGCTGAAAATGTGGCACTGGTGTCTACACTTCCACTGCCGGCGTTGCCTTTCCGCTTTCTTGATGTAGCACCAGCTCTATCCTCCAGTGCTAGGCCGTCGCGACTATCTTCAAATGGAGCCAGTTTGGCTATAGCGTCCTTGAAGTACCCTTGTGCAGCTTCATAAGCCTCTGCGCTGCTGTCGCCCAGCCTAACAGCCTCCATTGCAAGCATATACAGAGTGGAGTGCCGGTAAGTCATGGCATTTCCCGCGGCCTTATCACACTGGTAATGCCGAAGATGCATGGGCAGAACGTCCTGGGCGTCGCCATTCCACCTCTTCATGATGTGCTTATCTGGGATTGCAGTAATGCCAATGTATTCCATCACCTGATTCATGGAGGGGATCAGAATGAGCGTTTGGTTGTATGACACTGTTGGTTGATCGATAAAAAGAACCACAAAAATGTGAGAGGAAAGGAAGAAGATACCTTAACAGCATGGCAGCAGAGCGTCCCCATGTGAGCAAAAAGGCCACACTCAGCAATCAAACTCTGAACCAGCATCGAGTACCTTGACTTCGAACTGCACTCTGCATCACTTCTCGATACCGTCCGCTTCAGTATGGACAACTTTGTACAGGAACTGTTTTTCAACCTCCTCAACCTTGAAAGCCAGTGCCTGATAGAGTATTTCACCGAACTGCTCGAACATAGCCCTTGAATAAATCTTGCTTGTGCGTTGTTCTAGAGCGAGGTTAAAATGAAGCACCACACCGCTCTGTGAGATAAATACTATATCAGCACAGCAGCAAAAACATAAAGAAAAATCGAGTCAAGCTCCAAACAAATCTTAACAAAGCAAAAAAAAAATATGAATCTACCCACCAATTTGGTTCGCTTCTCCTCGTAATTCTCGTCAGCTTCTCGATCGTACAACAGCCTCCTCGTAATTCTCGTCAGCTTCTCGATCGTACAACAGCCTCATGTATTGCTTCACAAACATATGCATCGAACAACCCCGGGGTACATAATTTTTTAGCAGGCTATTTGCACTCTCGCTACGTTGCGTGCTGGTCACTTTTGCACAGAATACACCCTTGAAAAATGGTTTCACCCATTTGTGCCTTGTCTCAAACAGCTGTGTCATGTACGGGGAGACCGCAAGCCATGTTTCTCCAGTAACATGTCCCATCCTTTCTCAAACTCATCAGTTGTTAGTATTGTAAAAGAACCTAGGCGGAAACGATGCCTCTCCCTGGCTCGTGTTTCGTGTTTATATAGGATCGGTAAACCACCGACAAGGCATGTACATCATACGTGTATCAGAAGTACAAAGGGACACGAGGGAGAGGTGGATCGGTGTACTACACCGTATCCAATACATAAAAGACCTATTTATTCTAACAGCCTCCCTTAATCTAAACCTCTTGAAAGATTTAGATTACGCATAAACTCATGTAGAAGTTTGACTGAAAGAACCTTGGTGAACCCATCTGCAACTTGATCCTTACTTGAGATGAACTTGATATCTAATCTTTTTTCTGCAACTCGCTCTCGTACAAAATGAAAATCAATCTCAATGTGCTTTGTTCGTGCATGAAACACTGGATTTGCAGATAGATAAGTAGCACCAATGTTATCACACCATAGACAAGGTTTTTCCTTTAGTTTGACTCCAAGCTCACCAAGAAGAGCTTCAACCCAAATTAACTCAGCTGTTGCATTTGCCAAGGCCTTGTATTCTGCTTCTGTACTGGATCTAGACACAGTAGCTTGTTTCCTTGCGCTCCATGAAATCAGATTTGGTCAAAGAATATAGCAAACCCTCCAATAGATCTTCTATCATCACTACAACCTGCCCAATCAGCATCTGAGAAAGCACTCAAGAGAGTAGAGGATAATCGCTGAAACGTGAGACCAATATTAAGAGTATCTTGGACATATCTCAATATTCTCTTGGCAGCTGTCCAGTGTAATGTCGTGGGAGCATGAAGATACTGACAAATTTTGTTGACAGAGAATGCTATGTCTGGTCGTGTAAGAGTCAAATATTGAAGGGCTCCAACAATGCTTCTATACTCAGTTATGTCATTCGGACCAAGAGGAGTACCTTTTGTAAGCGACAAGGGTTCCGAAGTTGACAATGGTGTAGGAGCTGGTTTGCAGTCTTTCATGCCAACTCGTGTAAGCAAATCCTTTGCATATTTTTCTTGAGTCAACAACAGATCATCTTTTATCTTTTTGACTTCAATACCAAGGAAAAAATGCAAGTCACCTAGATCTTTGATGGCAAAGTGTTCATTAAGATCTTTAAGCAACGCAGAAATAGCATGTTCTGAAGAGCTTGTCACTATGATGTCATCCATAAATAAGCATAAATATTGTGATACTTGACTTTGTGTAGAGAAACAAAGAGGTGTCAGCCTTGGATGGCACAAAACCAAGGTTATGCAATTTTGAGCTCAAACGAGAGTACCATGCCCGAGGTGCTTGCTTTAATCCATAAAGTGCTTTATCCAACTTACATATGTAATGAGGTGCATTAGGATCTTCAAAACCAGGTGGCTGTCTCATATAAACTTTCTCTTCAAGAACACCATGAAGAAACGCGTTCTTGACATCTAACTGCCGCAAACTCCAACCTCGAGAAACTGAAATTGCTAAAGCAATTCTGATGGTAGCTGCTTTGACTACTGGACTGAAAGTATCTTCATAATAAATACCATATCTCTGTTTAAAACCTTTTGCAACTAACCGGGCTTTATATCTATCAAATGTGCCATCTGCATTTTTCTTTATACGGTAAACCCACTTACAGTCAATCAAAATTTTGTTTTTACTTGGGGGAACAAGGTGCCAAGTCTTGTTCAGCAACAACGCATCATGTTCCTCTTCCATTGCCTTTCTCCATTCAGAATTTTCCAATGCTTCAGAGAGAGAACACGGCTCTCCTGTAGATGTTAGCATGCTATATCGAACAACATTACCTTCCTTATAAATTCTAGGCTGTCTACCATATTTAACAGTGCCATCTGTATATTCTCTGGGCTTTTTAATACCTTTCTGAAGACGCGTTTGAATTTTTATTGCAGAAGCTGGAGTAGAATTTGAATCATTTGCAGAATCAGAATTTCATCAGCCTCCCCTGTTTCTGCACCGGACCTTGCCACAGAAGATCCGGACTGCTGCTCGTTGTCGGCTTCTGCATGTGTGCCATCGCCAGCACTGGCGTCTTCTGCATGCGGAGACGCACGCTCGCTGGCACTGTCCCGCGTGGCATGCGGCGACTAGACGGGCGAGTGGACGGGCGCGTCACCGTCCCGGGCGGGGCTGCCATCGCGACCATGTGCACGCACAGGGGACCGGGACCGCGCGCGATCCGAGGAGGATTCGACTGGCGACTGCGGAGGCGAATCAAGCTCGGGATCGACACCCTCGGGATCTGTTCTGTCAGGAGAATCAGCCTCAGATTCCGTGCTATCTCTGTCTTCTTCTCCAGAATTCATTTCTTCACTGTTTTCAACAGTTTGATCACCGTTTTGAGCAGAATTTTGTTGGCTGTCATTTGTCTCACCATCACTATCATCTGGTATTATTTGTTCTGCGACATGCTCATCAGAATTGTTAGTAACAATAGGCACAAAAGGTAGAGGCATATGATCATCAATTTGTGCATCCCCATGAGTAGAGTTTGATGGTAAAAGAAGAATATCATTCCGGAGACGTTTTCCAGCGTTGGGATTTAATGAAGCAAAGGGAAAAACATTTTCATCAAACACGACATCTCGTGAGACATAGACTCGGCCGGTCGAGGGGTCTAAACAACGTACTCCTTTGTGACGAGGGCTATAACCAAGAAACACACACCGAGTGGAACGGAAGGCAAGTTTTCTCTTATTTTATGGACGTAAGTTTGGCCAGCAAGCACAGCCGAAAACTCTAAGAGAATCATAGTTGGGTTTGGTGTTTAGGAGACGCTCAACCGGTGTGTCAAAGTTAACCGGTGTGTCAAAGTTTATGACCTTGCTAGGAAGCAAATTTATGAGAAACGTTGCTGTAAGGAATGCATCATCCCAAAACTTGAGAGGCATAGAAGCATTGGCAAGTAAAGAAAGGCCAACTTCAACAATGTGGCGATGTTTTCTCTCAGCTGAACCATTCTGTTGATGAGCATGGGGGCAAGACACATGGTGTGTAATGCCAATTTTTTGAAAGAAACCATGGAGTTTTTCATATTCACCACCCCAATCAGTTTGCATGGTGATTATCTTTCTATTAAACTTTCGTTCAACTAGTGCTTGAAAATTCAGGAAAACTTGATAGACTTCAAAACGGTTCTTAAGCAAATAAATCCAAGTAAATTTACTGAAATCATCGATAAAGCTTACATAGTACGCATGCTTGCCAACAGAAAGAGGTGCTGGACCCCAGACATCAGAAAACACTTGTTCCAAAGGAACAGTGGATACACTAGTAGGGACAGGATATGGTAATTGATGACTCTTAGCTAGTTGACAAGCATCACAAATATAAGGACTTGTTTCTGGAGTATAAGAAATATTGTGTTTCCTAAGAATTTTATTGACCACAAACGAAGAAGGATGTCCTAAACGACGATGCCATGTAGAAGACGAAGGCTTTATTGTAATGAAGGCTTGCTTGGACGACCCGGAAGAGACATGCACTAGCGAGTAGAGACCACCATGACAGGGACCCTCAAACAAAATTCTCCTTGTGGCCTGGTCCTTAATCAAAAAGAAGTATGGGTGAAACTCAAGAAACACATTATTATCAAGTGTAAGCTTATGAACAGACAAGAGATTTTTAGAAGCACTAGGAACATGTAGAATATTTTTAAGATGTAAGGAATCATGTGGGGTGCGCAAAATTGAATGACCAATATGACTTATGTGCATACCGTTACCATTAGCCGTGCGGACGCAGTCGCGTCCCTTGTACTTGTCATGGGTGGAGAGCTTGCTCAACTCCCCCGTGATGTGATTTGTAGCGCCGGTGTCGGAGTACCAGTTGGTATCAACTCCATATGAAGCAACATGCGCATTCTTTGTGTCACGGTCACCATCATCATCAGAATCATCACGCTGAAAACGCCACTAGCACGCACTCGCTGGGTGGCCATGGATCTTGCAAATTTGACAGGTGACATCCACATATGGTGTGGGTGCACGTCCACGACGTCCATCACGGCGGTGACGGCCACCATCATCCCGGCGACCACGATCACCTCTGCGATCTCCATCATCTCGACCGCGCCTGCCTTGACCACCATCATCACGGCGGACATCATCATAGCGACCACTCCTGCGGCCATCATCATAGCGGCCGCGGTCGCCGCGGTCACCGCGGTCACCACGTGCTCCATGATTATCGGAGCGCCCACGATCAGGAGAGCGCCCACGGTCTCCACGGCCGCCATATTCAGCAGGGCGCCCGCGGTTGTCATCTCCACGCCCACCGTGATCACGGCGTGCGGCGTTCGCGGAGGAGGTGAAGGCGTCGGGAGCAGCCTGTCCCGTCGCGATCAGCATCTCCTGGCGCATGTCATGTGCAGAAACCTGACCGAACAGATCGGCAAGGCTGGTTTTCACGGCGTTTGCTGTGGACACTATGCTGTTGTAGGTGCCATCTAGCCCGTTGAGTATATACCCAACTAGCTCTTCTTCATCTATGGGCTTTCCCGCGGCGGCCATCTCGGCACCAAGTCCCTTCATCTTCGTGAAGAACTGCGCCGCGGTCATATCAGCTTTTCTTGTGCTATTGAGGGCGGTGCGGAGATGCTGAATCCTCGAGCGAGACTGCGAGGAAAACATCTCCGTGAGCGCGCTCCAGACTTCAGCGGTGGTGGTCAGACCCAGGACATGCGAGAGCACATCCGGCGACATCGAATTGAGAAGATATCGCATCACCTGCTGGTCTCGTGCTACCCAATCGAAGTAGGCTGGATTGTCAACGAGTTTCTTGTTCTTTTCTGTATCCTCGACCTCAAGTTTTTCTGCCAGCACAGCATCGGTGCCATCGATCAAGCCCATGGCACGGGCACCGCGAAGGGCTGGGAAGACAAGAGCCTGCCAGAACAGGAAGTTGTCCTGCGTCAATGGCTGCGAGGGCGGGGCCCCAAGGGCCGCAGCCAGAGCAGCGGGCGTCATCGTGGATGAGGAAGACGCCATGGTTTTGGGAGGGAGGGATCGATCTTGGTTTTTCTTGGTTGTGGTTTTTGTGGATCGGCGGCGGCTAGGTCATGGAAGAGCCAAGCTCTGATACCATGTAAAAGAACCTAGGCGGAAACGATGCCTCTCCCCGACTCGTGTTTCGTGTTTATATAGGATCGGTAAACCACCGACAAGGCATGTACATCATACGTGTATCAGAAGTACAAAGGGACACGAGGGAGAGGTGGATCGGTGTACTACACCGTATCCAATACATAAAAGACCTATTTATTCTAACAAGTATGTGATTAACAACCTTGTGGAACTCAGCCCGGAACTCAGACCTCTAGTGTACAGCGGACCAAGGGTTTCTTTAGCTTTCTTTAGCACGTGCCACTTGCACGAACGGTGAGTGGTGCCTGGCAGCTCATTGAATATTGCAATCTCCATTGCGCAGCATTGGTCTGCGATATAACAATAGACAGGTCATTGTATGAAAAAAGAAAACATGTAAAAATAAGATTGGTGATAGGGAAAAATGGAAATGACCAGTTAGTATAGTGGTTGGAGACGGACCACCCATCATGCGGACAAACTCGGCGAAGACCCATTGAAAACTGTCGACCTGCTCATCTCGTACCACTCCAGCAAGTATTATGCTCTGAAAATGGTTGTTTTTTTTTTTGCATTTTTCACCACGTATATTCAACAGATAACCACATACACAGTACACGGTAGAAATACAGGAAAACAATACGTAGAGGAAACGGAACAAGCAACGAGAACAACAACATCACCGGCGTCGGAAACGAAGACCACCAGCCGCCACCTTGCCGCTGCCAGGGAGAACTTTTCCCTATGAAAGACGCTGCCTAGCCCGTCCGCCGCGCCGCGGCGGAGCTTTTGTCGATGAACGACCAGGGCAAGCGCCCCCCTGTCCCAGCCACACCACTTTGCCTCAGCCGCCTTCGGAGCCGTCGCCGGACGAGGCCGAAGATCTCGTCCTGCCCAGGGTTCCGGCCGCCAGATCCATCGCCACCACGGATCTGACGGGAAACAGCGGGGCTCGAGCACCACGCCGGGCCTCGAGCTCCAGCCAGTCCAGCGCGATGACGAGGAGCCCCGAAGAACTCCGCCGCCGGAGAAGATCACGCCGGCACCAAACCGCCCGCCCGCAGCACCACCTCCTCCAGAGCGCCGCCGGCGAGACCCCCACCCTACCCTACCGTATATACAAGCCGGAGCCGGGGATCCCCCACCCTCCCGCCGCCGGAGCGGCCGGCGGAGGGAGGAATCCCGCGGCTCGCGGCGCGCACGGTGGATCGACGGGCTCGCTCCAAAAATCGCCTTCTTTCCTCTTGCTACAGTGGCGAGGAGGGGATAAGGCGTAGACGGACTTTTCTGAAAATGGTTGTTGATGCCTACAAATAATCCAAAAGACATGTCATACAGGTTGGTCTTGTAAGTGGTGTCGAAGGTGACGACGTCGCCAAAATACTTGTACTGCATCCTAGAAGATCCGGTTGTCCACATGAGGTTTTTTATCCGGCTGTCACTATCAGACTGGACCCAGAACATGAAATCAGGAACATTAGCACCAAGCTGGTGAAACATCTCCACCGTTTTCCTGGCACCGTCATCAGATAGTTCCTTGTTCAGCTGCCCGCACAAGTTCCTTAGGGATCGCTTCGTGAACGGAAAATTACCTATACTTCCAAAAAAACTCCCAATAATGCTGTATACTTTGCATATGTTGATGTTGTTCTCACGGAGCTGCTTGACTAAGTCTTTGGTGTACATGTCAATGTGCTATTGTGCTTGTGCAAGCTGTTTCCCTGCAGTTTTCAGTCATGGCATGGTTGTGCTTCACTCTATGCTCTGTTATGTACCACCCACTGTCATCGGAATGAAGGAGCCTTATCAACGCTGGGAACTCGCACCTGCAAGACCTAGTATTCTCAGCAGTTGGCTTACCCTGCACCGAATTGAGATTATGTTAGAGTACAGGTCAATTACTAGTGACGGGTCAATTAGTTCGTCTCCTAGCTTTTCTGCATAACTGCAAATTGATTTTTCTAGTGCACTTTGCCTATCTGGGCAGTGTGTCCTGTTTTGGAGAGCCCTGCCCACTCGGACCCTACAAAAAGAAGAATTTTGAGGATAGAAATATCATCATCGCGGTGTTGGCACATTTTCTATACGACTGACTATCACGAACTAGAAGGTACAGCGAATAATGTATGTAAAATGGAGTTGTTGTCGGTGGTACAGTCAGTTGAACATAAGATTTCTGTACCAAATTCATGAACACTGTTCAAATCTAATGATTTTTCGGTAGGCAAGAAACTGAGGGGGTTTTCCCATGGGGAAGCTGAATAAAAGTTGTAATTCGAGTAAAAGGGTTGTCAATCCTGGTACCTTCTCGTCCATCCTAGCGCTTGAGGGTCGACATGACCAGTTGATTTGCGCTGAATCTGCTGGTCCATTGGCGTCGTCAGCATCCGCCGCAGAGCTTCGTTCAGGTGCATGTTGATTGTGCATGATTACTCCGACAGCTTGTCAGATCCCGCTAGGAATCCAAAGATAAAACTCCCGATTGGAGACCTGCTAGTCAGGATTTAGCTAAGAAAAGTAAGAACAGCTAAGGAAGCTAGGGTTTGCTCAAAGCAATTTTGTTATTCGATAGCCTCTCCTTCACACGAGGGAAGCTGATATAGCATTACAGACACGAGTTCAGAAAGTAAACAACAACAAAGAGAAAACGGAAACATAGAAGGCGCCAGCAGTCAACTCCATCTTGACCATCCAGAAGGTAGAATCCATCTCAGCCCTTGATTACCTTGTCTGAATGTCTACAGGATCTGACAATTCTTCCCCTGGAGAGTACACTTGTCCTCAAGTGTTAGTATCAGGAAACTATGACTTAATGGTTGTTGAGTAGTATTCCATCAAAGCCTCCTAGTCTCAGAAGCATATAACCAGGACTGGAATTCGTGCCAACAGCTGAACATGGTGCTGAACAAGATGCAATGGGCAGTGGCCGTGTTGCTAGCAACTGACCTTTGCTAGCGGGTCTGCAGGAGCAGCTGTAGTATGTTTTCTTTCTTCAGTAGTTGGTTCACTTTCTTCCTCGCTGAGAGATTCTTGTTCTACCCCAGTCATCAGGTTCAAGGACTTGTACTGCTTACATCTGTGGCCGAAAAACCATTTCTCGTCACAGTATTTGCAAAGACCTGGTTGATTGAATTTTACCTCTGGTTTGGTGTTGGGTCTGTCCCCCTCTTTGCGTGGTATTGGATTTTCTGTTGTGCCCCTGGGTTCGAGGTTTTGCTGACTGGAGTAGTTGTTCCTCGAGTATGTGTTTGGGGTGGAGCTGCATCTTCTTTGTTGACTGTTGACCATAGCTAGAACTGCCATCTCCATGTCTCGGGCATGTTCAACCGCATCATAAAGAGTAGCAGGCTTGAGTGGCTTCATGTAATGCTTTATCTCAGCCTTCAAGCCATTGATGTAGCATTTAACATAATATGGTTCCTTTACTTCCGAGTTTTCTTTCCTATAGTTGGCCATCTTGTCTTCAAATCGATCTGTATATTCAGCTACAGTTGCATTTCCCTGCTGGATGCTATTGAATTCTTCCAAGACATCATATGAGCTGTTCCCTGTGAATCGTTTGACTAAAACAGCACAGAATTGTTTCCAGCTCAGGTTTTCCTCCAAAACCCCTGAATTTCTGAGCCAAGTGTCGGCTCTCCCTGTTATATGCATCTGTGCATAGTCATATTTTGCATCTTCAGGAACATAGACCATCGCAAAGTATTTCTCTGTTGTTCTGAGCCATTCTTGTGGATTTGTACCATCAAAACGAGGAAAATCCATTTTGGGAGCCTTGGCGATGGATTTGTAGAATTGAGCATCACGGTCAAATTCTTGATTTCTACCTCCTCTGTTGTAGTGACCTCTGTCAGGAGGTTCACCCGGTCTCGGATAGTGGTTTTGTTCATGCTGATGGTTGACGGGTGGTAGATGCTGTGGTGTTGGTTGGGTATAGGGATGCTGCCAGTTGGGTAGAGAATGGGGGTAGTGGTGTGGGTTGAAATGGTGGTATGGGTCTGGGTGTGGGGGTAGCTGGTAGTTTTGGTTGAAATTGTGGTGGTGAGTAGGGTTCTGGTTCCAGTGTGGGTAATTGTTTTGTTGCTGGGGTGATGGGTAGTAGTTAGCAGGCTGTGGAAGGTGTACGGGACGAGAGTGACCACTACCATGGTCTTGATCGACTTGCTGCGGTTGCACATTCTCGGCAGCTGTTGCTTGTTCTGACTGCTTCAATTTCTCTGCAGCCGCTGCTTGTTGTTGCAATTGGTCTGCCGCTGCTGCTTTTCCTGGATCATCAAGTTGCTGTTGCTCAACTTCGACTGCTTTCTGTTTCTCGAGTGCACGTTCTCGATCGGCAAGCAATAGAGATTCCAATCGAGAGAATTGTGCAGATAAAGCTGTTACCTTTTCTTCCACTCCATCAACTTTGGATCCGATTTCTTCTGTCCTGGTGCTGAGGTGCTCCATGTCGAGCTTGAGAGCGGCGATTTCTTGTGCGTCTGCCGGTTCGTTGTGCTTGGATTTGCCCATCCTGTTGGAGCAGAGGACCACGCGCGGTGAGGAAGCAGAGCTTGAGGTCGTCGCCGTCGCTGGTGAAGAGGAACTGCAGGGCGGCTCAGGGCAGACGCTTGTAGTGGTGGTGCGGTGGAGCTGGTGCGGCCCGAAGATGAGGTCGACGTGGGTCGAGGTCGGGGCCGTGGCGGAGCGCCACCGGGGCGGAACGGCGCTCGGGGCCTGGACCGGAGCAGAGGACGGCGAGCTTGGGCGGCGCTCGGGCCGGGGCTGGAGCAGGGGATGATGAGCGCGGCGGCCGGGGCGGACGTCGTGCTCGCGGTCGCCGGATGAGGAAGGGGCGTCCGGATCGTGGTAGTCGAGCCCCTCTCCGAGGCGATGGAGGCGAAATGGAGGAGCCGGCGCGTGTGGAAGATGGATGGATGGACCGGTTCCTTGCTGCGATGCGGTTGATCTGCTGGGATGTCGCGATGAGTGGGTGCTGGAGGGAGAGCGGGTGGGAGGGAGGAGGGAGCTGGAAGCAGTGGTGGTGGGAAAGGGGATTTGGAGAGGAGAATCGCTACGAACGAAAAAATTTCGATCCGAGGATTCAGTGCTCTGATACCATTTTGTCAGATCCCGCTAGGAATCCAACGATAAAACTCCCGATTGGAGACCTGCTAGTCAGGATTTAGCTAAGAAAAGTAAGAACAGCTAAGGAAGCTAGGGTTTGCTCAAAGCAATTTTGTTATTCGATAGCCTCTCCTTCACACGAGGGAAGCTGATATAGCATTACAGACACGAGTTCAGAAAGTAAACAACAACAAAGAGAAAACGGAAACATAGAAGGCGCCAGCAGTCAACTCCATCTTGACCATCCAGAAGGTAGAATCCATCTCAGCCCTTGATTACCTTGTCTGAATGTCTACAGGATCTGACACAGCTGCCTGCTCCGGCATGGAAGAACCTACATCACTTTCAGGGGATTTCGAGCCGTTGTTTGAGGCTATGGTGGCATCTGTCGGACCGCCCTCATAGATTGGAATGCTGGAGAGGAAAAAAAGAGGGAGGAAATCAGTACATTTAGTTCAAAAAATGTCCACGCCCCCCGCTTTATGGGGTTGTCAATCTAATCGAATCGAGATATCCAAATGAAGTTTTGAAACATACCTGCTCACTGGCTCGAGAGGGAACTCCATTGCAGTCTGCGGCGTAGCCTATGTGGGCGGATTGCGAGCACGGATGGCTTGCTGTGCTCTCGGTGAAGGGATTTGGTGCTCTCTTCCGTCTCCTCAGGGCATTCGATTCTCCAGATCCGTCGGCGGCGGGGCGATGTAGAAGGAGCTTGCGCTTCTCAACTTCAGGTATGACTCCAGGGTCCAGCCAAATTTTCCGTCCGTCCAGCTCCATCAACGTGTCAAACGGGGACGAGACGGCGCAATTACTGTGGCCGTTGCGGGATACGATCCGCACTGTGAACCATACGGAGCAAATTCTTTTCCCGGGCCCGTATATGGATTGTTTAATGTTTCGGCACCGATCCCGAAGGTCTTGTGGACGGTCCAGATATAGATATCATCTGGACCCGGGTTCCAAACCGAATTTCTGGTTTTTTAGGTGTATATTACATACTACGTGGTTCTAATCCTTTTGTACAGTGGGAAAAACAACGTGTGTTAGCTCCTGTGAGAAAAAGGCCCAATCAATAGAAGAAGACTGGGCGCAAATGGGCCAAACAAAAAAACAGCACAGCCAACAGGAGAATGCTACACAGGGCTGCCACTATCGTAGGACAACATCATCGTCACGGTAGATATGTATCGGACGGTTGATACGTCGACTGAGAATTAATTCTCAATCGACTGAGAATTAGTAAATCTGATAAGAAATACCCTTAACCCTTCCGCCTTCCTTATTATGCGTGATCAAACATTTTTTATTTGTAGCGAATAGTATGATCTAACATAACAACACATCAACAAAACTAGATTGGAATTTGCATGATCTTGTATAGCAACATCAGTTGATCTGTCGCATACCCGTACTAAAGATCTTGTTTTTAACATAACAGACTTGATTCAACTCATGCACATTTTACAGACAAAAGCGTGAAGGGGTCCACGCTAGTTATAGATAGTATGTTCCTGGCTGGACATGGGCTTGCTTCTGAACCTAAACAACGGATCAATAAAGATCTGTTTCAAACTTTAAGGCTAGCCGAGATAAATGATCAGCTTTAACATTGTTGCATTATCTCCTGATGTGTATTATCCTGCTTGTATGAAAGGAGGAAGAGGCTTTTATTTCTGCAAGTAGGTGCCTGTTTCCCCAATGTCCTGGAGCTGCAAACACCGATGGCTCCCTGGCTGCCGAAGCCAACACCAAGCAGTCCGTGTAGAAATGGGTCTTGAACCTGAAGAAGATGTGCCAGCTTTGTAGCAAGGAGAAACCCATATATTTTAGCTTGAAGAGGCGATGAAGCTGGAGGTGAGAGCGCGGAGACATGAAGTTGCTTGAGGTGTTGATTGCAATGCATGGTGATGACTATGCGCAATCCAGCTTGGCTCGTTCCTGTACCTGCAGTTTTCTCCCACGCTGCATCATAGAAAATTGTGTTCCCTGTAAAACTGTTAGCAATCTGTAGTTCTGAAGAAGATTGCGGTTGTTGCTGCTGATCCTGTACTGGTCCATCCCCTTGTTGCTTGATGATTTCCTTGGTCTCCATCTTGGTTCCTGTAATTATTGCATTTGCTGCCGCAAACACTTGGGCAAGTTTGCACATTTTTCCTGCCAAACAAAGTGTCGTTTCGAGCTTTCCAAAGACACCACAAGAAAGTATAAAGGGAAGTTGAGGTACTTTGCGGATGTTGAGAATTGAGCAGAGCTTGGATTAAATCTAGAATAGAACGATGATGCTCTGCAATGAGTTCAGTTTTGATAAACCAAGGATAAGTAAACCAAGCCACCTTGGAAAAGGGCACGAAAACAACATATGCAATTCATCTTCAAGATTCCCGCACCTATAGCAATTCTCCTTAATGTGCTTCGAGTATTTACTTGCCCTCTTACCCGTTGGAAGCGCTTTCCGAAGTAATCTCCATGCAAAAGTTTGAACTCTTGGTGCCATCTGTCTGCCATTCCATACCTGTTTAAGTAAAGAAATAATCTGCAGTGGAACAATCTTGGGTCTTTGTCTTGGGGGAAGTTGAAGATTGTTAAAACAGTGCTTGTAAGCACTCTTGGGAGAGAATTGACCTGTAGGGGCTAGTTTCCAAATCAAAATATCGTGATCATTTGCATTGATAAAGGGTGTTCAAGGATTTGATTTGCAGTTGTGGGGCTGAACAACGGATTAATTAAGTCCGAGTTCCAATTTTTTTGCCCAGGAATCCATAGATCCTTAACTTGAGAAGGGTACATGAAAGGTTGCTGCTGTATTATAAGATTAACATAAATAGTTTCCCAACCAGCAAACCAAGGAGAACTCGAAATAGAACTCGTCCCATCGACAATCTGACAAAGAGTTGCTGACATAAGAAGAGGTTTTATCTTAAGTATTGCCGATCAGAAGGCTGATTTAGGTTTGTTTGCCTTGGCTCTCCAAATGGAAGTATCACGATTGTATTTAGCCTTTAGTATTTGAGCTATTTGGTTGTGTGGTTCTTTTGTCAACCTCCATGCCATTGAGAGGACAAGGCCTTGATTGATCACCTTCAAATTCCTAATACCAAGACCGCAAATATTTTTGTCAGTACAAACATCTGCCCACCAGAAGTTCCGGATAATTGACGTGAGTTTCGTGAGGATTTTTTTGAAAAGAGGATATTTGGCATGTAGTAGACAGGAATGGATGAGAACACTGATTTTATGAGTGTTAATCTGGCTGCATGTGAGAGGCGATTTGCTTTATAGGTGGAGAGTTTGGATTTGAATTTGTCATAAATGAAGGCATTCGTTGGATATGTATGGATGTACATTAACTCACGTCTATGGCAACACAAAAGAAGTTTTAAATTGTATACTAACTTACAAGTGCCATATATATTGTTGGTAAAATTTAAAGTATGATAATGAGGGCACCACATGCATTGGGATAGAGAGAGTAATGTCTTTGGTGGGCCAACGATTATGTTGTGCCTTGATGGAATCATGATTTTCAGCTTAAAAAAGACTTGGGACTTGGATAAAAAACTTCATAAATTGTCGGGCGGTAATGTTGATTGGTATCCATTTACATCGCCTCAGTGCTTTTTCTCGCGCTAGATTTCTATCAGGTTTTCTTCCCGGTTTTATGTTTTCCTTTTTTTTATTTCTCTTTCTTTTTTTCTACTCCCTCCGATCCGTATTATGTGTCGTGGGAATATAACAAAATTGGTACAAATCGCTAGCACATATCACGACAGATTTTCAGGATCAGAGGGAGTATTATTTTCTTCTTCTTATTCTGTTATTTTTTATATTATGTTTGTTTCTTGTTGTTTTCTTTTTTCTCTTTCCATTTTCGTTTTTTATTTTTCTAACTTTTTTATCTCGAAAATGTTTATGGTGTGGAAAAAACATTACAAGTTTTTTCTTGTTAAAATAAGATTAATGTTTTTTGTTTTTAAAAAACCTAAATGTTCATATTGAAAATAGTTCAAATAAGATAATTTTTTGAAAATTGTTCAAATAACATAAATATTCATATTGAAATATCGTTAAAGTAAGGTTAACGTTTTGCTGAAAAATCGTTCAACTCATAGGTAAATGTCTATTAAAAATAATTAAATTAAGATAATTATTCTTATTAAATACCTATCAAATGAGGTACATGTTTTTATTGAAAAATTCAAATAAGATAAATCTTCTTATTTGAAAAAAAATATAAAAATACTTTTTGAGGGTAAAAAAAACAAATAGCGTCATGAACGGAGAGACACGGGCGCGGAGGCCAGATACGATGCAGCTGCCACCGGCGCAGGTTCGTCCTCCTTCCCGGTCCTCCTCGTCCCCATTCTTCCCCCTCCTATGCTTGTCGACGCACTCCGGCCATCCTTCTCCATGTACCCTGTTCCATTCCCTGTCTCGTCCTTCCCGTCCAGCAGCTCCCACCCCTAACCCTAATTTGCTCGGAACGGCGCCGGGAGGCAGAACGGCAGCGGGAGGCGACGCAAAGGCCTAGATTATTGCTTCTTCAGGATTCTAGTTTAGTGGAAATTAAACTCATAAATTGTTTGTCCTATCTACAGGCTAATTGCCAAATACAGGCCCACGATGCCTGTTCTGTCTGTTTTCATTCCTCGTCTGAAAATAAACCAACTGAAGTGGAGCTTCACGGGCGCATTTGAAGTAGGTGAACATGCTGTTTCTTTGATTGCATCCTGCTTTAGACTAGCATGGTACTCAAAACAGGACTATAAATAACTGTGAAAACAGATGCAGTTAGTACTAGGCTTGTTGAACACAAATACCGCTTGTATTAGTGCATTTTAGGTTAGAACTGTTTGGGCCGTAATATGGATTAATCAAGCATGTCCTTGAACTTGTTTGTTAGGCTGGTTTATCGATGCCCTGTTGTATTCTGGAACAAACTAAATTAGTCTAGACCTAATATAAAGTAAATACTCTGAATTCTCATTGCTTTATTGATCGTGGGGGATGCAATCTAGAGTCTTGAAACTGAATCTAAACAGGACTCTGAACCTAATCCTAACCAGTTTGGGCTGCACCAGGAGGTGGTGCGGTCATGGTTGATTCCCCACATAACATCTCTCCCTTCCTCGAAAAAAAGCTTGTCCTCAAGCTGTAGGCTGTCAAGTTATAGAGCTATCTTGGTCGTAGTCGTCAGCCTCAATGAAAAACAGCCGTGCGCACCGGTGACCCTGAACATAAGTCTCGTCACAGTTGAAGCAAAGGCCCTGACGACGATGTTCTGCTAACTCTGCTGGAGTGATCGGCGCCAAACTTGCCGTGGCGGGGTTGGCTCTGGAGTGGTCGACGGTAGTGCTAGTCGTGCTGCTGGCGGTGGTGGGGAAGATATTGTAGCTGCGTTGACTGCAGGAGAACCGGAGGGGCACAATGGCCCTATAGACCCAGAAGGATGTTGTGCTGATGTTGGTGGAGGGCAATACCGCTGTTCATAGGCCTTGGCGAAGGAGATGGCAGTATGGAGGTCAATCGGTTGCTGAAGCTCAACATCAACTCTGAGACCCTCGGGAAGCCCGACTGTGTAAAGGTAACGTTGCTGGGCTGAGCTCAATGGCTCGCTGGTCCTGCACAAGAGCGCCATAAATCTGCTCGTGTAGTCGGCAACCGTGGAGGTGAACGTAAGCTGAGCCAACTCGCCGAGGGGATTGGCACCCACAGACGGCCCAAACTGAAGGTGACACGCCTCCTTGAAGTGCTGCCAGGATGGGATGCCATGATCGCGCTCAAATTGGAGGTACCAGAACTGAGCTGTGTCCACGAGGTGGTATGCTGCTGTCCACACCTTGTCAGCCTCTTGTGTGCGTTGACCCCGGAAGAATTGTTCACAACGATGAAGCCAGCCGAGCGGATCGACGGAACCATCGTAGGTCGGAAAGTCGAGCTTGTGGAAGCGTGGGACACCGGAGCTGGAGCCGTGACCAGGGTGTTGGTGCTGGTAAGGGAGGGGGGAAATAGATGTGAGGTACGGCGAGGCGGCATATGTGGGCTGTGTCTGTAGTGGTTGAGGCAGTGGCTGGTAAGGGGTGGTGGGCAGCTGCTGGTAGGGCGGTTGTGGCAGAGAGGCGTGAAAGGCTGGGTTGAACGAAGGGTAAGAGGGTTGGTGGTAGGGTGGTGGAGGGCCAGTTTGCTGCGGAAAGATCGGTGAGGTTGGAAAGTGGGGTGTCAGTGGGAGAAGACGTGGATCAGATCCCGCGCTCATGAGGGCGGCCGTGGTAGACGCGAGGGAGGTGGAGGAGGAGGCCGTGGAGGAGCCGTTGGTGGCCGGCTGAAACGCCGTGGGCGGGCCGGTGAAGCTGAGCGCCCATGCTTGAGGGTCGACCAAGGCAGTAGCTGGTGGAGCGCTGGCGCGCTGCTCCAAGGCGTCGACACTAGTACAGAACGACACATCGGAAACGGGCCAAAAACCCCTTCGGCAACGGAGAAAGGGTCCGTGTCCCCGCTTCCGATACTGATGTGAGGGCCCTCATCGGCAACGGTGGCAGAACACCGTTTCCGATGTGAGAAAATTTCGGCATCGGAGCCTCCGGCCCTCCGTTACCAATGTGTGACCATTTCGGCAACGGAGGGTTTTGTCCTCCGTTACCAGTGTGGTATCATGTCGGCAACGGCTATTTCTGTTTGCCCGTTTCCGATGTCTAATTGCAAGCTAATAGTAATTAGCTGCGCTTGCACGCCCGTGCTACAGCAATTATTTAGCAGACATTCAGCAATACAAGTTTACAACAATCATATGAACACAAAGTTTACAGCAAATGTTGGAATACAAGTTCACAACTATTGCTATTGCTACAAATACAAAGTTTTCAACCATTGTTCGGAAAAAAGTGGACACAATTTAAAGAAGTTACATCACAATGGTGACAACAATTGTTTTGGAAAAATCTATAGTCTCACCAGCGAGAATGCCGGTATGGACAGGTGAACAAATGCCGAATAGGATCTCATGATCATGGATTAGGGTCGTGTAGTTTTCCCTCCTTGCTTAAGATGTGTTTAAGGACGAACGCAACAAACTTGCCTCTCAGCATCGTAAGAACATCCTTCTTCAAAGGTGCACGTCCCATTCCGCCTGTAAGCTGCAGGCAGATTCTTAGTTAGGTATCTTTCGTCATGTATGTCTGCAAATATTGTTAGGAAACATGAATTGTTGATGATGTCGTGGATTACTAACCGAATCGAGGCTTGGCAGACTTTTCGAGGTGGGAACGACTTTCAATATTGCATTGCACACATAATACCCACAAAGATTTGTACTAGGTGGTTGCTGAGGGCACTGTAATGTTGGTGACAAAATCGCTCACTTAGTTTGGTTTGCTAGCAGGTATTTGTGAAAATTAGGAATAAAGTAGCAACTGTTACCGGGTCAACTGTTACGTGACTCAATATGTCCTCCTGTTCTCCTCTCTTGGCCAACGGTCTCTTGATTATCCTCAGGTACTTTTCGTACACACTACAAAAGTAATGAGTTGGCGGATTGAGAAAACAACACGTGAAAGTTAAATCATAAAGTAAACTAGGGAACGATGTAATACCTGTTCAAGAATTTCTTCAAGGGTGTATAATCTATACTTCCAAGTAGGGAATCTATATACAATATCTTGTTATGTTTAGGAATGATGACAGCTAAGATCCAGTGAAAACTGCAAAGGAAAATAACAAACTTACGCCTGATGGTAAGGAAGCAGGATGTACAGATAATTTTTGATAACAAACTTACGCCTGATTGTAAGGAAGCAGGATCAACTCTTTGTCTTGATAATGAGTCAACGCTTTCACAGCATAGTTGAATATATCGTCGTATCCATTGCTGCAGATGTTCGCGTAAGCGATAAGAGCCGGGTTAAGGAAACCTACCGGTTCTTTCCTGTGGTTGCACTCGAATACCTGGCTCCTAAGTACAGGAAAGAGAATAGTTAGCATGTACTGAACAGAAGAAAGCTATTAAAATGTGAAAAGTATTTGTAAGGCACGTACAATGTGAACAAACGTATGAACGTGCCATCAACATTATTTAGGTTGAAAACTTGGAACATGTCTGAAAACTCCCAGCTATAACGAACGCCATCTTCGACGTCGTAAAAATCCTCTTTCCTGATACTGAAGTTCATCTCCTTATTCTCTTCACAATATAGGAGGTTCTTTTCATGAAGCTTCTGGCAAGCCAAGCCTGATCTTTGTAATCCATCTTTAGTCAACAATGGCTGTCCACGCACGTATTTGGGGCAACATTGCACCTCTGCATTGTATTTCTTATTCAATTCTTCGTCATCTAGGTATTGGTCGCTGTAAATCGGTGCAGTATTTTTTATATTTTTAGTGGTCTTGGGCTTGGGCTTGGGCTTGTACTTGGGCTTGGGCTTCATCGGGGTTCTATTTATCGGAGCCATCTTGGCATCGTCCTTCGCCCGGACGGGTGTCGTGCCTCTACGTGTCCGAAGAAGTTGGGGCGGAGGCAGAGGCGGCAGATGAGCCTGCTGTGGCTGAGGAGGCAGGGACGGCAGTTGAGCCTCCTGTGACTGAGGCGGAGGCGGCAGATAAGCCTGCTGTGGCTGAGACAGAGGCGTAGGCGGTGTTGGTGTAGCTTCACCCAAGTTGGTGGTGTTGTTCACCACAAGGGCAGTAGGTGAGTTACCATCGACAGGCGGTGTTGGTGTGGCTTCACAATTCTATGCAACCGTTGTATCTTCAACTGCTTTTTCTCTGGAAGGCTGTTTGGCCGCAATATCAAGGAGGAGCTGTGCTGAACGGAGGCCTTCAGACGACGCCATCTGTCGAGAAGCTGTTGAGGTGGATGGCAGGGCACTGAGAAGAGAAATCTCCTTCTTGGGCCACTGTACGTATCTCAGCTTAGCCTGGCCCAAGCTTTGTATGTCTGCATTGACGCAGGTGTTAAATAGCAAGATGCCTTTGAAGCCAGGCATGACCTTGTCCACAAAGCACATTGCAAAACCTGGCTTTAAGGGCACACCATCCACTTGAGGTACCACATCGGTAGGTGGCTGAACCATACCTAGTGCTGCCACCAGGGGATGATGCGTCATCACGGTTACAGGCACATGTAGTTTGCATCTCACCGGGCTCGTGATGTCGTCCACAGCATATTTGCCGGTGTATACAAGACCATCAACCGACAATGATCCACAACTACTCCTGGCTGCAGGGCACCCCCCCCTTACCGGGATCAAGGTGACCGTCTCGAATCTGCTTAACGATATTGGCCATAATATTTGTCTCTAGTGCTTTCATTTGAGCGTCATGTCTGGCCTTTTTCATTGCCTGCCTTTCAGCCTGATCTATCGCGAAAGCCTTCTTGTAGCCAACATGGGTGCCGTACGTCCGAGACCGACCAGAGGGCTCAGGCGTAGCCAAAGCTTTTGAGAGAATGTCATCTTTCCCTCGTGCCAGAATCTCTCCACTGTCCCTTTATTTTTCAGCTCCAGCTGGAGATAAGACAAGTAGTACACTGAATTCAGTACACAAGGAAATATTGTGTCAGTTAAGGAGGAAACAACTTAGGTTATATATGGTTATTACCATTGTTTTATGTAACTTTTGGGTCTCGGGGTGAGTTATAATAAGTTCACAAACTTCGTTTGTTTTAGACCTCGCCCTCAAGAAGTCTCGTGCCCGTTCACCTTCAAGATCAGAGTAAGGAACCGTGCCCCCGAAGCAACTGCTTTTTCATCCTGTTTTCTCCATATGGGCTTCGAACCAGCATATCCAAGAACCCCCATATTGTGGGGATGCTTGTTTTTACTGATGCAGGCTGATACGTCTCCAACGTATCTATAATTTTTGATGTTCCATGCTTGTTTTATACCAATTGCTACATGTTTTGCATCTACTTTATGGCACTTTTATACATTTTTTGGGACTAACCTATTAACAAGATGCCGAAGCGCCAGTTCCTGTTTTCTGCTGTTTTTGTATTCCAGAAAAGCTAGTCTGAAGATATTCTCGGAATTGGACGAAACTTCACGGGGGTCCCTATTTTACCAAAAGACACCAGATGGAGCAAAGGAGCAACAGAGGAGGGCCACCAGGGAGCCACACGCACCCAGGGCGCGTCTGACCCCTTGGCCGCGCCCTGGGGTGGCGTGGGCCCCTTGGGGGTCTCCAGCCGCCGCCCTTTCGCCTACTTATTCCCCCCGAGAAAATAACCCTAAGTGACTGAGCCAATATCCACGAAAAGTTCCAGAGACGCCGCCGCCGTCAACCCTAGCTCGGGAGGGTCCAGAACCTCTTCCCGGCACCCTGCCAGAGAGGGGAATCATCACCGGAGGCTTCTACATCGCCATGCCTGCCTCCGGAGTGATGCGTGAGTAGTTCATCCTTGGACTACGGGTCCATAGCAGTAGCTAGATGGTTGTCTCTCCACTTTGTGCCATCATGTTTAGATCTTGTGAGCTGCCCTACATGATCAAGATCATATTATTGTAATGCTACATGTTGTGTTTGCTGGGATCCGATGAATATTGAATACTATGTCAAGTTGATTATCAATCTATGCCCTATGTTATTTATGATCTTGCATGCTTTCCGTTACTTGTAGATGCTTTGGCCAAGTAGATGCTTGTAACTCCAAGAGAGAGTATTTATGCTAGATAGTGGGTTCATGCCTCCGTTTAATCTGGGACAGTGACAGAAAGTTCTAAGGTTGTGAATGTGCTATTGCCACTAGGGTTAACCTAACGATGCTATGTCCACGGGCATATGTGTTTGTTTACATTACGCGCTTTACTTAATACGATTATCCGTTGCTTGCAACTTAATACCAACGGGGAACTCGGATGACAACCCGGCGGTGGATTATTAGTCATAGACGTTGTTGGATAACGGTCTATGTATTACGTCGTAATGCCCAATTAAATACCATAGTAATCATCATGTCATATATATGCATTGTCATGCGCTCACTATTTGTCAATTGTCCAGCTGTAATTTGTTTACCCAACATATTAGTTATCTTTTATGGAGAGACACCACTAGTGAACTGTGGACTCCGGTCCATTCTTTTACACTGATTAAACAACCACAAACTGCAAATTGTTTCTTTTTCATTCGCTGCAATTTAATACTCATTTTCCACACGAGACGTTTAATCCTTTGTTTTCAGCAAGCCGGTGAGATTGACAACCTCACTATTTCGTTGGGGCAAAGTATTGTGATTGTGTTGTGTGCAGGTTCCGCGTTGGTGATCGTGTTGCGCCGTGCGACCGCCAACAACCTTCAGAAGAGTTGTTGCTCCTACTAGTTCGATAAACCTTGGTTTCATACTGAGGGAAAACTTGCTGCTAGACTACATCAAACCTTCCTCTTGGGGTCTCCCAACGAGCAGGCACGCCTAGCAATCAAGGGCGCTGCTGGCTTTACTCTTTGTTAGGAACTCCTCCGTCCTCCTATACTTCTTGAACTCCTTCCAGTCGTCAGGTTTAATGAAGGGGTATACAAGTGTCGCATCCCGATTTTTCTTCTGGAATTTGGAGTACAGACGGTGCCTGAAGTTACGGAACGAATCCTTTGCTTTAGAAAGAGCAGCAGCTTGAACTGCAGGCTTCCATTCCTCATTTGCGAGCTGGAACTGGCTCATTATGGCGTTGACGATGAAAGTCTTTTCTTCTGGAGTGACTTGACTCCAGTCGTCAACCGTAATGGGGACCTTTTCCCTGACTACACACCCACACAATGTCTTAAATTTCCTATGTGCCTTGACTGGTTTCAACGGGGCACCAGTTTTCTTGTCAATCATCTCCACTGTAAATGTTCCTCTTGGCTTTAGGGTTGGTTTTCTAATTCCTCGACCCCTTTGTTTCATGATAAACTGATCCTGCTGCGAGGATGAGCTCGAGGACCCTTCATCACCAGACGACAGCTCTGAATAACAGGTGAATAATAGAAGGTGGATCTCTAATTAAAACTAAAAGGTCCGACTTTACAGTGTGTAATACAGTTAATCAGCACAACTAACCTGTCCCAAGTGTGTCTCCGGCATGTATGAGGTCGCCGCTGTCTGCCCCTTCCTCTATTGCGGGCAAATCTGTGGCGGCAGCAGCTCCGGGAGCCAAATCAGTGGAGACGGCGGCCAGATCTGTGGCGGCAGCATCTCCGGGAGCCAAATCAGTGGAGACGGCGGCCGCGGTTGTCGCCTGAGGGGGGGGCATAGAGCCCACCCTCTGGGCGTCTTCGCTGACCACGGCGTCGGCGCGACGCCGTCGTAGCCTGGAGCTGCCCCGCGGCGTGGGTTGGGGGACGGCCAGGGAAGCCGTCTGCGCCGCAAGGGCGGCCCGAGTAGTCCGCATAACTAACTCAGCTGAGACCGTGGGTGGGGGACGGCCAGGGAAGCCGCCTGCGCCGCAAGGGCGGCCCGAGTAGTCCGCATAATGAACTCAGCTGAGCGTGAGTACGCCGCCGGGGGTGGTGTTGAAGACGGTGAGCGGGGGGAAATGCGAGGGGTGGTAGGTTGGTCCCCAAAGTTTAAGTCTGGAAGTAGGGTTTATGTCACATCGGCAACGGTGCATTCAAAAAAACCGTTGCCGATGTGGTATAAATAAATTATATTTCGGAATTTGAATAAACGTAGCGTTTACGGTTGAAAATTAAGAAATAACAACAGCACATTACTTTGCCAATTAAGAAATACAATTATCACTTTAGGGTACAAATTAATTTGCTCATTCTTCGTCCTCCTCTAGTAAAACTGGATCAACCTGAATATTTCCTTTGTAAATTGCCCCATCGGAGTGATCATCTCTTGCGTAAAAGCCATCTCCAGGAGCCTGTCGGTCATTGATCTGTATGCGTTCTCCAGTTGCTGGCAAGTCTTCATACTGGTTGTACTCTTCTTCATCAGTAACGTCATCCACCCCAACGATCTTCCTTTTCCCATTCATCACAACATGGCAATTTTTATGTAGTAGGTCTTTGACATAGAAGATCTGGGTGGCTTGGGTAGCTAAAACGAAAGGTTCATCTTTGTATCCCAATTCGTTGAGATTGACATATGTAGTGCCGTACTGGTCAACTTTCGCATGACCCAGTTTGACCCATTTGCATTTAAACAATGGAACCGTGAGTAATGTATCGTACTCAGCTCCCAAATCTCCTCAATTACTCCATAGTACCAATCCTTCCTCCCATTCGGATCTACCGCTTCCACTTTAATAGAGCTATTCTGATACATGGTCTTGTTGTCTCTATTCTTTGTATAAAAGGTGTAGCCATTCAGGTCATATGCTTCCCATTTATGAACCGTAAAGTTTGGCTTTCTTGCCAAACTTTTTAAAGTCTCGTCATCATCTCCGACACAATTCGTCATCAGCCAATCAGCGAATCTCTGGCTGTGCAGTTTCAAGACTTGTGCTTCCTTCTGATTCTCTGTCAAGCCTCGGCCTCCTAGCTCAATTCTAAGTAGATCCTTGTGAGCATCCACATATGGTGTAACGACTGCAAGGTGCTGCAATACGTACAAATGTGCTTTCTCAAATAATTCACACTCTGGCCAACATGATTTATCTTTCATTAACCCTTTTCCATCTAGCCTCCCCTCATGCCTGGACAGAGGCACCCCGATAGGTCGGTGGCCATCCATGTAGCTGATGAAATACTCAACCACCTCCTCCGAAAGATATCCTTCAACGATACTTGCCTCTGGCCGATACCTGTTACGGACGTAGTGCTTGAGTATACCCATGAAGCGCTCGAACGGATACATAGTGCGCAGATACACTGGACCACATTGCTTTATCTCATAAACAATGTGTACAATTAGATGGACCATTACGTCGAAAAACGAAGGGGGGAAGAACATCTCCAGCTGGCAGATAGTCTTCACAACATCTTCTTGCAATCTGTCTAATTTGAATGGATCTATTACCTTCTGGTATATAGCGTTGAAAAAATCACATAACCTCATGAGAGCCTCTCGAACGGGTTTAGGCAACATATTTCTAATTGCCACAGGGAGCATCTGTGTCATCATCACATGGCAGTCATGTGACTTCATCCCCATCAGTTTCTTTTCTTCAAACGACACCAGAGTCCTGATGTTTGCGCAGTATGCTGACGGAACTTTCATATCATACAAGAATTGCAAGAACTCCTTCAACTCTTCCTTCGATAACTGGTAGCAAGCAGGTGGGAGGTACCACTGCCCATTAGGCTTCTCTTGTGGCTTCAACTTTTTCCTTTTATATTTCAATGCAAGAATATCCAGCCGTGAATTCATACCATCCTTCGTTTTATCCTTGTTATTCATTACACATCCAAGAACGCTTTCAGTTACGTTTTTCTCGACATGCATGACATCGATGCAATGTTGAACGTCCAGATATGCCCAATACTTCAATGCCCAGAAAACCGATCTTTTCTTCCACACTGCCTTCTCACGAGACTGGGGTTTCTTCCCCTTACCAAAAATAGTGTGTACATCCTTCGTCTGGTCATCGACATCCGCTCCTGAAAATGGTTCTGGCGTGTCATCGGTCTCAATCGTATTATCGAACGGGGCCTTCAATCTACGATACGGGTGATTCTTTGCCAAAAACCTTCGGTGCCGCATGTACACTGTCTTCCTTGAATTCGGCAGCCAAAGACTTTTTGTTCTCTCTTTGCAAGTGACACATGCAAAGGATCCCTTCAAACTCTGCCCTGACAAGTTCGCAAGTGCAGGATAATCTTGAATGGTCAGAAACAACATTGCTCTGAGATCAAACTGTTCTCTCTTGAACGCATCATACATTCTTACCCCATCCCACAGTACTTGTAGTTCTTCGACAAGTAAACTCAAGTAAACATCAATGTCATTCCCAGGTTGTTTTGGTCCTTGAATAAGCATCGACATCATGATATACCTCTTCTTCATGCACAACCAAGGAGGAAGGTTATACATTGCTAAAAGAACTGGCCAAGTGCTATGTCTGCTGCTCATGCTGCCAAAAGGATTCATTCCATCTGTACTTAGTGCAAACCTTACATTTCTGGGGTCCCTGCCAAAGTCTGGGAACTCATAATCGATAAGCCTCCACTGTGGTCCATCAGCCGGGTGTCTGAGCAGTCCATCTTTTTTCCTTTTATCGGCATGCCAACGCATCAGCTCTGACTGCTTTGGGTCTGCATACATACGCTTCAATCTGGGTATTATTGGCAAATACCACACAACCTTGTAAGGGACTCCCGTTGTGACCTCATCCTCGCCCTTGTCTCTGTCTTTTGCTAGGTTGCGTTTGTAACGAGGAAAGTTACATATGGGACAACGCCGCATATTTTCATTTTCCCCTCGGTAGAGAATACAATCATTCTTACAAGCGTGTATCTTCACGTACTCGGCTGGAATGGGGCAGATCACCCTCTTGGCATGGTAAGTGTTCGCTGGCAAGTCATTTCCAGGTGGAAGTAATAATGCGACAAGTTTTAACAGCTTTGTGAAGCTCACATCGGATGTACTACTCTCTGCCTTGTATTTCAACAATTCTAGTGTCGCATCCAACTTGCTGAGCTTGCATTCCGGATACAGAGGTTTCTTCGAGTCCGCCGACTGACAGAGGAAATTCTTTATCTCATCATTACCTTCCATATTATTCTCCAAATCATTGATCATCTGTTCTAGGTTTTTTTGTGGACCATCGGCTCTGGTTTCATCTGGATGCACATCATCATCAGCGTTGCCCAAACCATCTCTGGCATTGACTTCATGATTATCGTTGCTCAAATCATCACGGTTGTCGGCAAAGATTGCTGGTTGTTGTTCACCGTGTTTTGACCAACATGTGTACGATTCCATAAATCCCCTCAAAATAATGTGTTCTTCTATCGTTTGTCTTCTAGGCCACAAGACTTCATTCTTACAGATAACACAAGGACAAAACATCTTCGGTTCATTACTTTCTAGCATGTGTTGCGAAGCCCTGTCCAAGAATTCAACCACACCTTGTGAGAATTCAGGACTCGTGCGACCACCGTACATCCAAGCTCGATCAAGAACCATCTAGTAAAATGGCAAACTACATATGTAAGATTTATACTCCGCGCTCCTAAATCAAAATAATTAAAAAAATAAGTAGTAGGTTTTCGGGTTATACCACCGCCCCAGTAGCTGTGGAATCGGGCCCAAGCTTCCCTGCGCTGCCTCTCGAGCCGGCAACCAACGCGCTGCCTCTCGACGCCGGCAACCAACGCGCGCCTATCGACGCCCGCAGCACAGATGTAAGATCTGGACTCCGCCTCCGCCCTCGCCGCCGCCGCTCCTATCTTTCAGTCTTATGGGAATCTCCGCAGCTGGCTAACTCGACACCACTCATAGCGTTAGGTCTGGATGGAATCATCGGATACGGTCATCCATATTAACCGTTTACAATAATAAAAATAATGCATACGGACACGAAAATATGTCCGTTGCTCATATAAAGCAAACGGTTGCGGAAAGCACAACCGTTGCCGATGTGTCGCGGGTCACGGGAGGATAGCCCTCGCGGGCGGCTTTTTTCGCGCGGAAGGCTCGATTTTCCGTCGCCTAACTCCTGTCGTTTCCATAGAGGGGTATCCGATGTGTCGTTCTGTACTAGTGCGAGGCGCTGGACAATTTTCTCCATAAAGGCCTGGTCGGCAGTCCACTGCGCCACCACTTCCTTCAGCTGGGTCGCCAGATCCTTCAGCAGGAGGCTGATATCGTCGTTCTTGAGATCGTCCCCCATCGTAGATGGCTCTGATACCAAATGGAACAAATTAAATTACTTTAGACCTAATATAAAGTAAATACTCTGAATTCTCATTGCTTCATTGATCGTGGGAGAAGCCCAATATATAGGAGGGATAACTTGGCTCACAAGCCGACTCAAAGGAGATGCAATCTAGACTCTTGAAACTGAATCTAAACAGGACTCTGAACCTAATACGAATCTGAGCCTAATCCTAACCACTTTGGGCTGCACCAGGAGGTGGTGCGGTCATGGTTGATTCCCCACATAACATATTCATCTTGAATGATTTTGATATATGTATTGGGTAGCTAGAACTGGTTTTGACTTTTGACCCAACCAATTTACTCTGCTTGCCTAATACCTTGTATTCATCTGTGTTTCTCTTTTTCCTGCAGGTTGAATATACTAGACTACTAGCACTACAAACGAGTTGGTCAGTTTTTCAGGATTGCTCTTGACCATGGCGAAGCGTCCGGTGTGATCAAATAGCACGAACGCATTGTGGTCTCTGCCAAAAAGTGGGAGATTCCGCGATTCTGAAGATCATTGAGCTGGACGACTATGGCTATACTAGCCTTTCTCATGGTTTGCCCGATTTTTTAGTAGGCCAAAACGTTGCTTCGTGGCTAATATATAATCCTATAGTTTTGCTTAATGAGCTACTCTCCGCTATGGTGACATGGTGTCATAGGATCTGCCCTCCATTTCTTAAACATAAGTTCTAGTTATGGATATTTGCTCAGGTTATACTGTTGTGTATCAATTAAATTATCAGGTGGAATGATGAAATCGAGGCTCCCTTGCCATGGTTGATGCTACATTAATTGCCTTTTTTTTTTGTCAACTTGGCTGTTTCATTTACCCGCCTATACTCTGATCATGCTTTGCATATGTATTTTCCATGATTTTTCTTACTTTTGTTGTTGTTCTCACCTTATTTGGATTTCTAAAATACACTCAACTATTTTTCATACATGTAGAAAATATTAGTGTCCAAACTCACAAACCATCAAATTCCATAGTTTTGTACATCCAAATATGATTTGGATTTGGATGTCAACCTTGTATTTCTACAACAAATACCATACACATCCAAACAACAGGGCTTTGATATATATGGGAGGCCAATTCAAAACCAACCCAGATTTGTTATTTCCAACCCAATTCAATTCCAAGCTCCAATTCATACATAGTTTTCTTGTGGTGTATTTGTTTTCATGTTTTTCAGGTTGTTTTGTCGAGGTGGGAGCTCTCCACCCACCGCACAGCGCGGCCATCAGGGACCCGCTTCTGGAGCATGGCCCAGCAGGCGGCCGGACAGGTTGCTGCCTCAGCGAGCCACGAAGCCCTGCTGATGCCGCCGCTATTGGCTGCCTTTCCAGCACGCCAGTACTTCAAGGCCTGGACGAGGAGAGCCCTGCTGATGTCAACTACCATGGGTAATCACTAATCAGCTTTATCTAATCTCTCCTTTGGCAAAATCGTATGAAAATTGATAGTCATTCTGCTTGCGTACACGGTCTTCACATGCACGTAGCAAAAAATAAAATGCCACTGAACTTTGCTTACGTTTTGCTTTTTGCAAGAAATACATGTCCACCAAATTTAGCCACACTATTCTTGGTTTTTGTATTTCCAAGTGTTTGATGCAGACCACCATATTAGGTTTACAGACACTATCCGAATTAAGCTATTTAATCAGTTTCCAACTGTGACATTTGTCATGTATGCCCTTTATTCCAAGGAAATGTACCTGTCCACTTCAACAGCCAGAATTTAACACGTCACAGCAGAGGCATGAAACCAGCCTGATTGGGCATGGACGCGTGAAGCTTGCATTCATGTTGCATACCTTTCCCAGCTTCTTCAGTCCTCTGGACCTCTACATATACACATCGTAGTGCGTTTCGTAGCACATCAAGCAGCTCGACCACTGTCCTCAAGTAGCTCATCAACCATCGGTCAGTAACAATCAAGAAAAGTAAAATGGAGTCCCAAAACAAGGAGGTTGATGCACTGGTCCAGAAGATCACGGGGCTCCACGCCGCCATCTCTAAGCTGCCGTCGCTCAGCCCGTGCCCGGACGTGAACGCGCTCTTCACCGACCTGGTCACCGCGTGCGTTCCACCGAGCCCTGTCAACGTGACCAAGCTCGGCCCGGAGGCCCAGAAGATGCGGGAGGGGCTCATCCGCCTCTGCTCCGAAGCCGAGGGAAAGCTGGAGGCGCACTACTCCGATATGCTCGCCGCCTTCGACAACCCACTCGACCACCTCGGCATGTTCCCCTATTACAGCAGCTACATCAAACCTCAGCAAGCTGGAGTATGAGCTCCTGGCGCGCTACGTGCCTGGTGGCATCGCGCCGGCCCGCGTGGCCTTCAACGGGTCCGGCCCGCTGCCGTTCAGCTCTTTCGTCCTCGCCGCGCGCCACCTGCCAGACACAATGTTCGACAACTACGACCTGTGTGGCGCGGCCAACGACCGCGCCAGCAAGCTGTTCCGACTTCCGCGCGGACGAGGACCTGGGTGCCCGCATGTCGTTCCACACGGCCGACGTCGCCGATCTCACCAGCGAGCTCGGCGCGTACGACGTTGTCTTCCTGGCCGCGCTTGTGGGCATGGCGGCCGAGGAGAATTCCAAGGTGATCACCCACCTCGTCGTGCACATGGCGGACGGGGCGGCCCTTGTTGTGCGCAGCGCCCACGTACAGTGCGCGCGGGTTCCTCTACCCGATCGTCGACCCCGAGGACATTGGCCGAGGTGGGTTTGAGGTGCTGGCCGTGTGCCACCCCGACGACGACGTGGTAAACTCCGTCATCATCGCGCGCAAGTCTAACGACGTGCATGCCGATGTGCTCCAGAACGGGCGTGGACAAAATGCGCGTGGCGCGGTGCCGGTGGTTAGCCCGCCGTGCAGGTTCGGTGAGATGGTGGCGGACGTGACCCCGAAGAGGGAGGAGTTTGCCAAAGCAGAAGTGGCCTTCTGATCGATGCCGACGATGCGAAGGAAATTGAAAATGGCGTGCAGGGTCATCATCCGTATGCGCGTGCAAATCATACATGGTACTATTGTTTTTCATACTGCTTCAGTGCTTCTTGTTGTCTATTTCTTGTCTGTGTCGTGTGTTGGCTGTAATGTCCAAGAACTACTAGCCCAGAAAGGCAGTGTAGAGGACAGTGTGCGAAAGAAATAATATGTGTCCATTCGAGTTTAGAATAAGACGAATTTTGTTCGCAATCACAATTCACAAGTATGAATGATAATGAAATTGGTGTTATACTAGAATGCCCTCGACCGCTTTCCCGCGTTTTCATGTGAAACTGTGAATCATACGCTTTTTTTGACTAATATGAAAATGTTCTGATGCCTTTTTGAGCAATATGGCTTTCAGAGCTATAAAAGCCATAATTAGAATCGATGAGACTAGCTTAAACAGTTTACAGACACACCTGGTATATGGTGGGATGAAGCTTCGAAGTAGTAGTGAGAAGAGTACATCGAAATTTAATTAGGCAAAGGAGAAACTGGCTATGGATGATGCATACTGTCAACTAGCTGGAACCCCATACTGTCTACGATTAAACGCTAATGCCAGCTTGAAATACCCCAACCTGCTAAATTATTCAGACTTCAGCATGTTCAGTTCAGCCTTTGTAGTGCAGAAATCCGAATGGCTATTTTGATCTTTTTTATATAATATACTTGTTCTGCTAATCCTATTCTCCAGTGCAATCTAAAATTTTATCTCTGCATAGTTTACAGGTTTCCACTATCTCAAATTGAACTCCAGTTAAAACTTAAGAGTCGATCCAGTTCAGACTTTGCAAAATAAAAAATCTGCTGGTGTCTAGTTTTACTTAATTAATGGACTCCAACAAATTTTGTTTTGATAAAAAATAGTAACACTGGATATGATAAATTCACGTTTTCAAGTTGGTTGTAGTATGTCACTCACATCATTCTTTTACCATGCTAATGCAGGCGAGCTGAAGCCTGAGACGAATGTCAACTTGGACCAATAGGCGAATAATAGACCCCAATGCTATTATTATGGTGGTAAGCTTCAGTTCCATGCTTAATTAAATAATCCATCCATCACAAGATGACAGCCAATCAAAATTTTAGAAGTTGAAAGGTTTGCCCCTTTATCGTTGTTTTACTAATTTGGCGAATAATGTTACAATAGTATGAAATCTAGATGACCAAGCTAGCTTTACTTGTTGAAAAAATTCATCGGAGGCACCATCTTGTTTGTTTCGCAAAAAATTATGGATTCATACATATAAAATTATGCTAACAGGTTTTCGTCAACTACAATAAGAGCGCTTAATATTTTAGTATTTAAGCAACACGTAACTTGGTTACTAGCATATTTCCCAATGTAACTGAACATTTTTCTGCATTCTGCATTCTTCCATTCTGATTAGCCATCCTCCACCATGCATGTTCTTTATCCTCTATTTCCATGTTCCAGGCATTTGCCTTTTTATAATTTGAATAGCAGAAAGAATTTGAAGGGACCTGAGTCTAAGGCTGCAAAACTAATTTCCAAGGACATTTAGAAAGAAGGTCAGATCACTAATTCTCTTGATTTTAGCTTGAACCAACTTTCCAAGTCATACAATAAGCATTTATATCTATTATAATTTACTGTTGTGTGGCATTTTATTGTCTCGGCTCTTGCGCGTAGAGGACCTCATGGTCATTTTATTAACCTTGTGTATGCTTGCATTTCTTCGCCAACGTTCTCGGTCATCACTAATTGTCAATCTTTTGCAAAGTTTGGTAGTTCGAGAGGTATCAGACAGGGTGTCCTTTGTCGCCTTATCTTTTTGTTTTTGCAGTGAATGAACTAGCTTTGACTTTCCAGGACGCCCTAAATGCCAATCAGCTCACGGGCATCTCTCTTGGACCTAATTGCCCCCGTATCCACTCTCTTATGTTTGCAGATGGCCTCATTGTGTGTGGCAAGGCTAACGTGCAGGAAGCTCAAAATATCTCTCAAATTATTGATCATTTTTGTCATGACTCGGGCCATACTCCAAACTGGAACAAATCTGTAATTCTTTTCAGCAAGAATGTCACTCCAGAAGATATCCGTGCTATCTTTCCAGTCCCCAGACATATACAATTCGTTGGTCCACCTTGGTCATCCTCTTATTTTGCCTTCCAAAAACAGATCAGTTGCATATGCAAAAAACGACATTTGTTCTCGTGAAAATCGTATATACTGGACAAATATATATGTGTATCATCGTTTGTTTGGCAAGTGAAGTGCACGTACCATTTAGCATGAGTACATATGGTTCCAGTTCAGAATCCAGAAACTGCGGCAATGCCAAACATGACTGCAATTAGGCAAATTTTTAGAAAGAATAATACTCATATATTTGCCATGGTTACAAAACTACAAGTCATAGGGGACCTTGTATTCTTTTTTTGCGAAAAGGCCAACCGATCTATTGATCATCAACAACGGTACAAGGAATCCCAAAAATAATAAAAATTACAAGTAGGTATTCAGACCACCTAGCGGGACCTTGTATTCAACATAAGAGACGATCTCACTATGCTGTGGACATGAATTGGTGGTGGTGGCAATTGGAGGCTGAGTGTACGAGCCTCTTAGCAGGCCATCTGCAATGATTTTGTATACAACTTCTGTTGGATGGACACCATCCCATGATCCATACTTTTGTGGATCGTCACAAACCTTGTATTCTCCGTATCCACATCCTCCAGCCACACTATAAGATCCGTCACCACAGCAAGCCACCAAAGGATACTTGATCCCTGAACAACAGTTATACCAATGCGGACAAGGGGTCAGCCAGGAAAATTGTTCTGCTTGATGGGCCTATATGTGTGTTTTTCTTTTTGAGCTTCGAAGGATTTTTACTAGTTTACATAATTACTTGTTTATCAAATCTGGAGGTCAATCCAAGCAACTAATAAAATAATTGATATGTCATTATACATGAAACAAAGTGACAATGGACTAGCACATTAGAACAATGTGCATATGTACAACGGAATTCAAGAGTCGATTCCTTGACATCTAATAGACTGACGTGACTGCTATCACGCTGTGTTACCGAATGAAAACCCAATTGTACTCGAAGTTCCAATAAAAGTACCATACTATGAAATATTTAGTTTGTCAAATTTCAATTGATAATGTGGTGTTGCTGAACGAATTTTCCTAGAATTCCAATTAACTTGCTCCTCCAATATGTACCTAGTATTTAATGTTCCTCCCCATTCTTGACTTTTGTATATATATATATATCTATCTTTTCTAGAGCCAACAACGCAATGCTTATTTCTTCTACTCATTTTGCTTTCTAGACTGGTTGCCAGTGTTGATAATCGGATCTCCTTAACCCCAACGGTAAGAAACGTCAAAGAGCAATTAAAAATTAAATTTTAAATTCAAGAGTTCAAAGTAAAAATAGTGTTAACCTTAGCCATGAAATGGATGTGTTGTAACGCTGAAGTCGTTGGTTTGAGTCTTTGAGACCCATGGTTGGAAAGTTTTGGTTTTGGTACTATTCTTCAAAAACGAAAAATAACACAACCTATTTGCAAAATTTAAAGAAATTTCCGGTTTGGGAAGTCACCCAGCCCGGGAGTGGCATATGTTGGTCAAAGCATTTTCCTATATACTGCAAAGTGCATAGTAGATATAGTAGAAGACATTTAACTCACCAAATTTTTCAGGAGAACGGAAGATCTCCATAGCAGCTCCGAAGTAATCAGCATAGATGATCGCCACACCGGGATGAAGCTTTCGCAACTCTTTCAACTCGTCCACAAGAAGTTTGTTGTGGTATTGCGCGAATTCGTTCAACCAATGTATGCAACCAGTGTCTGACTCATAATCTTCTGCCTTGTCACTATTGAATATCTTTAGGTACTGTGGGACACACCCAATTGGAAGGTTGCCAGGAACTAGCAACGTTTTGGCACCCATCCTTATCAATTCCTGAAAACTCAATTCATTTGCATTACTAACTATGTACGCCTTCACTATTTCTCAAATCGGGATTCAGTAGTAACAAATTAAGGTAACAAGAGCTGGAACAGTAGCTAATAACTCACGGTGATAGTAGAAGAAATTTTGGCAACAACACTCGGAGTGAAGTTGCGGATCTTCTCAAAGGGCACCCCAGCGAAAAAAGGTATGTTGTAATCATTGCCCCCAATTTCACCAACCAAGAAGAGAGATGTGTTCATCATGTTGGCGCAATCTGTTTAGTGAAGGTGATTCTGAATCATTATGTGATCATATTGATTTGTTCAAGGGAACAAAAAGGAGGATGACATCGAGTTCACAAGTATTATGTTCAGAATGTACCAAAAACAGTATTCTTCTTTAGTTAGAAAAACAGTAGCAGAACTGAAACAGACTCGAATCAAGTTCGCCACAGTTTACCACTGATCCTGCGAGAGCGCAAATAAAGAACTAGTACAATATCTTCAATAGCAGAGTAATGAATTTCACCATCAGTTCCAGGGCTTCAACAAATCATCTCTTATGGGAACCCCTTCATGTGAAAAAATTACTTCAAAATTTTCCAACTTCAACCGAGCTATTTCCTTTGGGGAGAAAACAGTGTCTACTCATATTTGCTAAAACTTGTACTACCGGCTACAGCTTTAGTTGATTGTGTTCCATAATGACTGAAATGGATGTAGAAATGGCTTATGTAATAAGTGGTGAAAACGTTGGTGGAGGTCCCGGGTGTGTGGTCTGACACAAAAGCTCTGCATTTGGTTGAACTCTGTTTATCTGCTGTTTACCAGGTTCTTAATTGAAGTTGGGAGCGATGCTAAGTCGAAAAAAAAAATCTTGATAAATACATACCGGTTAAATCGTTGGGGCAGAACAGGTTGAGCAGGTCGCGGAACCAAAGCATCTCCATGTCGAGGTGCACCGTGTCAGCGCGAATGGGCACCCCATTCTCAGTAAAAAATGCCGGACTCAGCGCCGTAGCGGCACCGACGGCGAAGTTGGCCCCGCCGGCGAAGTCCTCCGCGCTCCGCCCGCCCCAGTACGGCGGCACGAACGGCAGCCCCAGCGTGTCCGCTGATGCCCAGCAAGGATTTCAGAATCAGTACTCCTGATGGAAAAATCCATTGGTCGCAAGGGTGGTTGTGCCGTACGTACCAAGAAAGTCGAGGATGATGCGGCCGTTGGAGAAGCGGCCGGTGGCCTTGATGAAGTAGGTCTCGCCGTAGGGCAGCCTGAGCACGGCCGTGTGGGTTTTGTTGGGGTAGACGAAGCGGTAGTTGCCCGTGTCCGTCAGGGAATCCCCGAAGCTGAACACCCGCGTGTAACACGCCGGATCCGCCCGCGCCGGTTGCGCCGCCGCAAGTACCACCAGTAGAGCCACCGCCATCGCCGTCCTGGAAGCAGACGAAGCCATGCCTTTGGTTTTCTCCAGTGGACGTTCGGTTTCTGTTTGCTCGGGGATGGGTGGACGGACCCGACGGTGAATAAATTACACGGGGCCGAGAGGGAAGAGCACGCTTGCCTCTCCGTGATCGCTGACTATCACCAACCCAACTGTCGCGGGATCACTGACAGCAGATTCGGGCTAGTGCTGGAAATGAGTAGATTAACATAGGACCTCGCCGAATCCAATGGGCTTCTCCAATCTCCACCATCCATCAACCAAGTCGTAGGGACTAGGGGAAGACGATACCAATGGATCAGCACCACGATACAAGAATCCCCACGCTTATCTCTCGTTCCTACTTCTTTAATCAAGCCATACACACAGCTGCAGGGCCAGATGGGATCGAGCAGGAAACTAATGGAGATCAAAGGATGCGACTGGATCTTATCCATGCTGTTATCTGTTTTATTTTCTTATTAAACTCTATTTTAGACGGTTTTGTAATTATAAATCGTCCGAGAGCTAACTAAATCTCAATCGCTACCTTAGCCGTTGAATTTGCTTCTGTACGATGTGTAAGTTGCATGTGGATTGCAACTGCGATTTTTCTAGTTGCACAAGTTGCAACCAAGAAAAAAATGTTCACACGGTTGAAAATAATTATTCACACAGTACAAAATAATGGTTCAAGAGATTAACAAAATGTCCACACATCATAACTCACGTCCCGACTGATATTTAGTTAAATCAGACTGAAACTAGGTGCCCCCATTTTTTCATATGAATGGCATTTTTCCACGCATCATAACTCACGTCCCGTCTGATATTTAGTTAAATCAGACTTAAACTAGTGTGTTACAAGTAATTAACCACACAGTTAATTAGACAAATCCCATGTTTCTATGCTACACTTCATTTGGCATTTTGGCAACTGTCGCCGTAGTTTCCACAATTGTCGCGCTACAACTCCCAATCACGGCTATATATATGCATACATCATACTGAATAAAGATTGCACACTTCGAATCATTCGTTCGTTGTTTCTCTCGTTTATATTCCTCGCCCACAATATATTGTATCAGCATTCTAATAAAAATAGGGTCGTATGTATTCTATGTATAAGATAAATATTTCCATATTGAATACAATTATATATATAGATTTATCCGGGAGTTAATCTGATCGAATAGAAACAAAGTATTTGGAAGAAAATCTCTCTATATTGTTTGGATTGTGTACTACATGTACATCCAACTGCTAGCACATGCTACGTGGAAAGCAATTCTCTGGTCATGCTTTGCATGAAGCTAAACTTTCTCAAATCTTATTTCATACTAGTTGAATTTGGGCACGTCGGCACGCCGCGCCTTTGGTGGATTTGGGAGGCATTTGGATGTTTAGAATATTCAAATTTGAAATTTGGTCATATATGCATAAATAGTCAGCATTTATTTTATGTGATCATGTTGATAATTTTTTTCAATTTTTTCTGGTGGATGGAGTTAAAGTTGCTGATTTTGCAGCATTTAGTAGTTCTTGAAAGTTGTTTAAGTACCGTAAAACAATAGCTCTAAAGTGTTTTAAACTATATGAAGCATGGGCTATTTTAGAATTTGTTTTTTAATTCGAGTATGTTGGTTTGGAAAATAAGTTTGAAACAGCTATTTCTAAATATTTACGTTTGTGGTATTTTTATTTTGATATGTTTGAGCCCATGATGTTTTATTTTAGAATTTGGTTTGTGATTCAAATATGTTGGTTTGGAAAATAAGTTTAAAACAGCTATTTATAAATATTTACATTTGTGGTATTTTTTATTTTGATATGTTTGAGCCCATGATGTAAATGGGTAATTTTAAATTATTTGGAAACTCTATTTATATGAGATGTTTTGTACCAAAAAAAACATTTTATTGGGTTTGTCATACTGAATGATATTGCTGATATTATTTTTGTGAATTTTATTTGAGTTGGAAAGAAAGTTGTAAAATTTGAATGTTGTATGAAATTCAAGATTTGAAATAATTTGGAAAAGAGCACAATGTATTTGGAATGGCTATTTTGGTTTTTACAATTTTGTTTGGAAATTGAAGTAATTTGGAAAAGGTCACAGAGCATTTGAGATGGCTATTTTGATTTTTCAAATTTTTGGAAACTGGTCTGAATTGATTTGGAGTTGGATTTGAAAAGCTACAAAAGTTTTGAAAAAAAAAAAAAAAACGGGGAAAAAAAAGCCCGAGCCAGCTGTGCAGGAAGCAGCCCAGCCCAGCACCAGCCCACCTACTCAGCCCAGGCCCACTGTGACGTCATAGTGACGTCCACAGTGGGTCGCACATGCCATTGACATGGGGAGCATCAGCGGCGCGGCCACAGCGAGGCTCGCCGGAGGAGGGCGAGTGGGCTGCCGCGGCTGTGCGCGTTGCACGCGCACGGATTCGGGCTACCGAAAGGCGGCGGCGCCGCGACCAAATGGTCGCCGGAGCAGTGGCTGGAGCACGGCGGAGCGCGGCGGCCAGAGTTGGGAAAAGAAGCGTTCGATTCCGGCGAGTCGTACTGTTCCAGCAAGCGGCACTGCATGGAGAGGAAGAGGGAGACGGGGCGGAGGTCGTGGCGTGTTCAATTTCTGTCGGGGAGGACGGAGACGGCGGCATCGACCGCGCGGCAGCTGGCGGCCGGAGGCGGGGAAGAGTGAGTCGATTCCGGCGACTGGGACCACCCCAGCAAGCGCAGTTCGACGGGGAGGTAGAGGAGGTTGAGGCGGAGCTGGTGGTGTTCTCGAAATCAGTGGGAACGGAGCAGAACGGCGGCGCGAGGCGTCGGCGGCGGCGGCGATCTCGGGCCGTCGCGGGAGAAGAAAGAGTGGGGGGTGGAGTTCTGTGGGCACTTTTGCAAGAAGGCCACTGTTCTTTCCTCAAATCACAGATAAGTCCTTTATAGTGGTGAGGTGTGGGCTGCGGAGCTATTTCTCGTTTTGTGAGGGTTGTTTTTGCAAAATGGTTACGGGGAGGCCAGCCGGACCGTCCGATCGACGATCGACGACGCGGAGCCGCTCGGACACTGTATCTTCCGTGGATGAACAGTGCCCGAGCGCTCTCAGGGCGCGGATTTGGCTGCTCTTTTAATAGTAGGGTAATGCACATCTTATGTCATAGAATAGCTCATTGCGAGGCCTTATCACCTCAAAATCCACGCAAGATTATTTCAATTTCTTGAACGCATTCAAGGTGATATGTGTGGTCTCATCCAACATTTGGAAGATTCATTGATCAACGCGATAACCACGATATTATACTTCCAATTTTAAATACAAAAGGCTTAAGACTCCAGGTTGGGTGAAAACCAGTAAAACTGAAACATTTTCTCTTTTTCAAACTTTCAGATACTATGAATCGGAAGCTGGATGAACTTCCTATAATTGAAAACTTCTTTTGTGTTGCAATACACGTTTACGTACATTGATATCTGTCAACCAAATGCGAAAAAATATGTGTTCTCCTGAAAATCATATATACTGGACAAATATGTATATGTATCGTCGTTTGTTCCACAAGTGAAGTGCATGTATATGTCCTTTGTGATCTACAGGTCATATAGGACCTTGTATTCAACAGAAGAGACGATCTCAGTAAGCTGTGAACATGAATTGGTGGTGATGGCAATTGGAGGCTGAGTGTATGAGCCTCTTAGCAAGCCATCGGCAATGACTTTGTACAGAACTTCTGATGGATGAATGCCATCCCAGGATCCGTACTTTCGTGGATCATCACAAACCTTGTATGGTCCGTATCCACATCCTCAAGTTTTGGAAACACCATAAGATCCTTCTCCCCCACAGCAAGCCACCAAAGAATACTCGATCCCTTAACAAGAGTTATAGCAATGTGAAAAAAGGGTCAGCCAAGAAAACTGTTCCGCTTGATGAGCCTATATGTGTGTATTTCTTTTCGAGCTTCTAAGTTACAGAATAACTTGTTTGTCAGATTTGAATGCCAATCCAAGCAACTATTGGAAAAATTGATATGGCCTTATACATGAAAGAAAGTGGAAATAGACTAGTACATTAGTACACTGTGCCTATGTAAAACCAAATTTAAGAATCGATTCCTTGACATCTATGTAATAGAATGACGTGACTGCTATTATGCTGTGTTTACCAAATGAAACCCAGTTGTACAATGAAAGTACCTTACCATTGAATTATATTTTTGTCAAGTGATAATTAATAATGTGTTCTTGCTAAACCAAAAAGTTCCTAGAATTCCGGTTAACATGCTCCCTCTAATGTAGCTAGTATTTACCATTTTCTCCCATTCACAATTTCTGTATATATCTCTGTCTTTTCTGGTCATTTGCTTTGCACTATGAAGAAGTGGAAGGAATAAAAGATAAGAACTTTCTAGAAATTAAGCCCCACCAGTAAGAAACATAATCGAGAGTTCAAAGTAAAGTAGTGTTAACATTAATCATGGAAAAAAATGTGCTGTCTTGGTAATAAGAAGTCGTGTGTTTGAGTTTGTGAGACTTATGGTTGGAAAGTTCTTGTTTTCTTACTTTACTTCCAAAGCGAAAAAATAGCACAACCTGTTTGCAAAAAAAAAAGTAAAAAGAAATCAGTTTGGGATGTCACCCGACTCGGGACTGGCATATGTTGGTCAAAGCATTTTCGTGTAGTCTGCAAAGTGATTTCATAGTAGATAGCAGAAGATCTTTAACTCGCCAAAAAAAATTAGGAGAAAGGAAGATCTCCATAGCAGCTCCATAGTAATCAGCATAGATGACCGCCACGCCCCGGATGAAGCTTTCACAACTCTTCCAACTCTTCCACAAGAAGTTTGTTGTGGTATTGCGCGAACTCATTCAGCCAACTTATGCAACCAGTTTTTGGCTCATAATCTTCTGCCTTGTCACTATTGAATATCGTGAGGTACCGAGGATTGGAAGGTTGCCAAGAACTAGCAACATTTTGGCACCCATCCCTATCAATTCCTGAAAACTCGATTCATTTGCAGTACTAACTAGGTACTCTTTAACTATTTCTAGAATCAGGATTCAATAGTTAAAAGTTAACTTAACAACAGCTGCAACAGTAGCAAATAACTCACGTCTCACGGAGATAGTAGAAGAAATTTACAACAACACTCAGAGAGATGTGTTCATCATGTTGGCGCGTTCTGTTACTGAAAAAGATTTTTAATCATCATGTTAAGAAGATGATCGAGTTTGCAGGTATTGTCCTAGAAAGTACCAAAAACAATGTTTTTCTTTGGTTAGAGAAACAATATTCTAGAGTAGGGGCAACCGAAATTGTCACGCCCCAGACCACGGTCTGGGAGAATGACAGCCGCCGTACACTTATGGTGAAGAACACCATAAGCATACAAGGCTTAGAATAGTGAAATATCATCGACAAAAGCCAAGCAAGGTCTCCACTTTATTCATTAATCAAATATTACAAGTACAATTTATTTCATTACAACAGCAGCGGTATCTTCTCTTATTGGTGTTTATCACGACTACTTCACTATATATCATCATATGGATGCTCGGACTTAACCTCCTGATCATAACATTCATCTGCGCATACCAGATAAAAATAAAAAGGACATGAGTATGTTAAACATACTCAGCAAGAAATAAACACGGTTTTACACTCCTTTGCACATAAGCACAAGGTACTTATCAAAAGCTCAACACTCCACCTTGCCAACAGGGAACTAGTTGGCATAATGAACCAAATACAACCAATAATAATATCACCCCATACATCTCATATTTTAATGTTAGTCTCTGCAGAGTATCAGCAAAATCAATTGTCATAATCCCACCTTGCGATAGTATCGATCTCTGAGAATCACGTCGCCGAGTCCCCTACTTGTGTGGGCCTTCCCATCCCACACCTTTCAGGTATCGACCGTCCCAGGCTAGATACACCACGCTTTTCATGATTATGACCAATCATTTTGTTGATATATGATTCCATATTTTATCTTGACCAATATATGACACACCAAAAGTGCTAAATATACGAAAAAGAGCAGCTCTAGAGATATGGAAAATTAATATCAAACAAAACAGAGATGAGCAAAGCAACCAGATAAAATCACTCAAAGGAACATTAACAAATCAAAAGATTTCTGGTATACGCAGCTTGCCTTGAGCCTCTTCGGTAATTAAACTTCTTTCTCCTCCGGACCTAAACATGTCAAGGTCGGGTTGAGTATACTGATACTATTTTCTCACGTTCAGCATTTAATAATTAGTTAGATTAATCATGGTTAACTTTAAATATGTGTACGGTTCATGTGCTAGTTCTGTTGCCATGCATGCACGAGCTGACGAGCTACTCATCTGTTTACGTTCCAAGTATATTCATGCATAGCCAGTTTAGTTCACTTAATCAATTCATGCGTTTCAAGTATTTCTGTATAGATTTATTAATTCATCATTCAATCAAAGGTTCAGTTTCACGCCGTCGACGCCGGATCGACAAGCATGACGGCATGCAACTGCAGCTCCGGCAGTCTCGCCGCACTGATGGCGAAACATGTGATTTAACTAATCTGATCAGAACTGGTAGGAAACATGTGAATCATGCTCTTGGATAGAAAGATGGATCGATGGATCTTCTTAGCATGTAGGAAAGCATTTACTAGTACTACAGCTAAGAGATCAGCATAGACTTGAATAACTACAGGAGCTTAGCTGCACGCTTACCTCTTCCGCTTAAGATCTCCCCCTGCAGCGCCTCTTCTTATTCTCTAGGAACTAATCTTGCTGCCTAACCCAATGAACAGAACCAGAGCTTTGCTATCAATCGGTGAAACAGAAAGAATGAGAGAGATGCTAGCTTGATTGGCTGATGGTGAGAGGCTGCAGCGGCAGGGGTATTTATAGGTCCAAACCTAGTACACGCTCATCAGGATATTTAGTTCAGGACGATAAGATCATCCGGGGGAAGCTTGGATGCCAAGGAAGGGATAAGAACAGAGCCTCCTGCTTTTTTAAAAACCATGGTAAGAGATAATACTAACGGTGGGACAAATATCTAGGAACCTTACACTTAGGTCCTTCTGTTTTCTTATTTTATCTATCATTTCATTAGTACAAATTTTCTTGTTTCCGTTGTCAAAATAGTAAATTTAAATATCAATTTTTTTTTTGGGGTTATTACATCCTTCCCTCCTTATACAAATTTCGTCCTCGAAATTTCAGTGATAAATATTGCTTGCACCATTCCCATTGTTCATGTTGAAATCATCCATCTACCATGAGTAAATTATTATTTAGTAAGTTTAATGCCTAGTCAACACAAACACAAACAGTAGACGTACATTCAAAACAAGCCATTTTCAGAAAGGAAAAACAACTCAATGACGCCTTCAAGCAAGTTCTATATTTCTATATCCACTAATTTCACCTTTACTTTGCACTTCATTGCAACTTTATCTCACTTGAAATAATTACGTTAGCATTTATTTTCTCATACCAATATATCTTTATCATTACTTCTTTATTACCGACTATCTGTTGTATTATATTATTCTCAAATTTTATCTTGTTATTATGTGGAAACCTTGGCTCTGATACCACTTTAACTGTCACGCCCCAGACCACGGTCTGGGAGAATGACAGCCGCCGTACACTTATGGTGAAGAACACCATAAGCATACAAGGCTTAGAATAGTGAAATATCATCGACAAAAGCCAAGCAAGGTCTCCACTTTATTCATTAATCAAATATTACAAGTACAATTTATTTCATTACAACAGCAGCGGTATCTTCTCTTATTGGTGTTTATCACGACTACTTCACTATATATCATCATATGGATGCTCGGACTTAACCTCCTGATCATAACATTCATCTGCGCATACCAGATAAAAATAAAAAGGACATGAGTATGTTAAACATACTCAGCAAGAAATAAACACGGTTTTACACTCCTTTGCACATAAGCACAAGGTACTTATCAAAAGCTCAACACTCCACCTTGCCAACAGGGAACTAGTTGGCATAATGAACCAAATACAACCAATAATAATATCACCCCATACATCTCATATTTTAATGTTAGTCTCTGCAGAGTATCAGCAAAATCAATTGTCATAATCCCACCTTGCGATAGTATCGATCTCTGAGAATCACGTCGCCGAGTCCCCTACTTGTGTGGGCCTTCCCATCCCACACCTTTCAGGTATCGACCGTCCCAGGCTAGATACACCACGCTTTTCATGATTATGACCAATCATTTTGTTGATATATGATTCCATATTTTATCTTGACCAATATATGACACACCAAAAGTGCTAAATATACGAAAAAGAGCAGCTCTAGAGATATGGAAAATTAATATCAAACAAAACAGAGATGAGCAAAGCAACCAGATAAAATCACTCAAAGGAACATTAACAAATCAAAAGATTTCTGGTATACGCAGCTTGCCTTGAGCCTCTTCGGTAATTAAACTTCTTTCTCCTCCGGACCTAAACATGTCAAGGTCGGGTTGAGTATACTGATACTATTTTCTCACGTTCAGCATTTAATAATTAGTTAGATTAATCATGGTTAACTTTAAATATGTGTACGGTTCATGTGCTAGTTCTGTTGCCATGCATGCACGAGCTGACGAGCTACTCATCTGTTTACGTTCCAAGTATATTCATGCATAGCCAGTTTAGTTCACTTAATCAATTCATGCGTTTCAAGTATTTCTGTATAGATTTATTAATTCATCATTCAATCAAAGGTTCAGTTTCACGCCGTCGACGCCGGATCGACAAGCATGACGGCATGCAACTGCAGCTCCGGCAGTCTCGCCGCACTGATGGCGAAACATGTGATTTAACTAATCTGATCAGAACTGGTAGGAAACATGTGAATCATGCTCTTGGATAGAAAGATGGATCGATGGATCTTCTTAGCATGTAGGAAAGCATTTACTAGTACTACAGCTAAGAGATCAGCATAGACTTGAATAACTACAGGAGCTTAGCTGCACGCTTACCTCTTCCGCTTAAGATCTCCCCCTGCAGCGCCTCTTCTTATTCTCTAGGAACTAATCTTGCTGCCTAACCCAATGAACAGAACCAGAGCTTTGCTATCAATCGGTGAAACAGAAAGAATGAGAGAGATGCTAGCTTGATTGGCTGATGGTGAGAGGCTGCAGCGGCAGGGGTATTTATAGGTCCAAACCTAGTACACGCTCATCAGGATATTTAGTTCAGGACGATAAGATCATCCGGGGGAAGCTTGGATGCCAAGGAAGGGATAAGAACAGAGCCTCCTGCTTTTTTTAAAAACCATGGTAAGAGATAATACTAACGGTGGGACAAATATCTAGGAACCTTACACTTAGGTCCTTCTGTTTTCTTATTTTATCTATCATTTCATTAGTACAAATTTTCTTGTTTCCGTTGTCAAAATAGTAAATTTAAATATCAATTTTTTTTTTGGGGTTATTACAGAAATTGCCTCGAATCAAGTTAAACAAAACCCAACTCTAAATTAAACTTTCCTAGGTGTGGTATTTAAGAAGATCTTGATGGGTATTTTGGCTCGCTTATGGGGGTGGCCGACACCAACTCTACATATGCGATAGATTACGGTTTAATTTGGCTTTGTATATTTTATTGACTACAATTATATTAGCTTTGTCGTTGTTTAATTATACGTAGAAGACTTAAAGAGTTTAGAGAACTTCTTGATATTTGAAAATCATATCATGTTTTCTACGGTTTATCGTATAACTGAGCATCGGTAGTAACGACAACAGTTGAAATGAACTTCTGGATGACATAGATCATCAAGACTGACCCGCGAATGTGCAAAAAGAATTCCATGATGGCTTATTAATGATTTGATGATGTGCTATATCTAGAGAAAGATATTTCAAACAATTTATTAACAAATTTAAGAAGATTAAAAAAACCAGTAGAGCTTTGCCATTAAATGCCTTTAGGTTTTATTTATATTCAAATATGTTTATATTTTTATTGTATTAAGTGATTGTGAATCAAATATAGTTATAATATCTCGACACTATTTCAGTATTTACACAATTTTTTCAGAGTTCGCCCGACCTCTTATATTTTTTCTTTTTCTGCAGCTGCTAAAATGAATGTAGAATAACCATCAATTGACCTTCATAAATACATACAGGTTATATCGTTGGGGGCAGAACAAGTTGAGCAGGTCGCGGAACCAAACCATCTCCATGTCGAGGTGTGCCGTGTCAGCTGGCAGAGGCACCCCATGCTCAATAAAGTCCTTCGCGCTCCGCCCGCCACAGTACGGCGGCATGAACGGCTGTCGTGTGTCGGTACGCGGACACCGGGGATATTGGACACCCCCTATTTGTTCGGTAGGAGGGCGCGAGGTGCTCCGGCTTCGGTCCCCGAGCTCAAACACAAACACACGAAGATTTAAGCAGGTTCAGGCCGCGTTGCCGCGTAACACCCTACGTCCTGCTTGTTTGGATGTATTGTGGTGATGATGGTTTACAGTGGAGAGACAACAAGCGCTGCACTGCCCTCGTGAGCTGGGGAAGAACACATCCAGGGGTTCCCGGGGTGTAGTTCGTCCAGCCCCCGAGTCTAAGTGTAGAGCTCTATGTGGCTGCTAGCAATGGTGGATCCTCCCTCTCAAATGACCATGGGCCTCCTTTTATATGGCAAGGGGACACCACAAGTGGTCATGCCGTAACGTGCCACCGAGGCAGGGCACGCATCGTGCCCAAGCCCAGATGGCGCCCGCTGGTCGCCTTCGTGGCAATGCGCCGCCGCGCTGTCCTCCATGCTGTCTGCCCCGCCGGAACGGAGGAGACCGCCAGTCTTGTCTTGTCAAAGGTCCAGGAACTGCGTGGGACGCAGTGTCTGCACTGATTGGACTGCAAGCCAGGTCTTGTCGGTGCCGTCTGCCGCACCTTCCTTGCCCGCGAAGCAACCCTTCCCGAGGCGGGGGGTGCATGCCGCGTGTCCGGTCCCCGCCCTCCGAGAGCGAGTTCCCGGCTGGCTCCCGGTTGCCAGGAACTCCTTGCTGCCTTCATGCCGTGAGTTGCCCTCCGCGCGCCTGGTTCCCGGGACCGACAGTAGCCCGCGGGAGCTCTAGGGCAACTTGGGCTGGCTCATGCCCTAGAGCGTCCAAATCGATGCAGGTGGAGGTCCCACGTGTCGGTCACCGCGCAACCGCCGTGCGCGGACCTAGCATGTGGCTGCGTCCGTTGATGACCCTGACAGGAGAGGGATAGCTCTTGTCCTGTCTCCTCGCTCCTGCCCCCCAAAGGGGACTCGAGTGCGTCTGCCCTCAAGACCCCGCGCTCCCGGGTGTGGGAGGCGCGGGACATGGCGCCTCCTTTCTTCCCCCCACTTGGCTTGGCCCCCTCATCTGCCTCCGACCACTGCGTCCTCCGTGACGGCTCGGGCGTCGGAGGCCTCCCCTGGCGTGGGTCAGATGTGACGCACGATGAGCTGGATCTTCTTGCCGCCGTAGGCTTCCTTCCCTGCGCCAGTTGGTCCTCATGGTGGGTCACGGAGGAGGAGGAGGAAGCCCCCTGCCCTGCTCCTACTGAGTGTGGGATGTTTGCATCCCATCTGGAGCGTGGGCTTTCTCCTCCTGTCCATCCTTTCCTTCGCCTGCTTCTCCGCCTATACGGGGTGCAACTGCATGACCTAACCCCCGATTGCATCATTCATATCTCTTGCTTCATCACTTGCTGCGAGGCCTTCCTGGGCACCCATGCTCACCTGGGCTTTTGGTATTCCTTGTTTACCTTGGAAGGTCGGATTTCCGAAGAGGGTGACGCTGGGTTAGAGTGTGGGGCGGTGAGAATCGTCCCGCGCCGCTCCATCTATCCCAACCTCGCCCTCCTGGGAGCATGCGGCGACTGGCACCGCTCGTTCTTCTACTATCCCGAGCTTCCTCCTTCATCGGGTGGCATGGGCCTCCCCCCATTCAGCCGTGGCCTGTCGGCTTCCCGGATGGGATGGTCCCGAAGCATGCATGGTAGTCCGGATGAGGTACATGTCCTCACCGAGCGCCTGAAGGTTCTAGTGGAGAGGGGCCTCTCCGGGTTGGACCTTCTGGTGACCTGCTGGATGGCGCGGAGAGTCCAGTCGCTCCAGCTCCGCATCCACACGATCGGGGAATGGTCCCCGGAAGGCGATTTCACCCGCACTACGACTCGGGAACTACGGATCCACGAGCTGGAGGGCTGGATGCGATCCATGTCGTCCCTTCCCGTCGGCCGCCCATACAAGCCTGGTCTTCCTGCTTATGTTGCACTTAATCCTCCTCCGCTGGTAAGCATTGGTTAGCCCTTTGGTTCTTTGCCCTGATCCCTTGTCTGACCGCTTCATCATGCTTCAGCTGCTCCCCCGGAGCTCCTTCTGGTTGGGCGACACGGTTTTTTGCACCGGGTTGATTTACCAAGGTCCCTTTCACATGTACCCTTCCCAGGATCTTCCATCCAGTGCGGCGGTGGCAGGTGTGCTGAGGAGCGAGCTGGTCGGCCTTCCTCGTCCTACCGAGCTGCTGGGCCTGCTGGACAAGGCGCTGGAGGTATCTCTCCCTGCTCGTCCCCCCTTCTTTCTTCCCTTTTTGTTTGGCTCATTCACCGCCCTTTCCCTGGCCGCAGGCTGAATTGAAGGCTTCCCGGGGAACCATCGAGATTCTGGAGGCTGAAGCCGCTGCTCTGCGGTCCGCTCTCGCCGCGGAGAAGGGGAAATCTTCGCGCCAGCTTGGCTCCTCGGAGTCCCGGGAGGGCTCCTAGCCCTGGTGTATCCCCCTTTGGAGACCTTCCTGTAACTCATCCAGCCCGCCTGTGGGTCTCGGTTTGTATGAAACCTTCGGGTCTTCGAGTTAATCCATCTGCGCTCCCTTTGTAACTTTCCCGCATGTGCCAAGGAAAGGCCTCATGCTGGTGGTTGCCCCCGCTGCACGATGGCTCGGCGAACCCTGATCTAGCCGGTTTGTGCTGCGGGAACCCTTGTTCCCGGGGGCATGCTTTTTATGGCACGGCGAACCTTGACCTTGCCGATAAGCTCACCGCTAGGGCTCCGTTTCCGGATGCAAGTTTATATGACACGGCGTACTCCGACCTTGCCGACTTGCGCGCCTCTAGGGCTTTTACCTCCGAATACAAGTTGTGGTGGCACGGCGAACTCCGACCTTGCCGAACTTTTGTTTTTACCGCTACGGTTCCATTTCCGGATACGAGCCTCTATGGGCACGACGAACCTGGACCTTGCCGACTCACTCGTCCCTAGGGCTGTCATTCCGGATACAGGTTTTTTAGGCTCGGCAAACCTTGACCTAGCCGAATGTCCTGCCCTACGCGAGGTAGGGTCTCCGGTGAGAGGTACTCGGGGGCACGCGGGATCACATGGTCCGGGGCACCCCCTCTTCCCCCTACCCTCTGTCCCGGGGGATGGAGTTGACTCGAGCTTGTTTATGACCCGGCGAACCCAGACTTAGTCGGCAGCTCTACCCTATGCCTGATAGGGCCTTCCGAATGGGGTACTCCGGGGGCGCGCGGGATCACGTGGTCCGAGCGCCCCCATCTTTCGCCCGAGTTGTCTTAGGAGGGAGGGATGTCGGCCAGATGCGCCTCCGGCTCGGACATCCCTCCTCCTGTGGCGTCTTTGACTTGGCTAGACGAGAGCCAGCCGCTTCTTGCCTCGGAAAGCGGCGGAGGGGGTAAGGTTAGTAGCCCCTCCCCGTGCTCCCCCTGTCCGATGAGGTCCTCTCGGCTGCTTCGATTATGTCTCCTCGGACAACTATGTTATGGCTAGCCGCCCCTTTTCCCTCCTTTATCTCGAGGACTGTGGTGGCCGAAATCTTGGCCTTCTCTTGGTTGCTCGGCTTCGCTAGGGTCCTGGCAAGAAGGTCTTGCTCGGGGTCGGTGCTTGTGATGAATTTGATCCTTGAGGGATACGTTGCCCCGAGGTGTCGGTGAAGGGAGATTCTTGCCATGCCAATCACCAGATCGTCAGTGCGCTCTTCTTCCCTAGTCCCCGCGGCCGAGGTCGTCTCCCAGCCTGGTAGCGTGAGGGCAGCTCCTCCGCCGCTTTCCCCGGGGCAGGATGAGGAGTGGCCGAGGGATACCCGCGAGTCGTAGCTTGTTGGTGAAGGCGAAAGTCATCCCGCTGATGTTCGTTGTTTCGTATTTTCCCTGAGAATAGCACGCCGGGCCCGGGTCGGCTCCCTTTGGGACTAGGACTCCCGCAGTGGGCCAGCCCCCGGGCATGCTCGCGAACTCTTGGTTCGCGCCTTCCCATTCCACACCTGCCGCTGGTCCCGGGCGCGGGCCAACGGCGCGACCCCAGGGAATAGGCGTTGTTTCCCGGACGTGGGAGCGCGTCCCGCCGTCTTCTCCTTCCTTCCGCCGTGGCGTGAGTTGCCGGTCTTGGCGTTCGCCCCGATCACCCGAGTCTCCTCCCCTGACGGGCCGGGACGGGCAATCCTGGACGCGATGCCCTGGCTCCCCACAGGCGAAGCAGCCCCCGGTCGCGAGGCCGGCCTCGCGCGCCGTATGTTGCTTCCTTCGGGAGGTGGCGATGCTGCGCACGGAGTTACAGTCTCGCGCATCATGGGAGTGAACCTCGTGGATTGGGCACCACGCCCCCGGCGTCACCATAGGGCTCGCGCCCTCGGTGACGGGGTGATGCATGTAAAATGCATGCATGAACTTTGCATTATTTTTACATATTTTCCAGTCATATTTGCATCATATAAGGGTTATATCACTGTTTTATAATGATTTTGGGAATATTTGATATGTTTCCTATTTGTTATTGAATTAACTCTGCGTAGGCAGAAAACCCTATTTCTATATTTTAATGTTTCAGGGACCCAAACGACGTCCAAATCACCTGCAAATTTACGAGCGTCAATATTTGGAAGGAAGAAGACTTGGGGCGAAGGAAGCGAACAAGCGGGGCCCAGAGGGACAAAAGAGGTGGGCCCACGCGGCCCCCGTACCTGGCCGTGTGGGACCCCCCAATTGGGCCTCGACGCTCCGCTGCCGTCAATCTTTCCTCCACCGACTCCGTTTTGACCTAAAAACGCCTATAAAAATAGTCCCCCGACGTTCTCTGGAAGGAGCGCCGCAGAAACACCGAAACAGAGACCTGGAGCTGCAGATTGGAGGGGGAAAACTCCGGCGGGGGCTGCCGGCGTGGTCTCCATCTTCTCCAACGACTTCTCCACCGTCTCCATGATGAAGAGGGAGTAGTCCACCTCTGTACTATGGGTTTGTGGAAGTAACTTATGTATCTCTCTCTCTCGAGCTTCACTAATTAGTACCGTATGAGGAGCTGAACATGATTACGGTCATCTATGTAATACCTTTGTGGTGGATCTTTTTATGAGTTAATATATGTTTGAGATTGCAATGGTTTTGTTTCAGTTATGAAAGTAGATGCATATTATATACCCCGTTCTTATTTACTTGTTATGATCAAGCATGTTTATGAGAGCGTGTGAGGGGGAACGTGTGCATTAGTTGGAGTAACGGGGGGTGGCTAGTGCAGTGAACGTGAGAGAAAGTTCTGCGATCCACTTGGGTGTTTTACCTTACTTTGTTGCCTCACTAGGGATAAAAAGAAATACCATGCTACCGGAGATGTGGGTGTGACCATTGCCACTACTCCATGACTAGATCTAGCATGTTCTTATTTTAACTTCATGTCATGATACTTATTGCTATACTCTGAGTTATCTTAATTACTGAGGTGTTATGATTTAGTTCGCATCTTGGTGGAGTATAAGAGAGACTAATAACCAAAAGGTCTCTATGTTAGGACGTGATGCCCATATAATTATAACTTGTCATTAAACTGTTGTGTTGCAATCTCATATGTCAACTCTAGTGTTCCATTGTCTACCACTATATTAAAGAGAGAGTGCATTTGTGAAACCATGAACCCCGGTCCATTTTTAATCATAAGAAACACCTTTCCAACACTTTTACCACTTTTCCATTTTCTGCCATTATTAAATCCGAAAATACAAAAACACTTTTACATCTTGCATTCATCATATAAAACCCAAAAATATCATTTATCATTGCTACCACCATCCTTGCATATTTATTTGCCACCATTGCATATTTATTTCTTGTTTGCATTGCATATTATCTTGATATCATTCTCACACCTTGTGCTTGACAACCACTAGGTGAGGTTGAGGACCAAAACATTTACTTTGTTTTGTAGGTAACCAAAAGAAGGATAGGAAAGATAAATCTTCACTACTGATTCCCCGAGAGTTCGATATTAAACCCTCGAGTCACCCCTCGTGGGGAAAACACGTCTTCCACTTACTACACACTCTGCACTTGGAGTCTCAACCTAACCCATTTACTTTTCACGCAGGTAACTACGTGAAGGGCCACCAAGACTGTTTTCTGGCCGTTGCCGGGGAATCATTGCTGAAAGGTTTATCCAAGGGTCCCCTGCACTAGTTCTGTTTTCTGGTGTCGGTTTATCCAGGATATCTCACCAAGTCAACTTCATCACCAACTTGTGCTAACACCTAAGCTTGGGGAGGTTGCACCTACGTGAGCATCATCTTATCCATCTTTACCTTCAAAGCAATTTATTTTGTTTTGTCATTGTCTTGCATATTTATTTTCAGTTTTACATAAAAAATTAAAAAACACATAAAAACTTACAATCATGGTTCTGGGAAACAAACAAGAGTGAGTCCTCCATTGAATTCGGTCTCTAATTTTAAACAATATCATGGAGAAACATTAAAAGATGCTTGGGTAAGAATTAATAGGATGCACTATGAAGATCCTACACCTTGTGAAGATGAAAAGCTAAACCTTTACTTCTATTATGGAATAGACCCTTGGTACCAAAATGCTTTAGATGGGGCTACAGGGGGAAGTTTTGTGTTGTCAACACCACCTTGTGCAGCCATGACACTTAGAAGAATCTTTGGTAGCTTTGTGGGTAGCAAGAAAAAGTTGGAGGACACCGCGGTAGCACTTGCATTATCCAAAGATAAATTTGAAACTAAGTTAGAGAAGCTACCAAGTAAAGAGGATTTTGAACAACTAGTATCTTATTCTGAAAACACTATTCCTAAGATAAACAATGAATTAGTTAATGTCATGCATAAACTAAGATTATGTGAGAAGAATTTCTTGAAAAAGATGTTTACCTCAATAGAATTGAGGAAAAGCTGGTTTGTGTTAGTGATTCAATAAGAAAAGACTCATCATTTAATCATGTGAAAGAAGTTCCTGTTAAGCAACAAGCTTGGGTTAAAAAGAAAAGAGAGTTGAGGAAGTTAAAATGCTTAGTGAAGTAAAGGATCCATTGCTTGACTTAGAGAATTGTAGCTTGCATGAATTAATACCTATCTTACAAAAATTTGCAAGTGATCCTTCTATTAATGTTAACCAAGCAGATTTTGGTTCTTATATTGCTAATCATGTGTTAAAAGAAAAGATTGCTAGGTACAACCAAGAGGCTATGATACCACCTAAGCTTGGGGATATATGGATTCCCAAAGTCCTAGTAACCATTGGAAAAGAGACACACCATGCTATACTTGATCTAGGATCTAGTGTCTCTGTTTTATCTAAAAACTATATGAAGTAATTGAATTGAAAAATCTTGAAAAATGCTCTATTAAACTTGCACTTCTGATGATTCCATTAAACATCTTTAGGAAAAGTAAGTGATGTTATGGTAGAGTTACATATGACATTTGTACCTGTTGATATTCTAATCATGGATATGGGGAATAAAACCTCTTGTCCAATTATTCTTGGAAGACCTTTTCTTCGTACTACAGGTGCTATCATTGATTCAAAAGAAGCGAATGTGAAGTTTCAGTTTCCACACAAGAAGTGCATGGAACACTTCCCAAGGAAGAGGGACACACCATCGTTCAAGCTCCCTCATGAGCTTCGTCCACAATAAACATCAAGTAAGAAGCCTAACTATATGGCTATAAAGAAAGCGCTTTACGGGAGGCAACCCGGTTGTTTTTATTTGTGATTTTCTTTGTGTCCTCTTGCTGTAACAAGAGACTTAGTGATTATTTTAGTTTTTGGAATTTTCAATAAAGTGCCAAGTTTTACTCATTTTGGTATGAAAAAGTTGCTTATAGCGTTCGGAGATATTATTCCTGCACGAATCTGTGCACGGTATGATTTTTAATTCTTATTATGTAATTCCGAATGAGCTCATATTTAAACTGTAATGGTAACTTTTCATCCTCTGTATGCATGAATGTTTTCGGAATTTTCCGACAAAGTTAAGTAGGGTAAAAAAATACGTTTAGCTGCTGCTGTTTTTTTGGACAGGTTCTGTCCCATTTTGTTTGATGCATGCTTAGAACTTTTAACATGAATCTTTTTGATCCAATTGAGTTTATGAGTAGGCATACAACATTATACATTTTCTGGACATTCATATGAATTTTTGTCTAAGGATTATATGCAGCAAGAAATCTATTTATTTATCACTACTAATGTGCCCCACAGAAAAAGAAATGGGAGAAACGGTGTTTTGAAGTTTTTTCACAGGGATTAGAGGAGATGCACCAAGAGCTATCCAAGGATGGTGAAGACCATAAGCTTGGGGATGTGAAGACAACCCCACTGGAACTACACACTCTCGGTTTGCACACGTTTAACTTATGTTTTTCGATCGAAACACTTTATCGCATAAACTTGGAGCGTCTTTTTGTTTGTTTAGGTTAGATTTTTATTTTGTGAGACCACCACACTATCATTTATATATAAGAGAGCTACTGGAAATTTGGGTTGAATTATGTTGGATGCTATTATGAAATTGGGAAAAGGGATGTTAGAGTTAATTTTAAAAGATACATATAATTGAATGATTCATGAGCTTGTTAATGAGTAATAATTTGCAAATATTTTATCAAGAGCTATCTTTTATTCATGTTTTGATGCTAAATGTTATTATACCTTGTTTTAACATGGATTATTTAGTTCTATGGACTCTCATGCATGCATTTAGACGGTCAACTTTCTCCCTCTTGCTAGCCCAAAAATTCTAACAAGCAAAAACTTGTTTCCAACACCTTCAACCAAAGTTTTTCCAGTGAGTCCACCATATCTACCTATGTCGGGGGGCTACCCCGGGGTAGGGTCAAGGTATGGTATAATCGATGTCCAAGAGTGGACCGAGGTACAGTAAAACCGACATAACCAGGCCCAGAAGGGGCCGGGGTATGAACTGACCGACATATACTGACCGACATAACCATGCCCAGAAGGGGCCGGGATATGGTGCCGGTGCAAACCGACATATGCTGACCGATATATGAAATCGACATATACTAACCGACATATGAATGTCGGTATCTTCGTGTTTTCTCTTATGTGCAGGGGAGGATAACCCAGGAAGGGGAATCCGGCATATCAATGCCGGGTTAAAGAGAAGAGGCGCCTTATGCCGGTTGGAAGTCAATGCAGAGGTCACATCCCGCCTGACACGGGAGCATGGCAGGCGTCATGGCGCGGGTACGAGGTGACCGGTCACACCTATCGCTGACCACGGGCGTACGTGGGAACAGAGTGCGAGGCATGGGCAGGCCACGTCCTGTCCGTGGCAGAGGACACAATCATGACCGAGCTGATGATGCAGATGCGCGTGGCTGCAGTGTAATGTACGACGCCAATCCGGTGACCCGGGATACCAGTATATAAGGTGCACAGGGCCTCCTGCGTGAGGGGGGAGACTGAGAGAAGCGCTGAGACGACGATGCCCTGAGAGATCTTTTCCCCCATAGCTTCCTTCTTCTTCCTTGAGAGCTTCACCATAGCAGAGAGCATACAGCTCGAGGAGCACCTGTGTATTCCCATATCTTGATATACTGAGACAGACAGGCAGGAGTAGGGGTCTTACCTCCTCACGAGGGCCTGATGCACGTAAAATGCATACATGAACTTTGCACTTTAATTGCTTATATTCCAATCATATTTGCATCATATAAGGGTTATATCAATGTTTTATAATGATTTTGGGAATATTTCATAGTTTTCCCATTTATTTGGAATTAACCCTGTTTTTCCAGAAAACGTCTTTTTTAGTGTTTCAGACTTTCCGGGAGCTTCGGGACTCCAAAAAGGGCAAGGCCAAAGAGCACGGTTCAGAATTTTCGAGACGAACGCAATGGGCTTAAATTGAAGACCAGAAGCCCAACAGGCTGGAAATGGGAGGGTCCCACGCGGCCTAAAATACCTGGCCGCGTGGGCCCAGCTCTTTTCCACCTCGGAGCTCCGTGGCCGTCGATCTTTCGTCCACCGACTCCGTCTTGACCTAAAAACGCCTATAAAAAAGGTCACCTGGCGTTTCGCGAAAGGGGGCGGCGGAGAAACAGAAAACCACGAAACAGAGAGACAGAAGGCTGCCGCCGGAGAAGATCGGAGGGGGGAAACGCCGCCGGAATCGCCTCCGAGGGCTCCACCCCCCTCCGGCGTGTTCATCATCAACATCTACAGCAAGATCTTCTCCACCATCATCACCATGATGAAGGGGGAGTAGTCCACCCCCTGGACTTGGGTTTGTGGTGGTAACTTATGTATCTCTCCTCTCTTTGAGCTTCACTAATTAGTACCGTATGAGCTGCTGAACATGATTACGGTCATCTATGTAATACCTTTGTGGTGAATATTGTGGTATGAGATGATTTGTTATGCATTTACCGTTGTGTTGGGGCTTTTATGACTTGTCATACTTTGGAGATATTCTATGATGCATGTGATGGTTTGATTTATGCATAATGCCTTGTTTATCCTTGTCATGAGGTGATTGACACCACCAAGTGTCGATAGATGAGAGAGATGTGGTCATGCACACGAAATATGAATCATTACACTAGTGTTTAGAATATTGTTCATTAAGAAGTATGATGTATGTGGGTAGAGAGTGCCTAGTGACAGAAGGCATAGGTATTGAGTGACACAGTACCGCCCAACATGCTTTATCTGGGGGTAAAATGAAGAGTATGATGTGGGAGTGACAGAAACCACGCTAGCCTTACGAGGGGTGACCTAGCAACACAAATGAGTATTTCTTTTAACTATGTGTTTTAGGACATATAGCCGTCATAAAAAGCTACCATTAAAACATGACAATTGTGTGTACTTTATCTATAACATGATGATCACCGTAGATGAGAGAGAGAGAGGATTAAGTGAACCCATGAACCATGTCCATTGTTCCTATAAGAAACACACACTTGAGCTTGTCCTCTTGCTACATAGAGGATTGGGCTTTCTCTCTTTGAGAGCTTTCACTTGCTACTACCTTTGTCTTGTCCTCTTGCAAAGAAGAGGATTGGGACACTTTTACATCCATCAAACCAACCATCTTGTTCTCTAAACTTGTTTAGTGCATAATCAACTAAAACTTGTGACACTTTAGTTGTAGGGAATAGATAACTTTTCCTTCTTGCTCCTGCGGATCGATACCTTACTTCCACATTGAGAGGTGCTACAGTGATCCCTTGCTCTTGGGGGTTATCAAGTACTTTTCTGGCGCCGTTGCCGGGGAGCGTAGCGCTTAAGTTTCTATTCTTGTGTGCACTAGACTAAGCTTGGGGAGGTTCCTTTTATATCTTGCAATCATCTAAGCTTGGGGAGGTTCCTTTAAACTTGTTTGGTTGTGAGTTTCTCATTAGTTTTATATATATCAAAAACCCATAAAAATTAGAAAATGGAAAACAACAAAAAAATTAGAGAGCTTTATGAAATCTATCTTGAGTTAGGACATGATGTGTTTGAAGAGAAAATTAAAAAACATATGGAAAATTATTTGCATGATGGTAGCAATGTTATCACTATAAATTCTTTGAACACCATTATTGCTATTGCTCTGGAAAAGTTTAAGCTTGGGGAAGTGGCTGTTGATGAATGTGATATTTTTAGTCCCCCAAGTTTTGAGGAGAAAATTTTCTTTGATGATACTATGCCTCCTATATATGATGTTTACAATGATGATTATGATGTTTTCAGTCCATCTACTATTGAGGATAAAATTCACTATGATTATTCTATGCCTCCAATTTATGATGATTACAATGATGGATGTGCTAGTTTTACTCCCACTATTACTAATGAAATTGATTATACTTGTGTGGAGAGTAATAGTACTGTTATGCTTATGGATCATGATAATAATGCTTTATGTGATAGCTATATTGTTGATTTTATTCATGATGCCGCTGAAAATTATTTTGAGAGAGGAAAGTATGGTTATAGAAATCTTCACGTTACTAAATTTATCCTCTTTATGATGAAGGTTTTGGCCTTTCTCTTGATTTTCTTTTATTTGTTGGGTACTTTAAAACCTACTGGTCCTTATGAGAGAGGGAGACACGGTTTCATATATCTCAATAATATTAAGTCTCCTCTCTTTTTGTTGAAAATTTTGAAGTTGCACTTGCTTTGCCTTCCTATGCTAGTCACTTTGTGCTTTATTGATTTATTTTCTTACAAGATCCCAATGCATAGGAAGTGGGTTAGACTTAAATGTGTTTGATATTTGCTTCTTGATGCTCTTTTATATTCAACTCTTATTCCTATGGGAGCATCATTAAAACTATCAAGCCTAGCTATATGGCTATAAAGAAAGCGCTTTGCGGGAGGCAACCCGGTTATTTTTGTGTGTGATTTTTCTTTGTGTCCTCTTGCTGTAACAAGAGACTTTGTGTCTAGTTTAGTTTCTGGAGTTTTAAATAAAGTGCCAAGTTTTACCCATTTTGGTCTTGAAAAGTTGCTTATTGAGTTCGGAGATTTTATTCCTGCACGAGTCAGTGCACGGTATGATTTTTAATTCTTATTCTGTAACTCCGAATGAGCTCATATTTGAACTGTAGTTGCAACTTTTCATCTCTGTATGCATGAATTTTTTCGGAATTTTTCGAAAGTTTGGTAGGGTAGAAAAATACGTTTTGCTGCTGCTGTTTTTCTGGACAGATTCTGTCCCATTTTGTTTGATGCATGCTTTGAGCTTTTAAGTTGAATCTTTTTGATCCAATTGAGTTTATGAGTAGGCATACAACATTATACACTTTCTGGACATCTCATATGAATTTTTGTTCAAGGATTATATGCAGCAAGAAACCTATTTGTTTATCACTATTAATGCACCCCACAGAAAAGAAATGGGAGAAACGGTGTTTTGAAGTTTTTTCACAGGGATTGGAGGAGATGCACCAAGAGCTATCCAAGGATGGTGAAGACCATAAGCTTGGGGATGTGAAGACAACCCCGCTGGACCTACACACTCTCGGTTTGCACGTCCAACTTCTGTTTTTCGATCGAAACACTTTATCGCATAAACTTGGAGCGTCGTTTTTTGTTTTTGTTTGAGTCTTGAGAGACCACCACACTATCAATTATATATGAGAGAGCTACTGGAAATATGGGTTGAAATATGTTGGATGCTTTTATAAGATTGGGAAAAGGGATGTTTGACTTGATTTTTAATGATACATATAGTTGCATGATTCATGAGCTTGTTTATGAGTAATAATTTGCAAATTCTTTTTGTAGAGCTATCACTTATTCATGTTTTGGTGCTGATTGTTATTTTACTTGGTTTAACATGGATTAGTTAGTTCTATGGACACTCATGCATGCATCTAGATGGTCAACTTTCTCCCTTTTGCTAGCCCAAAAACTCCAACAAGCAAAAACTTGTTTCCAACACCTTCAACCAAAGTTATTCCAGTGAGTCCACCATATCTACCTATTGGCTTTATGCTATTCCGAGTATGTTTAACATGTTGTTTGTGTTATCTTACCTCTGAATGAAAATGTTTATGTTATTGATTGCAATGAAAATTGGTTATATAGCTCTCACGAACTTGATGCACAATGTTCTTTTATTTGCATAATAAAACTTGACCCATTGTGATTAAGATTATGATGTTTGTGGCTTGATGAATGTTTTGGGTTGGAAGTTAGCCCATATGTGCTGTCACATGGCAAGCTTTCAACACGCTCTTCATCTCATTTAGTTGATATCATGTGCTTTTGTCTATGGATGCTTATCATGTTGAAATAAATGTGGAAATAGAGTGAGTTTAAATGAGTTTGTGTAAATGGTTAGAGAGACGCCTGGGCCGCTAATCTAAGCCATGCATCATTCATGGTGGAAATTTACTTACATACTATGGTGAACCTTCTGTGATACACCTTGCAATAAAAAACTATTCCAAATGGTAAATAAAAAGGGTGTTGAGATTGTTCTTTTGTTTGTTTGTCTTGTCATTTTGATATGGGCTTGTTCCATATCTGGGACAAGAGGTACCCCAGTTGACGCTCTTGATGATACTATTATGCTTACAATGATATTTAATTGAACTTGCTTTGTTTCCCAAGTTGAGTAACACATGGTGTAAGTACTTGTATTCAAGGGGCATGAGACATTCAACCCATTCTTTATCAAGCACACTACTCATATTTGCTTTCACTTTAACCTTAATCATTCAAGATGCTATGATAGGGGCAATGAGAGCTTGACACCAATGAATACCTTATTGCAATCATTAACTTAAGTAGAAGAGTTTGGAAGTTGGATGAAACTTATGCATGCTTTACCTCTACTCACATATACATCTTTCCAAAGTGTACACCTATCATATTCAGATTTTCATCTACACTCTATGACCATTGTAGGATGTTCTACTTATCATTATGCATACATGTGTTCCATATTACTTGCTACCATGTTACACTTTGTGAACTATCAATGAACATCCTTGTCTTGAATACTTGATATCACTTCATAAACTATTTGCATATTGCTACTCCTTTGAAGAATGAATCATTTGACTATATGTAGCAATAGTAATCATCTTTGATATTCATTGTTAAGTATTAAATTGCAAAGTCCATGTTAGTTTTATCATCTTCATACTCGAGGACGAGCATGGATTAAGCTTGGGGATGTTGATGCATGTAAAATGCATACATGAACTTTGCACTTTAATTGCTTATATTCCAATCATATTTGCATCATATAAGGGTTATATCAATGTTTTATAATGATTTTGGGAATATTTCATAGTTTTCCCATTTATTTGGAATTAACCCTGTTTTTCCAGAAAACGTCTTTTTTAGTGTTTCAGACTTTCCGGGAGCTTCGGGACTCCAAAAAGGGCAAGGCCAAAGAGCACGGTTCAGAATTTTCGAGACGAACGCAATGGGCTTAAATTGAAGACCAGAAGCCCAACAGGCTGGAAATGGGAGGGTCCCACGCGGCCTAAAATGCCTGGCCGCGTGGGCCCAGCTCTTTTCCACTCGGAGCTCCGTGGCCGTCGATCTTTCGTCCACCGACTCCGTCTTGACCTAAAAACGCCTATAAAAAAGGTCCCCTGGCGTTTCGCGAAAGGGGCGGCGGAGAAACAGAAAACCACGAAACAAGAGACAGAAGGCTGCCGCCGGAGAAGATCGGAGGGGGGAAACGCCGCCGGAATCGCCTCCGGAGGGCTCCACCCCCTCCGGCGTGTTCATCATCAACATCTACAGCAAGATCTTCTCCACCATCATCACCATGATGAAGGGGGAGTAGTCCACCCCCTGGACTTGGGTTTGTGGTGGTAACTTATGTATCTCTCCTCTCTTTGAGCTTCACTAATTAGTACCGTATGAGCTGCTGAACATGATTACGGTCATCTATGTAATACCTTTGTGGTGAATATTGTGGTATGAGATGATTTGTTATGCATTTACCGTTGTGTTGGGGCTTTTATGACTTGTCATACTTTGGAGATATTCTATGATGCATGTGATGGTTTGATTTATGCATAATGCCTTGTTTATCCTTGTCATGAGGTGATTGACACCACCAAGTGTGGATAGATGAGAGAGATGTGGTCATGCACACGAAATATGAATCATTACACTAGTGTTTAGAATATTGTTCATTAAGAAGTATGATGTATGTGGGTAGAGAGTGGCCTAGTGACAGAAGGCATAGGTATTGAGTGACACAGTACCGCCCAACATCTTTATCTGGGGGTAAAAGGAAGAGTATGATGTGGGAGTGACAGAAACCACGCTAGCCTTACGAGGGGTGACCTAGCAACACAAATGAGTATTTCTTTCAACTATGTGTTTTAGGACATATAGCCGTCATAAAAAGCTACCATTAAAACATGACAATTGTGTGTACTTTATCTATAACATGATGATCACCGTAGATGAGAGAGAGAGAGGATTAAGTGAACCCATGAACCATGTCCATTGTTCCTATAAGAAACACACACTTGAGCTTGTCCTCTTGCTACATAGAGGATTGGGCTTTCTCTCTTTGAGAGCTTTCACTTGCTACTACCTTTGTCTTGTCCTCTTGCAAAGAAGAGGATTGGGACACTTTTACATCCATCAAACCAACCATCTTGTTCTCTAAACTTGTTTAGTGCATAATCAACTAAAACTTGTGACACTTTAGTTGTAGGGAATAGATAACTTTTCCTTCTTGCTCCGCGGATCGATACCTTACTTCCACATTGAGAGGTGCTACAGTGATCCCTTGCTCTTGGGGGTTATCAGGGCCCTGAACCTGGGTAGATCGTGTGTGCTTGTGTGTCTTCCGTGTGCGCTTCTTAGCGCGCTTTCCCTCCCCGGTTCCACCAGCGTCCATCGGCCCCAACTTAATCCATCCTATGGCATCTGCCGTGATACCACCACACAACCTATTAGCTTTATGCTATTCCGAGTATGTTTATCATGATATTTGTGTTATCTATACCTCTGAATGAAAATGCTTATGTTGTTAATTGTTGTGGGAAAAGTTGGTTATATAGCTCTCTCGAACTTGATGCACACTTTACTTTCATTGCATAAATAAAATATGACCCATTGTGATTAAAATTATGATGTTGTGGACTTGACAAATGTCTTTGGTTGAGAGTTAGCCCATATGTGCTGTCACATGGCAAGCTTTCAACATTGCACTTCGTCTCATTTAGTTGATATCATCTACTTTTGTTTATGGATGCTTATCATGGGTGAAATAAATGAGGAAATGAAGTGAGTTTAAATGAGTTTGTATAAATGGTTAGAAAGACGCCTGGGCCGCTAATCTAAGACATGCATCATTTATGGTGGAAATTTACTTACATGGTATGTTGAACCTTCTGTGATACACCTTACAATAAAAAGCTATCTAACGGTAAATAAAAAGGGTGTTGAGATTGTTCATTATGTTTTACTTGTCATTTTGATATGGGCTTGTTCCATATCTTGGGACAAGAGGTACCCGAGTTGACGCTTTTAATGATACTATTATTACTTACAATGATATTTAACTTGAACTGCTTTGTTTTCCAAGTTGAGTAACACATGGAGTAGGTACTTGTATTCAAGGGGCATGAGACTTTCAACCTGTACTTTGTCAAGCACACTACTCATATTGCTTTCACTTTAAACTTAATCATTCAAGATGCTATGATAGGCGAATGAGAGCTTGACACCAAGAATTACCATATTACAATCATTGACTTAAGTAGAGAAGTTCAGAAGTTAGATGAAATTTATTCATGCTTACCTCTACTCATATATATCTTTCCAAAGTGTCCACCTTTTATATTCAGATTTTCACCAATACTCTATGACCATTGTAGGATGTTCTTACTTATTATTATGCATACATGTGGTCCATAGTACTTCTTCTCTTATGTTACACTTTGTGAATTATCATTGAACATCCTTGCATTGAATACTTGATATCACTTCATAACTATCTTGCATATTGCTACTTCTTTTAAGAATGAACCATTTGACTCTATGTAGCAATAGTAATAATCTTTGATATCCATTGATAGTATTAAATTGCAAAGTCCATGTTAGTTTTATCACCTTCATACTCGAGGACGAGTATAGGATAAGCTTGGGGATGTTGATGCATGTAAAATGCATACATGAACTTTGCATTATTTTTACTTATATTCCAGTCATATTTGCATCATATAAGGGTTATATCACTGTTTTATAATGATTTTGGGAATATTTGATATGTTTCCTATTTTTTATGGAATTAACCCTGCGCAGGCAGAAAACCCTATTTCTATATTTTAATGTTTCAGTGAACCAAACGACGTCCAAATCACCTGCAAATTTACGAGCGTCAATATTTGGAAGGAAAAAGACTTGGGGGCGAAGGAAGCGAACAAGCGGAGCCCCGAGGGCCAAAAGTGGTGGGCCCACGTGGCCCCTGTACCTGGCCACGTGGGACCCCCCCCAATTGGGCCTCGGCGCTCCGCTGTCGTCGATCTTTCCTCCACCGACTCCGTTTTGACCTAAAAACGCCTATAAAAATAGTTCCCCGACGTTCTCTGGAAGGAGCGCCGCAGAAACACAGAAACACCGAAACAGAGACCTGGAGCTGCAGATTGGAGGGGGAAAACTCCGGCGGGGCGCTGCCGGCGTGGTCTCCATCTTCTCCAACGACTTCTCCACCGTCTCCATGATGAAGAGGGAGTGGTCCACCTCTGGACTATGGGTTTGTGGAAGTAACTTATGTATCTCTCTCTCTCGAGCTTCACTAATTAGTACCGTATGAGCTGCTGAACATGATTACGGTCATCTATGTAATACCTTTGTGGTGGATCTTTTTATGAGTTAATATATGTTTGAGATTGCAATGGTTTTGTTTCAGTTATGAAAGTAGATGCATATTATGTACCCCGTTCTTATTTACTTGTTATGATCAAGCATGTTTATGAGAGCGTGTGAGGGGAACGTGTGCATTAGTTGGAGTAACGGGGGGTGGCTAGTGCAGTGAACGTGAGAGAAAGTTCTGCGATCCACTTGGGTGTTTTACCTTACTTTGTTGCCTCACTAGGGATAAAAAGAAATACCATGCTACCGGAGATGTGGGTGTGACCATTGCCACTACTCCATGATTAGATCTAGCATGTTCTTATTTTAACTTCATGTCATGATACTTATTGCTATACTCTGAGTTATCTTAATTACTGAGGTGTTATGATTTAGTTCGCATCTTGGTGGAGTATAAGAGAGACTAATAACCAAAAGGTCTCTATGTTAGGACGTGATGCCCATATAATTATAACTTGTCATTAAACTGTTGTGTTGCAATCTCATATGTCAACTCTAGTGTTCCATTGTCTACCACTATATTAAAGAGAGAGTGCATTTGTGAAACCATGAACCCGGTCCATTTTTAATCATAAGAAACACATTTCCAACAACTTTTACCACTTTTCCATTTTCTGCCATTATTAAATTCGAAAATACAAAAACACTTTTACATCTTGCATTCATCATATAAAACCCAAAAATATCATTTATCATTGCTTCCACCATCCTTGCATATTTATTTACCACCATTGCATATTTATTTCTTGTTTGCATTGCATATTATCTTGATATCATTCTCACACCTTGTGCTTGACAACCACTAGGTGAGTTTGAGGACCAAAACATTTACTTTGTTTTGTAGGTAACCAAAAGAAGGATAGGAAAGATAAATCTTCACTACTGATTCCCCGAGAGTTCGATATTAAACCCTCGAGTCACCCCTCGTGGGGAAAACACGTCTTCCACTTACTACACACTCTGCACTTGGAGTCTCAACCTAACCCATTTACTTTTCACGCAGGTAACTACGTGAAGGGCCATCACGGGGCCGGGCGGGTGACCCCGTTTCCGCGAGTTTCGCTGCTTCGGCCGCGAGCCCTAGGGCCCTTCGCCCTTCTACCATCCTGGCGCACTTGTCTGCCAAAGCGTACAGCTCCTCCAAGCTCCCGACGTCGCGGCTTCTGAGCTTCTCTAGCATGCGGATGTCGCGCACATTCCGGCGGAACGACTGAATGGCAACGGCTTCCGACACACTTGGGCAGAAACCCAAAGCATGGCGGAATCGATGAGTGTAGTGCCTCTGTCGGCGTTCGGGCGAGCGGCCCTGACTAGACTTGGTTTTGCCACCCTTCAGGCCATGCGCTTGGCTGGCCCGATGGAGTCGGCGACGTGGGGCAATGACGCGAAGCACGGGCGCACCCCTACCTGGCGCGCCAGATGTCGCGTGTCGGTACACGGACACCGAGGATGTTGGACACCCCCTATTTGTTCGGTAGGAGGGCGCGAGGTGCTCCGGATTCGGTCCCCGAGCTCAAACACAAACACACGAAGATTTACCCAGGTCCAGGCCGCATTGCCGCGTAACACCCTACGTCCTGCTTGTTTGGATGTATTGTGGTGATGATGGTTTACAGTGGAGAGACAACAAGCGCTGCACTGCCCTCGTGAGCTGGGGAAGAACATGTCCAGGGGTTCCTGGGGTGTAGTTCGTCCAGCCCCCGAGTCTAAGTGTAGAGCTCTATGTGGCTGCTAGCAATGGTGGATCCTCCCTCTCAAATGACCATGGGCATCCTTTTATATGCCAAGGGGACACCACAAGTGGTCATGCCGTAACGTGCCACCGAGGCAGGGCACGCATCGTGCCCAAGCCCAGATGGCGCCCGCTGGTCGCCTTCGTGGCAATGCGCCGCCGCGCTGTCCTCCATGCCGACTGCCCCGCCGGAACGGAGGAGACCGCCAGTCTTGTCTTGTCAAAGGTCCGCGCACTGCATGGGGCGCAGTGCCTGCACTGATTGGACTGCAAGCCAGGTCTTGTTGGCGCCGTCTGCCGCACCTTCCTTGCCCGCGAACAACCCTTCCCGAGGCGGGGGGTGCAGAGGGTGCCTGCCGCGTGTCCGGTCCCCACCCTCCGAGAGCGAGTTCCTGGCTGGCTCCCGGTTGCCGAGAACTCCTTGCTGCCTTCTTGCCGTATGTTGCCCTCCGCGCGCCTGGTTCCCAGGACACCGACAGTGGCAGCCTGAGCGTATCCGTTGATGCACCCACACCGACTTCAAGGTCTGTACCATTGCTAGAAAATCCATGGGTAGTCGTGCGGTGTCGCACCAACGAAGTCAAGGATGATGCGGCCATTGGAGAAGCTACCGGTGGCGTTGTTGAAGTAGGTCTCACCGTAGGGCAGGCAGAGCATGAGTGCGCTGGTTTTGTTGGGGTAGACGAAGTGGTAGTTTCCCGTGTCCGCCAGGGAATCCCCGAAGCTGAACGCCCACGTGTAGCACGCCGGATCCACCCGCGCTGGTTGCGTAGCCGCCATGGCCAGTAGAACCATTGCCATCGCCGCCCTGGAAGCCGGCGAAACCATGCCTTTGTTTTCTCCAAGTGGACGTGCGACCTCCTGTTTGCTCGGGGTGGACGGAGAATATATAAGAGCATCTCCACCGGTGCTCCCAATAAAGCGTTTGGCCAGCGTGTCACACAAGTGTTATTGTGAGCGCCGCCGGCATAGGTTGCCGCCCTTTTGGGAGCGCCTCGCACCACCGGCCGCTCCCAATAGACGCTCCCAATAAAAGTTAAACCAATTTTCCTTTCAAACAGAAGCATATTCAACATCCAATACCATTTCCAGTATTGGAGCCACTTCTCCATCTGATTCCTATATAGCGAGTGTTCCCTAAAACACTGCGTGTTGAAGTTGTGTCCTTCATTGCCTGAGGGGATCAAATCCTCAGGTAATGGGACCAAGCAACGTGGCCTCACCTTACGCCCTATTAGATTGAAGTTTCTATTTACTTGCGTCGGGTTCTTACTTCTTTCCTACTGAATAAATAGGAAGAAAGACGTCAGGCAGATATTACCCTTGCTTGTTATTGTTTCCAATTATTTCAATTGAATGAGAGTCTATAATTGCTATTAACTGATCAGTTAGAGTACTGAACTGTGGAGCCTTATTGATTCACTCCTCGCATACTTAAACGTTTTATCTTCGCAACCAAGGGAGTTACACCACGCTGCTCTCCTGCCACTGAGCTTGCTACCCCTTTGATTTCTACCAATGAACCTTCCCTAAAGACATGTATTTCTCCTTCCAATTCTTCAATCTAGAATATCCAGAATAAAATCATATTACATAGTTTTGAACACATAAAATTGTTCATTTTTTTTAGATAAAGGGATTTTATTACTTAAGAGTTTTAAGCATTACACCCGGCCTCTGCATAACAAGGATGCACACAGCCACAAGTTCCCAAGTTCACGAGTACCCAATACTTAAAAAATAATTAAAAAAGGCGAATTACATATCATAATGAGAAATTGTAAAGCCGCCTAAGAAGATGGTAGATCGATCCGGAGACTATGTTGCCATCCATGCCGGAGAATAACTCCATGGCCGCTGCCTCCAAATGTAACGCCACCTCCAAAAACAGGTCTCGGTGCTCCACACGCTGCAGAGCCGACCAAGCTCGAAGCGTTGCTGTACACCGATAGATAACCTGCATAAAAGAAGCATTTTTATCGTTAAAAATCTTGTCATTTCTACATAGCCACAGCGACCAAATAACTGCAATCGCTCCCACCCTACTGAATAGTTTAAACCTAGGATCAACCCCGTTTAACCAGCTGCCAAAAATGTTTGCAACAGAACTCGGGGGATATAAGGTAGAACCTATCTGGATGGCTGACCATATAGACCTGGCGAACTCGCACTGAAAGAATAAGTGTGTAATAGTCTCGTCGTGTTGACAGAAGACGCACTTTTTTACTTCCGTGCCAATTGCGTTTGGCAAGGTTATCCTTTGTAAGAATTACACCACGACGGAGATACCACGCAAACAGATTAGTCTTTAGCAGGATATTCATCTTCCAAATTTTGTTATTATCCTTAATATCGACTGGTACTTCGGATAAGATTAATGCTCTATACTAGGAATCAACCGAGAATTTACCATTCTTCGAAAGATTCCAATGAAATTTATCTGGACCTTCCGACAAATGGATGGAATCCAATCGGATGAGCAAGGCATTCCAAGATGCTTGTCTTGTTCCAAGTAAACTTCTCCTGAACGAAACATTTGGTGGGGAGGTATCCAACACCTTAGCAATCGTGTCGCTCTTGTTTCGTACAATGACATACAGAGCCGGATATTGTTCTCTGAGGGTAGTTCGGCCTAGCCATTTATCCTCCCAGAAGCGAATTTCCGATCCATCCCTAATTGAGAAAGATCCATATGGGAAAAAGAACTTCTTAGTAGCCATCAGGCCTGCCCAGAAGTGCGAATCACCAGGTTTCCAAATAACCTGAGATACGGCTTGATTTCCCATATACTTTCTCCTAAGGAGGGTTTGCCAAACTCCATCTTCAGAAAGAAGATTGAAGAGCCATTTACCCAGCAGAGCTCTGTTCTTGACCTCCAGGTCATGAACACCGAGCCCTCCTTGGTCTTTAGGGCAGCAAACCACACTCCACTTAGTCAGCCGATATTTTTTCTTCTTACCATCCCCTTGCCAAAAGAATCTAGATTGGAAATAATCCAATCGTTTTAGGAGGGCCGACTGTCCTTTGACTGCCCAGGATGCGCAACTAAATCATTTGAGCTCGCCGACACAGCTTGATTGCCGCTCTCTGATCGCTGAGTGTCACCAACCCAACTGTTGCGGGATCTTTCACCGGCCGCTGACAGCAGATACGGGCTAGCTAGTGCTGGAGATGAGTAGATTAACACGCGTGATCGATTTCTGGTTGCACGAGATAATTAAGTAGGACCTCGCCGAATTCATTGGCTTGGTTTCTCCGATCTCCATCATCCAGCGATCAAGTCGCAGGGAAGACGGACGATACAGAATCCCCACGCGCGCTATTGCTTGTTCCTATTTTTCCTTTGATCATCAGAATCAAAACCACACACACAGCGGCAGGGCTAGATGGGATCCCGCGCGTTGGGACGGAAATAGATGCACGAGGGCCCGATTGGATTGTCGTATATTAGCCCAAAACTACCGATTCTGTCGAGAAGAAATCCGGACGTGGTACTGTCCGTATAATTTACAGCTAAGGACTCGCTTGGATTCCTGTTTCATTTTCCCCTCCGTGAAATATGCACATATCGTATTGCTAATTTACGGAGGTTCTACGGTCCGTAAATATTCCTGGCCATTTCCGGCCTGAAAACCCGGTATCTTAGGCCCCGCTTGGTTCGTCGGGTCAGATTCCGTGTCAGAAATGTTTCACCCACGTTGGCCTAAGAGGTCCGTAATTTCAGCGTGAGCACCACAGGTCCGTATTTTCCCCTGACATTTTCCGGCCCAAAAACGGCAAACCAAGCGGGTCCTAAAGGTCCGTGGGAAATTACGGGGTTGGAATAAACATCACTCCAACCGGGGCCTGAGCGGTAAACGTGCAGTGGTATGACTCGTTAGTTTCGCTCCCACGCGCTGATGTGGACTTGTGCTGTGCAGTCGTGCGGACTGGACACATAACGTGCTAGTATGGAAATATTGCGGTCGAGCAGACACAGCCCAAAACATAGGCATGAGCCCGGAAAAAAACCGGGACCCGTTTTTCCATAGATAGCTCACCTGACTCTATGCGAGACTAGGGAACTTGTTTGTGATCATTTTTCTATACGTGTGTATGGATTTTGTCTGAATCACGAAACCTAAATAATTATAGTATAAAACATAAATAGTATTTAATTATAAACAGATATTAATAATTTTTATTATTATCTCTTGGGCATATTTTAACAACTGTGTGTCGTGTATAACATAGCTTCGCATGGGTACAATTGGGAAAAAGTTTAGAACGAATAATAGTAGTACATTTCCACGATTACAAACATTACTAGTCATAGAGGACCTTGTATTCAACAGAAGAGACGATCTCAGTAAGTTGTGGACATGAATTGGTGGTCCGGCCAATTGGAGGCTGAGTGTACGAGCCTCTTAGCAGGCCGTCGGCCATGACTTTGTATACAGCTTCTGTTGGATGGACGCCATCCCATGATCCGTACTTTTGTGGATCATCACAAACCTTATATTCTCCGTATCCACATCCTCCAGTGTGGCCATAAGATCCGTCACCACAGCAAGCCACCAAAGGATGCTCGATCCCTGAACAACAGTTATACCAATGCAAACAAGGGGTCAGCCAGGAAAAGTGTTATGCTTGATGAGCCTATACGTGTGTTTTTCTTTTCGAGTTTCAAAGGACCTTTGCTGGTTTACATTAGTAAAATCTAAAGGTCAATCCAAGCACCTAATTATATAGATGATATGGCATTATACAGGTTACAAAGTGACAACGGAGTAGCACATTAGTACACTATGCCTATGTACAACAAAATTCATATTTCGGTTCCTACATCTATCGAATGACTTGACTGCTATCACGCCGTGTTACCAAACTAAACCGGTTGTACATGAAGTTACAATGAAAGTACCATACCTATGTAATATTTAGTTCTGCCAAGTGTCAATCGATAATGTGTTGTTGCTAAACCAAATTTCTCGGAATTCCAATTAACATGCTCCTCTAATGTACTTAGTAGTTACAATTTCTCCCCATTATAGATTTATGTATATATCGTTGTCTTTTCTAGAGCCAACCACGCAATGCTGCTTTCTCTAGTCATTTTACATTGCACTATGAAGAAGTGGAAAGAAGAGAAGAGAACAACTTTCAAGAAATTAGTCCACTAGTGATATTTAATCAATGCAGAAGATTATGTTCCAACTATAACAAGAAATTAGTACACTAGTGTTAACCATAGCCAAGAAAAAAATGTGTTATCTTGGTGATAAGTTATACAAATAATGCTGAAGTCGTGAGTTTGAGTCTTTGAGACCCATAGTTGGATAGTTCTGTTTTCTTACTTTTATTCAAAATAAATTAACATAACCTATTTGCAAAATTTACAGAAATTTCCTGTTTGGGAGACTTCCCCGGGACTGGCATATGTTGGTCAAAGCATTTTCCTATATTCTGCAAAGTGATTTCATAGTAGATAGTAGAAGACCTTTAACTCACCAAATTTCTTAGGAGAACGGAAGACCTCCATAGCAGCTCGATAGTAATCAGCATAGATGATTGCCACGCCAGGATGAAGCTTTCGCAGCTCTTTCAACTCGTGCACGAGGAGTTTGTTGTGGTATTGCGCAAACTTGTTCAACCAATGTATGCAACCAGTATCTGACTCATAATCTTCTGCATTGTCACTGTTAAATTTCTTGAGGTACGACGGGACACACCCGATTGGAAGGTTGCCAGGAACTAGCAACGTTTTGGCACCTATCTTTATCAATTCCTGGAAACTCAATTCATTTGCATTACTAACTGTGTACTCCTTCACTATATCTCGAATCGGAATTCAATAGTAACAAATTAAGGTAGCAAGAGCTGCAACAGAGCAAATAACTCACAGTGATAGTAGAAGAAATTTTGCCAACAACACTCGGGGTGAAGTTGCGGATCGTCTCAAAGGGCACCCCAGCGAAAAAAAAGGTGTGTTGTAATCATTGCCCCCAATTTCACCAACCGAGAACAGAGATTTTTTCATCATGTTGGTACAATCTGTTGAGTGAAGGTGACTCTGAATCGTTATGTGATCATTTGATTTGTTCGAGGGGACCAAAAAAGAGGATGACATCCACTTCACAAGTATTATGTTCATAAAGTACCAAAAACAATGTTTGTCTTTAGTTAGAGAAAGAGTATTCAACGATTGTGGAACAGAAATGGACTAGAATCAAGTTCGCCACAATTTACATTTGATCATGTGAGAGTGCCAATAAAGAACTGGTATAATATCTTCAATAGGAGAATAATGAATTTCACCATCGGTTCCTGGGTTTCAACATATCATCTCATGAAAACCCCTTCACGTGGAAAAAATATTTCATAATTTTCCAACTTCAACCGAACTCTCTCCTTTAGGGAGAAAACAGTGCCTACACATATTTGCTGCAACTTGTACTGTCGGCTACAACCAGGGCCGGGCCCATGGGTGTGTGACCCATGCAGCCCGCACAGGGCCCCAAATTTCTGGGGGCTCAAAATTTGATTTCTAAGTTTTATATATAGATAAAAAAACGTCTGTATCCAATAATATCCACGAGCCTACAACTTTAGTTGATTGTGTTCCATAATGACTGAAATGGATGTTGATATGTAATCCATGCCTTATTTCATTGAAAACAAAACGATCAATTGATCTTCATAAATACATTCTTTCACAAATCAAGAGGGTGGGTTCCCGTGTGGTGAAAAGGCTGGAGTAAAAAGTTGGAGAAGTCTGCTGCGCGTAGTATTATAGTGCTTTTTCGTTCATTGTTCTGAGCTATGGTTAGCACTGATGCTGTTAGAAATCGTTTAGTAGCCAGTTTTGGGACTGTGGTTTTGTGTTTTCTAGACGTGCGTTCTACTTCTGAGATAAAAGCTCTGTTGAACTCGTTTATAAGCTTCTTAACTGAAGTTCGGAGCGATGCTCCTTAAGTTGGGAAAAAATCTTGATAAATACATACCGGTTAAATCGTTGGGGCAGAACAATTTGAGCAGGTCGCGGAACCAAAGCATCTCCATGTCGAGGTGCACCGTGTCAGCGCGAACGGGCACCCCATTTTCAGCAAAGAATGCCGGGCTCAGCGCCGTAGCGGAACCGACGGCGAAGTTGGCCCCGCCCGCGAAGTCCTCCGCCCTCCGCCCGCCCAAGTACGGCGGCACGAACGGCAGCCCCAGCGCGTCCGCTAGAGAACTCATTGGTCGCGAATTAGTACTCCTGCTAGAGAACTGATTGATCGGGAGGGTGGTCGTGGCGTACCAACGAAGTCGATGATGATGCGGCCGTCGGAGAAGCGGCCGGTTGGCTTCTTGAAGTAGGTCTCGCCGTAGGGCAGGCTGAGCACCGCCGCGTAGGTTTTGTTGGGGTAGACGAAGCGGTAGTTGCCCGTGTCCGCCAGGGAATCCCCGAAGCTGAACACCCGCGTGTAGCACGCCGGATGCGCCCGCGCTGGTTGCGCCGCCGCCAGTACCAGTAGAACCAGCGCCATCGCCGTCCTGGAAGCAGACGAAGCCATGCCTTTGGTTTTCTCCAGTGGACAGTGCGAATGTGCGATCTCTGTCGTTTGGTCGGGGTGGACGGAGAATAAATACACCGGGCCGAGAAGGAAGAAGTTGCTCGATCGCACTATTTCAAGATATCAATTTTGTAACAGTGCTTGCCGCTCTGTGATCGCTGAGTATCACCAACCCAGTTGTCGCGAGATGTTTCACCGGCCACTGACACCAGATACAGGCTGGTGCTAGAAGTGTGTAGATTAACATGATCGATTTCTAATTGGACGGTAAGTAGGACCTCGCCGAATCAATTAGCTTGGCTTCTCCAGTCTCCATCATCCATCGATCAACTTGCAGGCAAGACGATACCCACCACGATAAAGAATCCCCACGTCATCGCTCGGTCCTATTTCATTAATCAGAATCAAAGCCAGGAGGATCTTTAATCTGAATGAAATCGCCTCCGCCTAGAAAGGTGCCTGCAACGTGCGCCGGCTCCGCTGGTCATCCGGCGACGTGCTCGTTTGGTGTCCCTGCCGCTGTTCAGCCTCTTCATCAAGTCCCTATCTGTCAGCCCTGCGTGCGCGCGCCTGCAAGTCGTACACCGTATGAGAGAAACTAGCAGTCGTCGATCTGCAGGTGCGTGTTATTGTGCAGTGTGCTTCCATCTTAGCGAGCTATTCAATGGATATCTCATCAGTCATGATTTGTTCCAAGCGTGGCGCAAGAACAATCTGCGCTAATTGGGTTTTGCATGAACAGCAGAAGTTTTACTATTCGCAAAGTAAATTGATTAAGTTCATCAGACTGGGAGACGGCAGCCGATAGCACTGCAGAACTCTCCGGCGATGGAAATATGGGAGACAGCTCGAGCAAAGACATTGACCACGAGCACACGGGCCGACGGACGGCCGGAAGCCCTAGCGGCGGCGCGTTGGCTGTCCTGTGTATCTACTGTGTATGCGAGAGCGAATATTCCGCAACTAGTTATATCCACAACCTATTATTGGACGACCTATTTTCGAGTTTTCAAAAAAGCAGGATGGACGGGGCGGGACGGCAGGCCCACATGCCCCTCGGAAAAAATCTCTGGCAATAAACTTAGGTCTGCGGGATTCCTTTTGTTCTCTTTACACATTTTGCCCTGGCCAAATATATACTACTCGCGTTATCCATCAGTATGGATGGATTTGGATTATCAAATCAAGTTGGGTGGACGGTCAGTAGCTATGTGTCCCTACCTTAAAACAGCTCAAAGCCAGACACACAGCGGCAGGTCCGACGGGAACGAGCAAGAAACAAATGAAGATCAAAGTGTGCGAGTGGATCTTATCCATGATATTACCTAACTTCACACCTCACCGTCTTGTACGACCGTATTTTATAGGGTTTTGTCCAATTATGAAAATGTAAATTTATTTACATATATGTGCCGCGTCGGACAGCATTAGTTTTAATATTGACCTAATTATACAATGTCGCGAACAACACTAAATTTTTAGAAAATATATAAAGTCGGTTTTAGTCTGACGACCCTCTAAAATACGGTCGCGTTGTACTAAAATAAATGGAAAATCATATGCAAAAGGTTTCACAAAATAAAAAAATGTAATACACATCGAAATAATATCTACTAACACTAGAAAAAATATGGGTTTTTGGCACGCTCGATTTTTGTGGTAGAAAGACGATTTTTCGTGGCTAAAAGCCTTTTTTCCACGACAGGGGCACCGTGGCAGAACGACGGTTCCGGGGAATCATGGTAATATAAATGGTTCGGACATCAACCATGGAAAAGACAGCCGCAAACTTCGGTAAGATCACAGTCACATCGTCATCTCTTCTGTCACGGTGGCCCAACTTAGGCGTTTCACGGTTAAGTGGGCCGGCCTATTAAGATTAGGTGGACCGGTCTGCTAGGTTTAGGTGGCCCGACCTGTTTGGATAGGTGGGACAGCCTGCTAGGTTTGGGTGGGCTGGTCTGCTAGCGTTTGGTAGGTCGACTGATACGGTTAGGTGGGCCGGCCTGTTAGGCGTGGGTGGGTCAGCCCGTTAGGGGTAGTTAGGCTGGCCCATTAAGATTGAATGGGCTGGCCCGACAAGTTGAAGTAGGCTACCCGTTAGTAATAAAATGGGCCAGCCCATTAATTTTGATGGGATGGCCCATTAAGGTGAGTGCTAGCCAATGAAGATTAATGGGTCAGTCCACTAAAGTTAATATGTTGGCCCGTTTTGACTAGGTGAACTGGCATGTTAACATTGATGGGCTGTCCCGTTGAGGTCCATACAGTCGGCCCATTAAGGTTAAATGTGTTGGCCCGTTTAGGTAACTAGGTTGGCCCGTTAAACATGTGTGGTCTGGCCCACTAATAAGCTAGTCGGCTGATTAGCTTTACGCGGTTATTCAGTGACGATAATTGTCATCACATCGAATTGCCCTGATACTAAAAGGCTCATACACTAACGGCCAGTGTGAATCAACATGCAACTGGACAATAATGAATAAGTTAACTAAATATTACATCAGCTAGAATTTTTTCAAAAGTATTACATGGCTCTCAACAAATTGAATAGTAACTAAATCGAGCATTCTAATTGCCTCGTCAAGCTTCAACAGGTGAACAAAGTCGTCAATACATCATGATTTCTTTTATGGAGCTTGGTTTGAGAGAACTTGAACCATCGGCGTCTTGATAGGTGTTGTGGATGGAAGAAAGCGAAACTGCCAGTGTTATTGCTCCTCTGTGAGATTAGACATGATTTCGGGGTCCTTCCTGCTTTCATAGCTTTATTTGCAGTATGAAACTAAGATATAAGAAGTTACAACAATAACAAACAAGGCAAACACACTACCATGTTCATTGTTAAACATAACTCATCATTTGCGCAATATAACAACACGAGCAATCCACTAGGGCTTTTACTACTCCTTATAATTGTATTATTCACAATATACAATTTGGCATGGTTTGATCATACGCTAACTCGTAAAAAAAAAGGACCGGCATGCAATTAAACAAGTGTGTGCCTAAGATAGACAACATATACAGTGTAATTGTTGGGTTGCGCAACGGAAATTTAAATTTTTTGTCCAACATGCTATGCAACGCTCCAAGATCTATACTATGAAGATACATGCGAATACGAAGATCCGAAGATCTAGACTGAATACGTTACCAGCACCGAAGTTGCGGAAGAAGTGCCGATGACGTAGTTGAAGTAGCCTGTAGCAGATTCTCTCAACCAAGCCAGGTAGAGAGATTTTGCCGTCTTCTCCTTGCTTGATCTCCTTGGTCCAGCAGAGCGAGGGTCAGACGTCTCACCCCTCTGAGAGGTCGCACGCGTACGCCGGGAAAGGTTCAGCAGGGCTTCGCCGTCCAAGCTTGAAGCACTACTGGCGTATATGAAGGTGGAGATCTCAACACATGAGAAGGAAAAAGAGAGAGATTAGATCTAGTCTAATTGGAGAGGTTGCCTCTAAACTTGAGAGGTTCCCTCTAATCCAATTAGAAGAGATCTAAACTTGTGTGTCTATTGTGTGTCTCCAAATAGGAGGGGGTGGGGGTTTATATAGATGGCCAAGGGGTGGAGAGACTTGGGGAAGGGGAAAGACCCCAACCCCAATTCGGTTTGGGAGGGGGAGTTGGAGTCCAACTCCAACTCGCCTCCCCCTCCTTCCTTGGTCCGCCCCGGGTGGGGCCCACCGCCGCACCCACCTAGGGTGGTGCCCGCCTGGCCGCACCGACCTAGGCCGGCCGTCCCTTGGTCGCCGCCGCTGGTCGCCTCCCCCATGGGCCCCACGGGCCCACTAGGGTTTGGCCATGGGGGATCTCCCCCCCCCCCCTCCCCCGCCGCACGGCTTCGGCCCACCACCACCTAGTGGTGGTGCGGCTTCCATGTGGGCCCCTAGGGCCCACGTGGTAGCCACCTTTTATTGGCCTTTTAATTTTAATATTTTTACAATAATTATTTATCAATTAAATAAATTAATATTTAATTAAGTAATATTTTGTCTAATTAATTCTTATTTGAATATTTCCTTTTACAGAATATTCCTGAATTAATTACTTATCATATAAAACACTTTTACGTGATCCGGGACACCCAGTGTCCATAGACAAAATACTCCGGATAAATATTACCATCTACATAAACACCCTCGGAATAAATCCGACAATGATAGTAACTTCTATCACTCCGAGACATCCAATGTCTGCCTTTATAATCTCTCTTATATATATAAATATATCTATCACGCAGATACCATTCCGATGATACTTTCTCACTATGTTCCAGACCAACCAATATACACAACTAACCAATCCTAATTTAAGCGTGTCCACCCTACAGGTTCGATAACGTGTTGCTATAATTAGATGTACTCATCTAATCATCGGCCAGGGTCAGGTCTGTGGACAACCTGAATAACTGCTACCGTTATGCGAAAACACTCTGTTGAACCTGTTGATTACTAATACATCATTCCCATTACTCGCGATACCAAAACTTTACCTGAGATATAGATTCGTCGATGTTTCCATGAATCTTTCCTGATTCACTACATGTTTGTCTATCTCATTAACCGGCAAGTTCCCTTTACTCGTTCCTGTATTACGATATCCCACATGGTGTAACTTCACCATGCATTGTCTACAGAACATAATGGATACCTCTCATACCGAGTGGGCCCAGGGCGTACTCTCTTTTGACAGAGGAGTGATCTTCCATCTCAGAACATTAAGATTATGCACACCTTCGTAACCACCCAGTAACTGCTGTTATGATCACCCAGTGACGGCAGTGACGGTTGACAGCACCAAAGTAATTCTTCTAGGATATACAAGCCTAATAACCTCATGGTTCAAGGACATGTCGTATAATAATCTTTCTGAGATAAGATAAGGACAAAACAAACGAATCTCACCAAAACTTGGGTCTACCCAGCCATATTGTTCTCCAACAATATGCCACTCATTGATGTGGCATATACAATGTCCATGACCATGAAAGTGTGATCATCAAGCATTCAACAAATTAGTCTGTAGATAAGACTAGGGTATATTTTACTGTTCATGTTTTTTACACGTGCGTATGAGCTTTCTCCTGAATCACGTATTCAGAAATCATAGCAGTTATAGCATAGTAAACACGAAACATAATTAATGAATCGTCAGATGTATAAAACATTGCCTTTTGGACATACATCCAACAGTAATGAGCAATCAAACATTGTGTACCTTCTATATAGTAGCAAGATCATTTCGACAAACACATAATTATACACAATGTGCTTCATATCAACAACAGATGGTTTCACCCTTTTTATCAGCAACCTACACTAATAAAGTAAAAATCAATTATGGAAAGCAATTGAATCATTGTGTGCAAAATATAGACTACCAACATAATGAAATGATCTATTAAACAATGGTCTGTCATATATAAACTAGTATGGTCATTTCAAAATGGATATACTACAGATGTAGATTCACATAGTGTCACGGATAAATAAGCAGTTCAACCATCATGTGGCTTATATAGCCAAGTACATCAGAATACAACATGGGACTTAGAATAGTTTTTTGTCAAGTCTCACTACAGCACCATATGTAGAAAGCCAGTTGTTCCTACTCTGCATGGTTTCAACATAATAAACATTTTGTATATAAAGCAAAATTAGAAGGGACGTGTACTTCAATGATTATAGCAGTGCTTCAATCTATGATTTAGGGTGCTCCAAGTGTGAGCTCCAGTTACTGTTGCAGATTTCTAAGAGCGAGATGACACACAAAACTATAATCGCAGTAGTATGACGATCATAATGTGAACTATAAAATGCAGGACGATAGCCAGCATGATAGTTGCAGGCAGTTTTTGTTGTAGCTTAGAGGACCAAGCAGATACAAAATATAATGGAATCGCTTGTAATATGTTCAGTGGCTTAAAAATTGTTGTGAATAAAATAATAACAGGCATCTACCTTTAAGAAGAACAAGATATAAATTATAATGGTATCACTTCTGAAGTTGTGGAGCAGGGAATGGAAACCAATATGTTAAGTGACTTGACTTTTGGCACTACGTAATAGCGTTCAAATGCCTCGAGGCTAAACCAAATACAACGAGTTTATGGTGTCATTTAAGAATAGGCTGGTATGATAGTACTTGTGACTATGTAGTACAACGAACAAACATCCCCACTGCCACTGGTTTGATATGCGCACAAAAGCAGAAATACATTTCACTGGGACAAGTTTGAAAACCAGAACGCGTAGGAAGATATGATTACCTAGTTCGTAGCTGGGTCTAGACTTACTCGGCATTCGCGCGGGTCACGTCGAGGTTGCTGAGGGTGGTGTGGTTGCGGTGGCTATCAGCGTCGGGAAAGAAGATTTGGGGTTGTCGATGACGTGGTGTAAGCTTACTCGGCATCCGTGCGGGTCACGTCGAGGTCGCCGAGTGTGTTGTGGTTGTGGTGACTATCAGCGTCGGGGAAGAAGATCTGGAGCGGTCGATGACAACTTCGTTGCGGTGGATGAGAGAGTCGGTGGAGCAGATCCGGTGCACTGCACGACGGCGTCGGTGAAGGCAGTGGGTGAAGGTGGTCACGTGCGGTGGACGAGAGAGTCGGCGAACTAGATCCGGTAGAAGCGGCTTCGGTGCACGGATATGATGGATAAGACCACGTCTCAACAGATCATCTAGTATCACGCTTCATATTCATTTTATGTTAAAAATCCAAACAAGGGTCAGATTTGTAGAATTTCACAGTCAGCTTCAGTCGCACGAAACACTTTCACAGCAGATTTGGACACGTGGCGGTGCACCACTATGCGAGTGATCAAAGCGCTGAGTCAAGAGACCAGGCTTTCCCGCTGTTGTGATACGTTGCATGCGTGTAGCAGCGGCACGGGAATTGAACGAGGAATCTGAGCAAGGAATACAGCAGCAGCACAAGGCCAGCAGAGCAGATAAAGGAGACCAAGAAGCAGAAGCAAGGAAGGAATGAAGGATCACGGTGCCACTTTTCTCCTGGGAGAACTTCTGAAACTTTTACCGCAGAATAACAGAACAACGTAGGTAGTACCTGCTACAGTTCTTCTCCGCTAGTGCCTCCATGGATCCCATCCCCGCCGGCGAAGCAAGCAAGCTTCTCGTCATCCGCCACCTCGGTCTTCCTCCCCCGCACGTATTCGTGTTCCTTTCTTGATTCCTCTCCCTGTACCTCTCCTCCATTCTTTTATCATTTCAAACTCACGGGCATCGCAGCCCCTCTGCCGATCGATCCTTTGCTAAGTTTGCTTCCCGCCATATTTATACCCCACGCGCGCGCGAAACGGCCATTTGCGCTTCCAAGTCCTGTCGTCTATCTTGTGCCGGGGCTGGGTGAGTAGCGAAACAATGGTGGGTTGCTCGCCGAGAGCCGCTGCGATGCTCGCTCTGACGCTTATCTGCTTCTTGTCAGGTATTCATTTTACTTATGTTAGCACATACATTTATGCAGTCTTTGGCGGCGCCTCGATCTCACACCGTGACACTGTGTGCATGCAGGTGCAGCGACACGCGCCGACTCGGCCAGGATGTTCACGATCATCAACAAGTGCGAGACGACGGTGTGGCCGGCGATAACCCCGGGCGACAGCTTCGGCGGCGGCGGCTTCGAGCTCAAGTCCGGCCAGTCCGTCGTCTACACCGCTCCCCCCGCTTGGTCGGGCCGCATCTGGGGCCGCACCGACTGCGCCTTCGACGGGTCCGGCACGGGAAAGTGCGCCACCGGCTCCTGCGGTCCGGCCCTCCAGTGCGCCGGCGCGTCGGGAGACCCGCCCGCGAGCCTCGCCGAGTTCACGCTCGCCTCCCCCGACTTCTACGACGTGTCCCTCGTCGACGGCTTCAACCTGCCCGTCACGGTGACGCCCATGAACGGCAAGGGCAACTGCTCCACGGCCGGCTGCGACGGCGACCTCCGCGAGACGTGCCCGCCCGAGCTCTCCTCAAGGGCGCCGGCGGGAAGACCGTCGCGTGCCGGAGCGCCTGCGACGTCTTCAACACCGACCAGTACTGCTGCCGCGGCAAGTTCGGGGGCCCCTCCACCTGCCCGCCCACGCCATACTCCAAGAAGTTCAAGGAGGCCTGCCCCACGGCGTACAGCTACGCCTACGATGACCGCAGCAGCCTCTTCCAGTGCTCCGGCGCCGACTACGTCGTCACCTTCTGCTCAAACAGGTGACACATGTTAATTCCTCTATCCGTGCCGGAATTTAACTGTGTGTTCTTTCTTTTCTGTAAAATTACGAATTGCTGCGTCTAACTGACAAGTTTATTACGCTAAACGTGTACAAGTTTTTTAAGTTTAGATTGTGAGTTTGTTTACTTGTTTTTCAGGAAGCAATCTGTGTGTTCCTACCACAACAACAAGCTCGTGTGCAATGGCTCCAGCCGATACCTTTCGGTCATGTCTGCCGCCATGATGCTCGTGCTGCTCTTTGGCTCTGTGGCACTGCAGTTTTCGCTGTGATCGAGGAGGTTTAAGGGGAACAAAATTGGCTACCTGAGGAACATTTGATCCAGCGGATTTGTGGGTTCTGTGACATGTGAATATCAGAGTTTTCTTTAAACATGAAACATTAGTCATCTTTTTTAACTGTGTTTTCAATCGTATGTTCTTTGGTGTAAACAGAGGCACCGTCACATCATGCAGTACACATTTTAATGGGCCGCACTGTCCACTTGCCAACTCTAGATACGTATATGATGTGTTATTTTTCATTGTTTCTACGAACATGTCGAGAGCTCATGTAATCGTTGCTACCGGTAAAAGGCTCTCTGAGACCAAAGTTTCGACAACCTTTTCCAAATACGTTAGCATCCAGCGCACAAAATTCAGTTTGATATATTGCAGGCATAAGATTATTGAAAGGCAAAATTCAAAAAAAAAGATTATTGAAAGGCTTATGATTCTGAAATGAAGGGATCATCATAAAGAAACACTCTCATTAAGTAAAATGTCACCAGGAGAGCGCCGCCGCCACCAGGCCCCTCCCGCCGGAGTTCCCCTCACCTTCCTCTCCCCCTCCCTCCAACTCCCTCCCGGGTCGCTCCCTCCCGAGCGGCTCCGGAGGGCCCTCCACCCTCCAAGACCTAGGCGGCACTCACCTCCCGCCCCCTGGCCGCCGCCGCTGTCCTCGCCGGCAGTGGTAGCGGCACCCTCCGCGTCAAGGGCGTCGGTTGGGATGGCGAGGTGCGGCTCGCTGGTGATCCTTGGGAGATGGTGGATCGCCGGTGGCAGCACAGGGCGGCACGGCTGATTCAGGTCGGTGCTTGAGGCCCTCCTACGGCGTGGCATTGAGGAGGAGGCGGTGTGCCCTCAGCACGTCTTTGGCGCGCCTGGCGGCAAGCTGGGTCGTCTGGTCGAGATCTCGCCTGTGAGGCCCGATTTGACCAGATGGATTCAGCCACGGCCGGGGCGGCGTGGTCCGGTGGCTCCTCGGATCGTCGGCACCTGCAGCCTTGCGCTTGGACTGCTTCCTTCCTCTCGGTCCACTCCGGCATGGAGGCGACTGGCGGCGTGGGGGTCTGCCGGTCTCGCGCGAATAATGGTGGCGGTCCTAGGGTTCCTCCTTGCATCAAGATGAAGACTTGCCGGATGCTGTCTCCGTCGATCTGGCTACCGTGGCGTGTTCCGGAAGGCTCCGCCGGCGAACTCCACTGGGCGATTCATGCCTGGAGATTGCTGGATCGGGTGGGATTCGGTCGTGCGCTCCCATGTTTTAATCTGGCCGTTTGGTTTCAGAGGGAGCGCTTCGAAACTCTGCTGGCTGTTAATATCATGGGACATGTCCTCGTTCCATGGTGCTGGCGGAGAATGTCATGTAAGTCGTGATCTGAGGACTAGCAATGGTGGTTCGAATCTTTCTGCCGATGAGGAATTGGCTTAGTGTCTCATGACTTGGAGCAGCGGCATGTAAGTGGGGGCGACAACATACGTGAAGTCCAAAATCCTACCTTTCAGGGTGAAAATCCAAGGTCTGGCCTTAATTGGTTGTGCCTGACAGTGGTCTTGCTGAAGACATTGTTTTGAGAGCGAGGACTATCTTTAGGGTGAAAGCCCAAGGTCTGGACTTAATTGGTTGTGGCTGGCATTGTTCTTGTTGAAGGCGGTGCTTTTGAAGAATTGGACGTCAGGTGTTGTTTTGGTGGTGGTTGTGCGGCTGCTGCAAGGACTGTAACTCTGTAGCGGGACTTTTCTTTTTATTTCTTCTTCTTATTGTCTTTCAGCTGTGTGCGTTGTTGCAGAGGCTGGGTGTAATTTGTATCTCCGCGATATTAATATACACTCTTTATCTAAAAAAAAAAGTAAAATGTCACCCATTTTAAAATACCAGTGTACTATAAGTGTTGAGGTTAAATGGTCATATGCACCTACACCTCATCATATCCATTGCAAATTCAACTACGCAGTAGTAACAATGTTTCAGCAAACCCCTCAACTCCATTGCCATAGTTTCACGTTACCTTTACTGCCATTGTTGACATAAGATGGTCATCTACATTGAGGACGAGCCGTTGCACCTCAAAACGGAATCGATTTTGCACGTTAAAGCTGCGTCAGCCTAATATCTGATGAGCAAATATACCTATTAAAATCTCAGACCTAGAGTTGCAATGTTGCTTACCTTGGACAGAAGCTGTGTGTGTTGTCGGCATGCACGCGGATGCCAGCGGAAGGAAGATGGATAGAGGCCATGAGGCCCATGACCATGGAGGAGAAAGTGGCGGCGCAAGGGAGTGGAACGTAAAACCGCAGCCACTATTTATCGCTCCTCGCGAGCCGTAGCGCGTGCTCGCCCGCGTAGGATATGCGATGGGCCGCGACCCGGCAACCTGCTCCTGCCTGCATACGTACAGAGAGACCATCCGATTAGAGGATGAGCTATATATCGCTCTGCAGCGTCGCCAGACCGTTCCGCCGCCTGAAGGGAGTTCTTCATGGGCCGCTTTTCGCTTCAAAAAGCGGCCCAATAAAAAGGTAATGTTATTTCTTTTATTTTTACATTTTTTTTAAAGCCTGAGCATTTTTTTAATCTGAACAAAAAAAATAAAATCATAAAAGTGGAAAATTTTCCAATCTGAACGTTTTTAGAAATGTGAACAATTTTCAAATTCGATCAATTTTTAATTTAAACAATTTTCAAATTTGAACATTTTTTTGAAGTGATCAATTTTTGAATATGAACAATTTCAAATCTGAATAATTTTCAAATCTGAACAATTTTTAGATTTGAACAATTTTCAATTTGAACAACTCTTTTGAAATAATTTTTTGATTGTGAACAATTTTCAAATTTGAACTTTTTTTAGGCTTGAACAATTTTGAATTTTGAACATTTTAAAATGAACAATTTTAAGAAATATTTAAAAAAGAAAAAGGAAATAAAAGGGAAGAAGAAAACAGAAAATAAAACGAAAAATAAAAAGAAAAAGGAAAACGAAAAAGAAAAAGAGAAGAAATAGAGGAGAAAAAAGAAAATAAAAAGCGAAATCCGCCTAGATGGGCCGGCCAACAGAGAATGGATTCAGGCGGCGGGAGCCTTTCGCGCCGCTAATAAGGATGGCAATGGTAGGGTATGGGGCGGGTAGAGCAATACCATACCCATACCCGTGTAGCAAATGGGTACAAAACTCTACCCATACCCGTACCCATAGGTATGAAACTTTACCCGTACCCATACCCGACGGTACTCATACCTGTACCCAATGGTAGATCAAATAGTACACAAGTTATACATATTTAACATTCATCGCTAACACACTGATAATATAAAAACATTTATCTCAATTCAATAACATATATTTGAGTACATGACAATTATCTCAACTCAAATTGACAATTTTACCATAGGTTCACAAGCTCAGGAGAATAAATGTTGGGCCTCCACGGGTAAGATATATAAACGGACAGGGTATAGGTATACCCATGGGTACGAGGTTATACCCGTACCCTACCCGCGACTTAACCGTGGGTACGGTACCCGTGGGTAAAATTGCCATCCTTAGCCGCTAATTAGCGATATATAGCATTTGGCCCCGATTAGCATAGCTCGGGGCCTGCAGTTTAGGCTCTTTTTTTTTGCTGGGCTCTGGTACGGTATTTACTCCCTTCACAACGGGAAATTCAGCCCCAATTCATTCAAATTCCATCCCGGTTCTTCTTTTTTAATCTTGTTTTTTCTCTTTCTGTGCTTTTCAAATATTTTCAAATGAAAAAAATACTTTTTCGTTTTCATTTTTCTTTCCTTTTTGTTCTTTATTGTGGTTTCTTTTTTCCTTTTTTCCAGATTTCTTTTTCTTTCTTCTTCCATTTTTGTTTTTTTTTTCGTTTTTCGTGATTCCTGTCAATTTTTCATTTTCCTCTTCTTTTTCCATTTTTTGGTAATACAATAATACATTTTTATGGACTCTAGAATATTTTTAAGGACCATTCAATATTTTCGTTAACCCATGAACATTTTCTAAACACTTCAATCTACTTTTCCGGTTCACTATTATTTTCGGTTCATCCGAACTTTAGTTTTTTTCGGTTCACAATTATTTCTGGTTCATACGAATTTTAGTTCCTTTTCGGTTCACTATTATTTTTGTCACCGATATTTTTGGTTCACTATTATTTTTTCTTCGCCGACATTTTTGATTCACTATTCTTTCGTTCATCCAAATTTTATTTACTTTTCGGTTCACTGTTATTTTCAGTTCGCGGTATTTTTGGTTCACCATAATTTTTTGTTCACTATTATTTTCGGTTCACCGGTTTTTTTGGTTCACAGTTATTTTTGGTTCACTCAAACTTAAGTTTTGAAAATGGTTCATATTTTAAAAAATCATTTTGAAAATGGTTCCGATTTTGGAAAATGTTCACTATTATTTTTAGTTCACTATTTTTTGTTCAATCAAATTTAGTTCCTTTTCGGTTCACTATTAATTTTCGGTTCAGCGGTACTTTTTGTTCACTATTATTTATGGATCACCCAATTTAATTCCTTTTCGGCACACTATTATTTTTGGTTGACCTGCATTTTTTGTTCACTATTATTTTATTTTCGTTCTCCCAATATAAAGTGACCCCCAGCCTCACGTCAGATTTGGCCCACGGAGAAAATCCGAGCCCAACCTCCATGACCGGTATCTATTGGACTGGACCAGCCGCAGTAGGATCCGGCCCATATGGGATACTCCGATCGGTCGCATTTCTCCGCCGCCGCCCGCCCCGTCTCCTCCCTCGACTCCGGCGGCCGCATCGCCTCCCGCACGAAGCTGTCGAACACACGACGCAGGAGGATCCATTTTCCTGCTCTTACGTCGCATAAGCTCGCGATCCCTAGAGAATCTTCGCACCCGCGGCAACCCGGCGCGTGCGAGCCGCCAGAATGGAACAGCGAGATCGGAAGATGGCGAACCGGCGGACGGTGGCTGGTGTAGCGCATACGATTCAACCATCTGCGGCTCACAGGTAATTCGCCCACTTCAATTCTCTCTACTTGATCAGTGTTCTAGATTAGAATTTTGGATGGCTGTAACCGCAGTTTTTCTGTTATACCAAAATGTAAACTTTGTCACTAGTGCTTTTTTAGACCATTTGTTATATCAGCAGCCATCTGAGCGTACTCCGATTGAATTGTGCATTCTGTACACAGAAATGTTTTTTTACAGCTCTAAACTCTTTATTATTCAGCAAATGAACAACGTGTAACTTCAAAATACTTGCCAAATACTGTATATTAATAAGCGACCCAATTGTAGGTGGATACAAAAATGTGAAGGCAATACATTTTTATCTCTATATATCAAATGATACAAGAGCATATTACAGTTGAAGTGGGCTCAGCCAAAATACCTGAATAATACTAACTGGTCATATAGCACTCCTACCCCAAAGAACACACCAAAGGCAATCGCAAAGATGATCTTACTGCCACATTGTTTTGCAGAGATGGCGGAGACAGGAGCTGCTTTAACTGAACTGCAGTGGTTATTAAGAACAGAGCCACACAGCTTTGGGTTCCCATCAAAACTAGAAGCCTGAAATGTGCTCAGCTGTCCTGTTGCTGGAATAAGTCCTTCTAGTTCATTGTTAGAAACGTTGAATCCCGATAGAAAGTGAAGGTTCCCAAGTGCGGCAGGGATTTCACCTGTAAGATGGTTATTAGACAAATCTAGCCCCTCCAGGTTCGTGAGGTTGCATATCGATTGCGGGATCTCTCCATAAAAGTTGTTAAAACTCAAGTTCAGGTGAACCAATGCTTTCAATTGACCAATCTCTTGGGGGATCACACCGGTGAATTTATTCCTGCCAAGATTAAGCATTTTGGGCCAAGCAGTGCCCATGCGATATTGAACTGACGCGGTCACATAAATTGGTAGATCAATGATGCTTGGGTCCAAATAGATGGTCTGATCTGATTTTAGCATTGGTAGCTCCATCAAGGTGATTGGGACTTCCCCGGAAAGACTGTTGTTTGATACGTCCAAACGGAAGAGGTGGTTTAGGGAGTTGACCCAGTTTGGCATTGGTCCGGTGAGTTGATTATTAGATAATGATAGTATCTTCAAACTTTTGAGTTTTGATAACCAAAGAGGTATCCTTCCAGTCAACGAACATTGGCGTACAGAGAGATATTGAAGATTCTGAAAACCGTCCATGGTTTCATCTTGTGGCATGGCCTCATTCATGAAGCTCCTACCAACAAGTAGGGTGCTGATATTCCTGCAGCTCTTAAGGGAATTCAAAAAGCTTTTGATATTCGTGAAGGAGTTATAGCCAACTGATAAGAAGGACAGCTGCTTCAGATTACCTATCCTTGGTGAGATCTCACCATGGAAATGGTTCGAAGACAACCGCAGTACAGTCAAATTGCTGCATGAGTAAATGCTTTCTGGAAATATGCCACTGAGATTATTCCTCAAGAGATCTAAAACTTCTAGATTTTGCAGGGCAGAGAAGTTCACCTTGTCTAGATCTCCAATAAAGTTGTTGATCTTCAGATCAATGGTTTTGAGATGTGTGCAGTTGCCCAGAGTTGATGGCAGCTCCCCAAACATGTTGTTGCTACTCAAATGGAGCTCCTCCAGCCTCTTGAGCTGACCTATCGATTGAGGAATCTTGCCACTGAAATGGTTCCCTCCAAGGTCAAGAGTAGCCAGATTACTGAGTTTGATTATATGTGCTCCATCAAGTTCTCCTTGTAAACCATTGTTGGGAAAGGAGAGGTACTCCAGCGAGGTAGCGCGGAAGATTTCAACAGGGAGAATCCCACTTAGGTTGTTGTTGCCAGCCTTGAGCACTTTGAGCTTGGAGCAATTACCAAGTGCATTGGGAATGTCGCCACTCAATTGGTTGTTGCAGAGGTCAAGCAAAGCTAAATATGGCAAGCCAAGGCAGAGAGAAGACGGTATGTGGCCAGTGAAGCTGTTATTGCTGGCATTGAGCGCGATCAGATTCTTCATTACCTTCCATGTGGCTGATGGAAATTCTGAGCTGAACTGGTTGCTTGAGACATTGAGTACCTGCAGAGGTCTTTCTGTGGTAATTGAAAAAGGCAGCTCGTGCAGTGGTCCGTTTAGCCGGTTGAAGCTGACGTCGAGGACGATGAGGCTTCCAGAGAACATGAGCTCCCGCGGAAGGCCACCGAAAAGGGAGTTGTGCGACAAGTTGACGCGCAACTGGCCAGTGAGGTCGGCGAGGGACGCTGAGATACGCCCTTCAAGTCCTTTTGATGCCAGGGAGACCTCAGTGACAGCCCCATCTCCATTGCAGGTGATGCCTTCCCACTTGCAGCAGTCCGTGCCGTTGTCGCGCCATGACGCGGCAAGGCCTCTGTCTCGAGATAGGCCGCCAAGGAACTGGAGTAGGGCACGCTTGTCCTGCTCTTTACATGGGGTGGCAGGAGAGGCCAAGGAGAGTAGCAGGAATAGCTGCAGCATGACCAGAAGAACGGTGAAGGAACCCATTGGTTGGTGTTTCCTCCCTTATTTTTTTCTGTTGTTTGAAGAGAATGAACGCAGTGCTCGTACTAGTTATCATCTAGTAGTGGCTCTATTTGTACATCAGAGCTAAATAGCATGATTCAGAATATTCTTCATGTCATGATGGATGTGGACTGTAGAGCATGGGCACTGGGTCATGGTCAAGTTGGCCACGGTCAGCCGGCTGCGCAAAAGGCAACTACGCTAGCACGACCCGGTGTATTTTGTCAAATGTTCCATAAGACTAGTCTATATTCATCCGTAGAAGATGATACTGTATGCAGTAAGCAATTAATCTGACCATGTGGTCTTCTCTTCTGGCTTCACACGGCTAATATAGTTATGAGAAAGATTGGGTTTGTTGCCTTAATATATTTTTTACGCAGATAATTCTAACACTGTAGCCCAGCCAACTAGAAATGGTATCCAAATTATTAATGCAATAAGAAACTGGTATGTTGTTATCTCCTGAAGGTTCAACTCTCTGACCTATGATCTAAATTCGTCTCCTTTCAACAGACTCCCTGCCTTTTGTTTAGCTGTTTTTCCTCATTGTATACAGTACACATTGGTTGTAGCGTGTGTGCAGCAAACATGGCCATGATTGGCCGACTGCAAATTGGATAGCGACACTCGCAGGGAGAGCAACAGCCGTGCCTATCGAACTAGTAATGTATCTACAATATAAATATGGGGCCTATAAACAACTGTCACTGTGTCACATAATTATGAATGGATCAGATAGCAGCCGGCCAATAATAAAGCCTGGAATTGTACCAAAATTATTAAAAGAATGAGAAACCAATATGCTATCTCCTCCATGGTTCATCATTTATCTCCTTACCGTTCGACTCGAACCAGCCTTTATACTTGTCTTTACCCCATTTTGTAATATGGCATGCGACAATTTGTATCAGAGCCCTTGTTTTGTAGCACCATGCCCAAGACATCAACACTCTATGAAGGGGTCGCAAGAAACAAGAAGAGACGTGGTACTCCTTGCCCAGCGAGGAACCAGAGTGGGGATTGCTTTTCCTGCTCGGTGCATGAGGTGGCGAGAGAGTCCAAGAAGAGCTGCAGGAACAGCTGGAGCACGGCCGGTGGAACGGTGAAGGAACGCATCGGTTAGTAAGGTTAGGCATTGTATCTATATTAATCAAGTAACAAGAAATCCACCTGTTACCTCCCTGCCCCAAGGTTCCTGGTTATGTGTGAAATGGTTGAAGAATATACCTGCGTGTAAGGTTAAAATGACTAGTTTGCTCATCTTGACCGACCTATTTATTGCGTTGCTGCCCAATACTCATGCTGCAGACTGATAAAATTTTCTGGTTTTGCTTCTTTCAAACTATTGGTACTTAGTAGAGTAGTAGAGTTATTGGCGCTTCCATAAAATCTCTGGCCCATATGAAATATTCCGATCGGTCATGCTGCTACGCCCCCTGCCACCTCCTCCCTCCATTCCTGTGGCTGCATTGCCTCCTTCATAAGCTATCTAAAATTCAACTTAGAGAAGCCATTCTAGTGTTTCATATCCCAATCCCTCACTCTTCGCGTCATGGCAGCTAGCGAATCCTCGCCCAGGGCAACCTGCCCCGTGCGGGCCACCAGAATCGAACAACAAGCTCAGGAAGCTGGTGAACCAGCGGATTGTGGCCGGTCTAGCACATTTGGATCGTTGATCCGCGTCTCAGAGGTAATTCGCACAATTCTCCGTTTGAGCAATGTTCTAGCTTAGAAATTTAGGGTGGATGTAACCGCAGTTCTTTAGTTGTATTTATAAGATAGAGCTATTCATTTAAAGTTTGCCAGTAGTTTCTCTTTTAGAGGACCACTTGTTCTATCAGCAGCCATCTAGAAGGTAGCTAGGGTTTCTTCTTGGTATTGAATGGCCCATCTCATACAACGAAATGCTTTTGTACACCTCTAATAAGGCTGCTAGCTGTAGCTAGAAAAACAAACATCGTGCAACTTTATTATTCAGCAAGCAAACAATATGCCACTTTATAAGATTAACTAGTAAACCCAAGTGCTGGTGTATACAAAGATGTGAACAACTAAGGCATTTTTATCTCTATCCCCTGCGTACCAGACCATATTACTGAACTTAGCCAAAATATCTAAATAATACTAGCTGGTCATATAGCAATCCTACTGCAAAGAACACACCGAAGACAATCACAAAGATGATCTTACTGCTGCATAGTTTTGCAGAGATGATGAAGACAGGAGCTGCTTCAGCCAGACTGCAATGTTTAATAAGTATAGAGCCGCAAAGCTTTGGGTATCCATCAAAACTAGATGTCTTAAATGTGCTCGGCTGTCCTGTTGCTATAGTATAGGTCCTTCTAGTTCGTTGTTAGAAATATTGAATTGCGAAAGGTAGTGAAGGTTCTCCAGTGCGCTGGGGATTGCACCCGCGAGGTGGTTATTAGGCAAATCTAGCCCCTGCAGGTTCGTGAGGTTGCAGATAGATTGTGGGATCTCTCTCCATAAAAGTTGTTGAAACTCAAGTTCAGGAAAAAGAGTGTCTTCAGATGACCAATCTCTCGGGGGATGACACCTGTGAATTTGTTATTACCAAGATTTAGCACTTGGGCCAAGCACTGCCTATGCGGTATTAAAGTGATGGTGCTGCACTAATTAAACCAAGGTGCCAGGCTTATCTGATTTTAGCATTGGCATCTGCATCAAGGTGATTGGGATTTCCCCAATAAGACTGCTGTTAGATACATTCAGTAAGACAGGTGGTTTAGGGAGTTGATCCAGCTTGGCATTGATCTGGTGAGTTGGTTGTTGAATAAGACTAGTATCTTCAGATTTGTGAGCTTTGATAACCAAATAGGTATCCTTCCAGTCAATGAAGGGCTAGACAGTGTATCTAAATTGTTGAACAATAAAAACATAATAACAGTTTATTATCTCTCAAGTTGTACCCAGACTGCTATTTATAAGGCTAGACACTGTATCCACATTACTAAACAACTGATAAAACAGGATGTTGAAGACTTCAGACATGCTATCAATTAGCTTGTTGGTCCAAAGTCAACGCTATGTCTTCACGTAGCCATTCTGACATCAAAATTAGATTCCTTAATGTGCCTATTATCGTTGTTCCAATGTAGGTGTATCATGAAAACATTGAAGATATGAATCTGACAGGATACTGAATACTCCATCTCCTGCACATGTTTATAAGCTGCACATTCCTTGTAAAATCAAAGATACTTTATGATAACAAATTACAGAGCTCATCCATGGAAAGTTCAGATTGCTTTTTTGCCAATGCATGGTATCCTCCTGTCCATAGTCTTTCAACGAATCATGCTGTTTTATTTCTGGAAATGACCCGTGCCTCTTGCACTTTCATTTTTATTAGTGGATCTTATCTATAAACTGACATTAAAATATGAAAAATTGTTACTCCCTCCATCCAAAAAGCAAGGCATATAAATTTTGTCAAAAGTCAACATGTTGTAACTTTGACCAAACTTATAGATAAAAATATGAACATCTACAATAAACAATAAATATTAATAGACCCACCATAAAATGTATTTTCATAGTGAATATATTCAGTACTGCATATATTTACATTTTCTCTTATATGTTATGTCAACTTAGTAAGTTTTGAGTTTTGACCAAATTTACATGCCTCATTTTTTGGAACAGAGGTAGTAGTGTTCATCACTATGTATGGGCATTGGATGTACATATATTAATGTTTGGCTCCCGTATCTATAACTATATATTCATGTTATCTGGGAAATTCGATTTGGGTAACAGGATATGGGAAGTATGTGTAATAAAGTTAAAATCAGGCTACTGTTAATATATACATGTGAGGAGTAGTACATGATATCCTTGCTTACTTCTATTGTGATATGCTTCATTAACCATGGCAGTATGTATATGGCTTGTGGTTGCTCTCTTTTTTGCAGATTGGATACATCTTAGCAGTGGAACTTGATTTCCGTGTCTTGGATGGAAATAGATATTCAGGTGTTGAAGAAGTTATTTGCTCTCAGATCTTGTGTCCTTCTTTGGAGGTATATGAAACTCTGCTACGGTAATCTGGAAGCGATCTGAGAAAAGGTTTGGAGTAGTGGTATTGCTATTGAGGTTTGTCTCTGTTGTGTGGCCTCCTATGGTCACAATTCCACCAGAAAGTTTGATGAAAAGTACTACTTGAAAGAGTCCGTGAGTTGAAATATTTTGGAGAAAGTGTCGTCTGTACTGGAGCGTGGCAGCTATCATCGGCGATTTTTCAGTGATAGCATGTTCTGTAATAGTTTCCTACGATTATTTCGACGGTGGACGAGTCAGTGCACATAACAAACTACTAAAAAAAATTGTTTAGAGGAAAAGCCAGAAGGCCATAAGCAGAAAATCGAAAATCATTTGTAGCTCCTAGCTCCAGTGATCTTGCTTTTTGAAAAATTCATTTATAGGTTTTCAAAATTCTGAAAAAAGCATACAAGTATATATACATACCTACTGTGTATGACCAAATCTGCATCGAAATATTTTTTTCACGTGGCCCACAAAAAGACAACAGCTGGAAGAAAAATAGTATTTTTTTGCCTTTTAGAGCCATGATTTTTTTTAGCCTACAATGTAATGAATTATAACGCAAAACTCTGCATATATGTAGATAACATGTGTATGTATACCAAGGAAACGGCGCCAGCTTTAAAATATGCTATTTGTATTTATATCATGCTATGTGCTAATAGCTAGACATTGTATATTGATTTATTTAGCGAGACAAGTCTCAAAACGGTATAGCGTGCTATTACCGAATTTTTCTTTAATTTTTTTAAACAAAAATAACATGCCCAAATTTTCTAAAATACCGAGAACACTAGAAGGAAGCAAAACACCTCACTTGTAGAAAAACTACTTTTTTTAGGGAAGAAAAACTACTAAAAAGATTGGCAAGACAACATATCTACAGGGCTGTGCTAATTTTCGCACGTTCGAGCGATTTCTATCGCTCGCACGGTTTCAGACAAGGAAATAATACTATTTTTGGTAATTTTTTACACTCTCTAGTGACCCATTTATGGAAAGTGTTGCATGCATGCACTAAGAAACGGATTTGCTGATGTCAGCGAGATTCTCTACTAATTCGAAATTTCAAAATGTTTTATCTCTCAAACGACAAATCGTATTGAAGATCCGTTTTCACCAATAAATCAGTCTCGACGAGATCTTCAAAACTAGATCCCATGTTGATATGTTTCGACAACTTTCTTTTTTGGGCTAAAAGTCACCAACCCCAAAATATGTGAGTTACCAAGGGTAAAAATATAAGCTACCGACCTCAAAATTATATTGAATTTTCTTTCGACATCCTTCTTTGATTAGAATCGCTCGCACGATTTCTAATTCTTTTAGTAACTTTTTAAAAATTCGAGTCAGATATCTGTCGCATGGATGCACTACCACACAAATTTAAAATGTTTTATCTCTCAAACGTTATGTCTGATTTAAGATCTGCTTTCACTAATGGTGTTGTGATAACTTCATCACCACACCTTGCTGACCACATCATCAACACCCTTGATAACTACTCCCTTCGTTCCATAATGTATAATGTTTTAGCATTTGTCTACGTTCACATATATACATATGTATCTAGACACACTTCATGTGTATGTTCATCCACTTTCGTATGCATCTGGACAACATGTGCAATATCTAAAACATCTTACATTTAGGAACGGAGGGAGTATTCCAAATCACCTTGATAACTTTATCATCAACACGGTGTTAACTTTTTAATGCGACCATTGGTAACTATATTAGCGACACCTTGGTAACTACATCATCGCACCTCATCACCCCAGTTTGCTGACCACATCATCAACACCCTTGGTAACTACTCAGGCAACACCTTGATAACTTTAGCATGAACATGGTGTTGACTTTTTTATGCGACCATCGGTAACTATGTTAGCAACACCTTGATAACTTTATCATGAACATGGTGGTGACTATTCAACACCTTGGTAACTATATCATCGCACCCCTTTGGTAACTACATTATCAACTCCTTGGTAACAAAAACATTATCACACCCTAGGTAACTATATTATCACTCCTAGATAACTATATCACCGCACCTCTTGGTAACTACATTATAACTATATTATCACACATAGATAATTATAACACCGCACCCCTTGGTAACTATATTATCACACCCTAGGTAACTATATTAAATATGAATACCTTGATAACTAGTCAACAATACCTTGGCAACATTATCATCAAAATATGGAAAGTTTTTTAGTAGACCTTTGGTAATTATACTGGCAACACTTTGGTAATTTCACCGTTAACATGGTGGTGACTATTCAACACCTTGGTAACTAAATCATCCCACCCTTTGATAACTACATTATCAACACCTTGATTAGTAGTGAGCAACATCTTGAAAATTTTATCATGAAAACATGTGATAAGTTTTTAGTCGACCCCTTGATAAGTACGTTAGCAACACATTGGTAACATCATCGCAAACATGGTGATAACTATTCGTTAACTAAAAAAAATGATGGCATAGTTCATGTGAAATCTATTTTGATCAAAACGCGTAGTAGTCTGAATTATGTTTTCTGTTATTTTTATACTAGTAGAAAGTCGTAGTTCTTCTCTACTCTAATTTTTTGTACTAGTAGAAAGTGTAGTTTTCCTATTCCCCACCCATTTTATTTACCCTAAGAAAAACACTGTCCCAAAAAGGGAATTGAAAAATTATACTGGGTATACTTTTGCAGGAAAAAATCCAATATTTTATAGTAGTAGAAAGTCGTAGTTCTTTTCTATTCTAATTTTTTTGTACTAGTAGAAAGTTGACTTTTCCTATTTCCCGCCCATTTTTATTTACACTAAAAAAACACTGTCCCAAAAAGGGAATTGAAAAATTATCCTGAGTATAATTGGGTATACACTTTTGCAGGAAAAAATACAATACTTTTTTCGCGCGTAAAGGGAATAGTGAAAAGGGAATATAAAAATTATACTAGGTATTTGTTACAAACAAAAATCGAATATTTTTTTAGCGCGTAAAGGGAATAGTAAAAAGGGAAAACTTCCTGCCCGATGACGACAACCTGCGCTCGTGGTGGTCGGTGCTGGACCACAGCGACGGCCTCCTCCTCTGCGACATGGGGACCGGCGACGAGCTCTGCGTGTGCAACCCAGCAGGGCGGCAGGCCCGGGCCCAGAGTGGTGCGCACTGTGCCGCCCGCACAGGGCCCCAAATTTTTGGGGCCCATAAATTTGAATTTATGTTTCTACATCTAGAACAAATAAATTTGTACAGAACTATGTATTTGGGGCCCATAAATTTGAAGTTATGTTTCTACGTCTAGAACAAATAAATTTGTACAGAACTATGTACCTGAAGTAATGCATGGCGTAGTGGTTAGAACCATTGTTACTTATGAGTAGGTTCTGAGATCGAATCCTAACACCCACATTTTTAATTTTTTACCTTGTTTTAATTGTGAACTGAATACAACTAATTTTTTACTGGTTTTAATTGCGAACTGAAATTTAAAACTGGGTTGGGTTACCCGTTACCATAGAGAGCCTATCCCGTGAAACTATAGATGTCTTGGGATTTTGTTTTTCGAGAGAATGTGAAATGTATCAGCAAGTTGGGACATGCCACCTAGCAACTTGTCAAGGCACGCATATACTATTATTGATTGGAGCTAGTATTAAATGGTTAATTTGTTTTGAACGGTGGCTATATTTGTTGGAAGGTACCAAACTAATGGTATAGACTATGTCACCTGAAAATTCGGAGGCACTCAGCTGGGTGCCTGCCTACTGGACACGAGGTAATGGAGTCGTTTGAGTTCAGAACGGAGCGAGCACCCCCCCCCCCCCCCCCCCCCCCCCCGGTGAATTAATTGATCACACCAGCATAGCAAAAAAATCTTCGAGTCGAGGACCGTCGAGCTGACACGCCGCCAAGCGACGGTCCATTTTACATTCCTTCATGACTTCCTCCGCTTTTGCGATCGATTGCCAATCGTCCACTCCGATAGGCACTTCGATAGAATTGGTCGCGGATTTTTACAAAAAGAAAATAGGGCCCATTTCTCAGATATTAGCACAGGGCCCCTGATTTTGCCGGCCCGGCCCTGCAGGGCGTGGTACGTACCTTGCGTTTGATCCGGCTGTGTCGCCACAGTACGAGGTGCTGGTGATCCCCGCGCGGTGCTTGACGGGAAGGAGATGCCACCCTCGCCGCCATTTGTGGATGATGACAAGAGCCGCCACTTGATGGAGACGGAGTGGCCACCGTCTCCGTGGAGTGTGGACGTGTGTTCTCGTCGAGGACTGGTCAATGGGAGAGGAGGGCGCTTTTGTCCGGCAAGGCGAGCCGACGGGAACGATCCGAGACATGCTGGTGGATGGAGCTGAGGTTTCCTGCTGGGGACCGTGCCAGCGCTATGCCGTCTACTGCCAAGGAGTTCTCTACGTGCACTGCCGAGGTTCTTTTTGTTTGTAGGTATGTTGATGCATGCACAACGATCAAGTTTCTCACACGTTATTTTAATTTTATTTTCTGTACTCCCTCCGTTCACTTTTAGAAGCCACACTAGCTATCCTTTCCATTTTGACCACATACATACTAAAATGAGTGAATCTATATACAAAATAAATTTAGATTCACTTATTTTGATATGTATGTAAGAATAACTAGTGTGCCTTATAAAAGTGAACGGAGGGAATACCTGAATTAGCTCAAACATATATGTTCTGAGCCATGGAACGCCACCAGGTAAAAAGCATAAATGTACTAAGTTTGGCCCATTAATTGCTACTTTTTTTTCAAAAAATTTAATTCATCATTGTTTCAGCTGTGGTGTGGGGTATTAATCATTCTCGCCACTTCATAAATTTTAGTAATTTCGAGGAAAACCGGCCCTAACCTTGAATCCTAATTTTATCCATGGCATGTTAAGAAGCTAATTAGCTCCTGCGCTCATTCAAAAATTAAAATGATGCATTGATTGGGGGGGGGGGGGGGGGGGTCTATAATATGCATGGTGATATCCAGTCATTGGGAAATAATGTGCTGATTTCTTATTTGTGGCACGTACGTAAATTTGAAACATGCCATGTGTTATCATCATTCAGTTAGATGCAAGAGTTTTCATTGGTTAATACTATTTATGTGTTCCTGAGGGTATATCATAATTACATATAGTATTACAATTTTGTTACTATAAGTGCGAATGGAGATAATATTATTATTTAAACAATTAATTATACATATACCTTATGGCTAATTTCTTTCAGGCTTTCATTGACGAATGGTACATACCAAATTATCAAAACTCCAACATACAGTAAGAAGAAGAGATATGTAAAACCGTATCTAGGGAAATCACTGAATGTGGTGCACTTTGGAGTAGTTGAAGAGCCCCAGCGACTACGGGTTTGGATCCTTCGTGAGTCAAACGGACATATGGACTGGATCTTAAAGTATCAAGATGATCTTATACCCTTGGCCCAACACATAACAAAATATGATTTCCCGAGGGATGCACCTTGGATGATACATGATGTGTGTGACATTCCGAGAATGATGACTTTCTTACAATTAATCATGGAGCTAAGGACTACTGCAGATATATTCATGTTCTTGGGTTACATCCTTATAAGGAAGTTGTTTATTTGGCTGATCTCTTCGAAGTGGTGGAATATCATTTGAATAACTCAAAGGTTCAATATCTTGGTCACTCACGCCCAAAGAGTTACTACCTTAACCACACAAATGGCATATATGAGTCATTTGTGTATACTCCGTGTATGGTAGGTGATTTTAATGAAGGAAATATTGTCGGAGGCTCCTATTGAAGATTACAATGCAGGGAGCTCAAATGATAGAGGAACTTACAAGGGCGTGTTCATGTTTTAGCCCTAGCTTCTTTGTTTTCTCTTATGTGGCTTGTTGAAATTCACCATCCGGAGGTATCCATTAACCTTTTGTGGGTGTTGCACCTGAAAGGGCATGTGTTGCCCCATGCGTGGTTTTGGTAATTAATGACAATCCTTATGGACTAATGTTTGCATTGAGATATACTTGTAGATCTTGTCCATAGGAAAAGATTGGAGTTCATGTGTTGGACTCTAGAAGATTACATGATGACCAAGGTTCCATCCAAGGGTTTATATGAAGAATGGTCATGTGAAGAGTTGAGCTTATTGCAAGCATGGCTTGGAAAAGAAGATTGAGTGAACTTCATGTTTATCTCCAAGCCAGCATCTATATCAAGAGAACAATACAAAGTGCAAGTGGTTACATGAAGACGGAGCTTAGCGAGGCTCTCCCATAATGGTGTATGGGGGAGTATTTGGAGAAGTCTTCATCAAGCATGTGCTAGCAAGCACAATCAAGAAAGGTGTTCCAACTTGAGAGATTCAAGATCGTCATCATCTAGCTCAAGTGGTATGCGCAAGGCAAAGGTATGATCTTGTTAGGGTTTCTATTTTACCCGTCTCTTGGTGTTAGTGGAAGACCGGGTTATAGGATAGACGGCGTACTATCAAGAGGGGCTCTCAAGTGAGTAACTTGATCGCATCTTTATGGAGAGCTCAAACCTTTGCATATTTGGCATATCATCTTTCTTGGTTCTTATTTGGCTTTTATCCATGTGAGAATTTAGAGCTTGTGTTCATCTCCATACCAAGCTCTAGTTCATCAAAAAAGGATTTCATTTGGATATCTTGTGGTGTTTTTGATATTGGAGGGTTTACTGGTTCGTCTCTTGTAGAGAGGTCAAACTCTCCTCTTGTGTTATCCTCCTCACATGATGTACTATGATGTGTATATGCATGATCTTGTAGTGCTTGTGATTATCTTCGGAGCAAGCCCAAGATCATTGAAAACGGAGTCCGGATGGAAAACTTGTTGCGTTCTCGGTGTTGAAAATATTACCGGTCCTCCTCTAGATAAGGTCTACACCTCCCATGTGTGATATCTCCTCTTGTCGCTACCTTTCCAACCTCGTTGGTTTCATCTCGTTTGGAGCTTCCTTGCAAAAGTTATTGCATTTCAGGATTTTGCTGTTCTGTGTTGCTTTTCCTGTCCGGAGTCTCCGGCCTCAGGGGTGCTCAGGGCCGGAGTCTCCGGCCTCCCTGGTTTTGGAGCGAAGTGCCCCGCGGACGGCGCTTGCGGTATAGCGTCCGGAGTTGGTCCGGAGTATCCCCGGAGTCTCCGCCCGGCCGGAGTCTCCGGTATGAGTTTTTTTGCATCGGCTTTTTCCTGACTTTCTGCGTCCGGAGTCTCCGCCCTTTTGGTCCGGAGTCTCCGCCCGGGCCGGAGTCTCCGGCCTCCCTGACCGGAAACTCCGGACTAAGTGGACTGCAACGGCTCTTTTTCTGGGAGGGGTATAAATACCCCTCCACCTACCTTCAGCCACTTAGCTCTTCCAAGCACGTTTTCCCCCTCTCTCTCTCCATTGTTGACCTTGGAAAGCTTGCCCCTCTCCCAATTCCTCCCATGATTCTTGCATATCTTTGAGGGATTTGAGAGAGGAGATCTAGATCTACATTTCCACCAATCCATCTCTCCTCTAAGTGAGGGGAACCTAGTAGATCTTGGTCTTGGAGTTCTTGGTGTTTCTCCTACTTTGTTCTTCCTCTCTTCTCCCCCCATAAGCATTAGTTGCTTGTGGTGGGATTCGAGAGTGAAGGATTTGAGCCTTGTGCTCTTGCCATTGCTTCGTTGCATCGGTTTGTGCTCTCCACGAGGATTCGTGGAAATTGAAAGCTTGTGAACGTGTTACTCTTGGGTCTTTGGACCTAGACGCCCGTGTGGTGGTTGAGACCCTTGTGTGGTCACTTGTAGCTGTTCGGGAGCCCCCAATCCCGTTGTGGGTTGTGCCCCGGATCGTTGTTGAAAGGCTCCGGATTTCCGCCTCGAAGGATTCCGATAGTGGAAGGTGAACCAAACCTTTGTGGTGCGGTTCATCGGAGAAGAAGGTGAAACCTTTGTGGTTGTTGAACCATTGTGTTGGTTCACACCTCTCCAACGAGACGTACTCCCTTAACAAGGAGGAACTCGGGAATACATCCTCGTCTCCGCGTGCCTCGGTTATTTCTCTACCCGAGCTTTTTACTTATGCACTTTACATTGTGATAGTCTTCGTGCTTGAAGTATTTTTTGCTTTCACCTTGTTGCTTGTCTTGCTTAGCATAAGTTGTTGGTGCACATAGGTGAGCCTAGTTTATTTAGGTTGTTGGCTTGTTAATTTAAACACATAGTTTTATTCCGCAATTATCAAGCTTAAACCGGAAAAGTTTTAATCGCCTATTCACCCCCCTCCCCCTAGGCGACATCCTTGTCCTTTCAGCACCTACCCCTTATATAATTACACTACTAAGAAAAATAAGGATAATGTTCATTGCAAAGGAAGTGAAATCTCCATTAGGTTGGGCTCAATAGAAAATATCCTTTTGATTTTCATGTAAAGTAGGGAGATTTTATTGTTTTTCAATCATACAAAGCCAACAACCTACATGGGAAAATTCAAAATTCTAAGAAATAAAATTATCTAAAGCTTCCTATAATTTTTCAAACCCAAAAAATGTACTATCCCCCTGACCCCACCCCTAAATATGGTAGCAAAATATTTTTTTACAATTCCTTCTGGGACATTCTTACATCCTCCCTTCTGGTGAACGCAAAGCTCACATTTTCTTTAACATCGGTAGTGCTTCATTAGATAGCAATAACATTACATCTTCTAGTAATGTATGCTTTTAGCAATCGAGAGGTTCAGCGTATCACGCACTCCCATATATTTGTCTTGCTAATCTAGATAAGGGATTGTGTCCCTAGTAGCACCCCCCAAGACCGAAAATATGACCTTCTTATGCCATTTTGAGTATACTAAATGAAAGCTTGCCGTGTGCATAAGAAAGTCATATTCACTAAATTCAGTTCACTAAAAATGGCATTTTGAAATGTAAAAAAATAATATTTTTTTATGTATACCCGATATTCTATGTTCGCATGAAAATTTCGTGAAAAAAAGACATTTTTTGTGGGCTGTGTAAAAATACAAACTCCATTGCTCCAAAATAAATTTAAACGAAACATTTATTTGTCTTTTTCACACAAACCACAAAAATTGTATTTTTTTCACGAAATTTTGTGTGCAAACATAGAATGTATGGATGTACACCCGACATTTTTATTTGGATTTTCTTGAAATTTTGAAAAATATTCAAAAATTGTTTCGTAATGGTACGTTTACACCCACGAGTCAAAACATCGTGTCAAAGTGATTCCAATTATATCCAATCTCTGCACCAATAATTTTAGGTGGCTGATTCATATACCGATTTTTTGTGATCCGTAAACTGTACTTTGTTTGAATATTTTGATAATGAATATATTTTGAACTGTATGCATCAATCAATTTAGAGGCCGGGGCATTTCCCACTTTTCAGCGGAAAAAAATACAAGCTTTGAAAACGGTGACAAGCCTTCATTCGGATTGATGGCATCAACCACGCCTGAACAATCCGAGTGAACAACTAGGGGACAAAATGCCAGTCGTCGAGCGATAATCCTACCTTCACATAGCTTTATTTCGTTAGCAGTTTCTACCTCAAAAACATGGGTCAAACTTTTACATGAACCATCAACAAAATCCCCAAAATCATCACACACACACACCATAGAACCAACCGATCCCGTCCTATCATCCTCGAAAAAGAGGCTGCATCAACGTGAAGAATCTGCTGATACCCAGCAGGTGGTTTTGTCTATTGATTTTTCTTATGCACATCCAATACTCAGCAGGTTGCCCTTGCCGTCGGCTTTGTGTGCCGTACGTTCCCACACGAGGAACACACCGCAATCGATCCGCCAACTCCCGAAGTGGAACTGAACGAATCAAAACCCCATCGGCGGGGACAGCCAACAACAAACTCCTGCCTTTGGTGGTGGCGGAATGGCGGCCATGCGGCGGAGGCTCCTGCAGCACCTCCAGCCCGTCCTCGCGCACCAAGCCGCCCTCCGCCATGCCACTCCCCACTGCCGTCTCCTCCATTCCCCCTTCCCCCTCGCTGCCGCCGCCGCCTCCTCCTCCCCGCCCGCCTCCCCTTACCCGTCGCCGAACCTCCTGGCGCGCAGCTCCGGCTCGCTCCTGCCGACGAGCGCCAGGGCCGTCGTGGAGGGCGCACAGACCGCCGCCGCGCGCCCGCTGGGTCCCTCGACGAGGCGTCCTCTCTGCAGCTAAGCAGGACGTCGGGCTCGTTCGCTTCTTCGTCGTCGACGTTGCTCCACGGCGTCGCCGCACCCTGGTGAGGCTCCGGTTCCAATGTCTTCTTACCCCGGCGAGAAGAAAGTTCTCGCCTTTTTGGTCATTTGTTCACTCAATTTCGGTTCCGGTGTCTCGATCCCCTAGGGCGCACTGGACAACGACCCCAGCTGATGACATGGTGTTGATGCTCGCCGGCGTCAATGTGGCCGTCTACGGGCTCTGGCACCTGGCAGATCCCAAGTTCAGGTCGAGTCCTTACATGGTCAGTGGCTACCCAAAGGGCTTTTGCTTCGATTTCCCAACTGGTGGACAATTTGTATCAGTTGACAATTTTTGTTGATGAGCAGATTTGGCTGGACATGTACGTGGGCGGGCATCTGCACGCATTGCTCACGAGCGCTCTCAGCTACGTGGATCTGAGGTTCATGGTGAATCATTTCATGGTTCGTCCTGTAACTTCTCTCATACATTGTTGAGGGACATCTACTTCAATTTCGCGAGTGGTGGACACACAGTTAGTGTATCACTAGTTTGATGATTTTTGTTGATGAGCAGATTTCGGTGGACAATGTCAAGAGCTTGCGGTGGCACACAGTCCTCACCAGTGCTTTCAGCCACAAAGATTTTAACCACCTCTTCCACAATATGATGGGCCTCTACTTCTTTGGTTCAAGCGTAAGATGCTCACTCTTTTACTCTGTCGAGGATATAGAAACACATATTTGTTTGTAAGGAAGAAATGAGAAATAAAGCATGCCAACGGTTATATTTTACATATTTACAATCCGTAAAAATAAGCAAGTGAGTAGATAAGTTGAGAACTATTGTCATTATACAGATAGTTCACTCCTGGTTTCCCAGTTCCCCTGGGAGCAACCCCTGTAGTAGAGCACGCCACGCTTTCTGAAAATCTAATGTAAACGAGTGGCAATATGCTATTTTTTATCCAAACTTGTATTTCCTGCAGTGGTAGTCAGACCAACATCTTATACAACTTTACTTACACATGATATAGGAGTTGCTACAGTAGTACATGCTCACCATCTGTTTTTTGTGGTGGCCAATTATCACCCTTCTTGCGCATGCTGAGTTTCTTTCACTTTTTTGCATCAGATTGCCCGCACTGTTAGTCCTGGTTTTCTTTTAGAGTTGTACATAGAAGGAGCAGCTTTTGGATCTGTATTCTTTTTGGCAGACATGCTCTTTCTAGCTCCACGAAAACAGGTAGCATCTTATGACGTCCATAGTTTTTTTTACATCAGTGACCAGCATTCTAAATCCAGGACATTCAGTTACATTTGCTTATGATATAAACTTAATATGCAATGCTTCTATCCCAGGGTTTTGGAGGATGGAGCACTCCTGCGCTTGTAAGTGATTTCTTGTCTTATATTGTACTCCCTCCGCTCCGCATATTGTGTCTGTCTTAAGTCAGTTTTTCTTTAGTGTGAACAAAATTATAGGAAAAATACCAACGCTCGCAATACCAAATCAATATCATTTGATCTATCATGGAATATGTTTTCATATTATATATTTGTATCGATTTAGTATCATAAAAGTTTGTGTTTTTTCCTATAAACTTGACCAAATTAAATAAATATAAAATCAAATAAGGAGTACTCCATCATATATTACAGGAACATTGTATCCCAACCAACCAATTTTTATTATCCTATAGCAAGAAAAATTATTTGGATGGTAAATGTGGTGATCAGCAGCGATACGGTGATTTACTCTAATATAATATGACAAACACAAAATGGCCACCTTTGGTGCTTTTGTACAAAAGATACTGGTTGTTACACCTAAATATGATCCTTTCATGTCACTCAGGGTGCAAGTGCTGCAGTTAATGCAACTATCCTTCTCGACATTTTTCTGCATCCGACGAAAACAATATACTTGTACTTCATTCCTCTTCCAGCTGCATTAGCGGTGAGAAGCTTTTATTTGTATTAAAGGAAATCTGTTAAACATGTGGCCGGGTGCTTGGTAGTGTGAATGTCGAGGATTGGGGAATTTTCTGGAATCACTCACACATTCCTTCTCTTCCTGATTGTGTATATACATAATACAATAACATATCAGTACCTACTAAATAGCTAACATTACAACTGAGTCCTAACAACACTCCCCCTCAAGATGGGGCAAAGATGTCTAACAGCCCCATCTTGTTACAGATTTCATTGAAGTTTGTCACACGCACACCTTTGGTTAATACATCAGCAAGTTGATCCCCTGATCTCACAAATTTAACCTGCAAGGTTCCCTCTTCTAATTTCTCCTTAATGAAGTGCCTATCAATCTCGATATGCTTAGTTCTATCATGATGAACAGGATTGTTGACAATTTTTATAGCAGCCTGATTGTCACAAAAGAGTTGGAGTGGAGCATCACTATAAAGATGAAGTTCAGCCAGCAAGAGTTTAAGCCATATCAATTCACACACTCCAGATGCCATGGATCTAAATTCAGCCTCCGCTGTCGATCTCACCACCACACTTTGTTTCTTACTTCTCCATCCGACTATATTTTTGCCAACAAACACACAATAACCAGATGTCGACCTCCTGTCATCTAGACACCCTGCCCAATCGGCATCCGTATATCCTTCTATGTTTAGGTGACCATTGTTTGAAAATAAAATGCCTTTACCAGGACAACTTTTGAGATATTTCAGAATTCTGTTCACAGCATCTAGATGGCCCGATCTAGGATCATGCATGTATCTACTTACAACACTAACCGCATAAGAAATATCTGGTCTAGTGTGTGATAAGTAGATTAATCGGCCAACTAGCCTTTGGTATTGATATTTATCCACTGGATCACCTGAATCTGCTAATATACGATGATTTTGATCGATGGGAGTTGGTGCTGGTCTACATTCTAACATGCCAGTTTCTGTAAGTAAATCTAACACATACTTCCTCTGACAGAGATAAATACCTTGCATTCCATAAGTAACTTCAATTCCCAGAAAATAGTGCAGATGACCCAAGTCTTTCACCTCAAATGATTTTGCCAGCATTTTCTTCAAGCATTGTATCTCCACTTCATCATCACCTGTAATCACTATGTCATCAACATATACTACCAAGATTGTAGTCTTCTCTCCTTTATGCTTGAAGAACAAGGTGTGATCGGCATTGCTTTGTAGATACCCTAGATTACAAATTTCTTTTCGAAATCTCCCAAACCATGCTCTCGGTGACTGTTTAAGTCCATAAAGAGATTTTTTTAACCGACACACTTTACCTTCAATTTCTTTGCTACCAAATCCTGGTGGTACTTCCATGTATACCTCTTCTTGTAGATCACCATGCAGGAAGGCATTTTTTACATCCATTTGATATAGTTTCCACCCCTTATTTGCTGCTATTGAGATTAAAGTCCTAACAGTATTCATTTTTGCAACCGGAGCAAAGGTTTCATCATAATCAACTCCATATGTTTGACTGTACCCCTTTGCCACAAGTCTAGCTTTATATCGGTCTACCCTTCCCTCTGAATTTTGTTTCACAGTAAATACCCACTTACAGCCAACAACCTTTTTGTTAGGAGGAAGAGTAGTGAGGACCCAAGTGTTATTCTTATCAAGTGCTGTCATCTCCTCTATCATAGCAGCTCTCCACTCCGGATATTGTTTCGCCTCCTGCCAATCACGTGGTATAGGTAGAGTGGAATCGAGTGCAGCTACAAATGACTTATATTGGGAACCCAATGATGCATATGACACATAATTTGAGACCTCATACGGGGATAGATTTGATGGTAATTTCCCAGCAGTAATGCGGGGCTGCTTCCTAAGAGCAATAGGAACATTTAGATCATCATGTTGGTAAGTAGGCGTACCATCATACGAGTCTAAGGTCTGTGGGTCTGAACCATGTGTGTCTCCATGCTCTTGCTCCTCCTCAATTCTCCGTCTTCGTGCATACACCCGAACTTCTCGTTCCTCATTTGGTTTTGGCCACCGAATAGTATCATTTGATTCCTCTTGTTGCTCCCCCTGCACCAGTTCATGTACACCATCTACAGGTATAACTCCAACTATCATCTTCTGTGATGTTGCATCATTATCTTCTCCTTTATCTCCCCCTGTCTCGTTTTCCAAATCTGTAACATCATTAACATACAAATCAGGGAAAACATCGGTTAAATCTACTGGTTGGCCATAAAATGGTTCATATTCCCTGAATACTACATCCATACTCACAAACATTCTTCTCTCAGACGGACACCAACATTTATACCCTTTCTGTTTTCCCGAGTACCCTACAAACACACACTTTAGGGCCCTTGGATCTAGCTTGCCAACAGACGGCCTATAATCCTTCACAAAACAGACACACCCAAACACCTTAGGTGGAACCACATAAGTTGTTTCTCCAGTCAGACACTCTATTGGTGTCTTGTAACCAAGTACCCTGGATGGCATTCTGTTTATCAAATAAGCAGCTGTCATTACAGCTTCACTCCACAGAAATTTCGGCACATTCATAGCTGCCATTATGCAACGAGTGATTTCTAGCAGATGTCGATTCTTCCTTTCTGCCAAACCATTCTGCTGAGAAGTACCTGGACAGGTTGTCTGGTGAATAATCCCGAAACTAGACAAGTACTTATCAAATTGCTTATTCACATACTCTGTGCCATTGTCAGTACGGAATATTTTCATACATGCATTATATTGTGTCTTGATCATATTATGGAAGTCAAGAAAACATTCAAACACATCATCCTTGTTCCTCAGCATATAAAGCCAAGTGACTCTAGTGCAACAATCAATGAAAGTAACAAAAGAGCGGTGACCATTTAAAGCTGAAACTCCACTAGGACCCCACACATCAGAATGTATAACTTCAAGGGGTGTTTCACTCCGGTTATCAGATGACATATAAGAACTCCTAGTTTGTTTCCCAAATTGACATGCTTCACAAGACAGATTTTCCCTTCTAACCTTATTGAACAGATCAGGATAGAGCTGACCCAAAATGGCAAATGACATATGACCCAACCTGCGATGTTGCAGTAGAAATTCTTCTAATGCTGAAGAAGATAACACAGCTGCAACAGAAGGTGATACTTCCTTGTCCAGGTAATATAAACCATCATGTGTGCTCCCTCTTCCAAGTCTTTTTCCACTTCCAAGCTCCTGAAATACACACCCGTTTGGAAGAAAGATGGCAGCACAATTAAGCTCACGAGTAATACAACTGATGGATAAAAGATTTATGGGAAAGGAGGGAACGTGTAGTACAGAGGGTAAAGAAATATCAGGACTGCATACAACTGTCCCTGAACCCATAATACTCTGAGTGGAACCATCAGCAAGCCTAACACTTTCTCCATTTGAATGCGGGAGATATTTCATGAAATCCTCATATGAACCAGCCATATGACGAGATGCACCCGAATCAATCAGCCATGGTGACCCCTTGCATCCAGGTTTAGCAGGAGTTGAAATATTACCACATTGACCTGCAGATGATGCAATTTCTTTGCAATTTTCCTTATCCTTCTGTTTCATTCCCTTGAACTGGTACCATTTCTCTAATTCAACTGGAGTCATCTGGACTGTAATACTATGAGATTTTCCACCAATTTCGGCTGTCCCCGTTCCACCAGCACCAGCAAGGCGTGCAACTCCACACCAATTACAGAATTGACGAAATGCAAAATTCACATTTTTGCAGCCTAAATTTGGGCACAGCCAATCCCCATCTCTTCGCCAAGATTTTCCAGCCCCATCACCAAGTCCTTTACCTCTGACTAGTCCATTATCCAAAACAACAACAACAACAAAGCCTTTTTTCCCAAACAAGTTGGGGTAGGCAGTCCATTATCCAAGTGCTTACCAAATCCACCAAACACAGTTCGGTATTTTCCATCCATAGCTTACAGCACAACTTCAAATTCTCCAATTTTACCTTTGCAATTTCTGAGCTCCAGGAACTAATTCTGCCTCCAATCCTCTCAACGTTGTTTCAGACAGCAATGAGCCCCGCACTGAAGTCGGGGACAAACTTCAGAAATTACCTTCTTGGCTTGGTGCTCCTCCTGGCCGCTGCTGATGCTCCTCGTTTCGGCCTCGTCAAGCCCGGCCAAGGTAGCCGCGAAGTCGAAGTAGGACGTCGCGAACTCGCAGCACAGCCCGTGTCACCTGGCCTGCTACTACGCCTCGACGCCTCCTCTGCTGCCCTGCGCGCGCAACTTGGTCCTGTACCCGCAGTGCCTTGTTCAGCTCCGGCCGGCCGGCCGCGCTTGTCCCAGCCTTCCTGTAGGAGCACTTCTCTTCTACTCTTTCTCCCAGCGGCTCGCCTGCAGTTCCTCTCGCCACCAGTTGGCGTCTCCTTCACACCCACGATTTCTGCAGCTGCCTGGCCGCGTTCGCCTCCCTCCTGCTGCTGCTCCGATCAGCACAAGCCACAGCTGCAGCGCTGGCCGCCGATTCACCGCCGGCAGCCACCCAGCGTCGCGTGTTCTGATACCATGTCGAGGATTGGGGAATTTTCTGGAATCACTCACACATTCCTTCTCTTCCTGATTGTGTATATACATAATACAATAACATATCAGTACCTACTAAATAGCTAACATTACAACTGAGTCCTAACAACAGTGAACATAATTTATTTGACTTTACTTATTTCAGGGAGCTTATTTGATCGGTGCTGATTTATGGAGGGTGAAGAAGGTACTCCTTTCTTTTCAGAATGTAGCATTTTGGGCTTTTGAGAATTGCCACAATGCAGTGCATTCTATCCTCCCAATGCTCCTTTGCCTCGTTAATTTTCTGGGTCGTAATTACTCTTTCATTTTTCTGCACTACCTCTCCTGGCTCCTGCTTCAAGCTTTATGAGTGGGAAAATAAGTCAACATTCTATTTCCAATGCACTTCTACACAAGAATTTGACAATCTTAATTGACATCATCAGGCTGCTTGTTTTGTCGAAAAAAAATCTAGAAATGCACTACAATGTGAAATGGAGGGAGTATGTATTTAACTTTAGTCTCTATTTTCTATAGTTTTTTCTATATCTAATCTGTGTTAAATCCGGGTACCAAACAATTCTAGTAGTAGGTGAATTTCATTGTTGCCCTTAGGCTCTATTGCTTATGTTCATTGGCCAGTCAGTTTTGCTGTGTCACTGCTACTTTCGTTTATTGTTACTCGGAACTTAAAGACTTGTGAATTGCACGTGTGTGGTTCCTAACCGTACTATACAACTCCTAGTTTATAGTCGAACTGGGGCTGAAAATATGGCTCAATATTCACACGTAGGGAGATTGGCTCTAAATTCAGACCGGAAGAATAAATTTGCATTACTGAAGTAATTACTGAGTATATAACCATATGATGTTTATAATTTTTGGTTTGTTCTCTTCCTTCTTTGTTCTTCTTTTTAGTGATCATTGCTTTTACTTTATATCACAATGCATTTACTTCAAGTCAATATCTCATCTCAAACCCTCTGACTGTCATCCATCTAATATGCTAGTCAAGCCACATCAAACTACATCATTTCTTGAAGAGCTTGCCTTGTCTGAAACCTCTTCCAATGTCGTTGATTACTGATGCCCAAATGTTATTCATGTTGTGATAGCCACTTGCTTCCTTGTCTACACTGCAACTACTTGACGCATGTTCATTTTCTAGGGGAGTCGCGTGTCAGGTTCTGCTCATCTGGGGGGTGCCTTTGTTGCCGCGCTCTGGTTTGCAAGTTTCAAGGGCTGGATCTTCTGATATGCAGCACACCCGGTGGCCTCTTGGGTTGAGATCTTCTGTTATCTGACTAGTGTCGTTCTGAGGAATGACTCGTAAACCATGCTACTAATTATCCAAGTTTCTGAGGTAGAAGTCTTTAAAACAAACAAAGCCTAGATAACATGATGACAGATGCTGCCAGCTGATTGGTAGAAATCTATGGATTTATTTTCGTAGGAGCCATCCTCGAACATGGAAGAACTATAACTGCATTAATCGTTGAATCTCGTTTCGATCTGATCTGTGTCAAATTTGGTTGCATATTTTGAATTGTGACATTAGGGAGTAGGCAAAGCAGGATGTTTCCGGTGAATAAATCTGGAGCCATTCATGTTTATCTAAGGTTCTTAAGCCGAGTGTAAGGGATCAGGCAGCACCTGCCCTTCGTGGAAACTAGGAAGTACTCCGCCAAATCTCACTACAATGCTTTCTTTGATGATCGGACCGCCTCCCATCTTCCAAGAGATTAAAGTTAAAAGAAAAGGAAATTGGCATGCATACTGCAGTAAAAACCAACTCCCATCTTTCTCACAGGTTATTGGCAGGAAAATTTTAGGGAGCACAATCTCTTCCTTGTTTGTTCTTCTTTTTGGTGATCATTGTTTTTACTTCATATCGCAATGCATTTAGCAAGTCAATATCTGATCTCAAACCGTCTGACTGTCATCCATCTAATATGCTAGTCAAGCCACATCAAACTACATCATTTCTTGAAGAACTTGCCTTGTTTGAAACCTCTTCCAATGTCGTTGATTACTGATGCCCAAATGTTATTCATGTTGTGATAGCCACTTGCTTCCTTGTCTACACTGCAACTACTTGACGCATGTTCATTTTCTAGGGGAGTCGCGTGTCAGGTTCTGCTCATCTGGGGGGTGCCTTTGTCGCCGCGGTGTGGTTCACACATTTCAAGAGCTGGTTCTGATCATGCAGCTCACTATTACTGATATGCAGTAAATCTGATGTTCCGCCTCCGCACACCCGGTGGCCTCTTGGGTTGAGATCTTTTGTTATCTGACTAGTGTCATTTAGAGGGATGACTCGTAGACCATGCTACTCAGTATCCAAGTTTCTGAGGTAGAAGTCTTTAAAACAAACGAAGTCTAGATAGCATGATGGCAGATGCTGCCAGCTGATTGGTAGAAATCTATGGATTTATCTTCGTAGGAGCCATCCTCGATCATGGAAGAACTAGAACTGCATTAATTGTTGAATCTCGTTTCCATCTGATCTATGTCAAATTTGGGTGCATATTTTGAATTGTGACATTAGGGAGTAGGCAAAGCAGGATGTTTCCGGTGAATAAATCTGGAGGCGTTCATGTTTATCTAAGATTCTTAAGTCGAGTGTAAGGGATCAGGCAGTACCTGCCCTTCGTGGAAACTAGGAAGTACTCCTATTTTCATCTTCTAACAAATTACCTCGGCGATCGAGCTGCCGAACAGCAAGATCCACATGCGAAAAAACATACTACTTGTAAGTGCTAAAAGTAAGTAGAAACTATTAAATCAACCCCGGGTGCTGCCCAACATTGTTCTTCCCAGCAGTCATCAGCCTACGGGTACAATGTTCATCATCAGCTTGCGTTGTTTGTGTTGGTTCGCCTATCCCACCATGCCATCTAGCGAAATCTGCCGAAGAATTGCAGCAGCTTCGACCAGCGCCTCCTTGCCCTGAACCTCACAAAGGCATAAAATGGCATAACTACACTGTATATAGTCTGTACACCGCAGCGTCGGATGGAGCAACTCACTTGGATGGAGTCCATGTCCTTGAGCAGCTCGTCCACCTGTAGGGATGTTGGCGGACGTCCGCCCCGCGTATAGAATCTGTCCGCCACGTCTCAAATTAGACCATGACGTCACCTAATTAGGCGCTGATTAGAGAAAGTTTGGTCTTTGACTCGTACTGGCGGACGGTCCGCCCGGCCTGTTGGACTGTCCGTCAACATGCCTATCCACCTGCTGCCGCTCCGCCGGCGTCAGGTCGGCCTTGAGGTCGTCGAAACCTACCAGCGACTGGCACTGCGCAGCTTTTCCTTTCGAGCCCCCTATCTGCGCAGTGTACTGGCCGCCGCTCGGCTGCTGGTGTGTGCCGTGGCCGGATGGCTCGGCTAGGAGCGGAGAGACACCGCCGCCGTCGTCTATAGCGGCGGGCTGCTCGAAGTTGGTTCTCGCCCTCGAGCCGAGAATCTCGACGGCCGCGGCGTCGTATGCTCTGGCGGCGTCCTCGGTGGTGTCGAAGGTGCCGATCCATCTGTGGCTATGAGCTGCCCCCTTGGACTCTCTGATCAGCGCCCCGAACTTGCCGCTCGGCCGCTGGTTCACGCCCCGGAACTCGGTGCAGGCATCCGGCCTCGCCTTCTTCGTTCTCCTCCTCCCTCCGCCGCCGTCGCTGCGCAGACCTGGATCGCTCATACCGGCGATCGGACACTCTTCGCATTCACCACAAACAACTACTGTACTAGCCAGGACTGGTACTAGCTAGACACTAGAGCTAGACTGGACTGTGGATTGGACGAGAAGAGAGAAGAAACGCGTCAAGTTTTATGGGTTCAGGAGCAGGTAATGGTGAGCTGAGAGAGAGACCCTGCTTCGGTGCTTCATCTGTTGCCGTTCAACGACTTCGTGATTTGTGCTGTGCACAAGGCTTCCGATGTAAGCTTTCCGTACGTGTTGCAGTAACTGTACTATGGTCAGTCCTTCAGTGCACAAGACTTGCAATGCAAGGGAAAATCCTTGCGGAAACAACGTTTGTACGTTGTTTAAAATCAAGGAAATGCTAAAACCGAAATAGAGAAAAATGGTAACTGGATTGAAATATTCAAGAAAAGCATCAAGAAACAAGATTTGGGATAATGAGATGATTTGGAAATTTTAGGAATCCCATGAAGTGTATTATTCGTTACATATATCTTTGATTACCAAAATTTTAACACAACACGTCGAGGAACTAACATGATTCGTTGTGTTCAATTTATTTGAGTAGATCGATCCTATGACAATGTATGAATTTCACATTTCCAGTTTTTCATTTTGAAAGGCTTAGTTGTTTCTTTCTAGAAATTCCCAAAAATTACAATTTTTGTCCAACTTGAGACACAAGTATAAATGAAATTTGTTTTTTCTGTAAGGAATTTAACTCATGTTTATATTTCCTGACATTTCTCATGATATGCTAACTCACTGGTGACTTAGATATAATGTAAATAAATAAACTGAAAGTGCCGATGTTCCAAACACTTGTAACCTCAAAGGGAGTTTAAAGTTAGCCCCGACTTATACATAGTTAACCATGTAAGAACAATCTATGCACTTCCTTTCGAAATCCAATCATTTCCAGTAATGACTAGGAATGTTCTGTTCCAACGGCAAGCCACTTTCACAAGTTTCATGGCGCGGTAAGTGCAGTAAAAGGTAGTGATTACAAGCAGTAATGCAGTAAAATCAGAAACAAAGGACAGCTAATCCAAGAGGCTGGATACAAGCAGGTTCCTGCAAGAAAATTATCGAAGCTTACATGGCTACGCTCAAGGGCTTGTACTGTCAGACAGAAATGCATACTCAGTTACAACAGAGGATGATCTTTGTGGATACCTAGTCCAAGACTCGATGAAGATCAGGCATGTTCCTACCTATTTTTTTCTTCTTCCAAACGACATCGTGATCGAGCTGCCGAACAACAAGATCCAAGTGCAAAAGAACAATCAGAGAGCATGGTTCTGCTGCCACATTCTACCGCTAAGTGCCAAAAGTAAGTAGAAACTATTACATCAACGCCCAGTGCTAGCTGCCCAACATTGTTCTTCCAAGGAGCTATCAGCCTACGAGACTGTGCTCATCAGTTTGCGGCGGCGCTTCGATCATTGTTCATGCTGGTTCGCCTCTCCCACCATGCATCTCCAATTCTCCATGGCCAGCTAGTGAAATCTGCCGAATAATTACAGCTGCTTCGATCAGCGCTTTCCTGTCCTGAACCTCGCCAAGGCATAATTAATGGCATGAATCCCTATACAAAAGGCATGGAAATAGCAACTCGGCAACCTGCAGGTGGAGTTAACTTACGTCGCTGGATTCCATGTCCTTGAGCAACTCGGCAACCTGCTGCCACGGCACGTCGACCGAGAGACCGTCGTGCCGCATACCTGGGCTGTCGAAGCCTCCCGGCGACAGCGCAGCTTTCCCCTTCGAGTCGCATAAATGCGCAATGTACTCGCCGCTCGGTTGCCGGTGCACGCCGTGGCCGGACGGCTCGACTGGCGCGTGCAGGAACGCGGAAACGCCGCCGGCGTCAATAGTGGCGGGCTGCTTGAAGTTGGTTCTGGCCGCCGTGCCCCGCAGCTTGACGGCAGCGGCGTCGTACGCCCTGGCGGCATCCTCGGCGGTGTCGAATGTGCCCAGCCAGATATTAGTTTTCCCGGTGAGATCTCTTACCTGCGCCCCGTACTTGCCGCTCCGTCGCCGGGAAACGCCGCGGAACTCGGTCCAGGCGGCCGGCATCGTCTTCTTTGCCCCTCTCCTCTCGCCGGTGCGCAGACCTGGGGCGTCGACTCCTGCTAGCTCACTCATGCCGGCGTTCCGACGCTCTTCGCCCTCACCACAATCAACTAGAGCTGGACTGGACTGGATTGGGCTTCGATTGGACGAGAAGAGGCAGAACCGAACTTACCGAAGAAGAAACGCGTGAAATGTTTGGGGGTTCAGCGAGCAGGCAGAGAATCTCTGCTTCAGTCTTCAGCGAAACAGTCTTCCTCCATCTGCAGCCGTCCACCGACTTCGTGATCTGTGCCGAGGCTTGCAATGGAAGGTTCCGTTTAGCAGTAACCACCTGTAGTATTGATGATACCGGGCCTGGAGATGCAGTGCAAAACCGCGGCAACGACATTGAGGGTGGTGATGTACTGATATTCCAATCCGATGCTCGAAGTTGAGCTATTCTGTATGTGCTAGTGCCCTGTGTCTCCGAATTGCAGTTAGCTGTCAGTATAATGAACTTGTGAAATTCAGTTGTCATTTGGTATGTAATATGAACACTGAAATATGTGTGACTGAATTTCAGTCTTCATATTGAGAATTACATTCAGGCACACAGTCATCAGACAACTGGACTTCAGAATTAAGCTGGATTTTGTCAGCATTTATAACTCTACAGCCACATGGTATTGTGTCCTTAAATTCAGTACAAACATGACAGTTATCTGAGTCCACAAGTTTCAGCTCTCAGCAAAAGACATCAGAGAAGCTACATTGAGAAAGATCACAAATTCCAGCTCCCAGCTCCCAAAAGACATATGAAATAGTTCAGTATTAGACATGAGATAAGAGTGAATTCACTACTTCCAAGTTTTAACTCCCAGCTTCAATCTTCTGCATTTGGATCATCTGATGGTGCCCTTTGAGTGCTTTGGATCTCATCTACTTGTCCAGCATGATGATCATCTCCTGCCTCTGCCAACTATTGATCCTCTGCTTGAAGTTGCTCTACAGCTCCTCTGCAACTACAACTGACTCCAAGGTCTGGATGAAGATCAGGCATGTTCCTAATTCTTTCCCTACCAAATGGCCTCGCGATCGAGCTCATCTATCATCTAAGAGCATCCAAGTGCAAACTAAAAATAAAAGAGCATGGTTCTGCTGTCCTGCCCACATGCTGCTTGTAGCCCCAACAACAAACTAAAAAAGGACCAGGTACCAACAGTAACTAGAAACTATTGGAGCAGAGCCCAATTTTGCCCCATAATCCCTATGTCAGCTAGCGAAATATGCTGAAGAATTGCAGCCCCTTCCATCAGCGCCTCCCAGTCCTGACAGCATAACTAAATCAGCACAACTATACAGTCACGAGGCATGCTATGGAAAGAAGACGCATCTGCAGATCAAACTTACATCGGTGGAGTCCATGCCCTTCAGCAAGTCGTCCACCTGCTGCCACTCCGCCGGCGGCAGGTCGACCGGGAAATCGTCATGCCGCATACGTGGTCTGTCGAAGCCTCCCAGCGACAGCGCAGCTTTCCCCTTCCAGCCGCATACCTGCGCAATGGGCTTGCAATGGACGAGCGAGGAAACAACGCCGTCGACAATAGCGGCCGGCTGCTTGAAGTTGGTTATAGCCGCTGGGCCGCGTATCTTGACGGCCGCGGCGTCGAACGCTCTGGCGGCGTCCTCGGCGGTGTCGAAAGTGCCGATCCATTTTTGAGATTGTCCCTTTGATTTGGAGTCTCTGATCCTGGCCCCGAACTTGCTGCTCGGTAGCTTGGATACGCCGCGGAAATGGGTCCCGGCTTCTTGGCTGCAGGACGGCTCGGCCGGGACGTGTAGGAGCGAGGAGACACAACCGTCCCCAATAGCGGCCGGCTGCTTGAAGTTGGTTATGGCCGCCGGGCCGCGTATCTTGACGGCCGCGGCGTCGAACGCTCTGGCGGCGTCCTCGGCGCTGTCGAATGTGCCGAGCCACTTTTGAGATCCCTTGGAGTCTCTGATCTTCGCTGTGAACTTGCTGCCCGGTTGCCAGGACACGCCGCGGAACTTGGGCTGGATGTCAGCGCCGGCCGGCTCGGCCGGGACGTGCATCAGCGAGGATACGCCGCCGTAGTCAATAGCGGCGGGAAGCTTGAAGTTTGTTCTGGTTGCCGGGCCGCGTATCTTGATGGCCGCGGCGTCGAATGCTCTGGCGGCGTCCTCGGCGGTGTCGAATGTGCCGAGCCATTTGTGAGATTTCTTTGAGTCTCTGATCTTCGCCCCAAACTTGCCGCCCAGTAGCCTGGTTACGCCCCAGAAATGGGTCCCAGAGTCTTGGCCGCCGGACGGCTCACCCTGGACGTGTAGGAGCGAGGACTCACCGCTGTTGTTGTCAATGGCGGCCGGCTGCTCGAAGTTGGTTATGGCCGCCGCTCCGTGCATCTTGACGGCCGCGGCGTCGAACGCTCTGGCAGCGTGCTCGGCAGTGTCAAAGGTGCCGAGCCAGGTCTGAGATTGTCCATTGGACTCACTGATCCTCGCCGCGAACTTGCCGCCCGGCCTCCAGCACACGCCGTGGAACCCGGTCTCCGGCCTCGCCTTTCTCCGCCCGCGGGAGCGCAGACCTGGATCGTGGTGGACTTCCGCTGCTGCTTTCTCGCTCATGCCGGCGCGAAGTTTTGGCGTGCTTGGGTTTAGGGAGGCCGAGTGCGAGGAGCTGGACTCACTGGACTGACTGGACTGTGGATTGGTCGGGAAGACGCGTGAAATTTCGTGGGTTCAGCAACCAGGGAGACTCTCCTGTGCTTCGGTCTTCAGAGAAACAGTGTTTTTCCGTCTGCTGCCGTCAGTGCACAAGGCTTGCCATAGAAGCGTCCATGTTGCAGTACCTCTACTCTGCACCTTGTCAGTCTACAAGGCTTGCACAGCAAGAAAAATACGGCTCGCAACTTCGCAAGCACATCCTGTGGTTCTACCAATGAGTTAATGGCACCCGCGGTCACACAACTCGACGCCAATGTGCACTTAAGTCACACTTCTTCAGAATGTGATTATTTGGTCACACAACTCGACAAGTGCGTGCACGCAGGTCACTGGCCCCACTTGTCAGTCCGTTTTGGATGGTAAATTTTCAGAAAACCCCTGGAGTAATATTAATTTTACAAAATGGTCCCCCTGGAGGACCATTTTGTAAAATTAGAAGGACCATTTTGTAAAATTAGAAGGACCATTTTGTAAAATTAATATTACTCCAGGGGGTTTTCTGAAAATTTACCGTCCAAAACGGACTGACAAGTGGGGCCAGTGACCTGCGTGCACGCACTTGTCGAGTTGTGTGACCAAATAATCACATTCTGGAGAAGTGTGACTTAAGTGCACATCGACAACGAGTTGTGTGACCGCTGGTGCTATTAACTCTCTACCAATCTTAATAACAAAAAATTAGCTATATATAACCCTGCAGACAACCTAATGGTTAGTTCAGTTTGCTCATTCACACAAAATGGTTCAATAGGTTTATGAATTTCATGATTTCACTAGTTCGAAAGGTTTAGTTGTTTGCTTCTACAACTTTCCATATCATCCCAATATTTCAGATTACCATTTTCAAACATTTTTCATTATATGCTGACTCGTGGCCAACATAGAGGTATTGTCGAATTTTCTGAAATAGAAAACATTGTGTTCTAACCCGTTTGAGACCGAATGGACTTTCAACTTAAACATAGGAAGCCATGTAAAAATAATATATAAAGAGCACACACTTGTCTCTTAGAGAATAATATGAAGATGTTTGACCCCGTACTGTAATATTATATTGACAAAGAAAGTGTCAAATCATCACCTAACTGATTTTACATTAGCCCATAAGTCAATTTTGGTACACTTCATTTCTTCATTTCTCGCGTTGTTGCCCCCCCCCCCCCCCCCCCCCGAGTATGGTGTGCTTTAGTTCTTCGCTTAATTGGGCCTTTTCGGGTTTTTCATATCGCCCTCAGACCAACTTCAAAAAACTTGGAAACTTTCATTTTGTGTTCTGATAAAGAATGATGGGATTGATTAGATAATAGAATTGCTAACTATTCTGGCCCTTGAAATAAAAGAAAAATGGTTGGTTCTAGTACCGTCTATTCCTTCCCCTACTTCTTGCACATGAAGAAAACTCTTCCCCACCCCATGACACGAGCTAGTGCCGGTGATGACAAACACACTAACTGAGAAATGAAACTACAAATAGAAGGGAAACATGAGATCACAAATCAAGAACTTAAAAAGGGGAAAATGATCCGGATTAAGGTGGATGCATGATAATGAAGCAAAAAATCAAGTAACGAATAATACACCAGAGATGGTCGTATTATGAAGTTCTGCATGATAATGAAGCAAAAATGATTCGGATATTTTTTTTGTGAGACCTCCTTTTGGATCTCAGGTCTCTCGAGCCATGCATTTTTACTCCTCCCTCTCTTTCTATCTTGATAACCATGGAGTTGTGTCCGCTCTCTGAGTTGTCCTTGATCATATTTAACTACATAGTACGGAGGAAAAAAAAAGAGGAAACAACCAAGGGAAACAAACGGAGAGAAAAGAGAGATCAACCCACTTATTTTTAGAGTAAAAAGAACACATAGAATTGAGACTATGTCCCAATTAATGGATATTTGTTTGCTTGCTCCACCCACAGCAAAAAAAACATGAGACACACGGGTTGTTGTCTGGTTTGCCACCATTTTGAATCTTGTTTCACCATATCCTGAAACTAGAAATAAATACTACAAAAATGTTATACAGTTCAGTTACAATTCCTTAAATAATAGTTGATAAAATACTAAAAATTGGTAATAGCTGAACTAGATATAAAAGAATTCAGATTCAGATACATCAATATATGGATAAACATCAAATAATTCAGAAATGCATCTGTGAAGTTCTGCGCTTCATGTTGTGCATTGCAAAAAAAAATATACTGATCAGTGATTGATCTAGAATAGTGAGAGATCGCACAAAATGATCTAAACAAAATCATAAAACCGACTCTTCTTGAATTACGTCCCTAATCAAAATTTGTCGACCTATACCATATTGTGTAGGTTACAACCCTATATTCATGCAAAAAAGATCTAAAAAAATCCATGAGTATCAAGGGTACTACACACTAGTCATGCAGGTGGATTCAAGTGGACATTTTGGTACCAACTAGTGCGATGGCATTTTGCCGATAATGGAGAAAAGCATAATGAATAATAATGGAAGTGAGTACGCAACAAAAATGATACAAACAATTTGTTTTGGAATTAATAAATTTGCTAGTTAGTGTCCTTGAATTGGTTAGTTAGTTATATCCTACAAATGGAGTTTGTTATTCAACACTGAGCAAAATACATTTCCAAAAAAAAAATCCAGTCCATTACATCAAACACAGCTTACATGTGTTACGCCAATACAACAAACTCTCCCTTCTTTTCGTCTACTAATAATCCAATACACATGTTTGCATGATCCGCTGGTATCAGCCACACCAATTGTGGGGAAAAGCTTTAGTCTAAAATCTCTCCGCGTCTTGGTCTCTTTCTTAAACACGGTCAGAAACGACCTCGGGCTATACTCTACGAAATAGACGAGCACAAAGCGAAAAACCTAGGGTATTTCGTTTGTGCCTTCATATGTCTATGCCGACGGGAATGCATGGCTTGGCCATGACTCACATATAGTAACTTTATGGCCGGTCAACTTCGCATGTGAGTCTCCGACCAACCCCGCGCTAGCGCCGTCACTGGTTGCACGTCCCTTCGCTGCCTTCCCCGACCTACTATCTTCTTTCTTGATGCTATCAGGACAGCAAGGCAGTGGCAGCCGCCTATGCCTCCTACTCATGTTAGTTTAGCTTTTCCTTTTTCTTCTCCTTTTGTAGCAGATGGAACTAGCCTCATTCCATTAATTCATATTCCGAGCTAAGTCAGTGCCATAATTACATTCCAGTATCTTTTCAGATGGAACTACCCCTGTTCCATTAATTCATATTTTGAGCTAAGTCAATGCCACAAGTACTTTACAAAATTTGATAACTATTCATTAATTCATGCTAGTTCATAGAGTATATAGTTCAGTGTTTTTTGTGGGTGATTCCAAGGGTTTATGTTTGATTGTGCTTGCTTCATATTTCTGCTCCAGTTGATAAGTCATTCTAAATTAGATTTATTAATATTCTGAGCTAAGTCAATGCCACAAGTACTTCTACAAAATTTGGTAACTATTCACCAATTCATGCTTATTTATGGAGTACGTAGTTTGGTGTTTGTTGTGTGTGATTAATTCCAAGGGGTTTATGTTTGATTGTGCTTGCTTCTTATTTCTAGTCCATTTGACACGTCCAGGTCAATTAGATTTATAGATAGGATTTGGAGTGGGCTATCTATTGTTTTAGAGTACTAGGAAGATACCCCCGTGTTGCAGCGTGAACCTTAACAAATTATATTTAAAAGAAAGGATATTTATTCATGAAATGGAAAAAAATATCTCGGAATATGAGGGATTTGATTAGCCAGAATTAATAGTCAAAAATCTAAATGTAACCAATATAAAATGTTCGTATATGTAACCTCTACAAAATGGTGATGTGGAAAATTGTATGGCTAAAAGAATTTATAACATGAACGGTTTGATTGTATGGATGAATATGCTTAATAAATATGATGACATGGATAATTGAATGGCTCTAATAGTGAATGATGTGGTGAGGACATGGATAAATGAATGGCTCAAATAGTGGATGATGTGGACACCTTGCATGTAAAGATAGACTAATTTAATGCATGTTAGTGGGGTTTTGCTTTATAAGAAATCAAGATTGAACATGGGGGACATTATAGATTGAGTTGGTACGGTTCTTAAAGTTTCTTCTCATGTTGAGCCTTTCAGTGGAGCATGTCTTAGTTAATAAGACATCGCTACTTGTGTATTGAAGTTTTTTACACATGATGTTGAGTTATGTAAAATAATTATTTATTGTTTAGGAATTTTGTGTGGCTATCTTTATATGTACATATATATTACATGTATTTTATGCTTACATGTGCAAAATGTGTGAGGACATAAGAAGGCTCACTGACCAAGTATGTACTCAACTTTGTTTAGTAAGATGAAATCCATCTTTTATTTTCATCTATCCAAGTGAGTAAGCTTTTGCAGTTTCTACACTTATTTTGGCCAGGCAAAGTTCAAGGCATAGCCAAGTAGAAAAACAAGTAAAAGAGGAAAGAAACATATATTGAATGGCATGGTTAGTCAGAAATTTGAAGGTTGTTATTCGTCAACCTTCAAATTATTTTTAAAATTTTGTTTCAAATAGTATGGATAAATACAGAGTGAGAGATATTTATATATGAAGGAACCATTTTTGTAGTGGCAAGGTTCAAAGGCAAGATCAATATACTACACTGTTCTTTTACAAGTTAGGCATACAAGAATGAGACATCGCATGGATAATATGGGCTTAGAGGGGTATATGATATTCAAGAAGGAGCAAGCCACATAGACGACTTTTTTCATGATGTCTGAAATAATGGATTTGTATGTTTCATTGTTGTCCCCGTATCAACGCACAAGTATTTACAAATGTTCTATGATGCGAACAATATATCTGTATAGCACCACAAAAATGATGCTTCCTTGAACAAGTCGAATACTTCCTGGGTCGAAAAACATGTTGCCGCTGTTAAGGAGTGCACATTAAAAAATGCTGCGCTCAAGGCGAACTTTTCTGTCATGAAGAAAAATGCATACTGAAATACAAACTACAGTTATTTTACTACATTTATTTGTTTGAAATGAATCGCTAGAAGCATGTTAGCATTACTATTGAAGAAAATTCATAATTTGTTTAAAACATCAAATAAAATTTTAAAAATACTCCGTAAGGAACCAAATTGAACTTATTTGGACATGCAATTACACGAATGATTAGTCATTAAATCCGGACTCATTCTTGTAAACATTGAGTATAAAACAAATTATAATTCATAATAAGTTGAGATCCCTATTACGGGGATATGTTCCAAGGAAGCATGCATATGTGCTCATGTTTCACGGAGACAGCCGCGCGGGACTAGCTAGTTTAACATGGGATTGGTATTAACATCGTACGACAATGATGCAGACCACGTCGTGATCCTATGGAAGCAAGCCATAAGACGTTGATTCCTGGAGGTTCCCAATAAATTTATGTGGCATATTTAGTTTTTGGCAATAAATGATAAGCTAAATGCTCCCATTGGTTCATTGTTATTCTTTCAAAAAAGATGCACAAAAGGGTGTCAGTTGGATTAATTATACTTTTTTTTTTTTGACGCTAGAGGCCAAGGAACAAATAACGTATATTACAGTAAGCTCGCTATGTATCGAGTGTGGATAGAATGGCGCTATAGAGATACGCCAAGTGTAGTTTTTATTGGTGATAAAATTGATATATAACACGTGAACCTTTTGTCGCCTTTAGTTAGTGCTAAAATGGTGTGTCAAAAGAGTATATGTGAGGACTAAGGTCATGTTTCACACATTTCTTGAGGAGTGTGCAAATATGTAGATTTGGTATTTGGGGTTAGAGAATGTAATGCATAGTGATTACATAATTCAAAGTATCCAAAAAATAATTGATAAGTTGTTGGTGCTGATAAGGGGACAAAGTGAGTATGGCTGGTTTGAGAATTGTTATCCGAGTAGCATTTATCTTGGAAAATTTTAATGTATCTAGACCACCAACATTCCCAAACTAGAGGCAAGGGAACATATGCATACAATTAGAAAAATCAATGTAATTAGCAGGGTGTCGGTGATAAGGGGACATGATCGATAGGATCGGTTTTGAGGTTTGTACCACGGTGTTAGAATGACGAGGGTGAACAAGGAATAATGCCCTTGATATCCAACATATCATCCCTTCCATATACAGGATAATCATAAAGTGGACATGTTAGGTATGTGTGATATATAAAAAACACACCACCCAACTGCATACTTTTTAAATTACTGGTCATGTATGTGTGATATATAAAATGATATATTGTACGGTGACTAGAACTATGTTTTCTACTAACTGCCAAACTAATACAGACAATCATGCACTTTGATTATGGAGTAGCTATGTGAGCTAGGTTATATGGCATGTTATACATGTAATGGAAAAGGCACGTTTGGATGGAAATTCATTACAGCCTTGGAATATATGAGTCTAAAATTATTTCAACACTTCTTAACAAAACAAAACAAAACAAAACAAAACAAAACAAAGGTTACACGTCATATACATGTTACTGAAAACAACCATCGATCGACCGATGCCTAATCCCAGTTATAGAAAAAAACATTTATTTCACATACTGTATAAAATGGTAAAACTTTAACCACCCAATGAGCATGATCAATGGATTTAATTGTGTACATATGTATATTTGTAAATCATTAATTCCACTGCATTATGATATGTATTTCCTTTATTGATTATTTTCCATACACATTTGAAATAAGCATCCAACTTTATGCAAATTTAAAGTACACCATTAATTTTTAAATATATAGCTAAAACAATCATATCCTGGTAACAAAGACATATCTTTTGAAAAAAAATTCATAATTTATTTATTTATTAAGGGAACATAAATTTACCAGACTTTTCGCCCCGTAACCATTGCCAACTTATGTAAGTAATGATTAACGTGTTGAACCTTCTTTACGTAGAAAAGTCATTTTCTCATATATTTTTCTCCCTGCATTCAATTACGAGGATAATAAAAGAAATTATGTTGTGGGATGATGCATTAATATGCTATCTAATGCCTCCTTATCTTAAGGATATAAAGTTAAAAGTTTAAATGGGTGCCAAATAAAGATGTGCAAAATTAATGGGTGTTGATGACGTGCTAGCTATTCAATCACGCACAACATTCATATCTTTAACGGTAATTTATTACCTTAGCATTAATATGTAGCGCGTGTCGCCTTATCTTTCTACCCAATTGATTATCCACTATATAACTACCCCTCCTCCCGTGGCTTTGAACTCACCCAAACACCCAACTTTCACTCTTTTGCCTCCTTGTTTGCCCGAGGCCACCAATGGCTCGCAAAAAGGTAGCCCTCAAGTACATCCCCAACAACTCCACCCGTCGTGAAACCTTCCAAAAGCGTAGTCGGGGGCTGATGAAGAAGGCTGGCGAGGTGGCCACCATGTGCAACACCAAGGTCTGCATCATCGCCTATGGGGAGGGCGATTCAATGCCGCAAGTGTTCCCGTCACATGATGAGTCGGTGGACATCCTAAACCGGTTCAAGAGACTGGAGGGATGTGAGAAGTTAAATAACAAGATGGACCAGGAGAACTTTCTCCACACGTGCACCCACAAGCTAAGGCGCGAGGCCCTCAAGTTCAAGCACGACTGTGAGGAGCGCGAGAGCAGGTTCCTTGTGCATAAGGCCATGCTAGAGGGGCACGTGGGGCTCTCCATCCAGGAGCTTACCAATGTTGGATGCAAGGTGGAGGTTCTCCTCAAGAGCATCAGCGACCGGATCGCCAAGATCCGTGGCCAACACGGCCTATGAGCCTTTCCAAGCCCAGGCGCTGACTCCCTATGTCATTGATGACTCCATGGAGATCATTGGGATTCCTACGTGGACTCAGGCGCCGCCCCAACAACACGAGGAATGGCTCGAGCTTATGAGGTCCGGTGGAGGGGAACTCAGCGCTTATGTCTAGTGTCTTCAGTTGTGGTGCCACCAACAGGTTCACCGATCGCGTTGAGACTATGCATCCCTTTGATCTAGTTGCGGGGTTTGGCTATCCATGGGGCGCCAACGATCCTGTCTTGTCTTTGATTTCTTTCACTCCTATGTAACTAGGTAGAGGCCCTAAGTAGCGCATGCTTGAGTAGCTGTGTGCTTCGTCTTGGTCACTTATCTATTTGTCTCTTATATGTTTGTCAGTTTACTTCATTACAAAGGATCTAATCCCATTTTAGTTCGCTCTCGTTATGTCATGTATTTTTGTTTGGGATTCATGTGTTGCCTATTTCATGTGTAACACAGCTATTTAATTACCATGTAGTTGCACCTTTTAATCCTCATACAAACATATATTGAATGGCATGGTTAGTCCAAACTTTGAAGGATGTTATTTGTCCGGCCCTTGCAAATTAGTTATTTAATTTGGGTAAGATAGTAGTGATAAATACAAAGTGAGAGACATTTATATATGAAGGAACCAATGCTTGTAGTGGCAAGGATGGAAGGCAAGATCAACACACTTATGTTTTACAAAGTAAGCGTACAAGAATGAGACATCGAATGGATAATATGGGTTTGGAGGTATACATCATAGTAAAAAGGAACAAGCCACAGAGAAGACTTTTGTCTTGATGTCTGAAGCAACATATTTGTATGTTGTTGTCCCGGTATCAATGCACATGTATTTAGCTAGTAGTATAAATATTTCCGTTGGACGCAGAAATAATGTTCTATGATACGCCACATAAATGATGCTTCCATTAAACAAGACGAATGCTTCCTGGGTCGAAAACATGTTGCTGTCGTTTTTTCTGATTTACTTGTTGGTACGAAATTATTGAATATATAATTCAAAATATAAATAATTATTATAGCCATTATATTTTCTTGTAAGTTTATAGGGACTTCGTGATATATTTATATCAATTGTTAGATTGCTGCTAAGGAAGACGGTATGCATCGTGCTCCATAGATTGCCATGCAAAATCGTAGACGGTATATAAGAGAAAATGTTGTAGCAGCGTTGTAGTAGATCGGCGTGTCATTCCATACTAGTGAATGTAAGATTTTTTCTATCGCCATTAGTATATAACTGAGGGACGTTTGGTGTGCGAGATGTTTTTTTTTAGAGAGCACGCGACTGCGTGCCTTATTTTTATAGAAGAGAAGAAGGCAAATTACAAGGCTAGTTTGCCCTTGCGTACAAGGGAACAAACTAGTGAGACTCCACGCCTAAAACCCACCTAGGTTACATCTCACGGTACATTGTTATCTCGACTCCTGTTCTACGTGCAACAAGGCAGAGAACAAACTCCTCACAAATAGATGTAGCTAGCTGCTCCACCGTGGATTGCCTTCCCACGTTTCGAAAGGCCCACGCGTTTCTGTTCTTCCACAAGAACCAGCAAGTCGTGATGACGAATGTATCGAACTTTCTCCTGTTGCTTGTTGTTTGCCTGCTGCGTTCTCTACTCCACCACTCTGTCAACGTGCCGGTGGCTTCTGGTAGCTCCATGTGCACTCTCAAACCAAAGAGGAAATGCCAAAACGAACCGAGGAAAAGAAAAAATTCTGAAAAAATCAGCCCCGGCGGTAGTACCGCTGCACGGCGGTAGTACCGCCCGGTACCGCTGCCGCTACCGCTGCGCACGGATCTGCGCGAGTTTGACTCGAAATTGGGCGGATTTGGGCTGCAAAAATTTCTCGAATTCGTGGGAAATCGGCAAAATTAAGGCTAGGGAACGCAAACAAAGGTGGAGGGGGTCCTAAAGCAACAGATCCATGGACAAAAACTACCAAAAACGCAACGAATCGACAGATCGGCTCGAATCAAGGCAAGGCTATTTTTGGTGGAAATTTTCGAATTTCTCAAAAACAAAGAAAAATTTGGTGGATTTTGGTGGAAACACAAATCAAATCGTGTCAACTTAGAGCTCTGATACCATATTATGTAGGTTGGTCCTGATTTTCACGGATTTGTGCGGAGGGGACGATGAACACGAAGAACAAGTGATGAACACAAGAACACAAAGAGGGGAAAACTCTCAAATCAAAGATAACTAGCAAGTAGCAACTCAGTAAGATTCAATTGGTAACAAATCCCGTAGGACAGCCCCCAATTCTCCTCTCCCAAGCACACCTTACTCTTAGCATTGTTTGTCCAATTGGTCAATCCAACCAACCCAATCTAGCCACTCTAAGAGGAAATTAGCAAGTAATCGCAACTATAAGAGGAAGTCTTGGTATCCACGAAGGGATCTTCTCCACAAGGGGAGGCCTTGGTTCATCTCCACAAGGGGAGGTCTTGATTCATCTCCATAGGAGGAAAGAGACTATTTGAGAAGAAGGAGCAAGGCTCTACAATGCACCGTCATATTGATAACCTGCAAGACATGAAAATTCTTTGATCTGTTAAAAACCAAAATATTTCGACAGTTTAAAATGGACCAACAAATAGCTGAAATGTCAATACAAATTCTAGCCTTGGTCTTTTTATCAGTCCATTCAACCAATTTCCAAACATATTAGAAATATTAAATGGTGGGGATGTTATAAGTACAAAAAACAACACGCAAAATCTTAAGTGTTTTAAAATTTCAATTGCTTGAAACATATAGAATCGTTCAGATTTTGCTCGTTAGTTTGTCTGTTCCTTCTACAACATGTACTGTATCTGTAATGTGTTCACTTTTCAGCTGCTGTTTCGCGCACTAAACTGCAAATGTGCAATACTGGTAACTGAATCTTTGCTATCTGATGTAGTTAGACAGTACACAAACACAGAGTGCAAGAAGTTACAGGGGGTTGTTGAAAGAAAAAAGAGAAGCTAGAGCTGAGAGAAAACAGGGAACATGGCGGCTTAGTCTGGCCATTCCTCAGCCCATCTGATGAAGGCAGTTTTTTCTTCCTTCTTTGGCTCTGTGAGCCCGAAGCTTTGATGTTTCAGTGCACTGCTTGGCAACAATTGAACAAGAACTTCGACGTCATCAAAAACCTTGCGGCTTCTTGACAACCAGATACTCCATACAGTCGCTGTCACAACAAAGTCCCAGGCCCTACTCTTCTCAGGGAGCAGTTTCTTTGGCTTTGGCATAGATGTCTTCAATCTGAAGATTAGTGTTGAGCCGAATCCCAACAGAAGAGATGATTTGCGTTGTGCGCGCGCACTCCAGCGCTAAGTATTCAACTGTTTCTCGCTTTTTGCAACCAAATGGGCAAAACTCATCATCCACAATCTGTTTGAACAGCACCGATCTTTTTTTCGAGAACCCCGCAGAAATCTGCGTGTTATTGTATTAAGCTTAAGAGTGAGTACAACAAAGCCAAGAATGGCTACAACACCTTTCGGCAACGGCGCTAATCAGGGATTAGCCACCACCCACACAACACCAACAACAACAGAACTCGCCATGCTCAACATGAACAGAGGCCACGTCTCGACCTACACCAACCACCTCCGAAGAAACCACTGCACCTAGGCTAACCGTGCCAACGAAACCTCCACCCTTGTGCCAGAGAGAGTAGGCAGACGAGAGGCAGGGCTTGACTAGTCTAGGGAAGTGACCATCTTAGAGACATCGGCGAAGGCGTACATTGCGCCCTAGAGGCTCATGGCCAGAACAGGCACCGCCGCGGCACCAAGGGAACGAGTGCAGCACTAGGTCTTGTCTCCAATGCGACGCTTTCAACAAAGTAGCGACGTCGAGACGCCGCCATCGCCAATCCGGAAGACCGGATCATGGTTTTCACCCGGAGAACAAACACCACGGGGATGGGGGATGCCGGCATTTCACGGCGACGCCTCCATGGAGGAAAACGACGCCCGAAGGCGCCGTCGTCGCCGGCACCAACAGAAGTTGTGCAGGACTTTCGTCCGATATACCGCACACCCCAAACAACCACCCACGACTGGCTGCCACCTAGCCAGAGCCCTGCCGCAGCAGCAAGCTCCATGTCGTCGTCGGCATCGTTGCCACTCCACCAGCGCACCACACCGAGTAGCCGTAGTGCCAGAACGGGCCCGCGCGGCCCAGATCGAGCCCGAACGGCGCCGGCAGCTCGCCCTGGCTGCGCACCACCACCACCATGGCAGCAACCAGCCGGCCCAGCGGCTCGGCATCGCCGGAGCAAGCCTCGCAGCCGAAACGGGCGCGGCCCACGCGGCCCAGATCAGGCCCGCGTGCGCGCCGACAGCTCGCCGCAGGACGGCTCCAGGCCTGCCTCTGCATCGCGGGCAGCCACCTCGCGGCGCCACCAGCAACGGAGGAGGCACACCGTCGAGCGCTGCCGACCGAAGCTCCGCTTCCTGCAACCATGGTGGCAAGGAGGCGCCTGAGCGCCTAGCGCCTTCACGGCGGGCTCCCCCCATCACCTTTTGGTGGCGAGGGCACCCGCCGCCGCCACGTCCACGCCCCGCGGCGGCGGCGGCGAAGGGAGGCGGAGGTGGGAGGGACCGGCGGCGGTTTTCCTAGGGTTCCCCCGAGTCGCCCCGTACGGAGCGACGCGGGGGTCGGGAATTACAGGGATATAGGTGGTTCACAGCACCGATCTAACTTTGATCCTGCCTCTGATCAATAGCCAAGCAAAAAGTTTACCTTTCTTCGGTGCAGCACATGTCCAAATAGTATCAGCGCTCACATGGGTCACTCCGTCTCCACCCCAATTCATGAGCTTGTACATGTTTTTAACCGAGAAAGTTTCAGTTTTATTCATCCTCCATTCTAAAATCTGAGATTTTTGGGTTTAAGGAGCAGGAGCCCAAGAAGGTCATAGGAGCATCCTTTTCTCGTTCTGCTCTGTCTGACGTTAAGTGTTGCAGGGGAATGATCTATTCTCCATTATGCCAACAGTCTGCAACAGAAATCAGTTGGACGTTAAGTGTTACTTTTGAACATTGTAATCGGGAAACCAATGCGGTGGCTCATGAATTGGCTAGGCATAGCTTTTTGAATCAGTTGGATTGTAATTGGGACGATGATCCCCCTAGTTTTCTATTTTCTAAACTTATAAACGATGTAACAGTATTTGATCATCAATAAAGCGTGTAGAATGGTTTAAAAAAAAACAGTCTGCAACAGGAATATTTGGTCTGGTTGCGTGGGGAAAAGGCGCTGGAAATTGGGAACACAACGGTCCATTACTGGTCCATTTGTCTTTCCACAAGGCCGTGGAAGTGCCATCCCCAAGCTGAACGCAAGTTGCATTTCTGTAGGTGTCGATCAGGCCAGCTATTTGTGCCCAAGCTCTGGTTTGAGAACGTGTCCTATCTCACAAATTCGTGCCGTTCCTCAAATGTGCATAGAACACTCATCTAGCCCAAGAGGAGTTAGGCTCCTATGCACGAATTTCGCCAGCAAATATGTGTTCTGAATTGCAAGTTTTTTTCGCCAAGCCCTCCCTCCTCAAAATCCCTGCAGTACCAAGCTACTAGGCAGTCACTACCACTTGCAGATTTCTTTCCGTTCAAGAAGAAGGCTCGCAGAAGTTTCTCTATCTCCTCGATCACCCATTGGGGGAGCTAAATGCATGACATCAGGTAAGCTGGGAGGGCCGACAGTACTGATTTTGTAAGGGTAAGCTGCCTCCCTCTTGTGATAAAATCCAGTGAGAAACAAATGCGCTTCTCAATTGCGGAAATATAAGGTAAGAACACCGCTTTAGGCAGCTTGGAATCTGACAAAGGCAAGCCTAGATATGTTTGTGGGAAAGAAGCAACATCATATCCAAGGGCTGCAGCAATTTCAAGTCCTTCCTGATCAGTGATATTTATGGGCACAAAGGTGGATTTATCAAAGTTAATTTTGAGCCCAGTAGTTTCAGCAAAGTCATTTAAAATTCCTTGAAGAATTCTGGCCTGTTCCGTCTCCTTGAAGAACGATCAAAGTGTCGTCCGCATGTTGCAGGACTGGACACGGTTGGTATTCAAAGATTGGGTGTCGAAGGGAACCATTAGCTGCAACCAATTTAATGGCTTTTTGGAGCACGTCTGCAACAGCAATGAACAACAAAGGAGATAGAGGGTCTACCTGCCGTAAATCTCTCTTAAAATTGATCCCCTTTCCTGGAATTCCATTAAGAAGAATACCTGTTTTAGCCGAGGAAACGAGTTCTTTCATCCACATGATCCATTTTTCATCAAAACCTCTAGCGTCCATGATTTTGAACAGTGCATCCCAAGATACGGTGTCAAACGCCTTACTGAAGTCAAGCTTTAAAATCATCGTTTTCTTCTTTCTTTTTCTGCAAGTCTGAACCTGGTCAATAGCATACAAAAAGTTTTTTTGACGAAAAGGCAGACAGCGCTGCTTTTCTTATATTGATCGTAGGGTAGAGGCAAAGTACATATAGCGGTAAGAACCCGCTTACAACATTGTCAAGAAGACAACCAACAAATTAAACAGCTACAGCCTAATAGCATACAAAAAGTTATCTGCGATGCATCTGGGTTTGACAAAGTCAGTCTGGTCCTCATCCACTAGGTCAATACGATCTGCAGATTACAAGAGTATCACTACAGAAACATCCATGCATAGTATTGAGACAACTATACGGCTATATCAGATGTCAAGGTTAAGAAGTTGTTCCATCATCTAAACAGAACTTGATGCCAATACTCTGAACTAACTGAAATCTGAATGTGTATCTATCACCCGGCCCTATCTCTCTGAGCTCGGCCATTGTTCTCTAGTATTGTGGGATTTTTTCTTCGATTTTTCATCTCAGTAGTTCTTATATGTATCATCAAAGAGGGGCCACAACTACAGACTCATTTGGATGCACGATAATAAGGAAAAAGGACTCCAGTCAACGACCATGGCAATGCCAAGGGAGATCTTCTGGATATCTAGTCTCCAAGACGCCAGGTGTCTCAATGAAGATCAGGCACGATCCATAACTGTACTTAACTCGAAGAAACAGTCAGCTGAAAATCTAGTAACCAACCACTACCATTGGAATGACAGCCTAGGTAGCTCCTCTTGTTCTTCACAAAAAGATCTGCATAATAGATGAATGCTACTACAGAAAAATGGTGCACACATATCAGGTCTATAATAAGGCCTGATCAGCCCTAAAAGTAAACCCAATCCATGCATCAAGTGTTGAGATAAATATACCAGCTGCGGACGTTTTTTTCTACCTGTTCAAGAAAATTATGAGCATGTACGTAGAATCTAACAGCCGGGAGATTACAGGTAAAAAAAACAGCCGGGGGATTAAGAAGTCCTACCATCATCTAAGTTGAATGTTACAAGCCAACACTCCGAACTAAGTTATAAATATGTATCTATCACCCAGCCCTACCTCTGAGCTCAGCAATCATTTCCTCTTAGTTTCTCATCACAATCATCTCAGCAGTTTCTTATACTGTACAAAAAAGGATACCAAAATAACCTAGATACTATTGCTCTTCCAAGCCAAAAGGGCTCCCAGCCACCCGGATTATCGTATCGGCCTACGAGTTAGGAATGTTCATCATCAGCAGCAGCAGCAGTTTGCTGCGGCGCTTTGATCATCGTTTATGTTGGTATGGCTCTCCCATCATCTCCATTCCATCTAGCGAAATCTGGTGAAGAATTGCAGCCGCTTCAATCAGCGCCTTCCTGTCCTGAGCCTGAAGAATGCACACATTGCATAACTAAATCAGCATGACTATACACAAGGTATGCAAAGAATTTAAGAGCAGGGGGACAGGCAGCTGCTGACTTACATCGGTGGGTTCTATGTCCTTGAGGAATTCATCCACTTGGTGACACTCCGCCGGCGTCAGGTCGGCCTTGAGATCGCGGTGCTGCGCACTTGGGATGATGCTTTCTGAGCGGAAGTCGATTGCCGACAGCTCCAGGAAGTCGATCAGGAGGTCCATGCGCCATTCTTCACCGTAGTCAGCGGCAACGGCCGTACGTGGTGGCTTGAAGTTGGCTTTGGCCGATGCACCGTACAGGCTCGCAACGGCCGCCGTCTTGCCGCACGGGTCGGCTATGGCGTCTCCCTCGTCATTAGTTGTGGATCGCTCGAAGTTAGTGACAGCACTCGCGCCGTCCAGCTTGACGGCCGCTGCATCATACGCTCTGGCGGCGTCCTCAGCGGTGTCGAAGGAGCCGAGCCACATCCGAGCGCTCCCCTGTCTCACTCTGATCTGTGCCTCGTACTTGCCGCTGCGCCTGCGGTACACACCGCGGAACACGGTGCGGGCTTGTGGCTGCCTAGCCGCCGCCTTCCTCTTCACCCGTGGGGAAGGCTGGTGAAGGGCGACGCCTTCATCAGCAGCCGTGAACGTTCGTTTTCGTCTGAAGTTGGTTTTGGCCGCCTCGCCACGCAGCTTGACGGCCGCGGCGTCGTACGCCCTGGCGGCCTCCTCGGCGGTGTCGAAAGTGCCGAGCCATATCTGAGCTTTCCCCTTCGACTTGGAGTTTCTGATCTGCGCCCCGTACTTACCGCTGCTTTTCCGGTAAACGCCCAGGAACTTGATTTGGTCCTCCGGCCTAGCCTTCTTCTTCAGCGGTGAGGAAGGGGTGCGAGCCGCGACGGCACCTGCATCATCTGCGCTGGACGTGGGTGTTTCCTCGAAGTTGGTTTCGTCCGCCGCGCCGCGCACCCTGACGGCGGCGGCGTCGAACGCAATGGCGGTGTCGAAAGTGTCGAGCCATCTCTGAGCGTTCCCCATCCCCTTCGAGTCTCTGATATGGGCCCTGTAATTGCCGCTGCTTCTCCGGTACACGCCGCGGAGCTCGGTCCCAGCGTCCGGCCTAGCCTTCTTCTTCACCGGTGAGGCAGGCCGGTGAACGGCGACGCCTGCATCATCAGCGCCGGAGGTGGGTGTTTGCTCGAAGTTGGTTTCGGCCGCCGCGCCGCGCAGCCTGACGGCCTCGGCGTCGAACGCTCTGGCGGCTTCCTCAGCGGTGTGGAAAGTGCCGAGCCATATCTGAGCGTTCGAGTCTCTGATCTGCGCCGTGTAGTTGCCGCTAGGTCGCCTTTGCACGCCGCGGAACTCGATCCGTTCCTCCGGCCTGGGCTTCTTCTTCCTCCTCCTCCTACCAACAGCAGCTTCTTCCGCCGCCATCACATCCAGTACGCCTCCGTCGCCGTCTCCGCCGCGCAGATCTGAATCGGGGCCTCCGCCGCTTTCCCAATCACGCCGGCGCTTTGGGGCGCTTTCCGGCGTCACCAGAAGTGGCAAGAATTCGTGAAATTTTGGGGAGTTTGGGTTTTGGGAGTTGGACTCCGTAGAGGATGTGGAGGAGCAAGGCACAGACTCTGTGTCCCATTCGCAGGGCACAAGGCTAGGACTTACTTGTAATGGGCCGTGGGCTAACTGGATGTGGGCTATTAGCCTGTAATTGTGATCGGCTATATGAAGAGTAAGTTCTAAAAAAAGGCTATGTGAGAAGGAAGAAGACATCAAACAAAAAAAAACAAACAAATTGGACTCTCGCCTGCTTAGGACAACTCCAACGCAGCCGCACATTTGATCTGCTCGTGTTTGTTTCTGTCTGAACGGATAGAAATCACGGACGCAATGCGGCACCGCAAATAGATAGGTGTTTGTGTCTGCTTCTGGTTCAACTCATTTCTGTCTACAATTTAGGTTATAAATACAGTCAAATGAATAGCTGGCGTGTCTGTTATAAACGATAGGCAAAGAAACGATGAAAATCGGAAGATCAAATCAACGGGGACACAAGATTTAACGTGGAAAATCCCTCTAACAATGGAGGAGAAAAAACCACGGTCGCCAGACAGCAATACTTCACTATATCGGGTGAGGTTACAAACGTCGGGATTTACAACATGCGACTTATTCCAAACCGGCGGCTTACAAGAGGTATATATATATGGTGGTGCAAAACCCTAAGTCGACTGCAATCCGACTCGGAACCGATCTTCATATGAATTTGGATCAACATAAAACAACAGTGTCCGCCTCTATCCGACAGGCCTCCGCTTCGCTCCGAAGTTAGACTCTATCTTCATATGAATTGGATCAACATAAAACAACAGTGTCCGCCTCTATCCAGAGCATGGCACTCGGCGGTGTTGTGTTTGACACCGGGCCACGCCTTCTAGATGGATAGAATGTTGTCCCCCCACCCCCCACCGAAAGCTAAGAGCGGGGCATGTAGTCATCCAACGTGAGCCAGTAGTTAGGGTCGTGTCTAGCGAAGGTGATGAAGTCGGGAAAACCTGGATCCTTCCTCATGGTCGTCGTGTGCTTGGACTTGAGACCATGCCGAGCGCAAGGCTCGATAGTGTTGTGTTCGCCATAGTTGTGGTAAGTGCGGCAAACTTTGGCAAGGTACTTGGACTAGGGCTCGTAGTTCAAATAACCAGACGTCGCTCGCTAGGCTACCTCGTTAGCTAGCTTTCTAGCGCCGCGTACGCCGCTCGCTAGGCTAGCTCGCTGCAGAACTGGTCGGTGATGGTGGGCTCCTCCAGCAGCTCCCGCACGTCCGACCTCGTTTCCTCCTTCCTCCACGCCACCGACGGTAGATCCTCGAATCGAACATGGCTGGGCGAGGAGCTCATAGACACCAGCGAATCAAGTCGGCAGATACTCGAGTCGATCTCACCGGAGCTCATAGACGCCAGTGCGTCCATGACGGCCTGGCTGGGCACGGCCGGGATGACTGACATCTCGCCGGATGCCATGGCGACGCCGTCGGCACCTCACCTCGCGCTCCCCTCCGTGGCTTCGTCCTGTGAGTCGTATGCGGGATAAGTGGAATGTGTGGCAACCGCCGGCCAGCCCGCTTATTCCGGTTATTTCTAGAAATACACCGCATGTGCCCGTAGACACAAATAAGTGGGCTTGGCAAAGCGCGGACGGCCCGCTCCCACTTGCAGCATGAAGCTGGCATCGAGGACCGTGGGGCGAATCCTATATATCGCCCCGCGGCGACGCTAGCTCGCCTGAAGGGACACGCTTGTCGGTGCGGATGGGCCGGCCCATCAGGTGATTTTTTCTTTCCTTTTTTTTCTGTTTCCGTTTTTTACTTCTGTTTTTTTTTTCAGGTTTTTGTTCGAATTTTTTTTTGGAGAAAGTTCGATTTTTTTTTCAAATTTTAAATTTTGTTCAAATTTAAAAAAAATCCAATTCAAAATTTGTTCCGAATCTAAATTTGCTCAATTCGAATTTTGTTCCGATTCGGAAATTGTTTCGACTCAAAATTTGTTTCGATTCGAAAATTGTTCTGATATCGAAATTTGTTCAAATTCAAAATTTATTTCGATTAGAATTTTGTTCAAATTTGAATTTTATTCTGATTCAAATTTTATTCTGATTCAAAAATTATTACGATTTTAAAATTGTTCGAATTTAAATTTTGTTCGGATTTAAAAATTGTTCAGATTTGTTTTTTGTTCGGACAGGACCTCGGGGACCTGCCGAACTTCCGAAGGCGACACACAGGACCTCCCGGACCGTGGTGGCCTGCGCGTCGTCCAGGCTAGCCGCTAGCGGCTAGCTAGGTCAAACGATGCAAAGCTGCTGCGCGCGTTTGTTGCGTTGCGCGTTCGTGGCAGCATGGCTCGGTCAAAGTCTCTCTCTACTTCGGAAGTTGCATTCTAGTAGTAGTAGTATCTTTGGAGGCTGTAGTAGTATCAGTGATCTCCTGTGACCCTTTAATTAGCTCGTGTCGTCTTTGCTGTGCCCTGGCCTGGAGGCGCTGTAATTTTTTCTTACTGTTCCTGTAAATCCTATTGGGCAAAAATAAGGTGAATTTATTGATGCTCTTTTTCGATTTTCCATTCGGTTTTACTACTACCATATCAGTCGGTGGGAGTACCATATCAGTATGTGGGAGGTGATAATGATTTGTGTGATCTTGCACAACATGATTATGGAGAGTGAACGTGTGATCCTTCACTACAGGATGACCATCCATACTATCATCGATCCTCTTGCCCAGGTTAATCATGATTTGCCTGTAGATTTTACCACTTTCCTCATAAGAAACGCTGAAATCTAGGATGAAAGAGCTCACAAGCAATTACAAAATGTTTTAGTTTCGTATCTGTGAACACTCAAAAGACAAGAAACCGACCATCCTCATTGACTGCCCAATTAATTTTAAGTTGAATATTGTATGAACTATTTCAATTGTATTCATGAACAATTTTATGTGTTCAGTTTTAAATTATATGATATTTTTCTAGTCTTCGAGACAATATTGTTTCAATTTGTGATTTGGGAGCATCTATTGGGAGCCCCGGTGGGGCGCGTCGCTCTCAATAGGCGGCAACGTTTGCCGGCGCGTCCAATAACACTTTGTTGGACGCTCTATTGCACACGTAGGTGGAGATGCTCTCCAACAGAGGCGCTAAAAGTACCACACGCTGGAAAAACCACTAATTTAGCGCGCGAGAGCAAAAAAAAATGGATGCTATAAAATCTAGCGCGCTGCGAAATCTAGCCAGCGCGCTGGGAATTGCGGTATCACACGCGTGATATTTTGTGCGTGAGCTAGCGCGAGAGCCAAAAAAACAACATATGCTGTAAAATCCAGCGCGCTGGGAATTGCGGTATCGCACGCGTGATATTTTGTGCGTGAGCTAGAGCGCGCTCGAACATCTGGAGAGGACGCGCGAAGGAAAACCGCCACGGAATTTTCCGCTCCTTCGTTGCTGAGTCGCTCCGCTAGGCTCGACCCGGCGCTCGTCCTTCTACTTGCCGCCTCGATCTCGCCACCGCCGCCGCCACGCCGCTGCAGCTTGCCCCGCCCTTTGCTGTCGCCTCGACACCGCCGCTGGTGCCGCCACACCCTGTAGCTCGCGGATGCCCTTCTGCTCGCCACCCGCCATGGCGTGGTGGTGGAGGACGACTAGAACACTGCCTGGCTCCCTTCTCCGCGTGTGTGGGACGGTGGAGATCAAGGCGGGGGCGGCGGACGGCGGCGGAGCGGCCATAGCGATGGCTATTGAGGCGGAGGCGGCGGCTCACGGAAGGCGGCAGCTCGTCGCGCTGGGAGGTAGGAGGGCAGAAGCGACGGCTCACAGACGACTACCATCCTGGATGGCGGGAGCTCACCGGAAATGAGGGGGGGGGGGGGGGGGGGGGGCTCATGGGGAGAAGGAGGGGCTGGTGCGGGTGGGGAACAGGGAAGAAGACGACCAGCAAAGTGTTGCGACTCAATTGCTTTTTCAAAAATATTGTAGGGTCTTTTTTTGTAAAATTCAAGGACCTATTTGTTGTACATATGTCTAAGAATAAGTTTGTGGTGTTGTATTTTAGTGCGTCTGGTAAATTGATGCAATCTACGCGTCGTATTTTAGCGCATTTGAAAAACTGATTTCGGCCACGGCGCTAAACGACGCTGTAATGTTTTTTGGCGCGGCATTATTTGTCACCTTTTGGAGATGCTCTTAGATGCTGACCCAAACGCTATCACCATCCCCAATATGCATGCGTTTCGTAGCAACGACACTCCTCCCGGAATACAATCTTTGTTACAACCCGAATATTCGTCCCAGAATACAACCGTTTGTTACATTCTTTTGACGAAGTTTGTTACAGTCTTACAGAATGGGGAAAGATGGGGCTTACTCAAAATGTTAACTATAGTATTTTATTATTATTATTGCAGGGAACTATAGTATTTTTAGTTAAACTGGACTATAGCATGTTTTGGTAAAATATTTCTGGTTGCGTGCAACAACTCATCCATTCCGTGAGTACGGCCGACCTTACATATGTGACCACGTACTCGCCCAGCTTCAGCTATGATAGTATTAAAAAAAAACTAAGCAAAACAAATACTCCAGCATATTCCATGCACGCCAGTCGCCATAGCCAGCTAACCACCACTGTCCACTGCTTAGCTTTCATGCACCTCGATCAGAAGACTGAAAACATATTAGTGCGGCATCTAATTACACGGGCACCTCGCCGGCGATCGGCCGACAACCCTGTCGGCTGCCCGTCTCCGGTAAAAACAAAAGGCTACTCAATGCTGAACCACGATGGCAGCCGCCGCATGCCCCAAGGAGGGGTCGTCAGCTAGCTCGCTCTACCGTCTTGCCGCTGCGCGTGGCTCGGCCACGTGTCCCGTGAAGGGCGATGGCCTGAACTCTATTCCACGGTTGTCGCCGCTGCAAAAGCCTACGGACAGCCGCAGCTCCATGGCGACGTCGTTGTCTGCCCGCGAGATGGGAGCCTGAGGCGAATGCGTGGCGGCTGCGTAGCACGACGGCAGCATGTGCAGCAGCTGGAGGTTGTGCCGCTCGCCACCACGGGCGTCGGACTGCGGTGTCGGCGCCTCGTCGAGGAACCTGTGGCAGAGCGCGGGGGCGGCAGGGTTCACTGCCACGGCGCCGCTGGACGGGCTGAACCGGCCTGGCAATCTCGCCGTCGGCGCTAGCGCTAGCTGCTCTGGCAGCGACGACGTGACCGGCGCCGACGACACGTCCGCCCCCACCCTCGCCTGCGGGTGACCGGGGCTGCACGTGTCCCGGTGCTCCATGAGACTATCCACCCTGCACCGCATTTCGACGCGCCCACAAGTTAGTCACAGAGCACAGGGCAAACAAACCATCAATACAGAAACACGTACCGGTTGAAGACGCGGCCGCAGTCTTGGCAGCAGGAGTGGCCGGCGCGGGTGCCGCAGGTCTTGACGTGTGCCTTGTAGTCGGTGAGGACGGCGTAGGCCTTGGAGCAGCGGCCGCAGACCCACTGCCGGCAGGCGCCGTGCGGCTGAAGTGCTTCCTGATGGCAGTGAGGTCGCCGAGGGCGTTGGAGGGGTGGTGGTGCAGGCAGCTGGGCTCCGGGCACACGAACACCCGCCTCTTCCGCGGCGCCGCGGCATCCCGCTTCTTCAACTTCCACGGCAGGTTGTGCCCCGCCGGTGCAGCTCCAGGTTCTGCTCCCGCCGGAACACCTGGCTGCAGATCTCGCACACGATCCGGTACGGCTCCAGCAGCGTCCGCGGCGACAGCGACACCACCTCCGCCTCCAAGTCTGCACCATCCATGCCATAGTATGCCTCAGTGGTTTTTGTCAGGGTGGGAATGGGACGGAAGCCGCACCAAACCCGCGCCAGCCCACGCAGAAGAATCGTTCGAAGCCGCACCAGGCCAATCCACTAATTATTTAATACCACCCACCCCGCACCAGCCCGCAATGTTATTTGCCCCAAACCGCACCAGTCCATTTGCTAGCTGCGGTTTCAACCCGTTTGACGGCCCACAGACAAACCACGGGGGCAAACAGAAGTGCCCACGAGGCCACGATCGATGCCGCACGCACGCCACCAATCGATTTTGGTGGGGCCCACTTCCCTTATCCATCTACTCGTTCCTCTTTTCTCTTCTTCTTTCTCGTTTCAACCGCGCCGCCGTCTGCTTATCCGCCGTCGCCCAATCTGCACCGAGAGAGAAAAGAAAAACTTCACCGTAGTCTTCACATCGCCGGAGTCGGCGACGCCGTGGCTAAATCTCTCCAGTCTGATGGCGGATTTAACCCGGAGCAGCCGACGAGGCGGCGACCAAGAACGCGCTAAGGCGGGGCTGCTGTAGGCCGACGGCGGCGGGAGGCAGCACGGCACCATGCCACGCGCCGCTCGATCCAGAAACTGCTGCGTCGCCAACCGGGTCGAGCTAGTGCCCACGCCCAAGGTGCCCTTTGCCGACGCGCTTGAGGTTCTCGTGGTCGTCTCCGCCGTGGCCAGGCGCGCCGATGCGGCGGCGTGAAGGGCGGTGGCGGCGAGGGCAGGTAGATCGGGGAAGGGGAGAGAACGCAACCGTCGTTGCCTCGCGTTGGCCGGCGGCGTTGAAGTTGTCGTCGTCGACGGCGGCGGCCATGAGCAGAACAGAGTTTGCAGCAGCAGGGGAGATTTCTTTCGGCCGCTCGGGGCGTCCCCAATGGCTGATGCGGGTTGAACCCACGGGTTGAACCCGTTTCTAAACTTATTTCTTTCACACCAAACCGCACCGCCCCGCCCCACTATTCTGGTCAGCCCGCACCGCTCCCTCCAATTCTTGTTTGCAACCATTTAAACCCAATCCAATCGGGCCCACAGCGTAACCCGCACCAAAACATCCATTCCCACCCGCACCATTCCCACCCTGAGGTTTTTGCACGTACGCAATATCGAATGTATTGTTGGTGTAACGGTGTCGATTGATTACCTGGTGTCCCGGCTGGCCGGTTCTTCCTCTTCGTCGCGGAGGAGGAGGTGGCGAGATGCAGCCCCCCTTCCGGCGTCTCCCTGTCCGGAACCGGCACGGCGATCGCGCGCAGGAGCCCATAGCTGGACGCGGAGGCCCGAGGGAAGCAGGGTGCAGAGAAGAGATCAACCAGAAATGAGGAACCAGATTATGAGAGTGGATGGGAATATAAATGGGCTATATGTGGAACGCCTGAGTTTTTTTTTTTTAGATAAAAGACATTAACAAATGTCCTGCTTTAAGTTAATAAAGCAACAGGTCCACACATAAAGGGTACAGAAGCTGAGGCATACAGCTTAGCCGAAAGCGCAAATGAACATAAGTCCGGGGCGCCACCCCAAAACAGACCGGTAGCCTACTACATTCCAGCTAAATGATCACGTCTTGGGGCAATGGAGGAGTAGATTGCCTTAAGCGCGCCTGCCATCGCCTGTAACGCGTCCCTGTCGCGCTCCTTTGAGAGACTCGCCCACAGCTGTAAGAACATGAAGAATTTATAGATTAAGTCAGAGGGGTGCCTCAACACTTTAGCCTCCATGGCCAGCTTATTTCTAGTAACCCAAGTGTCCAAAAAAGCACAGACACCAGAATCCAGCACACCCTACGGTTCATCCCAGCAACGGATGTAAGAACGCGAAGAACTGAGGGAAGTTTGCCGGTGACCAGTTGCACCCTAGCAAACGCCGCACAACACTCCACCCCAGTTTCGCCATAACACAAGAGAAAAAAATAACGAATCTTCAATCTCGCCAGAAAGGGCGCACCTGCCATTAGACGGACCGTGGCGGTTCGCTAACTGTTGACCCGAGGGAGTCTATCAAGCACTAGCTGCCAGGTAAAGATTTTTAGTTTAAGGGGCAGTTTAGCCTCCAAATGTCGTGAGCATAAGCAACGGTCGCCCCACGCGAAAGTTGCTGGTACATAGACGACACCGAGAACACTCCCGATTGCTCAAGTGCCCATCTGACCTCGTCCTGACCGTCCTGCAAGACCACGGGTCCAACACAGTCAGCAGCGCACTCCACTGCTCCATCCCGGCCTGATCCAAGGCCCGGCGGAAAGTGATACCATGGCTGTCCGGAGCAAAGACCTCCGCAACAGAGATGTTAGGGTTACTACAGATGGCGAACAGACGCGGGAAGGATTTACCTAAGGGCTCTGGACCGATCCACCAATCTGACCAGAAAGAAGTACGCGTCTCGCTTCGCACTAGGTACTTTGCACCTAGCTTAAACAGGTGTTTAATCTTGTGAAGGCTTCGCCAAAACTGCGACCCCCGCAGGTCGTAGCCGCGAAGATATTATCAGCTTCAGGGTACTTGGCCTTGATCAGCCTATGCCAAATCGTCTCGTCATTCTGAAACAGCTTCCAGACCCACTTCAGAAGCAGGGCCTTATTCATGTTTTTCGTGCTTGTCAGCCCTAGACCCCGCAGTCTTTTGGCCTACTGGTGGCTCTAGGTTAATAGTGCCAGAAACAATGCTTGTACGTCACACGTCAGTTGGGAACCCCAAGAGGAAGGTATGATGAGTGCAGTAAGTTTTCCCTCAGTATGAAACCAAGGTTTAATCGACCAGTAGGAAAACGAGGTTTGCTTCGAAGGTGTTGGTGAGGAGTGTAGTGCGGCGCAACACCAGGGATTCCGGTGCCAACGTGGAACCTGCACAACACAATCAAATTACTTTGCCCCAACTTAACAGTGAGGTTGTCAATCTCACCGGCTTGCTGAAAACAAAGGGTTAAACGTATCGAATGGAAATGATGTTTGTTTGCATAAAACAGTAGAGAACAATGATTGCAGTAGATTGTATTTCAGATGTAAAAGAATGGACCGGGGTCCACAGTTCACTAGTGGTGTCTCTCCAATAAGATAACTAACATGCTGGGTAAACAAATTACAGCTGGGCAATTGACAATTGATAAGTGCATATAACATGCATGTGTGAGCTGTGGTGTCTACTATGAGATTCATTTGGGCATTACGACAAAGTACATAGACCGCTATCCAGCATGCATCTATGCCTAAATAGTCCACTTTCCGGTTAACATCCGTACCCCTTCCAGTATTAAGTTGCAAGCAACAGACAATTGCATTAAGTAATGTGCGTAATGTAAACAATACATTCATCCTTGAATAAAGCATTGCTGTTTTACCCCTAGTGGCAACAACACATCTACAACCTTAGAACTTGCTGTCACTATCCCAGGTTAAATAGAGGTTGAACCCAACTATCATGCATAAATACCCCCTCTTGGAGTTACAAGTATTCACGTGGCCAAGGCTTCAACAAGTAACGGAGAGCATGCAAGATCACAAATGACATAGACATGATAATATAATATTCAGCTCCACATAGGTATCAATATAAGTCAGATCCCAGCAAACACAACATGTAGCATTACAATAAGATGATCTTGATCATGATAGGCAGCTCACAAGATCTAAACATGATGGCACAAGTGGAGAAGACAACCATCTAGCTACTGCTATGGACCCATAGTCCAAGGATGAACTACTCACGCATCACTCCGGAGGCGGGCATGGCGATGTAGAGCCCTCCGGTGATGATTCCCCTCTCCGGCAGGGTGCCGGGAAGAGCTTCAGAACCCCCCGAGTTAGGGTTGACGACGGCGGCGGCAGCGAATATGTTCTGGATGAAAGGCTCGGTGTTTTAGGGTTTTCGCGTCTCGGGGAATAAATAGGCGAAGGGGCGATGTCGGCGGACCCCCGAGGGGCCCAAACCACCGGCGGCGCGGTGGGCCCACCGCGCCTGGTGGTTTGGCCACCTCGTGGCTCTCTTCGTCTCTCCTTCGGACTCCGTGTACGTGCTGGAAAAATAGGGACTGGCCTTTTGTTTCGTGCAATTCCGAGAATATTTCCAGAAGTAACTTTCTGAAACCAAAAACAGCAGAAAACAGGGAACTGGCACTGTGGCATCTTGTTAATAGGTTAGTCCCAGAAAATGCATAAAAGTGATACGAAGTGTATATAAAACATGTAGCAAATGGTATAATATAAGCATGGAACAGCAGAAATTATGGATACGTTGGAGACGTATCAAGCATCCCCAAGCTTAGTTCTACTCGTCCTCGAGTAGGTAAAACGATAACAACAAATAATTTCTGAGGAGACATGCTTTCACACAATCTTGATCAATATATTGCAAGGCTCATGTCATGAATGAAGTGACTCAAAGCAATGATCTATAGTTTGCTAACAAATAGATAAAGAGTAAACAATGAATCATATAAGCAAAAACTTTTCATGAATAGTACTTTCAAGACAAGCATCAAAAAGTTTTGCATAAGAGGTAACTCATAAAGCAATAGATTCAAAGTAAAAGGCATTGAAGCAACACAAAGGATGATTAAGTTTCAGCATTTGCTTTCAACTTGTAACATGTATATCTCATGGATAGTTGTCAACATAAAGCAATATAACAAGTGCAATAAGTAAATATGTAAGAATCAATGCACACAAAGTTGACACAAGTGTTTGCTTCTAAGATAGAAAGGAGTAGGTAAACTGACTCAACATAAAGTAAAAGATAGGCCCTTCGCAGAGGGAAGCAGGGATTAAATCATGTGCTAGAGCTTTTTAAGTTTTCGAAAGCATATAGAGAGCACAAAATAAGTATTTGAGAGGTGTTTGTTGTTGTCAACGAATGGTAGTGGGCACTCTAACCCCCTTGTCAACCAGACTTTCAAAGAGCGGCTCCCATGAAGGACGTTATTCTACCAGCAAGGTAGATCATCCCTCTTCTCTTTTGTTTACACATGTATTTTAGTTTCTTTATAGATGACACTCCTCCCAACCTTTTGCTTACACAAGCCATGGCTAACCGAATCCTCGGGTGCCTTCCAACATTCACATACCATGGAGGAGTGTCTATTGCAAAATTAAGTTGCTTACTGATAAATCAGGGCAAAACATGTGAAGAGAATTATTAATGAAAGTTGTAATTAATTGGGGCTGGGCACCCCGTTGCCAGCTCTTTTTGCAAATTATTGGATAAGCGGATGTATATGCCACTAGTCCAGGTGAAAGTCTGTCAGAAGTAAATGACAAGATTGAAAGATAAAACACCACATACTTCCTCATGAGCTATAAAACATTGACACAAATAAGGAGTAATAAAGTTTTGAATAGTTTAAAGGTAGCACATGAAATATTTACTTGGAATGGCAGGAAATACCACATAGTAGGTAGGTATGGTGGACACAAATGGCATGGGTTTTGGCTCAAGTTTTGGATGCACGAGAAGCATTCCCTCTCAGTACAGAGTTTAGGCTAGCAAGGTTGTTTGAAGCAAACACAAGTATAAACCGGTACAGCAAGAATCACATAAAAACATATTGCAAGTATTATAAGACTCTACACTGTCTTCCTTGTTGCTCAAACATTTTACCAGAAAATATCTAGACCTTAGAGAGAACAAATATGCATCCCAAGTCTCAACAAGCTCTACGGTAGTTCTCCACTACTAGGCTTTAACTACATGATGCAAGAGCTTAAACATGATCTACTTGAGAGCTCAAAACAATTGCAAAGCATCTATGTTTCCAATACCAACTACTACATGTAGCATTTTCTTTCTTCCAAACAAACACCAATAATTTATTAAACATAAACTCTCCAAATGATAATATAATGCAGCAAGAGAGTATTTATAAACAAGTGCTAACAGCTCGAAGAGATGCATGAAAAACAGGAGCTAAAAGCACTGCAGTAGCTAGTTAAGAATACTCAACAAATATAAGTGAAGAACATGAGTATTCACATGAAAAAGCGGAGCGTGTCTCTCTCCCACACAAGGATTGCTAGGATCCGAATTTATTCAAACAAAAACAAAAATAAAAACACACAGACGCTCCAAGTAAAGCGCATAAGATGTGAAAGAATTAAAATATAGTTTCACTAGAGATGACCTGATAAGTTTGTTGATGAAGAAGGGGATGCCTTGGGCATCCCCAAGCTTAGACGCTTGAGTCTCTCTGAATATGGTTGGGATGAACCACGGGGGCATCCCCAAGCTTAGGCTTTTCACTCTTCTTGATCACATAATATCACCCTTCTCGCTTGATCCTTGAAAACTTCCTTCACACCAAACTCAAGACAGTTCTCATTAGAGGGTTAGTGCATAATCAAAAATTCTCATATTCTGTAATGATACAATCAATCCCAAAGCTTCTGGACATTAGCTACAGCCACCAATGCTTTGTGGAGCAAAGAAATCCACACAAACACAGTAAAAGAGCGAATGCAAAACAAAAGGCAGAATCTGTCAAAAACAGAACAGTCTGGAATGACGAATTTTTTCGAGGCACTTAAGTTGCTCAGATGGATCTGGCCTAAAATAATGAAAGTTGCGTACATATCTCAGGAATATGCGTGATTTTTCTCAGAATTTTTTGAATTTTCTACAGGGAGATAAGCTCAAATCCGTGACAGCTAAAAATCTGTCACTGCGCAGAAATCCAAATCTTGCATCAACTTTCAATATAGAACTTTACTTGGCACAACATTGCGATAAAATAAAGATACAAAGGAGTTGCTACAGAAGTAACAAAACTCCTTGACTCAAAGAAAACAAAAATAACAGCAAATAAAAACGATGGGTTGTCTCCCATAAGCGCTTTTCTTTAACGCCTTTCAGCTAGGCGCAGAAAGTGAAAATCAAGTGTTGTCAAGAGAAGAAGCATCAACATCATAACTTGCTCTAACAATAGAGTCAAAAGGTAACTTCATTCTCTTCCTAGGGAAGTGTTCCATACCTTTCTTGAGAGGAAATTGGTACCTTATATTACCTTCTTTCATATCAATGATGGCACCAACAGTTCGAAGAAAAGGTCTTCCCAAAACAATAGGACAAGATGCATTGCATTCAATATCCATAACAATAAAATCAACGGGGACAAGGTTATCTTTTACCGTAATAAAAACATCATTAACTCGCCCAAAGGTTTCTTCATAGCATTATCAGTACTAACACCAGAAAATTGCTCTTCATAACAAGATTTAATAGAGCAGGTTTAATTTCATAAAATTCTGTTGTAGAAGCAGGTGGAGCAATAGGAGTGCATATGAAATCATTGTTGTTTGTGCTAGTGAAGTCACACAACTTAGTGTTCTCAGGAGTATTCATTTTGAAAAACAAAACAAACGAATTAAACAAGTAACTAATTTTTTGTGTTTTTGATATAAAGAAAGCAAACAAGACTAAATAAAATAAACTAAGCAAGACAAATAACAAAGTAAAGAGATTGGGTGTGAGAGACTCCCCATGCAGAAGCAATTCTGTTTTTCCCGGCAACGGCGCCAGAAAACGTTGTTGGTGGCTCTAGGTTAATAGTGCCAGAAACAATGCTTGTACGTCACACGTCAGTTGGGAACCCCAAGAGGAAGGTATGATGAGTGCAGCAGTAAGTTTTCCCTCAGTATGAAACCAAGGTTTAATCGGACCAGTAGGAAAACGAGATTTGCTTCGAAGGTGTTGGTGGAGGAGTGTAGTGCGGCGCAACACCAGGGATTCCGGTGCCAACGTGGAACCTGCACAACACAATCAAACTACTTTGCCCCAACTTAACAGTGAGGTTGTCAATCTCACCGGCTTGCTGAAAACAAAGGGTTAAACGTATCGAATGGAAAATGATGTTTGTTTGCATAAAACAGTAGAGAACAATTATTGCAGTAGGTTGTATTTCAGATGTAAAAGAATGGACCGGGGTCCACAGTTCACTAGTGGTGTCTCTCCAATAAGATAACTAACATGCTGGGTAAACAAATTACAGCTAGGCAATTGACAATTGATAAGTGCATATAACATGCATGTGTGAGCTGTGGTGTCTACTATGAGATTCATTTGGGCATTACGACAAAGTACATAGACCGCTATCCAGCATGCATCTATGCCTAAATAGTCCACTTTCCGGTTAACATCCGTACCCCTTCCAGTATTAAGTTGCAAGCAACAGACAATTGCATTAAGTAATGTGCGTAATGTAAACAATACATTCATCCTTGAATAAAGCATTGTTGTTTTACCCCTAGTGGCAACAACACATCTACAACCTTAGAACTTGCTGTCACTATCCAGGTTAAATAGAGGTTGAACCCAACTATCATGCATAAATACCCCCTCTTGGAGTTACAAGTATTCACGTGGCCAAGGCTTCAACAAGTAACGGAGAGCATGCAAGATCACAAATGACATAGACATGATAATATAATATTCAGCTCCACATAGGTATCAATATAAGTCAGATCCCAGCAAACACAACATGTAGCATTACAATAAGATGATCTTGATCATGATAGGCAGCTCACAAGATCTAAACATGATGGCACAAGTGGAGAAGACAACCATCTAGCTACTGCTATGGACCCATAGTCCAAGGATGAACTACTCACGCATCACTCGGAGGCGGGCATGGCGATGTAGAGCCCTCCGGTGATGATTCCCCTCTCCGGCAGGGTGCCGGGAAGAGCTTCAGAAACCCCCCGAGTTAGGGTTGACGACGGCGGCGGCAGCGAATATGTTCTGGATGAAAGGCTCGGTGTTTTAGGGTTTTCGCGTCTCGGGGAATAAATAGGCGAAGGGGCGATGTCGGCGGACCCCCGAGGGGCCCAAACCACCTGCAGGCGCGGCAGAGGGCCCACCCGCGCCTGGGTGTGGTTTGGCCATCTCCTGGCTCCTCTTCGTCTCTCCTTCGGACTCCGTGTACGTGCTGGAAAAATAGGGACCTGGCCTTTTGTTTCGTGCAATTCCGAGAATATTTCCAGAAGTAACTTTCTGAAACCAAAAACAGCAGAAAACAGGGAACTGGCACTGTGGCATCTTGTTACTAGGTTAGTCCCAGAAAATGCATAAAAGTGATACGAAGTGTATATAAAACATGTAGCAAATGGTATAATATAAGCATGGAACAGCAGAAATTATGGATACGTTGGAGACTTATCACCTACACACAGCTTGCCAGTTTAACCAGTGGTATTTACGTTTCGGGCCCGACCCCTCCCAAAAGAATCTCGCCCTAATGGCATCAAACTTCGCATGAACCCCGTCCTGCATGAGAAATAGGCCCATAGCAAAAAAAGGAAGGGCATCCAAGCAAGCGTTGGATAGGATTAGCCTCCCACCCGAGGAAAGCAACCTACCCATCCAAACTTCCACCTTACCCGCGAGCTTATTAACAAGGTAGTTCCATTGTTCGACGGTGAGCTTACGATCCGAGATTGGCAAACCTAAGTACAGGAAGGGGAACTCTCCCAGCTTGCAATTGAACAAGTTTGCCACTCGCTGTTGTTCCTGCCGTGTTTCCCCTAGAACGATGACTTCACTTTTATGAAAATTGATTTTCAGCCCCGACATGTCTTCAAAGCAAAGCAAAAGGAATTTCAGGTTCGCAATGTCCAGCTCTTCATTTTGAATCAAAATTAGGGTATCGTCCGCGTATTGAAGGTGTGTTATTCCCCTGGAATAAGGTGCGGGACGACCCCTTTAATGTGCCCAGCGTTAGCCGCCGAAGATAACATAGCCGAAAGAGCCTCAACTATAAAATTAAACAACAGCGGAGAAAGTGGGTCCCCTTGACGCACCCTCGCTTGTTGCGGAAATAGGGCCCAACTTCACCATTTATCGAAATCGCTGTTTGTCCCCCGGAAACCAATTGCTGAATTTTGTGGATATAGCCTGCGTCAAACCCTTTTCGACGCGGAACTTCGATTAGAAACGACCAATTCACCCTATCATACGCCTTTTCAAAGTCCAACTTTAGAAGAATTCCTCCCAGCTTCTTTGATTTCAGTTCATGCACTATCTCCAACAACGCAAGCGCCCCATCTAGGATGAACCTGCCTTTCAAGAAGGCCGTCTGCGTCGGGCTGATGATTCTGTTAGCTATGGGATCAAGCCGGGAAGCAAAAGCCTTGGAAATAATCTTGAATATCACATTAATGAGTGCTATCGGCCTAAATTGAGAAATCATATCCGCCCCTGGGATCTTAGGGATTAGGGACAACACTCCAAAGTTCAGTCTCGATACATCAATTCTACCCAAGATGAAATCATTGAGAATATGTAAGACCACATGTCTACACAACGGCCAGAAATGTTTGAAGAAAGAAACTGGGAACCCGTCAGGCCCAGGCGCGGTGTTAGATTTCATTTCCATAACAATCTGCTCAAGTTCAGTTTCCGTGAAGGTAAGAAGGATAGACTCATTTTCCTCCTCCGAGACGCGGGCCTCCCCAGCCCACGTATTGGGAGCAAGCTCTAAGTGCCGTTGGGACTCCGTCCCAAGCAGCTCTCGATAAAAATCGTAGACATGTTTCTGAATTTGTTTCGGGTCCCGAATCGGCCCAGCCTCGGATTGGAGAGTAGTAATCACACATTTTCTTCTTCTTCCGTTGGCCACCGCGTGGAAGTATGCTGTATTCGCATCCCCCTGGAGCGACCAGCGAATCCTTCCCCTTTGGCCAATATTCCTCCTCCATTCTATGAATCTGCAACAGCTGCTCTTCCAAGTGATAACGGAACGCCCACTCATCCTCGTCCAACCCAGCAGTGTCATCTTTCGAGTCTAGATCTTGAGCAGAACACATTCATGGGCTTTGCCTACCATGACAGGGTGTCGTGCCTTGTCGTTTCAACCTGCACCAAGTGCATTTGTTGCATTGACCGGGAGGGATATCCACTGTCTCACGTATGCTCTCTGCCTGCTGTTCGTGTACTGTGCACATCACTCTTACACATTAGTATTTATTATTTGCAGATGGCTCGATGGTGCTGCTGAAATCTACTCCCCCTACCCAAAATAAGATGCGTGTAGTTTTTATCAAAAGTTAAATGTTTCAAAGTTTGACCAGATGTAGAAAAAAAGCAACAACATCTATAGTCCCACATCAATATTGTATAGAACCATCTTTAAAATAAAATTCCGTATCCTGTGTATTCCGATATTGTAGATGTTAATATTCGAGAAAGGCGTTTTGCCTCCCGGGTGCACATGATTCTGTTATATGTTTCAAAATTAAGAAAATATAAAAACTTTTCAAAAAATCTGAAAATAATTGGGCACAAAAATATACAAGTTCTCAACATTGGTACAAAATTTCCGAAGGAAAATAACATGTTCTGTGGTTTGTGCAAAAAAGACAAAATCTGTGATTTGTCTTTTTTGCACAGACCACAATACAACGTACTTCAAGTTAAAATTTTGCACGCTTGTAGATCATATCATTATGTACATATGAGATTTGTTTATCAATTTTATGAAACTTTAAATCCCACTTTTGATTTTGAAAAAAAACGAGCTCCTTCTAGCTCAGGAGCCATTTGTCCTCTCTCCGTAATTTACCAACTATGTCGCAAAAATTCAAATACAAACGCTAATGTATCTCGAGAAACAAACAAAAGGACAAATCCAACTAAGAGTAGTAAAAGCTAATTCAAACTGGGTTGAGAATTCGGCACATTATTTCAATCTCCGACTGCAGCACGAACGCATGCAACGACGGCCTGTAGCATTTGATTTGATATATCAAATTCACGTAGTCTTCCTTTATTCAAAACAAAGCCCATATCCGCAAGTACTGTGCAGCAGCTGTGCTTGTTTGTTTCATTGCTGTACCATGCAAGGCAGAAAGAATCCTCTTTCTCCTAAATGCATGAACAAGTGCCTTCGTCGCCAGCAGGCTAATTTTTTTTTAATAATACATTTATTTAATTAAATTCGAAAAATATAACGGAAAACCACGAAGTTACAGGAATAATACGGCTTCGGCCTAGGCCTAGCCGATAAGGGCCCGTCGGCCAAGATTGGGACGAAATGCCTGTCGGCCGACCCCTGCACTTGTCAGAGAGACCTATCGGCTAGTATTGGGCCGACAAGCTTCTGTCGGCCTAGGCCCAGCCGACCAGACCAGTCGGCTTAAACTGGGCCGACTTCTGCATGTATGTTTTTTCCCGTCGTTCCCGCAATTTGTCTCCCGCCGTTGTGTTCCGGCACATATCTTCCCGCCATTTTTCTCCCGCCATCTTCTCCCGCCCTTTTTGTCCCGCCATTCTCCTCCCGCCCTTTTTCTCCCGCCATCTTCTCCCGCCATGTTCTCCCGCCCTTTTCCTCCCGCCATTTTTCTCCCGCTCTTATTCTCCCGGGTGAGCTTATATATACCCCAGCAGACGTTGTGATGGAGGCGTGCGGTGCGTGGTGATTTTCTTAGTCGCATAGGAAGGATGTCTGGTAGTTCGGGTTCTAGTTTGGAAAATAGGTCATGGTGTGTTCTGTATGAAGCCGTAAGATGGATGATGGTAGTATTAGGCAGGGTAGGCCGAAGAGCTGTTATAGGGAGCTAGTTAGTGAGACGGGCAACCTTCGTGAGCTGGGAGAAACTATAGCCAAAAATACAAAATCCCGCATATGACCCCCGATGAAATTTTAGATGAAATTGATGGGTGGCGGTGGAAGTGGCAGAGAGTGTATGAGCTAAAAGATATCGAGCCGGGTCTACGGGACATGCCTATGACTGCTAAGTCAAAGATAATCCATTTTTCGCGGGAGGCCTATGCATTTCACGTGGAGGTAACTGAGTACGAAAGTTTTATTTGTTAGAATATAATGTTATTTGTCTGAAATATTTTCCTCTGCTATTGTTCTTGTGCAGCACTGGCCGCAGACGCACAGTTTCTGAACAAAGAGATCCCTCATTTTGGTTGGATGGAAGCTCTTTTTGGCGCTTGTCCTGATGGCCGTCCACAGAATGCATTGTACGCTGATGACGTGAAGAAGGCTATATCAAAGGCCAAAGCTGACAGTGATGATGATTTCATGCCTCCTAAACGAGGGAACCGTAGACGTAAGTTTAAGAGTGTTGCCGCATCGAAGGTTGTCACCGATGAAAATAGTGATGATGACTTCATGCCTCCATCACGAACACGTGGCAGAGGGAAGTGAAGTCGTTGATTAGAATTAGTTATCGTTGAGTTCTATGTATTATTTACAAGTATCTTTAAGATCCAGTACGTAGAACTACTGAAGTTGTAACGGAGAGTTGTACTTGCATGTTAGATTAATGTATCGATGCAATGTGGAAGGATATGTCTCGTACATACATAATAATATGTCTCGTACATATATGTCTCACATACAAATCGAAATACATATATGTCTCACATACAAATCGAAATACGAATATGACCCAAAGATATCACTGACCACGGCGTCGACCACATATACCGGAAATCTCATGGACGACGTCTGCGCATGCGCGGAGGTCTAGCAAGGTTTGGATCTGGCGGAGTCCAACCCAGCCTGTTGGGTGGCACAACCGCACGTCCAGGAATCAGTGATCCAGCATCATCATCATCCTGCGTCTCCTGTGTGGGGTAGGGTGGAGGAGTATTGTACATACCCATCCAATTGTCCAGTTGTGTGCGTATTTCAGGTATGGTCCCACTGTCGTGCTCACTCTCTCATGCGGATCCAGACGACTGCTGAGCGGACGTAGACGGACGATATCCTGGATGCACGACACAAAAGTTAGTGCAAGTCGGCAAAAAATGTAACAATTGTGATAAATACGTAGATTAGACATACCTGACGACGTGTCCAGATAAAACCAAAAGTAGGCATGTCTATGTGATCAGCATCAAAAAACGCATCCACTGGGAAAGCCTCGTGTGCACGCACGTCTGGTCGTCCAATTGGGAACCTCTCCCATGACCAAAGCTGCAACAAGAAGGGACATCCAAGTATGGATGTTGTATCCGACAGTAGATAGCACCCGTTGCACATAGCTCGGTAAGTAGCCGCTAATACAGTTGATCCCCAACTCCTCTGTGTAATGTGTTCTGCCGCAGTAGCACTCGCGATCTCGAAAGCACTAGGGATGTACCTCTTGCTAATAGTGGTGACATGGTTCTCCGTGAACATCACCTTCCCCATAAGCCACAAGATATATGCTTCAAGACTCCTGGTGATTTGTGTAGCATTCAGCGGAATGTCAGCAGGAAACTTATGTATCTGTACATTTCAAAATAAATTCTGTCAGTGAAATGAAACGATGCATGGGAAACATTGCATTCTGTATATAAATTGATGCATGTGAATAAAACAGTGCGTACCTGAAAATCCAGTAACCATCCAAGCTTAGGTCCGTGATTCTCTGACATAAACATTCCAGCATTGGGGTTTATACCCTGAAAGCGAAGTGACATCTCGTGCTCCCAATTTTCTGGGGCTTGCAACGGCCCTATGGGCTGACCCGCCAACGGCAGCCCAAGCAAGAAAGATACATCCTCGAGAGTAGGAGCCATTTCACCCCATCGAAAGTGAAACGTGTGGGTCTCGGGCCTCCATCTGTCCACTAAGCATGTGAGAAGACAGTTGTCTATCACCATGCATGAAGAGTCAGCAGTGGCCTCTACTAGACGCGCGAAAGGTAAAAGCCCAGCCCATTTCAACCTGCATGTTCAGCAAACAAATATAAATTCGTAATCATATATATGTAGCGAACAAGAAAATTAATGCAGATAATATATGACACGCAAAAATCAATTAGGCATGTACCTCTCCTCCCAAGCAGGGTGTATCTGCCAATATTCCTCGGTCCTCGAGTTATTAGAGGCTCGAGGCTACGCTCCTGTAATATCTTTGCGCGATGGTTATGATCCACATCCGGACTGATCAAGTATACTTGTTCCATATCTTCGCACACCTAAATTAAAAGTCTAAATTACAGACTAATTACAGATGAAATCAAACTCTAAATTTAAAACACTGATCCACACTTATGACAGATAAAAACATACACTAATTTAAAAACATTGATCCACACTAATTGAAGGATGCACACTAATGTGACACCAATTTACTGTTATAACCGGCAACATCTATGTACTTAATATTAGTAGCGCAATAAATATCTAGCAATATCAATATCACACTACCACGTTAACACTAATGCGTACATAATTAACAGTAAATCCTAATTAGCCAAAAAAATGCATACCCTTGAAGCGTGCCGATTCAATGGACAACCACCGTCACCACCACCGCTGCACCACGACCACCACGCTGCACCACCACCACCCTACACCAACCTCCACCTAAACTACACCATTGCTCTAACCAAACAACACGAAATTGCACAAAACCTAACCCATATGTATATCTAAGCTGCCTTAACTCTCTAACACTACATGCAGGAAAAATTGCTAGCTGGATGGACAGATCGGCGCGCAGGGAGCTGCTGCAAGAAGAAAGGAAGAAGAAAGAAAGAGAGAGCACGGGAGGAAGAAGAAGACTCGGCCGAGCCTTATGCAGCGCCCTGTCGGCCAGGCTTGGGCCGATTAGTGGCTGGTCGGCCAGGCTAGGGCCGATTAGTGGCCACGTGACGCAGAAAGGCCTGTCGGTCGCAGGCCTGGCCCGCCATGCACAGCAATCGGCTTAGCTAGAGCCGACGAGTGCTTTTCGGCCCAGTTATGGCCGACAGGCCCTTATCGGCTAGGCCTGGGCCGAGGCCGTATTATTCCTGTAATTTCGTGGTTTTCCGTTATATTTTTCGAATTTAATTAAATAAATGTATTATTAAAAAAATTTAGCCAGGACCAGGCAGCCTTGTCCAGTCGATGAAATGACGTACATACCCTTCGTGTCAGGTGTCATGCTCTGGTCTAAAGAAAAGATGGACAAGAGTGAACCGAACTTTGTGGTGTGTTCCACTAAACACAAATACGGAGTACAAAAGTTTGTTAAGTAATTTCACCTGAGCAAATTAACTGTGTTGTTGTCTTATTATTGACAAGATCCGGATTGGTGGCGCCAAATGACAAATGGAAATTTGCCCCATCGCAAGGCCATGGCATCTACCACCTTCGTCGTCACTTTGACGATTTGAAGCCAAAGAAACGCTCGCGTCCTTCATAACAAAGCAAGCCTCGCCACCCACCATCGTTGCCAAATCAACTTTGAAGTCAATTTGAGGGTTCTCGCAGGTCCGAAACGTTTGGGCGAAATCATGCCGGGGAGAGATGACCTTTTGTTGTTGTTCTATCTTTTCTTGCATTAACCCTTGTTTGAACACTCTCTCTTAATTATTGAAATGGGGAAAAGTTTTTGCCCCTTGTTTCAAAAAAAAAGAGATGTAGACAGACGAAGCCTTTCCTTTTTAGATGACTTGGTCACTCTCCCTCGTCCTCTTCCAGTTCGGCGCTGCGGGCGATGGTACGATGGGAGCTCGATGTTGTCGTGGCGCTGTAAGAGAGCTCGAGGCGACGGTGAAGCAACCGGAGTGATGTAAAAATTCACATGAAACTTGCGGTGGTACATTTATGAATTTTAGGAACTTCAAGATAATGCAACTGTATATCATAAACAATTGTCAAAAAAGAACTATCTCGTGCCATGTCTTCATAATGGCGGCGGAATCCGTCCTCCTCCTCGCCAGCACCCGCCCTCGTCGGGCCGCATTGTCTCCGTCTCCACTTTGCTGATGTGCTCTTTTTTAAATTCATTCGGTTCGGATGGTTTCAAATGTGAACCACACCCAGTCCTAGCCTGGCACGTGTCATTCGGCCACGCAAGCCGCCATACATTCAAAACATCGGCCCAGTATGTTGTGGATCGTTAACGAGGTGCAACCTAATCAAACAAAAAACTACGGTGCTGCAAACAGTTTTAATATTTGTTGCAACAACTAGCACAAAACCAGGTGCTAGTTACAAGTAATTAACCAAAAATCGAGATTGACTAACTTGCGGAGTATATCACTATATTTGAGAAAAATGGTACCCTCTTCACCTAGACCATCTCAGGCTATCAGCAGTTCTTATACTGCACAAAAAAAAAACTAGGTACCAAAAGAATCTAGCAACTGTTACTGCAGCGCAATCAACACCACATTGTGCGCATTGCGTACACCAGGAGTCACAACAGCCTTCGAGTCAGGAATGTTCATCATCAGTTCTTCGATCATCGTCTATGTTGGTTCGCCTCTACCACCGTCTCCATTGCCAGCTTGCGCAATCTGGTGAAGAATTGCAGCTGCGTCAATCAGCGCCTCCTTGTCCTGAGCACCAAGCCACAACTAATTCAGCATAACTTGCTGTCATGACATGCCAAGAACAGGAAAACAAGTACTCTCTCCATTCACTTTATATGGCACACTAGTTATATTTGTCAGACCACATACATATTAAAATGAGTAAATCTATTTACAAAATAAGTCTAGATTCACTCATTTTGTTATGTATGTGGAGATATCTAGTATGTCTTATAAAAGTGAACGGTGAGAGTAGCTCAGTTGCAGATGTAAGTAGCAACTCACATCGGTGGAGTCCATGTCGTTGAGCAACTCGTGCACCTGCTGCCACTCCGCCGTCGACAGATCGTCCTGCTGCCACTCCGTCGTCGACAGATCGTCCTGCTGCGTACCTAGCACGACGCTGCTGCTGTCCGGACCGAAGTTGGTGTAAGCCCTGTCGCTGTGCAGCTTGACGGCCGCGGCGTCGTACGCCCTGGCGGCCTCCTCGGCGCTCTCGAAGGTGCCGAGCCACACCTGACTGCCCTTCGAGTGTGTGATCCGCGCCCCGTACTTGCCGCCGGTCCGGGTCACGCGTCTCACGCCGCAGAACTTGGGCCACTTCCTCGCGCCGGCAGGGAGCTTGGCTGCGGCGGCGGCGTACGCTCTGGCCGCGTCTTCGGCGGTGCGGAAGCTGCCGAGCCACACCCGGGTCCGGCTGGACGGGTCCCGGATCGACGACCCGTACGCGCCGCTCTGTAGACGGTGTGCGCCGCGGATACGGGTCCGTGAAGGCGTGAACCCGGTTCTGGCCTGGCAGCATCCTTCCTCGCGCGGGGGCGGGAAAGATTGGCGGCGGCGGCGCCGTACGCCGTGGAGGCGTCTTTGGCGCTGTGGAAGGTGCCGAGCCGCACCTGGGTCTGGCTAGAACGATCCCAGATCGACTCCCCGTACGCGCCGCCCAATAGCTGGTACACGCCGAGGATCTCTGTCCCGGCATCGCCCGATTCCGTCCTAGCCGACGTAGCCATCTCCCTCCTCCTCCACTCCACAGCTTCCACAGCGACCTCACTCATGGCGGCACTCTCTTGGCCGCTCTCCACCGTCGCTCAACTGGACTGGGGAAGATGAGGCGGAAATGCGTGAAATTTTGGTCGAGTTTAGGAGGCGGACGGAGTGCCTAGTGCAGACTGCAGGTGCACAAGGGAGAAACAGTGCCCCTTTCCTTGTGGGTGTCTCAATGAAAACATTGAAATGTAAAACGATAAATTAAGGAAAATCTATTAACTTTGTGTAAACATTTAAATGAATTTGTAAAATAAAAGATATGATTAACCTTCACAAACAATAGGGTTAATGGGTTTGGCAAAAATTATTGTTCATTAAAACTACTTCCATTTTTTAATACTAGATATCAAGAAAATAACATGCTTTAACATTTTTTCAAAATATGAACTGATATTTCCTCAATTACTTTTAAATTCCATTACCCTTTTTCATATGAATCTTGATATTATGTGATTAAAAATGTTCAATGTTAAAAGTTGACAGTTTGGCTGGTTTGCGCAAAAAAAAAGTTGTATGAATTCCTAATTATCCTTTCAATATTTCCATAAAATCATGATGGCAACACACCACCAACATGGACTTTGATACATAGACGCCGTACAATACTCCTAGCATGTATCTAAAGACGAATTGCACTTGGTTTTCTCATAGAGCAATTCGCTAGAAAGTTTTAGCTACATTTTATATTTATTAATTTAAATTAGGTAATTTACCTACTTTTCCTCACAAAAAAAAGCTTTTTATCAAAGCTTACATGACATCGCGCAGAAAAAAGACTTACATGACTATTGACTAAACTTTCCAAGGGCTTATACTAGCAGACAAACTAACACTCAGTTTCGACCGCTCACATATGCATAGCTAATACCGTGGTACTCGAAAGAACACGTTGTCAACCTTAACTCAGGTTTCAAGCGTATTTTGTTCGAAATGGGAAACACTTATTGTACAAGCAATAATTAAGTGCCACCACGTGTGGAGACCCAAAAAACGCCACCGCTCGCAGCCTATCATGTGTTACGTGACAGCCGCCAAACAACGTTGTCGTGTCCTCTACCCGTCGCACGGCCACCACCAACCAAAGGCTGTGGATGGTCGAATGCTCCTTGTCCCTCTTTGGGAACAAGGTATGTCGCCATTGCCGGCGAGAGGAGGCGCGGGAGTGGTGGTGTTTGGGGACCTGCGAAGCTCTTGGTTGTTTCTTAAGTTGTGTCCCAAATTATAAAAATTCACAGCAATGTCACTATTAATGTTAATATTGTTCCACGGTTTTGAAAAGGTTTTCCAGTTTGAGAGCACCACATGCTTGCCACGATACATCTAGGTGAAGGGTGGTTTATTCCATGGGCGAGGTTAATTAATTAACATTTCGCAAAAAAAGAGGTTAATTAATTAACATGACATAGAAACATCTTGATCTCTTGGAAATATCTTAGAAACTGTACAGAGTATAACAAGACACAAAAAAGTCTTGTTCTTGTTTATTTTTGTACTAGTAATACTCATGATCATGGGTATCATACATCCATCATATCGAGTGGATCAACCTCAGCCAATCTCCGATTTGGCAGACCATTATCAAGTCGCCTGACTGAGCGATGTGATCGAGCTGAATCTGATGATGGCTTATGCATTTGATTTGATTATTTGACGGAACAGATTGATTGATCCAGATCAATTGGATGTCAGAAATATAATATATACATTGCATAACCCTTTCTCATCAGCAACTGCTGAGATGAGGAGAAAAAAAATAGTGCAACAATTCAATATTGGACGCGTCTCATGATTACCGTACCTTGCAACTGTTCATCTTCAGAGTAGCTAGGCACCTTTTTCATCTCTTTGCTTGCGAAATGGACGGAAGATCTTCTCATTTCATTTCAGCATCTACCTCGGGTGCCATGGCTTTGGTGGTGAGATCAGGAGCATGCAGCCTTCCGTCGGCTGCAAACATGCAGAGTATGCGGGTGTGCGATTGGTCTTGTCCTATAAGATGAGATGCATGTCCCTGCCACCTCCAGCCGCTGCCAGCCTCTCCTGCCTCCTTCGCCTGCAGTGGCTGCTTGCCTGCCTCCTCTACAGTCTACGGCTCGCGGGGGATGTATTTGTGCCGGATTAACAAATTTGACCTCGTGATGAAATATTAACATTAAATGAACCATATGCAAAATTTAAGCACCAACTGATTTTTTTTTGTGTGCCAACAAACGACCCTATGACGGTAGAATGTGACACTTTAGGCCTTTTTTATATTTACGTATTCGAATTATATTTCAAGGAATTATTATTTTTGAAAGGATAATCGCAGAATATCCCTGCTAACCATATTATTTTTGTATAGATCAATCATATTTCACCGTACTACTGTAGTGGAATGGACAATTATATTTGTTAAAAAATGGGATCTGGTTCCTGTTTAACCAATGGTTCGATTACCCAAAAAAATGAGCCCAATGGGCCGTCTGGTTAACCAAAAACAATCTCGGTCCAAATGATTTGATCACCTTCCGACCAAAGGGGAATCGCTAGAAAAAAGGGTTCGTTTTGCAAAGAGAACCTCACATTCGTTTTAATCGTGACAAGTGTCATCTTCTGCATAGTCGGTCCCCACAGTTGTTTACATGTCCGCCAAGTGTCGCTCCTAGATTAAAAGTGGAAAGGATAAGAGAGAAAGGGATACTGGCGGTGGGAGGGCAGCTTTTTTCCTTTTATTTTTCTAAACCGAATTTTCAAAACGAAATATCTCGAGAACCGTTTACGCAAATTATGAGTCGTTATCACTTTTGAGCTCCTCGCGTCGAGATCTTCAAAACTAGATTTCATGTTGTTAGGTATTAACGAATTTTGTTTACTCCCGGTTATATATAGTTCGTACATCCTGTTTTGTGTACTTTATACTCCCACTCCTGTGAATTTTTGTACTTCATGTTCTGTGTAGTTGTACATCCTGTGTGTTTTCGTTCTGCTTTATGTGTACTTGTATTTTCTGTGTACTTGTGTACTAGTATTTCTGTGTACATGTACATCCTGTATATTTTGTACTTCGTGTACTGTGTAGTTTGTACACCATCCTTTGTACTATCAGTGGCTCATAATCTGTACTTTATTAATATTAATACATGTACAACTACCGTAGGCGTTTAGAACGAGGCGCAACCGAGACGATGCACCGTAGCCGCCTAGAGCTATGCGAAGGAGAGCCATCGAGGCGAAGCCGAGCCGTAGCACACGGAATGACTAATGCGCGCAACGACGAATACGCACAACGACCAATGTACCCCATTCAAGATATTATTAAAATTTATCGAGGCAAAGCCGACACTAGTACAGAAAAGGCTATCTGTGGCGCACAGATTTTGCCTATCTGTGGCGCACAGACCGTGCGCCACTAAGCCTGCGCCAGTGGTAAGTGCTATCTGTGGCGCACGGCTCGTGCGCCACAGATAACACGACTTACCTGTGACGCACAAGATAACTTGTCCCGTGCGCCACAGGTAAGTTTCGCGGGACACCCCCCTATACGTGTACCTCTCCATCTGTGCGCCACAGATAGCACATTTGGTGCGCCACAGGTAAATCTTCCTATGCGCAATAGATAACTGTTCTGTGCGCCACAGGTAACCTGGGGTGTGCGCCACAGGTAAGATATTTGGCAAAAAAAAATTGTTGTACCATATTTTGTATTTGTACAGGTATAAATATACAGGGAGTATAAATACACAGTTTTGTACAAGTATAGTATAAATAGAGATTAAGTGGCCAAAATAAAGTAATCACATTTGAAAGTTCCGAAATAGACACAAATTCATCACATTTGATACTAGTCCCGATTCATAACACTAAAAGTAGCATGTTCGAAGAAACTAAAAACAACACCGACAAGTTTATGAATAATGTTTACAAGACACATAAAAGTTCAACGATTGCACTCAGAACAATAACATATCGACCATCACTTGTTCTTCTTCGCTTTCGGTTGGGGCTTCGGCGGGAAAGGCTTGTAGCCATCTAAAGTGTTGAATGGCCTGTAGTCACCCTGATTTTCTGAGCGTTTTTCAACTTCAGCGTTCGGTGGATGTATGTCGCCGTTGTAGAACAGCCCATCCGAATGGAGGACATCTTGAGTGATTGTCGTTGCAATCGTGTTCTGGATGCGACAAAACTCTTCTCTGTGTTGAGCATCAGTGGCCTCCGTCATGTTCCTCAGGCAGCGTTCGCGGAGACTAGATGGCAACTCTAGTTGTTGCTGATCCCGGACGTACTCCCGCATGTGCATTAAGACGTAGTAGGCGTCCAGCTTACTCGTTGTCGGTTGTGTGACGGATTTGAAATTCGTATGGTGGGCGAATGCCAGGTTGCCATCTCTGGATACAACGGAGTATTCGAATCTATCTCAAGTTGTAACAGCCCAAAGTTGGAGAACCGAAAAACCTGTGTAAAATTTTTGCTTTTGTGTTCCTTGCATCATGGCATCCATGCATCATGTTGTTGCTAGGGAATTATTGCTAGGGAATTGTTGTTGTTGCTAGGGAATTGTTGTGGATTTGGCAACATTCAAAAACCAAATGCCAAACTTGTGTTAACCAATTTCAAATTAAGGAAGGCACCCAACTTGCAAAACAAAACACTTCGACATCGTATCTTTGTCAAGGAAGTTTCAAGAGTTCCAAAATGATATTTTACATTTGCTCCAAGATATTAAAGGAGCAACACTTTTGGAATTTAGTAAAATGCCATATCCCACCTCTCTAAACAAAAGTGGGTCAAAACATTTCATTTTGAGACGCCAAATTTTGTGGAGCTTCCACATGAGATGGAGAGGCCACACAAATTATTTCATAATTTTTGAAAATGTTTTGGTGCCTAAATTAAATCAAGGAAATGCTACTGGTTTTATTAATAAAAGAGGGAAGGACCTATCCGTGGTGGCAACAGACTTTCCAAGGGGGTTTTCAGAAAATTGCCGTCTTCTTCGTTCTGTAGCGACCGTGCGCGTCGCTGCCGCCGGACCAGCTCGCCGCGGGGCCCCCACGCTGCCCCCACCCACGAGGCGGAGAAGACCACCACCTGCCACTCTCTCCCCCTCGAGATATTTCTTCCCGTGGCCTAGCTCTCTCTCTCTCCGGCCGCACCACCGCCGCCATTGCCGCGCACATCGCCGTCGACCTGCGCCTTCCCGAGCATGGCCGAGCAGTGCAGGAGCTCCGCCGCCTCGCCTGCTTCCTCCCCGCCAAAGGAATCGTCCGGGGACGCCGTAAATCGCCGCCGACGACCGTTTCCTCCTCCGACCACGGCCGAGCTCCGCCGGGCGATTTCCGCCGACTCCGGTCATCCCCGACCTCGACGTTTTCATCCACGCGCTCAGGGTGAGTGTATGCACCTCTCTATGCCCTCCTCGCATTCGATTGTGAGCCGTAGCGACGTCGCGGTTGCCGCGCGCCGCAGCGCAGCTCGAGCCTCCCATCGGATTTTCCAAAAATGGAAACTCCGGATAATCCGAAACGGTTCAGTGCGTGTGTATGTTAAGTCCTTAGCCGTATTTTCAGTCCTCCAATTTTGATCGGAATTTTCCGAAGGAGATCAAGCATCGGATCATCCGATTTTACCCAGTACGAAAGGTTTGAAGTTTTCTTCCCGTCGGATTTTCCGAGTCAAATAAATTCGGATAATCCGATTTGACTCAGTACCAAACAAATTCCTAATTCAGTTTTTTCCCAAATCTGGACAACTAGTTTCAATTGTTGTTTCACATGATTTATAAAAAGGGACAGAAGTAAAAGAGGAAATAAAAGAGGTAACAACTTTTATCGGGACATCATAAAATGTGTTCGAGATACCCAAATGTCCGGAAATTAGGGAACGAACCTGTTAAAATGATATCATGCATATTTGAGCACCACTAAAGAATGGCACTTGTTACAAATTCGTAGAATCACTAAGTTAAATATGGGGTGTTCCCTTGTCTATTTAAAGTATTTGTTCTTCACACCCCATTTAAATTGTCGGATAGCTGATAATAAGTCGGTGCATTAAAATGTCATGTCATCATGTGCTTGCGCATTGCATCTGTTAAAACTTGTGTGGTGATTGATTGCTCTTCCGTTGCTATGCTCGATAGATCAAGCAGTCGGGGTTACGCCACAATACCCCGAGGATCCGTACTACCAGCACGTTGAGCAAGGCAAGCGTAATCCCCCCTCTGAGCATGTCTTATCCTATTTTCCGCAAATATTTTCTCCACTATAATATTGCATGCAGTTCCAAATGTCAATTTGCTTGGATTAGAGTATCCTATAGCTGCATTAAGATTCCAATGCCAATTACCTGTTTCCCCTCCTATTATCCATAGGATTGTACTGTTGGCCTGAAATACTTAACTATGCAATGTTGATGCTTAGCCATGCTTAGTTAAATGCTTAGCCGTCCGATGGATACTCATGTCGGAAACAGGTTGTTGAAGTGTTCAGATGATGGTGGAGAATTTGTGGTGACAGGTAATAAGATGCTAAAAGGTGGGGATGAGAGGCCACTGTGGTTGTGGTGCTTTGTCTCGTTCTCGCCGCCTAGGTGCGAGTTCTTTACCTCCCGAACCAAGACTGAGCGTGCAACCATGCGTGAGGCCTATGCAATTGCAGGAACCCTCATAGACTAAATAACTCGAGCGGGGCTAGCCAGGATCCTCTAGTTCGGGCTTTCATTTGCGAGTGCGTGATGATGGTGGTATGAACTGGGATGAGGATGGTGGTGTTAGGAAAATGAGTGGCCGTGGGGCAGGGTGTGGTGATCTCGTGTCCTGCCGCCACTGAAGATCCTGGAAAGTCCTTAACGAGGGAGAAGTCGACACCGCTCCCACCCAGCCGGCTTTCCAAGGAAGAGAGCTAATGCGCAGGTAATGGGCCGGACGGTACGCGTGGCAAACATTGTACACCCCTGCAGGGTAAATCTTTTCGAAAAGCCGTGTCCACGGTTACGGACGACTTGGGAAAGGACGATAAGATCATAGAATAACATGAACGGAATGATTAAAACCTGGGTACTAAAGGTACCACTTCAAGATTGCAAGGTGGGCTTCCTCGAGGGTGATTCGGGGAGGTGCCTTTGATGAACAGGTACAGTGGTTGATGATTGGGTGATGTTGAGAAAGGTGATCAAAGAAAAGAGTCACTTCTTACCTCTTTTGAAAATATTCTGATTAGTCGTTGCCTTTGAGTTATGTTTTCACAAATAAAATCAACTTTATGCAAAACAGCCATATAACTTTGAAAGCCTCATCGAGCTAAAGCTCTATATATAATCTTGCGAGTTCGTCGAACTCAACGTCGTTTGTTTTGTTTCAGAGTAGGACTTCACCGACCTCGAAGGTGGGTTTTTTGTGGACGTCGACGAGTAGTCTGGGGTTCCCAGGTGGCAGCTTGGGACATCCCGGAACAGCTGGCGCTGGATGTTTATTTGTAGGCCTCTTAGGCCATAATCTGGATCTTGTTGTTTAGAACAACTTAATTTGCTTCCGCTTGTTGTAATGTTGGGTCTGTGACCTCTGGTTGTCATTTGCTATCTTTCTCTATTATAAGAGTTGAACTATAATGATTTGTGTCGTAGAGTCTGTGATGTGCCAGTTGTTCCACAAGTCTTGATCTCTCTATTATGCTTTGATAGTGTGTCTGGTGGTATCGGATAACCGGGGACACAGTATCACTGTATAGCAGTCGGGTCGGGGCGCCACACAAGTAGCCCCAACTTAGATTTCTCTCTATCGGCAGCTCTATCGTTACTCGTCGGACTTAGAAGCAGTTCTTGCAAATGAGGGTCCTGCAAGAACGTAGTTAGTGGCGTCGGCGTCTCCGCGTCAACCAATTCTCCATTGTCATGTGCGGTAGGCTCTTCGTCTTCTTCCCCCTCGTTGTTATTCTCAACAATCATCATGTCATGCTGCCCTTCGTCGTCATCTACTGCCATCGGCGCCGCCTGGACCTCCACATCATCTTCATCATTCATCCAAGGGGCGCCATTCATGAAACCACGCATGAGCAGGTGATCCCGCACTACACCGGAATAGGGGTGGTGCAAGGTCCTTAGCTTGCATTGTCGACATGGACATCTTATCTCCAACTCCTCATTTTTATACATGTCGTCTGTCGCGTGTCTCAGATATCTGTCCACTTTCCTTTCGCTCATGATGATCATTATCGCCTGCACGGTACATATAAGCAAAATGATTAGGTAGAACCATCTAGGTTGTTGTCGTCATGCAAAATTTTGGCATGACCTCCCTACAAATGGGACCAAGAATTTTACCAAAGTTTTGCCGAAACGGAAATGAATCAACGTTTCGGCAACACATTGGCAACTCATCCACCCAAATCTCACATTTTCATTTATTTAGTGATCACATTCGCCCAAATCTCACAATTTTATTTATTTACATCATCCAATCCATATAGTCACCTTACACACGAGAAGAGATAACCGCGAGACAACCTGTCGACCGAGAGAGAGCTTGTTGGAGAAGGGGAGAAAAGGTAGATCTACAGATCTAGGTGTGTGGGAGAGATTTTAGTAGCTAGATCTATGCCATGGATGTAGAGAATGTGTGGGAGAGAGATTTTACCAACTAAAATGGGTTAAATTGACCAAAATTGGTGCAAAATGGGGAGGGGCAATGAGTTAGGAAGCAAGAGGTTTGGAGCTAAGAAGAAAGGGGAAAAGTGAGCCAGCAATAATGGAGGTGGAGGTGGGTGGGGCGAGTTAAGTCTCCAGCCCAGATTACCTGTGGCGCACAGGCTAATCCGTGCGCAAACCTGTGGCGCACAGAAGTTTCGTGCGCCACAGGTAATCTCTCCCCTCTTTCCAACTTTTCGAAAAAAAATTGGCGCCAACTACCTGTGGCGCACAAAATTCCAGTGCGCCATAGGTAATCTCTCTCCTCTCTGTTACCTATGGCGCACGGGATATTGTGCGCCACAGGTACTCTCTCTCCTCTCAATTACCTGTGGCGCACCGTATAAGCCGTGCGCCACAGATAATCTCTCTCCTCCCGCGGGAAATCGGAGAGAGAGGAGAGAGATTACATGTGGCGCACCACATATTCGGTGCGCCATAGGTAAACTTTTACCTGTGGTGTACTGAAATTTTGTGCGCCACAGGTAAGTTTTTTTAAGCGCTCAACCGTAGAACAATTGTTCTACGATAATATACAAGTAACAAAAAGGAAAAGCAAAAAACTTAACCAACACCAGTTTTCTCTAACGTAGAAAAGAAAATTAAGAGGATTTTGTAACTAGGACATAATCGAGGCTTCAAAAGAAAGGACTGAATCAATCTAGCCCTTCTGCATATTTGGCTTTGATATTATGTCGAAGAATCTGCAGATCATTCTTGAGTTTGATTTTCCAAGAAATAAAACTTGTTTGGATATTTTCCAAGCGGATCTTAGAACGAGAGAAATCAACCACCAGAAAGAATTCACGAAGACCACGACCTTCCACAAAGTTAACCGGAGTACCAAAATTCTTCCAGATACGAGATGCAAAACTCAAACCTTCCTCAAACTTGAGATCAGACAAAGCCATGGAGAAAAAAACTTACCAAAGAGTGTTGGGGAGCAAGGGAGTAATGGTGGATACCGAGACCGGAGTGGTCGCCGGTATTTCGGCTGGTCGCCGCGGCCGGAATGGCTAACGGCGGTTAGGTTGGTTGGAGCGCTAGGGGAGAGCCAGCGCTGGAATTTTCTGCTGGTTTGGGGCATGTAGCAACAATCCATCCAAATCTGCGCACAGGTAAGTTGTCTGAGACTCTTACAAATAGGAGAGAGAGTACCTGTGGCACACACGTAAGTCTGTGCGCCACATGTAACATTTCACCTATAAGTCTTTTTCTACTAGTGCGAGCCGTAATATTTAATAGATGCATCATATATTTTTGTACGTTGTACTCTCCCTGTTCTCTGTGCTTGTACACCTTTCTGTATGTTGTTTGTATAATTTTTTTTGTTTGGTCACCGTCCGTTGTACGTGCTGGTTTCCTTGATTTCTTGTACATCTGCCCAGAAGCCGTGTACACCGGGGTTTGTTGATCGATGGGGCCTCACGCGAGCTTCTGTACATCTGCCCAGCAGCCGCGTACAGGCTTCGGTTCGTCAACGATCGATCGGAACGCAGGGGCCTCGCGCGTACAGCTCAATCTATCTCCTCAATCGCTCTCCTCAGGCGGCTTGGGGGGACGCGCATGGCTCCGTCGCTCACTCATCGTACTTGGACAAATTCGATTTCACCACCTCGTGCAGGCCACCAGGTGGCAGTTTGTGGTGCTCTAAAGTTTCCTTTTCAAAGGGAACCCTTTTTTAGTGAAACCCGACCAAAGGCTATCCCTGTACGAAACTCCCAACTCTAGAGGGCCTCCCTGAGTCCTAAGAGCAACTCTAACAGCTGCCCTAAATTAGGCACCAACTTTTTGGTTATAGGGCACCTGTTTTAGCGTTTTAGGGCACCAAAAAAATTCTGCTTTACCAGCTGCCCTATAATACGGCACCTCCTCTCCAACAGCTGCCCTATTTTAGGGCAGCGCGGGCCGCGCCCTCCTCTTCTTTTTTGTGTTATTTGAGAGATACAATCAACTATGAACTAATAAAACATTGCATAAATGACACATATAAAGTTCAATCCATAGAATATCATAATAGATCCACTCGAATGACACATAGTTCAACCCATACACATAGGTTCACACAAAATAACTTCAAATTGGAATAATAAAAATAGTTCAAACTAGAGAAGAACACATAGTTCACGCATCGACGTCTTTGTTGACATCATGGACAATGGCTTCTTCGGTTGTTTCATGAGGAGTTTGGTTCGAAGCCGGAGGTGGCACGAACGCACCAAAGCCACCACCACCCATGGCACCACCACCACCACCACCGCCCAAGCCGGCGCCACCACCACCACCTCCACCAAATCCACCACCACCACCCATGGCACCACCACCTCCACCAAAGCCACCTCCACCACCTCCACCAAAGCCACCACCACCCATTGCCGCCCCCATGAACCCATGTAGCTCATGGATGTTCCCATGCCTCCCATAGCACTCATTGCATTCATGTAAGCCATTTGTTTCTTCGCCAACAATTGATCACGGCAAAGTTCCACATATTGCTTTTGCTTCTCATCCATCTTGCTTGTGTCCATGAACATAAGCCTTTGCTCATTCTCCAAAACTTGCTTTTGCTCTTCCATGGCGACCTTCTTCTCCTCCATTGCCACCTTCCGAAGCTCGGCCTCCGCCACTTGCTCATTGGCCGTGGCTAGCCTCTCCTCGGCCGCCGCACACCTCTCTTCGGTCACGGCTTGCCGCACGGCAGTCACCTTGAGCTCCTCCGCCTCCTTGAGCTTCATGGCATTTCTGTCCTCATTCATCTCAATTTGATGCTTCACCATTGCATCCAATGACACCTTGATATCATCATCTACTGGCTTATTTTTGGCCTTCTCCTTGGCAAACTTCCTTCCATCGGGCCTCCCGGTTGCGGTGGTGGAGTGGGGAGTGGAGCTTCTTTTCCCATCATCACTTGATGCCTCATCATCATCAAGATAGGTGACACTTCCCTTCTTGCCATTGGGAATATAAAGAGTATCACGACTCTTCCATTTCTCACAATTCTCAAGCTCCGCATAGCAATGATGCAAGGTGAAAGCTTTGCCTTTCTTGTCCTTGTTGTCCGTCTTGATCCTCTCCTGGAACAAATTTTGGGCAACGGAGTTCTACAAATGACAAGAAATGCAATGGGTTAGAACAAGAATGGTAGCAAAAGAAGTAACAAACAATCAACACGTCCTCCGCATTGGTGTAATTTGCGGCTCTTCCCCTAACCACAAACCCCTCTTCTTCATTGTCAAGTCCCTCATCACATTGTTGCTCATACTCTTGAGATGGAGTGTCTTGAGAGTCAACATGTGAATGAGTAGGGACATTCATGTAGTTTAGAAACTCCGTGTCATCGTCGAATCTACAATGCAATACGGAACAATCAACAAGTAGCAACATTGAAAAAGGAAATACGAAGCAAAGGGGAAGATTTTACCCCACGGTCAATTCATCGACCACGTTGGATGCGGGCGGCGAGCGGGTCGGCGACGCGACGAAGTCGTCGTCCTCGGTCGGCGGAGGAGGTGGAGGAGGCATCGCTGCAGCGTCAGCAACGGGCTTCGGCAGGCGGGCTCCTCGACCGGCGGCAACCTTTTGCTTCTTAGGTGCCGCGGCGGTGGCGCCCGTCGCTGCCCTCTTGCCCGCACCGGCCGCCGCGGGCGCCTTCCTGCGTGAGGCGGACGGCTTCACCACCGGGGCGACCTCTGCGGCCTCCACCGAGGCGCCGGAGACGGCGCGGGGGGCGGCGAAGACCTACCGGCGTAGGGACGGAACCCTAGGGTTTTCCCAAGCGGCGGCGGCGCCCGGTGCCGGGGAACGGCCAGAATTGGGTGCGGGAGGGGCGCGGAGGTCGGGGAGGGCTCCGCCGTCTTCGTCCATGGCGCGGAGGTCGTCGGCCGCGGCGGAATCGTGGCGGGGCGGGCGCGGCACGGGGGCGAAAGGGGATTTCAGCGTGGCGGTTGGTGCGCGCGCGGGGAAACTGAAGGTAAAGGGCACGGGGCGCGCGCGGTCCTCTCTGCCCCATAAGGAGCAAAATTTAGGGCAGCCCTATAATAGGGCACGTGATAGGGCAGCTGTTGGAGAGGTGTTTTTGGCCTCCGGTGCCCTAAAAACGGTTTATTGGGCACCATGCCTAATTTAGGGCAGCTGTTAGAGTTGCTCTAACCTCCGACCAGTAGCTTGAAACTCGAGTCAGCGATCAGAACATTACGCTCCCTGGTCGCTCCCAAGGGCGGCCAGGAGCGAACCCTAGCCGCCGCCAGCGCCTCTCCAACCACACGCCGCCTTCCCTCGCCGCCGCCAGTCGGGATCGCCGGGCAAAGCCCGCGCGGCTCGGCGGCGGCGGGGCCCTTTCCTCCTTCTGCTCGGGGCGGTGCGGCGCGGGCCGGCCTCTCCGACAGGAGCTCGGGCGGCGGCAAAGCTGGCTTGAGGCGGCGTGACGAGGCAGCGCAGGGCAGCGCGATGAGGTGGCGCAGGGGCGGCACAACGAGGCGGCGCATCGCGGGCGTTCGGCTGGATCTGCGCGAAGAGGAGGTCTCTGCTGGGCCGGCCGCTAGGTGTGGTCGTTCACGGCGGCGCGGCATGGACGCGGGTCTTCAGGGGCGTCATGGAGCAAAGGAGTTGTCGGGGCTGCGGCCCGGGTGAGTGTGGTGTGCTCTTCGTAGCATGGTGCTGCAACGAGGAGTCTTGAGCTTGGTGTGGTGGACAGTGGTGGTGGCGCCCTATGCAGCGGTTATGCTCAGTGATCTGGTGCCCTTGTGCACACACATTGGGAAGCTCTCGATGGAAGGAGAGAAGCTCCGGTGAAAACTTTGCCCAACTCTGGTTGGTGCCGGCAGCGGCGGTGCCTTCGGGCGTCGTTTACCTTCTTGAAGGCGTTGTCGTGGAGCTCTATTTCCTCACCATTCGAGTGGCTTGGTCCCTCCGGGTGAAAACCCAAGCTCCAATTCCGGAGCGGGCGATGGCGACAGTTATGTCGTGACCTTCTTGGAGGAGTCGCTTTGGACGGCGAGTTTGTGCCTGTTGCATGGGGTTTTCATCTCTTCTGGGTTGGTGGATGTCGGGGCAGCGGCCTCGAGTTGGCGGATGTGCGTCGAGGCGGCGGCCTCGGGCAGCGGTGCAGTGGTAGCTCCATGAGGTAGAGCTGCGGCTTGGCACAACTTTGGGTGGTGACCTTGAGCGGCTGGGGGCGGCAGGGTTATCGGCTCGGTCAACGCATTCCAGAGTGATTCGATCCTTAATAACCAACCGTTGACCATTTATAACCTTATTTATCTCATGGTTAACCTATTTTCCATTTACATAAAATGGTTTTTAGGTTTAAATCCAGAAGATAAATTGTTAAATAAATCCCACCGTTACGTGTTTAAAGAAAAGGAAAAAAAAAGAGGTAGTGTGAGACGAGCAGCGGAGAAGCGCTTCTTTGATGATTTTCTCTTCACCTAGACCTTCTCAATGCGCAGTTCTTATACTGCACAAACAAAGAAGGACTAAGTACCAAACTAACCTAGAACGATTACAACAGCTATAACTATTGTAGCAGTGCCCAAGACTACCCCCAACGTTGTTCTTCCTTCGAGCCAAAAAAGGACTATCAGACTACGAGTCACAAAATGTTCATCATCAGCTTGCCGTTGCGCTTCGATCATCATCTATGTTGGTTCTCCTCTCCCGGCATCTCCATGGCGCCGGCCAGCTAGCGCAATTTGGTGAAGAATTGCAGCCGCGTCGATCAGCGCCTCCATGTCCTGAGCCTCACTCACCAATGCATAAATGGGATAACTAAATCAGCAGAACGAACAAAATGGTTTGAAAAGAACAGAGAATCAGAGTATGAGACAGGTGCAGATCTAGTGACTTACATGGGTGGAGTCCATGTCCTTGAGCAACTCTTGCACCTGCTGCCACTCCGCCGTCGAGTGATCGCCGCGGTCGCGCCGGGTACCGCGCACGAAGCTGCTGGCCGGACCGAAGTTGGTGATAGCCCTCGCGCCGCGCAGCTTGACGGCCGCGGCGTCGTACGCCCTGCCGGCCTCCTCGGCGGTGTCGAAGCTGCCGAGCCACACCCGAGTACGCGCGCCTCGCTTCGAGTGTGAGATCACCGCCCCGTACTTCCCGCTGAGGGTCCGCGACACGCCGCGGAACTTGGACCGCTTCTCCGCGCCAGGTAGCTTGACGGCGGCGGAAGCGGCGGCGCACGCTCTGGCAGCGGAGGCGGCCGCGTACGCTCTGGCGGCGTCTGCGACGGTGCCGAAGGTCCCGAGCCACACCTGGGTCCGGCTAGACGGATCCCTGATCGACGCCCTGTACGCACCGCTCGGTAGGCGGTACACGCCGCGGAAGCCGGTTCCGGCATCCGATTCCGACGACCTGGCCGCCTTCCTCCTCGCGTAGGGGCGGCGTGGCAGCTTGGCGCCAGCCGCGCCGTAGGCTCTGGCGACGCCGTACGCCCTGGAGGCTTCTTCGGCTGTGTCGGATGTGCCGAGCCACGCCTGGGTCCGGCTAGACCGATCCCAGATCGACGCCCCGTACGCGCCGCTCGGTAACCGGTACACGCCTTGGAACTCTGTACTGGCATCCGTTTCCGGCCTAGCCGTCTTCTTCCTCCACACCACGGCTTCCATCTGCTCCGCAGCGACCTCGCTCATGCCGGCGCTATCCACTATCACTCAACTGGACTAGTCAAGAAGAGGAGCAAATGCGTGAAATTTGGGCGACGGAGCGCGTAGAGGATGTGGAGGAGCCCTGCCTCTGCACTCTGCAAACTGGCAGGTGCACAAGAGAGAAACAGTGACCGTTTCCTTCTGGGTGTCTCAACAGAAACTTTGCTGTAAAGCTGACTTGGGTCGCCACTCGCCACACACCCTAGTGACAAGTAACACAAAAGGTTTAAACAATCCAGAGAAATGAATTAAGGAAAATCCATGAACTTTGGGAAAATGGAAATGAGTTTGTAAAAACTATTATTCCTTATAGATAACTACTTCCATGTTTCTAATAAAAGACATTAAGAAAATAACATGCTTTAATTTTCTTGTAATATGAACTGATTCCCCCCTGAACTTTCTGTGAAATTTTGTTGTCATTAATCTTATTCATACTAATCTTATCGTATCATGTGATTTGAGCGTTTTCAGTTCTGTAATTTGAAAGATTTGCCGGTTTGTGTGACTGTTTGTGAATTCCTATTTCCATAAAATCACGGTGCCGACACACCGCCAACATGGACTTTGATACATAGACGCCATGCAGTACTCCTAGCCAGTATTTAAAGAAAAAGTTCACTGGTTTTTTTTTTTTTTTTGAGACTTTCACTGGGGTTTTTAATAGAGCAGCTCGTTGGCAAACTTTATTTAGATTTTATATTTAATACTACCAAATATGCTCGTTCATTGTTAGGGGCCGATTTCATTATGTGTGAATTTTCGTGTCATTGTCCTTATCCATACGAATCTTGTGATATTATGTGATTTAGCATTTTTTTAATTTTGAATTTTGAAATATTTGTTCTTAATTTTCCTTCTAATATTTCCATAAAAATCATGGTGCCGACACACCACCGACATGGACTTTGATACATATAGGACATGCAATACTCCTAGCCTGTATTTGATGAGGAAATTCACCTGGTTTTTTCGGAGAGCAGCTCGCTGACAAACTTTAACTAGATTATGTATTTAGTACTACAAAATATGCTCGTGCGTTGTGTCACGAGTCAATTATGTAAATACTTTTTAGGACAATAAATTTCACAACTGGAGGGATGACGATTAACATGGAAACTCATAAATGTGGAAGTTTTAGAATCCCTAATTTCTGTTGTATTGATCTGGACCCTGGTGGGGGGTTTATATATGAGTACAAGGGGATAGGAGACTTGGAGTACAAGATGATCTAACCCTAATCAATCTTAGGTCTAGTTCTTTTGCTGGCTTATTTCATAAGCTGCCCCTTCCCCAGCTTCTCTCATAAGCCGCCCGGCTTATTTGTTGGGGCTTCTAAACTAGTTATCTCATAACTAACCTAGAAGCCGCAAGTAATAAGCTGCTCGGCTTTTAGAATAAGCTGGGGGAGAGGCAGCTTATGAAATAAGCCAGCAAAAGAACTGGGCCTTAACCGTACATATACTCTAACAATAAACACAATGGAAATATGTTTTCAACATTTGTTTTTCTGCCCTTGACCATCTCTTGCCACTGCACTTGATCTTGGATCTTTTTTCTATTTCCCAGGAAGAGCATGAACACAAAAAATCACACGAAAAAAAAGTTTGGAGCGTGGAAAAATCATGGAAGATCTGAACTCCCCATAATCTACAAGCTACGGTGTGTATCACACACGTTCATTGACTTCCTTTTTATGAAACGACAGAACCAAAAACCAAATTTGTAACAACAATCCATATGGTCATTCCACAAAGTAACTCCCACCCATTAACATGGGCAAAAAGTACAAAATAAAAACAGTGTCCCTTCATTGCAAGAGGTCAGTTACTAATGTGACTAAAATACATGAGTTCACATTCAGATAAATCAGCCTGTAAGCCATTGCCATCTTTGCCTAGCTAGTTTCTTCATCTTCGCAAGAGCAAGTGCCAGTTACATGGATATCAGAGGACAGGCTGCTGCACACATCAGATCGATAACAAAGCAAGAGGAAACTTAAGAGACCAAACTAATCATGAAACTAGTGTTTGCTAATTTTTTCAAGGCAACATTCTGCGCCAGCTAAAATCAGAATGCTTATTATATCACCCAAGTCTTTTATTTCTCGGTCTCAATATGTATTTGGAGCAAAAAATTCCAGCTCGGCCCAATAATACAACACAGACCTTTGCAGCACCAGTCTGAATGGCAATACAGCTGTAATAGCACCTAATTTGTCATAGTTTGATAATAACAGAGTACAGTCTGTTCAGAGAAATGTCTATCGTCAAACTATGATCACTGATGGTATCAAGCAAAGTTTGGTCTGAACCTAATTTTTCTTGCATATATCGGTGTGCAATCACTCACTACGTGGAAACAGAACACCCCAAAAAACAGAATTACAGTTGATTATATATCCATGCTTCCTTGCAACCGGAAACACGGGAGGATTTCTGATCCCCTATGAACTGTCATTCTCCACAAAATGGCCCTATTTGATCACTATTTTCCCATTTTGCCGCCAGATAATAATACACTAGAGAAAGCAGAGTTTTTCCAACACCTGTTAAGGCGCCACATCGGAGAGATTCGTGTCCTTTAGGAAGTCGCCCACGATCTGCCGTTCCGCCGGCGGCAAACCGGCCCAGAGGTTGTCCAGCTGCGCACCTGGGCTGAAGCTGGGTGAGAGAAAGTCGAGCGCCGGCATCTCCATGAAGTCGTTGAAGAGGTCCATCGACGACTCCTCCTTCACCGCTATCGTCTTTGCTGTGGTATCCTTGTCCTCGCTGGGTTGCTTGAAGTTGGTTACTGCGCTCGCGCCGTGCAGCTTGACGGCCGCCGCATCGTACGCTCTGGCGGCGTCGAAGGTGCCGAGCGACGTCCGACAAGCTTCCGTCTTCGAGTGTCGGATCCGCGCCACGTACTTGCCTCTTGCCGTCCGGTATACGCCGCGGAACACGGTCTGGGCGTCCGGACGAGCCGCCCGCTTCTTCTTTACCGTCGTCGTCTCTGCCGTGGCGTCCTTGCCCTCCCTGGCCTGCTTGAAGTAGGTAACCGCCCTCGCGCCGTGCAGCTTGACGGCCGCGTCGTCGTACGCTCTTGCGGCGTCCTCGGCGGCGTCGAAGGTGCCGAGCCACATGCGAGCTTTTGCCCTGGCGTGTCTGATTTGCGCCCCGTACTTGCCGTTGGGCGTCCGGTACACGCCGTGGAACCCGGTCCAGGCGTCCGGACGAGCAGCCGCGTTCTTTTTCTTCTTCTTCGCCGCCCATCCCGGCGAGCAGGCGTGCAGCTCGACGGCCGCCGCCTTCTTCTTCTTCTCCGCCCACCCCGGCGTGCAGGTGCGCAGCTCGACGGCAGCCGCGTCGTACGCCTTGGCGGCTTCCTCGGCGGTGGCAAAGGTGCCGAGCGAGACCTTACCTCGCCGCGACGGAACCCAGATCTGCGCCCCGTAGCTGCCGCTTGGTTTCCGGCTCACGCCGCGGAACTGGGTTGCGGCGTCCGGCCTGGCCATCTCAACCCTCCGGCCGCCAACAGCTTCCCCGTGCTCCTTCGAGAGCTCACTAATGCCCGCGCTCAAGCCTTGCTCCGGGACGCTCTCCGCCCTCACCACCGTCACGCTCGCGCAGTCGCGCCGAACGGCTGGACTGTACCCGGCGGCCGCCGGCCCGCCACGAGAAGGAGGAGAAACGATGCAGCTTTTGGGAGGCAGAGATAGAACAGACGCGCGGTACAGACAGGTGCAGATCAGAGGCACAGGCAGGCATGGGGAGAGGGGACAGGAGGCAACACCCTGCCATTTTCACCAATCCGGCTATCCGGCCAAAGTAGGAGTACTCCACCGCAGCCTGCTGCTCCCTGGAGGAGCCTGAAAAATACTGCAGCACGGTAAAATACTGCTGCTCCCTGGAGAAGTGCTCCGGCATCTGCAGCTGTTTTTTTCTCCCCACTTTTTCCGGATGAACAAGGGTTCTCTCTTCTGTCCACCCAATAGTTTTTAACCTATTTTCTCTCCTATCTAAAAGAAAAGTTTGGTTGCCATGTTTACGTTAAGCGTTTTCGTCCATTATCCATCGCGCGCCTTTCCGCTCATCCCGCGTGCGACCAAATGGGCGTTTACGTTAAGCGTTTTCGTCCATCATCCATCGCGCGCCTTTCCGCTCATCCCGCGTGCGACCAAATGGGCGTTTACGTTAAGCGTTTTCGTCCATCATCCAACTGCATACGGAGCGAAATGTGTGAACCTACACACTAAAAAAAGATAAAATATATTATGTGTCGGAACAAATATAGTAGTAATTTATAGGCGGAACATCCACCAGGGGAAGGAAGAGGACAACCGGCTGCAGATATGTCCTTCTCCACCAGAAACCAAACGTGTCGGCTGCGAAAAATGTGATTTAAAACCTTGGACGCAATATATATTTGTTAGTCACAATGGACAAGTACACCAAGTGGATTGAATCTAATCCCATAGAAAAGCTTGATGGTGCTTATGGTTGTTGCCTATGCAAACCCTACCAGCGGACCCTATAGCGGTAGCATGGGGCAAATCAAGTAAGATCCCTACCATATTTGCTACCCAAAGTATATTGCAGCGAAGCGGCAAGTTCCCAGCCTTGCTAGCCACGAGGATGATCCCCATCCCCGTGCAATTTCTTTACTTGGCAAATTCCACGACCAAACAAACTAAATAGCTCACTACCCTAACACTAACATGAACTCCTTCGTTGTTGTCAAACGAAGCAAAAAAAAAAAAAAACATATGAACTCCTTTTGCACAGAGATATGATTTGTCTCGCTACCACTGAGGTCAAGGGTTTAACGCCTTCCCGCGGTATTTCTTTTTCACCGAGTCCAGAGACATTAATTTCTCGTTAAACTTTCATTTCAGGGTTAAATTTGTCATTTTTTACCTGGGAATTTCTATTTATTTTTTGAACAGGAAAGTGGTATGGACTCGGCGGCCGTGCAGGCTGAACTGACGCAAAGCAACGCACAACGTGTCCACGCAACATAATTTGCATCGTTGCTGCCTTTCCCGACGATTTTTTGGGCTCATCTCACCTTTGTAGCGTGCTGCCGAAGTAGAGTGCTACGTGTCGAGAGGCTCCATAAAATTGAAAGATCAGTAGCTTAGGTGCATTGGGCGCCATCCCAACCCCAAACACGTTGTGTCTACAACCGGCAGCGAAGGAATATATCGATGTGTTTTTCGAGAAAATGTCTCTCAAGGAGGTGGTGTGGGACGAGCAACGGAGAAGGTTGCTTCTTTGACTATAATCTATGGGAAAATTGGTTATTTATGCAGAAGTTCACTTGCCTTAGATCATCTACCCAAAATTGATTGTCCATTAGTAAAATACTTGGAGGATCTTGATTACCAGTTAGTCCCTCCAATTATAAGAGGACATGAAAAGACAAAACTGCCCTTGATTAATGAAATAGAGCTTATCACAAAACGCTCGGTGGTCAGGTTATGGCAAACATTGGTCGTGTGTTTCTGGCGTCAGCGCAGCTCACGTTGGCGTCTTAACCATCCCAGCGTTCCCCGTTGTGAGAAGTTGTTGGCGACGCCGTCCGCTTGTGAGCGAGGTCATTGTTGCCGCCCACCCCAAAATATTGCACTGGTTACACCGCAACGGGTGCACTACTAGGAAAGTGGCTATAGGTGGAACCACTTTTGTGGCGCACCAAAACAGCCGTGCGCCACAGAAAATATTCTGTGGCATGGCTTTATGCCATGTAATTTTTGACAGGATTTTTCCCACTCCGCATGTAATTATCCATTTTATAAAATGTCCCTACTGTTTTCCTGTCAAAAAAATATATTCTGTGGCGCACCATGGCTTCCTGTCAAAAAAAAAATTCTGTGGTGCACCAGCCACGGTGCGCCACAGAATTTTTCCACTTTCTGTGGCGCATGGGCACTGAATTCAAGCTTTCTGTGGCGCATGCTAGCCCATGCGCCGCCCTTTTTCTGTGGCGCATGGAGCTGGATGCGCCACAGAAATGTAGATTTCTGTGGCGCATCCGGACCCATGCGCCATAGAAATATGGTGGGCCCCGGCACCAATGATTGGGTCCAGGCAAATGAGGTGGAGTCGAACCCGTTCCCGTCCGTGCCCTGCCCTGCGCCTTCCTTCGGTCCTTCCTCTCTCGCCTCAGCCCGCCCTGCTCGATCTCCAGCGCCGCCATCCGCCACGCCCTCGCCGGCCACCCGCCACGCCCTCGCCGGACACCGGCCTGCCCCGGCCGGCCGGCCCTCTGTCTCCCGCCGCGGAGCCCCGCACACGCCGCTCATCTCGCCGGCCACAGCCCAGACCCGGCCTGCTCGCTCTGATGGACGCTGACGAATAGGCGGAGTGGATCCGGATGCAGACCGAGGGAGTGTTCTTCGGCGACAAGCATGCAGGGAGGCTGAGCGGAGCAGAGGCCGTCGGCGGCTCAGTCTTCCGCCCTCCCCCCCGCCTCCAGGGAGCGGGCAAATGCCTGGGCGCATCTCGGGTGGAAGCCCACCAGTCCGTGCATCAACTGCATCGAAGAAGAAGAACAGATTCGCTGTTGCTGCAGTTGTTGGTTCCCGTTCTGCCATTTGCTAAGAAGAAGAACACCGCGTGAGTATCAAATTTCTTCTTGTTCTCTTGCTAGATTAACTAGTAGCATGGGTGAATATTTTATTGAGTGAATGATGTGAATCCCTGCTGCACAATATGCGATGATTACCTTGTATGCATCTTGAATATGTAAGAGTGTGAACCGATCTGTGATATTTAAGTATGTGAATCGATCTGTGATGCATGTGATGCATATATCTGGTAATTTGCACAATGATTTAGTTAGATAATTAATTTATACTCAGATCTAATTGCGTATTGTAGTTTTTACACTAGTTTTCAATATTGTGTGAAAATCAGTAGTGCTCACGGGTGTTTACACTAGACTGCGATGTTTACATCGTGTGGGTGTATCTTTTGCATTTTTCAACAAGTAGTAGTAGTTTCAAGTTTATAATTGCAGTTGCATTTTCCAACCCTGATCATAATATATATAAATATGACTACATTAGCTTAACAAACTGCCACCATTTTCTGGATATTGGCTGAGTATAATTTCCGACCTTGAGAACATAGCTCAGACCTTGTAAATTTCAATCAGATGAATAGTTCATGTTTCCTTTTTGTAAATGAAAGTAATATGTAATTTCAGAAAATATGTCAAACTTGCTAAATTCATATCTTTTGTTTTATAACTCGAAATAATGCAAATGACATGTCTATTTTGACCATAAACATGTAAGTTCATATCTTGGATTATTGGTCATTTAGGGTGTGTTCGTTTTTCGAACCAGCTGGAATGGAACGTTCCATTCCTGGGACTCATTCCGGTGTTCGGTTTTGCAGTAGAATGGAATGCACTCGTTCCTCGGAACGGAATATTCCGTGCAGATGCGGAACCAACCCGTCCGGCCAAATCGGCCGGACCAAGTGGAACCGAGTGGAACCGAGTGGAACGCGTCGCCTAATCTCTCTCCCGTGCTGGTTCGCCCCTAATCTCTCTCCCGTGCTGGCTCTCCCATGCACGGACGGCGGCTCGCGGCGGCCAGCCAGGAGCGGCCAGCCGTCCATTCCATTCCAGCGCGGAGCAAGGGCGGCCGCGGTGGCTCCATCCCTCTCGGGCGGAGCAAGGGGAGCACGGGCGGCCAGTGGTGACGCCCAGCGCGGCCCAGCCAGCCAGGCGCGACGGCCATCGCGGCGACGGCCAAGCAGCGGCCAGCCAGCCAGCCCTAGGCGCGGCGGCAGCCAGCCAGCCCGAGGCGCGGCGGCGGCCGGGACCAGGCGACGCACACGGCGGTGGCCAGGATTTGACCTCTTCCTTCTCCGATTTGGCCCATTTCCTCTCTGATTTTGCTAATTGAATTGCTAATCCCAAATTAGTTAGTGCTAATTGAATTGCTAATCCGAAATTAGGCGAAATTGAATTGCTAATCCTAAATTATGCGAACCATTCCATTCCATCTCGTTTTATCCAACCGAACGCAAGAACGGGATGGAACCGTGACATTCCATTTTATTGGAATGGAATGGTTCCATTCCATTCCATTCGGTTCCACAACCGAACACATCCTTAATGCTTGGTTCATAGGGCTTGTGGCGACGACGACGACATATCAATCAGACGGCACATTTTGGTGCGCCTCAGATAGGGTTTTTTCTAGTAGTGGACCTTTCTTGTGTTGAATACACTTGCTTTTCTGCCTAAATTTTTTTAGACCTTATTTGTTCGACCCGGCTCAGTTCAATTCCTGGCTCCGCCACTGTCATATGGAGTACAAATTAGGACTAGTTAGTCTGTCAATTATAAATCTGGAAGGGCTTAAGAATGCTAAGATATGCTAAACAGAAAATGCAAATGTATTCTGGTGCCTATGATGCTGCCTTTGTTTCTGTTCTTTTTTTTCTTGTTTCTGCTTCATGATCCTTTTTTTTTTATGAGACAAGTGAATTTTAAACTATGTACTATAGGCCGATGATTTAAACTATGTCACGTTAAAGGGAAAAGAGTATCTACAATACCTTGTACTATATACAATTTGAGTGCTTGTATTAGTACATGGTCTTGTAGGTACTCTTTTTGCCTTGTTTTGACAATGATATATGAGGGTTCTATTGTATTACACCGATGACTCTGATTCACAGTATAGCTAGGTTGACTCTGAGCCTGAGCATGACCGAACCTGTAGAACGAATGTAAAAAATGGGCCAAAGATCGACGACATCGCACCGTCGGTCTGTAGTTTCTGTCAAGCTCAGGCTCAGGGCCACGCTATTGTTCTCTGAATCAGAGTCACCTGTGAAACATCATTTCATAGGATAGCAAGGTTGACGGTTACATCGTGTGTGCTTGTTCCATTGATTGTGCCAATGATTAGACTCATGTGCATTATCATTTCGAGTGTTGGTCTAAATGACCTACTTACATGTATAACAACATTGATTATACATTTCTCTTGGTCCTTTAGTTCCAACACTTGGAAGTTCTTGATGTGCACTCTTCATATGAGGCACCTTTTTATGTATGATCTTTGCTAAATGATCTATTATCTTGTTCCATGTGCCGATGATTTAAACGATGTCATGTTAAAAGAAAGGAGAGTATCTACAATACCTTAAACTATATACAATTTGAGTATTTGTATTAGTACGTGGTCTTGTGGGAACTTTTTTTTCTTGGTTTGGCAATGATATGTATGAGGCACCTTTTTATGCACTATATCCTGACAATTTTGTTAACTTTCTTTTATCGTGTGTGCTTGTTCCATGTATAAACCGTTCCCGGCGCCGACAAAGGAGATGTATAAACCGTTCTCTGCGCCGATGAAGAAGAAGGCTCCATGATCGTGCTCCCGCTCTTGCTCACCATCATCGCCGCTGTGTACTCTATTTGATCCTAGTTTAGCCGGTGACCACTTCATTTGTAATGTGTGAAATGATGAACTTTTATATCAAGACTTGTGTAAAAATTCGGCACTTGTCACTATATGTATGTATCTCGGGCTCTAAGTAATGTGATGACATACTAATGTGTCTGTTTTCATATACCGTGTTAAATATATTATTGTTTCTATTATATCTATATAAATCATGTATACATACCTGTATTTCCTATAATATATCTGTATTTATACAGCAGGCAGCAACTGAAATTTTGTGGCGCATGTTTTTTTCTGTGGCGTATGTAATTCTGTGGCGCATGAATGACAGATGCGCCACTGAAATATTTCTGTGGCGCATTGGGCTGGGTGCACCACAGAAACTTGGTCTTTCTGTGGCACACCCTCACATGCGCCACAGAATTACAATTTAGTGGCGGGATATCTGTGGCGCACGGTGCGCCACAGAAAGGCAAAATGGGTGCGCCACAGATGGCCTGTTTCCTAGTAGTGGTGAGTTGCAACTTGATCAACATTGCATTATCGCAACGGGCAGAGCTATGCATACGCCAAAGGGGCCGCCTCCCCCCCACCCAACTGGTTGGCAAAAGTTCCGCCGTTGTTGCGGATCAACTCCACACAACGATTAAAGAGTATGATTATAACAGACTAGGATCAAAATACTCTTTCTCTTTAGCAATAAAAGGTTTGGGTTTTTTCTGTTTACAGAAAAACCCTCTCGGTTAAAGCAAAGCGAGATTTAAACCCTTTCGCATGGGTATTTAACCAATGGAAAATCAACATTTAGTAGATCATCCATGGCCAACAAACTTTTGGTAAATTGCCAATTTTCCCTTTTTTGAGTTACGTGGACTTTTTTTCCTGAGAAACAAAAGAACAAACGGATACATGCCTATAATCTTATCTATCCCAATGAACACCTCTGAAAAAGAGTGCGAAGACGGTCGGGTTTTGAGACGTAATCAACACTGTCGCCTAGCTATCAACAGGCACATCGTCTCACAAAAAAAAATCAACCTTTTAACACATAGGTGTCAAACCTATGCTGGAGTACCTTCTCACTTGGTGGTGCATACAGTTGTTTTTGTACATCACAAAAAGGACTACTTCTCCGGTAAGAGAATGATTGTTCCTAAGTACTACCTCCGATCCATATTAGTGGGCACAACTTTGTCTAGATACACATGTATCTAGTCTAAATACTTAACTAGATACATTTAAATTTAGACAAAGCTATGACCACTAATATGGATCGGAGGGAGTACCAAAATAGCCTAGAACATTAAAACATCAAGTATTGAAGCAGCGCCAAGGCTACCCCAACATTGTTCCTCCGAGCCAAAAAAGGACTATCAGCTAGCCTACGAGTCAGGAATGTTCATCGTCAGTTTGCCGCTGCGCTTGGATCATCATCTATGTTGGTTTGCCTCTCACCCCATCTCCATGGCCAGCTAGCGCAATCTGGTGAAGAGTTGCAGCTGCGTCAATCAGCGCTTCCTTGTCCTGAGCACCAAGGCATAACTTAATGCCATGACTAAATCAGCATAACTAAATCATGCCAAGAACAGGAAAACAGGCAGCTCAGCTGCAGATGAACTCACATCGGTGGAGTCCATGTCCTTGAGCAACTCGTCCACCTGCTGTCACTCCGCCGTCGAGAGATGGCCGTGCTGCGTACCTGGCATGAGCATGGCGCTGCTGTCCTGACCGAAGTTGGTGATAGCCCTCTCGCCGTGCAGCTTGACGGCCGCGGCGTCGTACGCCCTGGCGGCCTCCTCGGCGCTCTCGAACGTGCCGAGCCACACCTGAGTACGCGCGGCTCCCTTCGAGTGTGCGATCCGCGCCCCGTACTTGCCGCCGGCCCGGGTCACGCCGCGGAACTTCGACCGCTTCCTCGCACCGGGGAGCTTGGCGGCCGCGGCGGCGTACGCTCTGGCCGCGTCTTCGACGGTGCGTAAGCTGCCGAGCCACACCCGCGCCGGCTCGACGGGTCCCGGATCGACGCCCCGTACCCGCCGCTCCGTAGGCGGTACACGCCGTGGAAACCGGTGCGGGTGTCCGACTCTGGCCTAGCCGCCTTCTTCCTCGCGCGGGGGCGCCGGGGAAGCTTCGCGGCGGCGGCGCCGTACGCCCTGGAGGCCTCCTCGACGGTGTCGAAGGTGCCGACCCACACCATACTCTTGCTCGACCGATCCCAGATCGACGCCGCGTACACGCCGCTCCGTTACCGGTACACGCCACGGATCTCCGTCCCGGCACCCGATTCCGGCCTTGCCGACGTAGCCGAATTCTTCCACCTCCACTCCGCAGCTTCCAGAGCAACCTCACTCATGCCGGCGCTCTCCACCGTCGCTCGACTGGACTGGCCAAGAAGAGGTGGAAATGCGTGAAATTTTGGGCGAGTTTAGGAGGCGGACGGAGTGCGTGGAGGAGCCAGGCAGCAGCGGCAGGTGCAGTGCAGACTGTAGGAGTGCAGGTGCACAAGGGAGAAACAGTGTTCCTCTCCTTCTGCAGGTTCTGCGTGTCTCAAGTCCCCATCCAACTACCGGTTATTGCGTAACCATAACCATCCCTATCCAATAAAAATTTCTCCATCCCCATCCCATGAACTGCCACGAGGACAACTATTCTTCCATCCCCATAACCATCGGCCTATCGGATAACCAGCGGCTAACCATCACCAAGAACCTTTGGTGTAGCCAACAACATTGTCTATGAAAATTTCGACAGAACCTCCCTAGCAAACCGAGTAAAATAAAGTACAGCAATACAAATAGAGAAAAAAGGGCACACAGCCACAAAATATGATGATCTAGGTTCAAATGGGCACACAGCCACACATAATATTGGTTCAAATTGGCACATAGCCACAAATCGAACAGGTTCAAATGTTGAACACATATTAAGTTTAGGCATTACAACACATAAATGAGCAGTTCCCAAAGGCACACAGGCCAATAACAAAGGATGAAATGTTGAATTTGAGACTCCAGCTTCATGAATGAAGTGCAGGCTGCAACTAAGGCTTCATCATTGAAGTGCATGGTTGTGACTTGACACTACAGTTTCAGGGCCTGCATGAGATCAAAAGATTAGACAACAAGCAAATGGATAAAAGGATGACAGCAAGCTAATGGTAAAAATCAAGATGACATGTAAACATTAGAGATAGATAGTAACCTCCATCCCCTCTTCAACATCTTCAAGAACACTCCAAAAGCTAGCTTCCTGCCCATCGTCATCATCTATAAACAAAAAACAATGACAACATTCAGAACTGAAAGATAACAAGTAATATAACTAAAGAGGATGCATTCTATGCATTTACCTTTGTATCTATTCCTAATCCAGTCCTGTGAACACATTAGAGCTTCAAGCAAATCAGAGGTAAGTCGGCTACGATGTTCACTTAGTACTCTACCACTTCTGGAGAAGGCTGATTCTGATGCAACCGTACTGATTGGAATGGCATAGATATCCCTTGCTACCAATCTCAGTGTTGGGTATCTTGTTCTAGCAACTTTCCACCAGTCCAAGACATTGAAATTCTTTGTATCTAGTGGAACATAATCATCCTCCAAATACTTATCCAACTCAGAAAAGAACCTCCTTGTTGCTGGCCTTCTTTTAGCCACACGAGCACTAAACATCGACATAAGTTCAGCTGGAACCTCTTCTACAGATTTTGACGATTCTGGAACATCTTCATCCACATGGTACTCCACTAGCAGTTTGGTTAATAGGTCTATCACATCTCTAACATAGACCTCACTCTCATCCTCACTAACACCATGAAGCATAGCAAAGCAAAAGTGTTCAACATGTCATGCTTGTATCTAGGATCTAGGAGTGTAGCAATTCCATGAGACCTTGTATGTCAGTCCAATATTTATCAAATTTCAGAGTCATAGCTTCTGTCATGTTTCTTATGATTTCATTGCTAGAGATAGATCATTTCCTCATGTTTGCTTTGATTTCACATATTTTTGGAAAGAAAATGTTGGCAGTGACATAATTTGTTCCAGAAAAGAGTACAGTTATGTTGAAGAACAGCCTCAGCCTCTCTACCACATCAATGGCAAACTCCCACTCAATATCAGTAGGGACACAATCATATTGCTTAGGGATTTAGGGTTTTTTGGGGGTATATATATGTGTCTAACTCTCTCTGGTATCCTGGCCCCACATGTCATAGAGGGTATCGGGTATGTCGGGTATGGATAGTGGTGTACCAGATCCGTCACCGCAATAACCACTGGGGAGTGTTTAGCACTGATAAGATCCCCACGGGGAGTAATATGCAACCAAAACAGTCCCCTAATAGGTGAATTAACCACCGGTTATCGGGGAATGGATATCCATTGCCAAATTGAGTCTCAAGTCTCGACAAAACATCGCCACTAATATAAAAAGGCACAGAGTGGGGATCCAACAGATCTACACCGTCAAACCACTAATCCTATGGTCCACATCTAATCCTCTCTTCACAGTAAAACACGCAGTCGAACGCTAATCAAACATCATCCCCGCTAAACCTCGGAGTATAGAGGTACAAATGCGGTGGTGTTAGATGATTGTCGAGAGCTGCTAGCGTCACTCGGCATGGCGACGATCCAGCATTGTCCGCAAGAAGCTAATGGTGCCGCTCATTCGCTTGCTCGCCATGGGTCTATACAGGGGGTGAGAGAGTTCTGGTTTGATGATCCCCCATCTTTTCTTGTTCCTGTACTTGTAGATGACCGTGTTTTGATTCAGTAATAAAGTTGCCTTAATTTCAAAAAAAAAAACATCATCCCCGCTAAACCTGACGGACTATCTAATTGTTACGAAAAAAACCCCAAACATCGCCTCGCGTCGCCAGGATCGAGTCTGGGACGCCGCCGACCGGTCGGCCGCCGCCTGCACGCTCGCCGCCGACCACTTTGAGACCGCCCGCCGCCGTCACCCGCGCATCCACGCGCTGCTCCACCTGCGCTTCCATGGCCCTACGCGCGTCGCCGCCGGGAACGGCAACGCCGCCGCCAAGAACGCCGCTGCCACCTGCGCATACTGGCGCGTCGCCGCCGGGAACGCCGCGGGGAACGTCGCCGCCACCTGAGCATCCACGCGCGGCGCCTCCACCAGGAACAACGCTCACGACTTTCTTACCTGTTGTTGGTTAGTAACATTCCATCTGCTTCAAGATGATCATCTGAGTTTTTGTTTACTGGAACATCCTACAGTCATCATAAGGACATACAACCTCCATTGGTATGATGTGATAAAGTGCCATCTGATACAATTCGTTCTTTCGTCATCCACTTAGGTAGTTAACAAAATACGAAATTTGCTAAGATTGCTGATCAAGTGAGGGGCAAAATAATGTATAGTCTGTATAGATTGAGACAGCTTTTGAAATAAACTCTGGAAGTATTATTAAATTTTGTGATCCAATCTATGTCAAGCAGGTGAAGCTAATCAGTCAAACAGGGTTCGAGGTTTGTTTTTACATTTGTCAACTTAACTTTCTTGTATAGATCATCCTGCTCTAAACTTCTCACGTTTAATTTTGAGTGCTACCACAAATTTCAGACATGATGGATTTATAAATACCATTTACCTCCTATACAGATTAAGAAGAAACACACATGCGATCCTCACAACGCACTCCATTTCAGGACGTAACTAATGTGCAAACCCAAGGAGATACCAATAGCTTCTGCGATTATTAGTGGTGATGTTAGTACATATTAAATTGTGCCATATTTGTAGATCCTAAAGAACTCAAGAGGCAGAGGAATAGAGAGTGGTATGCAAGAAATAAAGATGATGTTTCAAAGCATCGGCGCCAAGCACGAGAGCTTAAAAAACAGTCAACGACCCCTGTGAGTGACGAAAACACAGCCAGTAATACACCAGCTCTGGACAATCGGGTGTCACCCAACTCCCATACAGAACACCTGCAAGAGGTCTTGTGTTTCTGAACTCGCAACACATAGGCTGCTTTTTTTATAATGGAATTATATGTATGAAATACTGATTTTCCATCTATAATTAATTTGTAGGTCTGGCTCCAGTTGTTCAACGGAACTATGCATCTCAGGTTGCTGATACAAATTCAGGACAATTACTTGATGAGGCCGAATGTTTTCGGTTGGTTTTGCAAAAAATGGAATATATGTCTTAATTGTTTTATGTGTGCCTGCAGGGTATGTTCAGATGCAAGCCCAGTAATTATTCATCAACAATCGCAATGCAGCGACTCAACTATGCCTGACGACGAGAATAGTGATTGGCTACACACAAATGGTACTTACACGCGAAATATGAGATCCCTTGAAGAACTAACCATGCTTGCATCAAGGCTTCCCAACTAAAAGCTTCCTAACTAAAAGCGCATATTATGAGAAGAAACGACAGAGTGATTCTTCTGAGGAGACATGGCATGTCATAGGGAACGGTACTCCTTAGGCACACACCGTTGTGCCAAAACTAGTTCCAAATTTACCTTTTGCTTTTGGAACTAGTTCCATACACTGTGGGGATAGTTCCATAGCCAAAAAAATTGGGAACCGGAGCAACTTTTGCTCCGATGCCAAATTCTACAAAGCAATAGATTAATGTGATTTATTCAACTACCAACAGCAATTTGCACTCACATGCGTGAGGAGAGGAGAGAGGATGCCTATTCTATGGGTGGTTCCATTCGGTGGTAGGACCTACAGCAGAAATATTTGGAACCACACGATGTAGAACCCTCGCCATATTTCACACGGATGCCAAATTCTTCTCTATGTCAGATTTGCCAAGCTAACGGTGTGGCTGCCCTTACTGACGGATGAAAGAGGGCATAAAGTTGCAAGCCAACCGTGAGTATAAAAAAACACTTCGGGAAACCAGGACAATATGTGGCCACAATGACATTGTAGGTGCGAAACCTAGCGGGGCAATCACCTCACCTTGCACACTATCGTACACGCACAAACATCCAAAAATCACAGAACTGGTATTGTCCCACCTGAAGAAATTTAATGTTCACATCATTTTGGGATAGTAATTTTTGCATCTTTCAGGTGAAACAAACGCAGACAGTGATGAGGAAACTGATGATGGAGGGATTTTCGAGCCAATTGAACATGGTGCTATATTGGAAGGTAATAAAGAATATTTAAATTACATTTCCTAAAGCCTCTGTATAAAAAAATAGGTGTATTATTCAACATGTGTTTCTTACAGAAAACTTGGCTACCATACAAGAGGAACAAACAATGCATGACGATGACGAGGAGTGCAGGATTTTTAGTGGTCAAGGTAAGTCATGCCACTAATTACACTTTGTTATTTCATCCTAATATTAAATTTGCGAATGTCTTATTCCTACAAATTATATCTTGGCAGGCGATGTGTTCGATTCGTGGCAATGGCAAGTGGTGTTGATCCGAGTAACCAAAATATTGATCCTTATGACTATGTGTACCACAATCTACCAACCAAGCATCATGTTTTAAAACCAGTAAAAGACTGCGATCATTGTGGTGCAATGAGAATCCAATACGAGGGTCCGCATTCCGCTGCAGAAAAGGAAAGGTGAAGATGGCTACCCCTGAAGTTCCTCAAGAGTTGCGCCGGTTATTTAATTACAAGTCAGGATGATGAGGATGCAAAATATTTCAGAAAGCACATACGGTATTTCAATAGCTACTTCTCCTTCACAACTTGGAGTCACCCTTGATCAGAGGGTCAGCAATGCGCAGGAACCGATGTATATACATTTCGTGCACAAGGGGCATTGTATTATAAGTGGACGATCTGGTTCCTGGTGGTCAAGGACCCAGACATCTGCAGCTCTACATCTACGATACAGATGAAACCTTGGAACATAGAGTTAAGAGGTCTCAGATCTTGATATTAATCTCATACGGAAGATTCTAGAGATACTAAAGGATAATCCATATGTACAGATCTTTCAGAGCATTGGCTCTGTTCCTAAGCTAGCATAATATAGGATGTCACTAAACACAGATATAAGACTGGACCAGCCAAGGTACAATGCCCCCACAGCTTCACAGGTGGCTGCACTGTGGGTTGAAGGCAGCGACCCCGAAAACACTTTTGATAGGCAAGTTGTCGTGCATGGCAAAGGGGATCGTCCTATATTTATCAGAGGATACTATGGTTGCTATGATCCTTTGACGTATCCATTATTCTTCCCAGGAGGGGAGACAGGATGGAACCGTTGGATGCCATATGAAGATCCAACACCAGTAGTTGAAGCGAACATCGAGGATGGCAACCATGCTGAAGACTTACAAAACCTTGATCGTACTTCAAATGTACATGTGGAACAAAAACAGATGATGTAGCAAGTAATGTGGAACAAAACACAGATGATGTAGCAGGTAATTGGCAACTGCTTGTAATGTGTTTGACTATTTTCTTCACCATTATTCATTATTAGTGGATATTAATCATTGTTATAAACTTTGTTCCAGATGATGAAAAAACGAGGAGGATGACGAAGTTGGACAGTCTAGAAAATTTGTCAGCGCAAAGGGAGTATTACTGTTTCAAGATACAATGCATGAAAAAACTTTTTAACATTATATTGTTTGGTGCGTGCATTCCAACAGTGGTCTGTCGACATGTATATCAAGATGGAGACTATGAGACTTGATTTCTACTCCAAGCCAAAAATCAGAAGCTCATTCGCGCTAAACTATACCAAGTATCATAATGTTAAAAAGTTAATAAATTTCCATGCTATAGTACGCAAGCACCGGCAAGCTGAGATACAAACCAGGTTCATCTACTAGAGAGTGATCTTTACATTCATTTGTTTTTTTAGGGTGTTGTTGATCATTGATGCTAGCGAGACACGTGGTTCTCAGGTTGGCAAAGAATTGTGTACCGCGAACTTTTCAAGAGGTGATCGAGACATGCAGAAGATTCCTTGATGCGATGGCGATAGTCAGCGGTTTGGGAAGCCTGATTACTTTATCACAATGACCTGCAACCCACATTGGGAGGAGATTACATCAAGACTTGAGCCCGGTCAGACACCACAAGATCGCCCAGACCTTGTGGCGAGAGTATATAGGGCCAAATTGCGGAGTATGAAAGATCTTTCAATCAAGAAAAAATATTTTGGTGAGGTTGCTGCATATGTCCATGTTATTGAGTTCCAAAAGAGAGGGCTGCCGCATGAGCACATGCTTTTGATCATGCGCTCGGATAGTAAGCTAACAAACCCAAACGCTACGACAAGGTGATATCAGCAGAAATCCCTGACAAGGACAGGTACCCTGTATTGCATGCTCCAGTCATCAAACATATGCCCAAGAAAATCAAGACTGAACCTTCGTCCGTGAATCACATTTTCAAATATTTACTGGGTGGTGTTTGCTATCATACACTTCGAGCGCCTGCTGATTATGAGCATACATACGACACTATCAACAAGATGGATGAGCCTGCTGATTGCGAGCATACAGACGACACTATCAACGAGATGGATGAACTGGACTAGGCCATATGCTTTCTAATAAATAATAAGTCGAGTGGTTTCAAACTTTAATATTTTTGGTCATTAGATCTAAGTTTTCGTTTGTGAAAGTTGAACTTTGCGACATTTTTTATATCAGTTTGATGATGGATTGCTATGCAAACCTCTATTTTGGGCGTGAAATTAAACAAGTTGCGTTTATTACGCCCACAATCTTACTTTTCAACTTCTACCGAAGATATTACATTTTTTTGATGATTAAAT